>CAMZMU010000034.1:15524978-16124978 GCA_947311845.1 Poa pratensis | reverse complement strand
TGCATTGCTATATTTTCATATTTTTTTCCTATTCCTCTTTTTTCATAATCCTGCGAACCAAACATGTACTAAATAAATCAAAAAACAATTACAGGATAAACAGTAGTAGTATCATTTGAATTATCCTCAATCCTTTTATTTTAATTGCATGTAAAAAGATATATACTACTTTGTGTAAAGGGAAAGTACTATTTTGACTATTTGCGTCATATACGCTGAGTCCAAATAAAAGTAAGAAATCTCTCTTCACTTGGTGACCGGCATGCATGTGAGACCGCGCGAAGGGGTTTTCGCATCTCGCAAAAGAGAGCTGCCTACCTCCTCGCCCTAGCTAGAATCTTCGGATGAAAGGCGATTTCTTCACCTATTTTTCTTATTTTTTGGCCAAGCTGGCCGGCGACGTACATACCTTGCCGTCCAAGGTTTGGAATATGCTCAGCCCTGCTCGATCGATAAGATCACATGATGTGTTTTGGCATCTGATCTTCTCCAAATCAGCATCATCATAGCATTTGACAAAGCTAGTTTAGTCCACCGATCTAACGCGAACTAGCATTAGCTAGCTAGCTACTAGTAACCGTAATGATCCCCGTGATGAATCGAAGGTCCTACTACAAGCATTTGCTAGCCAGGGTTCGAGCCTCACCTCCTACTATTAAAAATCTGGTCCCTAGTTCCTCCTAGGCCCAGCTCATTTTTTTTACTACAAGCATTTCGTTTATTCTCGCTGAGAGATGATTGGGATTTGATTCAGGATTGGGAAGATATACTACTTGTTGTGGTGAGCAGTTGGGATACTGGGAGCGCGAGGAGGGCGTGATTGCCCAATGAATGGGGGTGTCCTATGTGTCCTTTTGGACCGATGGATACGCAGCGAGCGAGAAAACGGCAAAGGACACAGGTCGTTTGCCCCATCATCATGAATCCACAGAACCCCTCCTCTGCCTGCTGTGGCCCGATGCTAGCCAGCCTAGCAAACAAACACACTAATCTAGCATGCATGTGCCGTGGAAATGCTGACAACTCGGCTGTATAGCTAGCATGTGTGACAAAGGTAGCTAGGGCTAGTTCTCAAGTTAAATGGTCACAACCAAATCAGGAGCTAAATATTTAGTTCTAAGCTAGTATAGCTAGCATGTGCACGTCACCCCTGAGCCCCATGGAGCTTTGGATAGTCTCGGGCACTTTGTTGTGTGGAAAGGTCATGAGCTAGGGCCAAGGGTACGTTTTCTTAACAACCAAATTTAGTCAGGAGATTAATTTAGTAGTACTGTACGTGCATGTCATGCATGCATGGTTGTGAATACCATGATGGATTGACAGCCACAATCTGATCCATCTTGCACTAGTAGTACTAGTAGATTATTTGAGTGGGTTAATCAGAAAGAGGCTAGCTCTACGTGGTTGATTAAAACAGTAGATCCCGAAGCTAGCTCTACGTGGTTTGATTAAAACAGTAGATCATATGCATAAAGTTAGGGTGTCTGTCACTATAAATATATGTAATGTATCAAAAGAAAGGCTTTGGGTCCGGTGTCCTCTGACAATATGACCCTGCTGGCTGAACCTAGGTACGCCCCTGCTAGCGCGCGTGCATCCTTAATTAGTTGTACTTCCGTACTTGTAGTTACACTATTTCTGCATTATCTAAGATTTTCTTACATCTAAGTTGATTTTTAAAAGCGCAAAAATTAGTTTATTGAAAATTACAACTTGCGCTTTATTCGGAATCGAGATAGACGTAAGAAAATCTCACTCGACCTTAGACACAGACCCGGCCGCTGCAATACTGCTTACTGCCCGGCTTGATGTTAAGTTGTTATCATGGGGTAATCAATGTGGTGAAGCACCTAATAAACTAATTAGGCAACCAAAATTCAACACTCAACAACCATGACCGTACATGCATGCAACCCTAGCGTGATCCAAACAAGACAAATCGACCACACAGCCACAAGATCCAGTCATCCAGAGCCTCAGGAAACATGGCATGTTTTCCTTGTAACATCCTAACCAATCTATGCAAGGGAAGTCGACGTAGCAAGCCAAAGAGGGACATATCACAAGGTCAGCCATCACTCTCCATATACAAAGGACAAAGCAAAATCTGAAAGAAAAAGATATAGTAACCACACGGAGAAAAGATAGGCAAAGGCAAAATGCATGTGTAGCTGCTCTCCCCAGGCAGCAATCATAGTACTGATACTAATTAGCAATATTAGGATCATCACTTGTTAATCATGGAAAACCAGTTAACGGCATATTGAGGTGGTTACTGAAGAGAGATATAACCGGTCGATGTCTGACGAAAGCAAGATCTCACCACCTGCATAATACTAGTACAATTTAAACTATTTCTCTCAAACGAGTGAAACACGTGGATAAGACACACTAACTAAACAAGAGAATGCAAAGAAGGGGAATCATTTTTTTGAAACGACAAAGAAGGGGAATCATTAGATGCCGGTGCATCGAAGTACGTATACACGGCAGAGCCACAATTAAAAGTTACCGAGTACTCAGATCGACTACTATAGTCCTATCACAGATCATCTTGAGCATCCTTAAAGCAGTGTGGAATTTACTACATTGGTGTGGGTGTTTGCTTTTCATTCAGTTTGATCATCAAAAGCACTCGATCGATCCATAATCTTTTGGTGATTCTCTCCGACTTGTGAAACGCGTCGATGCTTTATTTTCTTCATATTTCGCGGGAGGACAACTAAAACAGACGCAAGCAGCATGCTGTCGTGGCAGAACTTGTTCTGCACTTACATAATTAATCGGCATTCACAACACAGAGCGCCTCTGTGAATTGTTTGGATCTTGCACAGTTCCACATTTTGATGTTTAGACCCCTTCCCTTCCTAAATTCACCGGAGGAGAGATTTAACAAGGAACACGCATGCATCCATGGATTGAACATGTTAAATCACGATCTCTCGCACAGTAAGTTCTTTTTTTTTTTTTGCGAGATAGATCCAGTGAAAGCACCGGAAACTTACAGAAACACCCAAAGATTAAAGAAAAATACACATAAGTCCTGCAAGTCGTCGAGGCCGCCGTTGACGAAGAAGACGTACCACGGCGCGCCGCCGCCGCTCCTCCTCAGCAACCTTGGATCGGAGAGAGTCCCCAGGCGGACGGGAAGTCGAGAGAACTCGGCTCGAAAGAGCCTCCACCTCCCATCGTCGTCGTCGTCCTCGAATCCGTCGCCATCACCTTCACCATCGAGATCTTCAAGCCGGAGACGCCGCACCACGAGCTCCGGAACGGGGAAGGAGTACAGCACAACTCTAAGGAGCTGCGAGCACCCCGGGGGAGGCAAATCCATGGTCGCGCTCCGCGAAGCACCACCACCGGAGAGGATCTCCGCCTCCACAAAACGCCGCGCCGACCACGCCATCCTCTCCCAGACGCCGCCGGCAGGCAAGCCACTTAACCCTAGACTATATACAGGCAAGATCTGGGCTTTCCCCACCCTCCCGCCGCCAGAGCGGCCGGCGGAGGGAGGGGAAACCCGCAGATCGACGCCGGCGAGCTGGATCAAACGGCGACGAGAAAAAGTTCCTCTCCTTTTACTGTAGCGGGGGAGAGACGGGTCCAAGGTTCGCACAGTAAGTTCTTTAATCGTTCTAGTATCTCGTCCACGATCTCAGCTTGTGACAATATCCCCCATCGATTCATGGCCTATTCTTTCAAGATAGATTCAGTGATGATACTATCCCCTCAATCCAAGGTGTTGTTTTGAGGAGCTTTGCCAAACAATGTCATCATTATGGGTTAAAACATATGTTAATTGTACTATACTCCACATCCATACATAAAGTCGTAAACTACTCGTAGCACTAGGTAAAGACGCGCGCATAGAACGAAGTGAGACCATGGATAGATAAACCCGAGACTGCAGAGCTGAGATGGAGGCGCAAAAAGACGCATGATTCAGGCAAGCGACCCGCCAGCACGCATGATGCAACCAAATCCACCGATTCACCAAGGATCGGACACACGAGTACTATTACTAGGGTACCAGCCTGCTGCTGCCATGCATGACCTGATGACCATAACCATAATAGCCATGAACAAATGAAAATGAATGGGAGCAGAAGCAGAGGGCCAAGACAGAAGAAATAAAAGAGAGACAGAGAGTGTATAAGCTAGCCTTGTCTTCTCCGGATGGAGGGACGAATTTTTTTTTTTTTGCGAGGATACAGATGCTGATTACATCAAGTAGACAGAGAGGACCTCCACAAAGAAAGAAATTACACTCAAGTCCCTCTGCGTCGAAGCCGCCGGCGAAGATGGACGTGCCGACGAATTGAAGGAGCACGAGGGAGAGGAGCTGCACCTGCATGCATGCCAACTGCTGCTCCACTAACTACAGTCACTCCACTGCTAAATTACTTCATGTCATGGCTCCCTAGAGATTCTTAGCCGGAAGAGACAAACGTCTCTCCGGGCCGAGTGACCGAAAGCAGGGTATAGAACTATGGACATGGGGGTGCGGACGAGGAAAGGGAAAGGATACAGAAAACGGCGCAGATCAGCAGTGTCGAGGTTGATGCAGCTTTAATCCTTCGAGGGGCTTGTGCCCGCCTTAGCTTCTTGGATAGGCGTCCATGGTGATTTGCGTGCTGCTGGTTTCTGTCTCTATGAACAGACCCAAAATATCACTACCAGCCGCGGTGTATGTGTGTGTGATACAAGTGGGCGGTGTTAGTATACATGTACGACATGATTTAGAGATAGATTAGAGTTATGGAGATCACTTTGTACTTTCAGTCTATCTATTGACTTCTTAGCTTAAGTCTTGTAATTCACCAGTCACACAAATATAACAACTGGCAACAACATGTTAGGCTTCTATATTTTCAACATGGTATCAGATTTGGGAAAGCAGACAATTACATAGCGAGTTACACAAGATCGTATTCCAGGGGCTAGTCTCCTCCAGCGCAGTTGTGACTCCGAGAAGCGTCGTCTTCATTCATCACTGTCGTCGCTATCATACTGGCAGAGAGACTGAATAACATTGTTCTTCTCTTCTGAAACTACACCTTGTTTCTCTGCAACGACGGGTGCTTTGCCGTTACCTTGGACAGCTGCGGATTCAGTCTTCTGTCTCTTCCGATGATTTGCAGCTGCGGGCTTTGGTTTTACTATGAATTTGGGCATCTTAGATGCCACTGTCTTGTTTCCTTCTTTATTAAGACTCTCAAGTCCATTAGTTTTGGACAAGACATCTGTTGGGTTTAACACGGATTGAGAAGATGGGCCTGGTACACCAAAATCATCATCATCATCGTCATCGTCTTCGATCCGTTTCACGTAACCTTGCGAGTTTGGGAAACTGATTGATTTGATGAGTTCTTCCTCTTCTGCATATAGTTCTGCTCCTTTCTTTTCCTCATTCGTCAGTTGTATTTGGAGCATCTGGTCAACTGATACCCCTGCACGTCTGGACTTCATGGACCGGAGCTCTTCTAAATCAGCAAGTCCGTCCATGACCCGCTTCGAATCATTCGCTCTGTTCTCCATTGCTCTCATCGCATCACCCATCTCCTCCGCTTCTCGCTTCCTCTTCTCACCGTCCACAGCCTCCTCCTCCTCACGCCAAGGCTCGAAGTTCCTGCTGGCCCCAGACTCCACCGTGTAGTCCGAGTTCTTGGGGTCTGTCTTGAAGGTGATCTCGGCCGAGCACCTGTTGCACTTGACGTAGAACCTGAATATCTGTATGCCGAGGTATTTCTCGCCGATGGAGTCCTCCTTGCGCGAGTTGAACTTGGTGCCCTTGGAGATGTAGGTGCCGCAGGTGCCGCACCGGATGCTCATGGGGAGCATCATGCGGACTGTGATCTGCCGGTTCTTGGGCTGCTTTGGCCGCGGGATCTTGGATGGGTCGAAGTCCGGCGGGTAGTACTTATTCTGCGGCTTCCGTTCACCCATCGCGCCGCCGCCGGAGGGACGCGCCGGCGAGAGGAGGTAGAGGGATTTGCACGGGCGGCGCTGACGGATCGCAGATCGAGGCGGTAGAGATCTTGGGTTGCTCTCGTGTTCGGCAGTTTCGGGGGTGATTATTAGCCACGATTGGTCGGTGTCGGACTGGTCGGTCAGGGAACGAAGGTCAAACGATATCGAGTAGCAACGGAACACGGATGATTGATTGACGAACGGATGTTTTTACTGTGTGCATTCAGACGGTGACCGAACAAAAAATAAGCAAAATATAGTTGTCCCATACGGAGTACGAACGAACATACAACACACCTAGCTGGTCAATTTGTTCCCACATTTCATCATCAAATCCAATTATATTGTCCAGTTTGCATCCAAAAGCAGACGAAGTTCTCTTGCAATATACTCCCTCCGTTCCAATTTAATTGACTTGCTATCCACAAAATGTGGATGTATCTAGACATATAACATGTAACATGTGGTGGATAACAAGTCAATTAAATTGGAACAGAGGGAGTATTTTTCAACGATACGCCTTGGGACGTATGGCCCGACAGCCGATACAATGCCTTTCCGGCTTACAACGTTAATCCGAAAACCAGCCGCCACAGACCACAAACACGATGCAAAGAGACCCTAACCCAAAACCGAACAACCCTAATAGCCGCGTCTCGACCAACGCCAGACCCCTCCAAAAACCAACATATTAACCTGAAATTCCCTCGTCGACCTTTAAGTCGAGTCTCCAAAAGTGATATTCCCAACAGAGGGAGGGACGACATCAAACACGCCGCAATCGTTGATCCGAACTCGAATCCTGGCTTCTCCCGGAGACGGCAACCCGACTGGACGAGGGAGGTGCTGACACCCTCAGCGACGCCTCCATAAAGGGGAACGACGCCCACAAGCACCGAAAGAAGCAGAATATTTTTCTGGAATGTCGTGTGATAGAATATGTATTAGAAGTCTGTTTTTATACGTATATGTATATCGTTTGTAACTCTGTTGTATGCAATATATAACCGGACGTCCCCCCCTCGTTGGGGTGTGTGCGTTTCACCCTAAACCTAATCGTCTTACATGGTATCAGCCTAAAACCGATCCAATCATGACTTCAATACCGCCGCCGTCTCCGACGTCTCGTCGTCCCTCTCGACGGCGCCCTCCGCTGCCGACTTTGCTGCGCTCCAGCCCCTCCCCTCCTTGTCCACGGCAGCGCCCACCTCTGGTCCGATCTACTTCTGCCACCATATCACCACCAAGCTCGCCGCCGAGACTCATCTCCTCTGGCGTGCGCAGGTTGTCTCCCAGCTCCGGAGCAATCTCCTCCATGGCTACATCGAGGGTACCTTTCCGTGTCCCTCCGCCACCATCTCCACCGCCAAGGCGGGAGGCGCCCCGGAGGTTAAGCCCAACCCCGCCTTTGCGGCTTGGGTACAGCAGGATCATGCCATCTTGTCGGCCTTCCACTCATCATCGACGCCGTCTGTCGGCGCCATGATCATGTTCGCCGAAACCTCGGCGCAGGCATGGACCATCATCGGGCGCACGTTTGCTGCTCGCACTTCGGCCCGTGCCTCTCACATCCGTTCCGAGCTTGGCCGGATGCAGAAGCTGGTGATAATCCCCAAGAGCAAGGAATCACGGTAGCACAATTCGATAAATATTTGAGTGTCGAACCCACGAGGAGCTGAAGGTAAACTATCTATTCTCTAAAGCCCTATAACCCTCTTATATGGCCGTTTGTGCAAAGCAATAAGTTTAAATATGAAAGGAACTAACTAATGGAAGCAAGTGATGTGGAATGGGTTTATCTAGTAACAAGTTTCTCAATCAAGTTCCAAACGCAATTTTCTTAGATCAAGTTTCTCTCAGCAGTTTTCTCAAGCAAGTTTCTCAAAGTAGCAAGTAGCAAATATCTCAAGTAGCAAATATCTCAAGGGAGCAAATGTTCTACCAATTGTTATTTCATTCGTGTGGTTGTCACAATTAGTGAAGTACATGTTTCAGTCTTAATTGTTTCTTCTAGGAAGGAGCCATAAATAGGTGTAGCCAAGTAAATGAACTAAAACCCCTTATGATGGATCTCATGGCCAAGTAAATGAGCACACAAGAATTATTAAGACATAAAAGTCCCACCATATCCTTAAGTTCTAAGGTCCCCATATATATCCCCCAATAAAGTAACTTCATGACTCGGTCTCAGGTTTACATGTCCTCCCAAGTCTCCCTCACTCCATTACATTACCGGTGATCACCTTACATGCATTTCCCAACATATGTGTGCACTCATATATTGTACATAAAGACAATCATAAAAGATAACAAAACTTGTATGCAACCAATCAACGAACTATTTCACTATTGTCATGAACAAATCACTTCTCAAACATAGATGGGGAGACACAATAGATTAAGGGAATAGTATATTGCATCATATATCAGGTTTGCCAAGAGTTTACAGTGGAGAGATGGAGATGATCTTGCTGTAGATGTTGATGATGAACACGCCGGAGGGGGGTGGAGCCCTCCGGAGGTGATTCCGGCGGCGTTTCCCCCCTCCGATCTTCTCTGGCGGCAGCCTTCTAACTCTCTGTTTCGTGGTTTTGTGTTTCTCGCCGCCTCCCCCCGAAACTCCCCTGGTGACTATTTTTATAGCCGGGTTTAGGTCAAGACGAAGCCACGAAGACGAAAACGGACGGCATCGGAGCCACGAGGGGGAAAAGAGGGGTCCTCACGCGGCCAGGGAATCTGACCACGTGGGGCCCTCTAGTTTCCAGCGGGTTGGGCTTCTGGTCTTCATTTTCAGCCCATTGCGTTCGTCTCGAAAGTTCTGAACCGTGCTCTTTGGCCTTGCCCGTTTTGGAGTCCCGAAGCTCCCGGAAAGTTGAAACACTAAAAGAGACGTTTTCTGGAAAACAGAGTTAGAACCAAAAGAGGGGGGATTGTTTAGAAAATTCCCGAAATCATTATAAAACATGAATATAACATCATATAAGTTGCAAATATGTAGGAATATCTAGTAATAACATGTAAAGTTCATGTATGCATTTTACATGCATCAGCTGGACACCTCAATTGCGGTGTACTTTGCAAAAGTTCAGACCCTAGCAAATACGCCGGCTTCCATTGGACAGCCGCTCCATCCGTATGAGTTCAACAACTTCGTCCTTGATGGCCTTGACGAGGAGTACGATTCGATCGTTGAGCTGGTTCACGACCGTGAAGTTCCCATGCCATCACATGATCTGTACGCTCGCCTCCTCTCCACGGAGCAGCATTTAGACAGCCGACGCGCCGTCGCCCATCAGGCGAACGCGGCCCGTTTCGGCAAGCAGTCCAAGCCGAGGCATCCTGGGAGCCCTTCGTTCTTCCGTTCTGGCCCATCTACAACGAAGTCGGCGGTGGATTTGTGCCACGCCCTGGCTCAACTCCTGGTGCTCCCGGTGGTCGTCCTGATTCTCGCCCTGCTGGTCGTGATGATGCGCGCGCTGGAGGGTCGCGTGCCGCCACGATCTGCCAGCTCTGTGATGAAGCTGGACATGTTGCTGCCCGCTGCTTCAAGCGTTTCAAACAAGTCTTTTCTGGGTATGCACAATGATGGGCGTTTCCTTGATCGCCAGCTTGCGATGGCCAATCACGTTTACGGCCCACAAGCACAACCTGAGGGTCACACATCTACACTTCTGGTTGATCCTACTTGGTACGCGGATTCTTGAGCTACTGATCATTTTGCTGCGGAGATGGGAGAAGCTACACATGAGGGAGGTCTATCAGGGCAAGGACCAGGTTCATACGGCCGACGGTTCAGGTATGCGCATACTTCACGTTGGTCAAGCTATCCTTCCTGCTTCTTCATCTAGGCCTCTTTATCTTCGCAATGTCCTTCATGTCCCGCCGTCACTAGGAATCTGTTGTCAGTTCATAAAATTTCTCATGATAATAATGTTCTTGTTGAGTTTCATCCTAACAGAGTTTTTGTTAAGGACCTGGACACGCGGGCAATAATTCTTAGAGGTCGCTGGCGTGGTGGCTTGTATGCGCTTGATGTTCCTGCGGTCAAACAAGTTCTCAGTGTTGTTAAGGCTTCGTCTACGCAGTGGCACGCTCGCTTAGGCCACCCTTCATCTCAGATTGTTCAGCATATCCTTAGTCGTAATGAGCTTCCCACAGTGTCCAATAAAAGTAATTTAGTGTGTGATGCCTGTCAGCAAGGCAAGAGTCATCAGTTACCGTTTTCGCTTTCTCAGCATGTAACAACTGCTCCTTTAGAGCTTATCTATTCGGATGTGTGGGGCTCAGCCCAAACTTAAGTCAGTGGTCATAATTATTATGTCAGTTTTGTGGATGCTTATAGTCGTTTCACATGGTTGTATCTTATTAAACGTAAGAGTGATGTCTTTGCTGTTTTCTTACAATTTCAATCTCATGTTGAGCGTCTTCTTAATCACAAAATTGTGCATGTTTAATCTGACTGGGGTGGCGAGTACATCAAACTTGATGCCTTCTTTCATAAGATAGGCATCTCTCATCGGGTCTCCTGTCCACACACACATCAACATAATGGTAGTGCTGAACGAAAACACCGTCACATAGTTGAGACGGGTCTTGCTTTGCTAGCTCATGCCTCTGTCCCGTTTTGTTTTTGGAGTGATGCCTTTGTTACTGCATGCTTTCTTATCAATCGCATGCCTACTCGAGTTATTAATATGGAAACTCCCCTTGAGCGTCTCCTTGGTGAGATTCCTGATTATAGCTTTTTTAAGGTCTTTGGGTGTGCCTGTTGGCCTAATCTTCGCCCTATAACAAACATAAACTTGATTTTCGTTCCAAAAAATGTGTGTTTTTAGTGTATAGTCCTCTTCACAAAGGCTACAAATGTCTTCATGTTCCTTCCAATCGTGTCTATATTAGTCGGGACGTTGTCTTTGATGAACTCGTGTTTCCTTTCTCTAATTTGCCATCCCCTGAGTCTCCTTTTACTTCTTCTGTTTTACCTGTTTCGCTTGACCAATTTGAAGATTATGCACATGCACCGTCGTTGCTACCTAACCATGGTGCAGGTACTGGTCGAGGCGCGCGGCTTGACCTCCTGGATGCCGTACCATCAGCTTCAGCTCACGTCGATCATGTGGGTCTTGATGATCCCATGCAGTGGTCTGCCTCCGTGATTCCGTCGCCTGGACTGGGTCCACGACCGGTCCACCGCGTCGCAACCTCCACACCAGAGACGCGCACCCATGCGCGGGATGCTGCCTGATGACGTGAAACACACGTTCGTTGGGAGACCCCAAGAGGAAGGTATGATGTAGTCAGCAGCAAGTTTTCCCTCAGAAAGAAACCAAGGTTATCGAACCAGTAGGAGCAGCAACTCTTCAGAAGGTTGTCAACGGCGCCAGAAAAATAGCTGTCGCAGGGAGTCTGGACTGTTGACGTGGAATCTGCACACAACACAATCAAACTACTTTGCCCCAACGAAACAGTGAGGTTGTCAATCTCACTGGCTTGCTGAAAACAAAGGATTAAACGTATGGTGTGGAAAATGAGTATTAAATTGCAGAGAATGAAAAAGGAACAGTTTGCAGTTTGTGGTTGTTTAATCAGTGTAAAAGAATGGACCGGGGTCCACAGTTCACTAGTGGTGTCTCTCCATAAAAGATAACTAACATGTTGGGTGAACAAATTACAGCTGGGCAATTGACGAATAGTGAGCGCATGACAATGCATATACATGACATGTTGACTACTATGATATTTAATTGGGCATTACGACATAATACATAGATCGTTATCCAACAGCATCTATGACTAATAATCCACCGCCGGGTTGTCATCCGAGTCCCCCGTTGGTATTAAGTTGCAAGCAACGGATAATTGCATTAAGTAAAGTGCGTAATGTAAACAAACACATATGCCGTGGACATAGCATCGTTAGGTTATCCCTAGTGGCAACAGCACATCCACAACCTTAGAACTTTCTGTCACTGTCCCAGGTTAAACGGAGACATGAACCCACTATCTAGCATAAATACTCTCTCTTGGAGTTACAAGCATCTACTTGGCCAAAGCATCTACGAGTAACGGAAAGCATGCAAGATCTTAAATAACATATAAGATAGATTGATAATCAACTTGACATAATATTCAATATTCATCGGATCCCAGCAAACACAACATGTAGCATTACAATAATATGATCTTGATCATGTAGGGCAGCTCACAAGATCTAAACATGATGGCACAAAGTGGAGAGACAACCTACTGCTATGGACCCGTAGTCCAAGGATGAACTACTCACGCATCACTCCGGAGGCAGGCATGGCGATGTAGAAGCCTCCGGTGACGATTCCCCTCTCCGGCAGGGTGCCGGGAAGAGGTTCTGAACCCTCCCGAGCTAGGGTTGACGACGGCGGCGTCTCTGGAACTTTTCGTGGATATTTGCTCAGGTACTTAGGGTTTTCGCGTCGGGGGGAATAAGTAGGCGAAAGGGCGGCGGCTGCGGACCCCCGAGGGGCCCACACCACCCAGGGCGCGGCAGAGGGGGGCCGCGCCCTGGCGTGTGGCCCTGGTGGCCCTCCTCTGCTGCTCCTTCGCTCCGTCAGGCGTGTTCTGGAAAAATAGGCACCCCCGTGTAGTTTCGTCCAATTCCGAGAATATTTCCAGACTAGCTTTTCTGGAATACAAAAACAGCAGAAAACAGGAACTGGCACTTCGGCATCTTGTTAATAGGTTAGTCCCAAAAAATGTATAAAAGTGATATAAAGTAGATGCAAAACATGTAGCAATTGGTATAAAACAAGCATGGAACATCAAAAATTATAGATACGTTTGAGACGTATCAGCATCCCCAAGCTTAGTTCCTACTCGTCCTCGAGTAGGTAAACGATAAAAACAAATAATTTTTGAGGTGACATGCTACTATCATAATCTTGATCATATAATATTGCAAGGCACATGTAAATGAATGAAGTGATCCAAGTCAATGGTCTATAATTTGCTACCAAATAGATAATGAGTAAACAATGAATCACACAAGCTAAACGTTTTCATGAATAGTACTTTCGAGACAAGCATCAAACAGTTTTGCATAAGTGTTAACTCATAAAGCAATAGTTTCTAACAAAAGGTATTTAATCAACACAAAGGAAGAATTTAGTTTCAGCATTTGCTTCAACTTTCAACATATTTATCTCATGGATATTGTCAACACAAAGTAGTATAACAAGTCCAATACATTGCATATAACGCATGTTGTAACAAAGTTGACACTAGTGTTTGCTTGTGGAAGACAGAAAGAATAGGAAAACTGACTCAACATAAAAGTAAAAGAAAGGCCCTTCGCAGAGGGAAGCAGGGATTAAATCATGTGCTAGAGCTTTTAGGTTTTTGAAAGCATATAGAGATTGCATAAAATATTTGATACTCCTCCCAACCTTGCTAACACAAGCCATGGCTAACCGAATCCTCGGGTGCCTTCCATCAATCACATACCATGGAGGAGTATCTATTTTTGAGAGGTGTTTGTTAATTGTCAACGAATGGTAGCGGGTGAGAACAGTATTCTACCTGTCGAACGGACTTTTAAGAGCGGCTCCCATGAAGGACGTTATTTCTACCAGCAAGGCAGATCATCCCTCTTTCTCTTTGGTTTACACACATTCAGGTATTTCACTGTTTGTCATTGCTTACTGATGAATCAGGGCAAAAGTGTGAAGAGAATTAATTGGTTAAAGTTGTAATTAATTGGGACTGGGCACCCCGTTGCCAGCTCTTTTTGCAAGTTATTGGATAAGCGGATGTATATGCCACTAGTCCAGGTGTAAAAGTCCACTCGACAAATAGAATAAAGAATAACCACACTAATTCCTCATGAGCTAGTAAACATTGACACAAAAAGGGAATAATAACATTTTGAATAATTTAAAGGTAGCACATGAAAAATTTACTTGGAGTGGCAAGGAAATACCACATATAGGTAGTTATGGTGGACACAAATGGCATGGATTTTGGCTCAAGGATTTGGATGCACGAGAAGCATTCCCTCTCAGTACAGAGTTTAGGCTAGCAAGGTTATGTAAGCAAACAAGAATATCAACCCGTACACCAAGTTTTATATGACAAACATATTGCAAACGTTATAAGACTTCATACCGTCTTCCTTGTTAACCAAACCCTGTTATTAGAAAATATCTAGACCTTAGAGGTACCACCGATGCAAACCAAATTTTCAACAAGCTTTACGGTAGTTCTTCACTAATAGGCTTAACTCATGTGATGCACAATTTAATCATGATCTACTTGTTAACTCAAAACAATTGACAAGCATCAAGTTATCCATTTTAGTGATCTACAAGATTAAGCAAGTTTTTCCTTATACCAATTACCACATGCAACATTTTCTGAACCAACCAAACACCAATCAATTTATTTCATCAACTCTCCAAACAAATATAAGTGAAGCAAGAGAGTACTTTCTACAAAAGAAAGCTAATAGCTCTGACAAGAGATACATGAAAACAAGAGCTAAAAGCTGAACAGCGCTAGATATGAATACTCAACAAATATAAGTGAAGAATAGGAGTATTCTCATGAAAAAGCGGAGCGTGTCTCTCTCCCAATCAAGAATGCTAGGGTCCAGTCAAGCTTTATTGAAAATAAAATGCAATACTGAAAATAAAAAGCACACAGACGCTCCAAGAAAAGCACATATGATGTGAAAGAATTAAAATATAGTTTCACTAGAGATGACCTGATAATTTTGACGATGAAGAAGGGGATGCCTTGGGCATCCCCAAGCTTAGACGCTTGAGTCTTCTTGAAATATGCTGGGGAGATCCATGGGAGCCTCCCCAAGCTTAAGCTCTTCACTCTTCTTGATCCTATTATATCATCCTTCTCTCTTGACCCTTGAAAACTTCCGTCACACCAAACTCAAAGTAGATCTCATTAGAGGGTTAGTGCATAATCAAAAATTCACATGTTCTGTAAAGACGCAATATGATTTGTTACTTTAAACATTAGCTACAGCCACTGATGTTATGTGAAGCTCTTCCACCCAAAAAAGAATTTCACTCAACACTAGTAAAAGAGAGAATGCGAAAAATAAAAAGGCATAATCTGTCTAAAACAGAACAGTCCGCAAAGACGAATTTTTTCGAGGCACTTACGACGCTCAGATCGAGAAACTCTGAACTAATGAAAGTTTCAGACATTCATAAAGATTACGCACAAAAATTTCAGATTTTTAACAATCTGGTGATTTTAGGAATTTCGTACAGTGAACAGCAGCAATCAAAATTAAGCATCATCTTATCATTAGAGGCTACTCTTGGCACAACAATGCGAGAAAATAAAGATACAAAGGAGTTGCTACAGAAGTAAACAAACTCCTTGACTCAATAAAAGAAAAATTGCAGAAAAATAAAATGGGTTGCCTCCCATAAGCGCTTTTCTTTAACGCCTTTTAGCTAGGCACAAAGCATGCATCAAGTATTACCAAGTGAAGAAGCATCAACATTCTTACGCTTAGCTCTCTTACCTTTACCTTTATCTTTAGGAAATACTTGGTTACACATAGGTGAAGAGGCGAAATTCATAGTGCCTTGGCCCACATCTATTATTGCTCCAAAGCGTTTCAACAGGACCTTCCAAGCGTAATTTGTCCTACTCCTGCACATTCAATGACAAGATAATCAATAGATATTGTTATCCCTAAGAGTTTTGTAAATACTCCTTCAGCTACTCCCCTTGGTAATTTAATAGTATTATCACCCAAAGTTATACAATCTTCGCATTTGGAAAGCTCCCAAAGATTTAAGGAATCATAAATATTCTTGGGCATTAAACAGAATTCAGACATAATATCACAGCGAGAATGAAAAGTTTCACCATTTATAACAACTTTTACTGAGGGAATCCATCCCGATGGTTCAAAATTTACTGGCACATTATCATAATGTTCACGAATCTGATTATACCCTTCTTTTAGACCAGATATGTTCGTTTCAAGAGCGTTAAGTCTATCACTTATGCTTGTCAAAGCCAAATCAATTTTAGTGATTGGGGGCCAGAAATTGTAATCAATTTTTTTATAGCATTAAAAGCTTGATCCCCATCATAACGAAGGAAATCTCCTCCTACCACAGCATCTAAAGCATATCTATAGCAAAGAACAAGACCAAAATAAAAGCTACTAAGAAGCAGGCTTAAAGTCATTTTAGGTTCAGTTTTAGCATAGGACTCAGATATTCTAGACCAAGCATCTTTAAAACTCTCCTCACTCCCTTGCTTGAAAGTGAAGATCTCTTCTTCAGGTGACATTACTACTGGAACAGGGCTAGACATGATGACTAACAGAAAACAAAACTGAAAATAAACTAAATGCAAGTAACTAATTTTTTTGTGTTTTTGATAATTGAAAGCAAACAAGATAAAATAAAATAAACTAAGCAAGACAAAAACAAAGTAAAGAGATTGGAAGCGTGAAACTCCCCTTGCAGAAGACTGCTGTCTCCCCGGCAACGGCGCCAGAAAAATAGAGCTGTTGACGGGAGACAGAGACTTCCTGAAGAACTTCTACTCCCCGGCAACGGCGCCAGAAAAATAGCTTGATGACGTGAAACACACGTTCGTTGGGAGACCCCAAGAGGAAGGTATGATGTAGTCAGCAGCAAGTTTTCCCTCAGAAAGAAACCAAGGTTATCGAACCAGTAGGAGCAGCAACTCTTCAGAAGGTTGTCAACGGCGCCAGAAAAATAGCTGTCGCAGGGAGTCTGGACTGTTGACGTGGAATCTGCACACAACACAATCAAACTACTTTGCCCCAACGAAACAGTGAGGTTGTCAATCTCACTGGCTTGCTGAAAACAAAGGATTAAACGTATGGTGTGGAAAATGAGTATTAAATTGCAGAGAATGAAAAAGGAACAGTTTGCAGTTTGTGGTTGTTTAATCAGTGTAAAAGAATGGACCGGGGTCCACAGTTCACTAGTGGTGTCTCTCCATAAAAGATAACTAACATGTTGGGTGAACAAATTACAGCTGGGCAATTGACGAATAGTGAGCGCATGACAATGCATATACATGACATGTTGACTACTATGATATTTAATTGGGCATTACGACATAATACATAGATCGTTATCCAACAGCATCTATGACTAATAATCCACCGCCGGGTTGTCATCCGAGTCCCCCGTTGGTATTAAGTTGCAAGCAACGGATAATTGCATTAAGTAAAGTGCGTAATGTAAACAAACACATATGTCCGTGGACATAGCATCGTTAGGTTATCCCTAGTGGCAACAGCACATCCACAACCTTAGAACTTTCTGTCACTGTCCCAGGTTAAACGGAGACATGAACCCACTATCTAGCATAAATACTCTCTCTTGGAGTTACAAGCATCTACTTGGCCAAAGCATCTACGAGTAACGGAAAGCATGCAAGATCTTAAATAACATATAAGATAGATTGATAATCAACTTGACATAATATTCAATATTCATCGGATCCCAGCAAACACAACATGTAGCATTACAATAATATGATCTTGATCATGTAGGGCAGCTCACAAGATCTAAACATGATGGCACAAAGTGGAGAGACAACCATCTAGCTACTGCTATGGACCCGTAGTCCAAGGATGAACTACTCACGCATCACTCCGGAGGCAGGCATGGCGATGTAGAAGCCTCCGGTGACGATTCCCCTCTCCGGCAGGGTGCCGGGAAGAGGTTCTGAACCCTCCCGAGCTAGGGTTGACGACGGCGGCGTCTCTGGAACTTTTCGTGGATATTTGCTCAGGTACTTAGGGTTTTCGCGTCGGGGGAATAAGTAGGCGAAAGGGCGGCGGCTGCGGACCCCCGAGGGGCCCACACCACCCCAGGGCGCGGCAGAGGGGGGCCGCGCCCTCCTGGCGTGTGGGGCCCTGGTGGCCCTCCTCTGCTGCTCCTTCGCTCCGTCAGGCGTGTTCTGGAAAAATAGGCACCCCCGTGTAGTTTCGTCCAATTCCGAGAATATTTCCAGACTAGCTTTTCTGGAATACAAAAACAGCAGAAAACAGGAACTGGCACTTCGGCATCTTGTTAATAGGTTAGTCCCAAAAAATGTATAAAAGTGATATAAAGTAGATGCAAAACATGTAGCAATTGGTATAAAACAAGCATGGAACATAAAAAATTATAGATACGTTTGAGACGTATCACTGCCTCACCTTCGACTCCGCCTACGACAGCGTCCACGGGATCCTCTACGACTCCTGATGATGTGGTCCTTTTTCCGCCGGATCCGACAGATCTTGCGGACGCGTCGCCATCTGCCACGTCTTCTGCCTCTGGCAGTCCTCCCGTCACGACTTCGCCGTCTTCTGTGCCTGATCTGGTACTTGCACCTACTGTGCCGCTCCCAGTTGACTCTCTTCGCCCTGTTACTCGCAGTCTCCGTGGCATTCATCAACCAAAGAAGCTGACTGATGGCACTGTTGCTTGGTTAGCTACGTGAATGGCTCAGGCTGTTGCTGATCCACATTCTGAGCCTCGTCATTTTCGTGCTGCTATGGGTATTCCGCATTGGCGTGCAGCCACGGAGTCAGAGTTTGCTGCGTTGATCAAGAATGGTACTTGGCAGCTTACTCCTCCTCGGTCTTGTATTAACATTATTGACTCTAAATGGGTTTTCAAGGTCAAGCGACATGCTAATGGCACTATTGAGAGATATAAAGCTCGGTTGGTTGCAAAAGGTTTCAAACAGCGTTATGGATTGGACTACGAGGACACTTTCAGCCCAGTGGTTAAACCTACAACTATTCATTTGCTTTTCTCGCTTGCAGTTACACGGGGATGGTTTATGCGTCAGCTTGATATTCAGAACGCCTTCCTAAATGATGTTCTTGAAGAGGAGGTCTTCATGCGTCAGCCTCCTGGTTTTGAGGACTCTGATCGTCCTCATCATCTCTGTCGTCTGTCTAAGGCTATTTATGGTATCAAACAGGCTCCCCGTGCGTGGCATGCACGTCTTGCTACAGTATTGCGACAACATGGTTTTTAGGAGTCTACTGCTGATACATCCTTATTTATTCTTCAGCGGTCAGATGTCACTATATATCTTCTTGTGTATGTTGATGATATCATTGTGCTCAGCTCCTCGTCACATGCTGTTGATCTTCTACTTCTTGGACTTCGTCAGGAGTTTGCAGTTAAGGATCTTGGTCCACTTCATTATTTCCTTGGTATTGAGGTGGCTTGCCGTTCTGGTGGTCTCACGATGACTCAACGCAAGTATGCTCTTGATCTCCTTCGCCGCGCTGGTATGTTGAAGTGCAAGCCTGCCGACACGCCCATGTTCGCCACTGTAAAACTTTTTCCTACTGATAGTCCGCTTTTGCCTGATGAGGATGCCACTAATTACCGGAGTATTGTGGGTGGTTTACAGTATCTTCTCCTCACTCGACCTGACTTGTCATTTGCTGTTAACCGAGTTTGTCAGTTCCTTCATATGCCCACTGAAGAACACTGGTCCGCTGTCAAAAGGATCATGCGCTTTGTCAATGGTACTCTTGATCATGGACTTCTCTTACGACCGTCAGTATCAAGTTCTATCGCTGTTTACTCTGATGCTGATTGGGCTGGAGATGTTACAGACATGCGATCAACGGGGGGATATGCCCTCTTTTATGGTGACAGTTTGATTGCCTAGAGTTCTCGCAAACAGGTTACTGTGTCTCGGTCTAGCACGGAGTCTGAGTATAGGGTTGTTGCTAATGCAACTGCTGAATTGATCTGGGTGGAAGCTTTGCTTAAGGAACTTGGTGTTCGACAAGATTGTCCACTTGTCTTATGGTGCAATAATATGGGTACTACATATCTTTCTTCCAACCCTGTCTTTCATGCACGGACGAAGCACATTGAGGTTGATTTTCACTTAGTTCGTGAACGTGTTGCTCAAAAATTGTTACAAGTCTGGTTTGTTACCTCTCGTGAACAGCCCGCCGATATCTTCACGAAGCCGCTGCCACTTCCATTGTTTCTGGAGTGTAAGCGCAATCTCCACATGTTTCCCATAGTTGAGATTGAGGGAGGCTGATAGAATACGTATTAGAAGTCTGTTTCTATATATTCTATACGTATATGTATATCATTTGAAACTCTGTTGTATGCAATATATAACCGGATGTCCCCCCCTCGTTGGGGTGTGTGCGTTTCACCCTAAACCTAATCGTCTTACATCGTGCACCTGAAATCCCTACCGGCCTTGGAGCAGTGCATCACCTGCGCATGCACCTTCTGTTGTTGTGGTAGCACCTCGACGTCGCCTAATTTGCAGAGTCAAGTACTCGCCGCACAACACAACAGCACCCCACGGGTCTCACTGCCGCTATAACAGCCGGGCAACCGGGAGCCATGGCCACCGCAGCCTAGCCCGTCAACGCCTGCACCATCCACGGTGCCGGGTGGTGATCACAGCAGCTCGATGCCGCCTATAGCCGTCGACCTGGATACAAACTAGCCCGCCCAGATGTAGGAAGCCTGGGACATTAAGCACAATATGATCGGCGTTAGTTTTGCAATTAAGGGATGCAATGGACCTGAAAAAATGAATTTCAAGTGGTATGTAAATCCAAGGCACGTCTGAAGTATTTCCAAGTAAGTGATAAAATAGCAAAGCTTTGTTTAAGTTTGTTTTTGTTCAAAACTTGTGGATGCGCCTTAGTAGTTTATCTGCTAACTATTCAATAATGGGTTTAGGTCGGAACAATCATTGAGCCTGTATTTGAGTTATTTTCAAGTAGGCTCACGAAGAAGGACCGGAACACAACCTTGGTTGATGATCTATTTTCTCACCCAAAACTTAAGAACCACAGGTAAGCCCATCATCCTTTTGTATCCGCATGCAGTGATACTGGAGATTCGTTGTCTTTGTTTTTGTCGTTCACGTGTTAGTGCAAGTTTCTGTGTATATGACTCGTCTTCCTGGATGGCCTTTTGGATGCCAGAGTTCATGATATACTTATACATCAACAATACGATATTCTGAACATAGATTAGAGCCTTTTATACGTTTCGAGCTGGGTTCTCATGCTACATGAACCACTCTCTTATCCATATTTCTTAACCACTACATTCCTATTGAGAAATTAAAAATGAAAGAGGAAAATATCCAAATCCAAAAAAATAAAAATAGAAGTGGTAAATATCCGGATTTTTTTTACAAGTACCAATATGAGTGTATTTTTTTGTTATCACTGTATTCGTTTTTACCACTACAAATACATAATCTCAACAGCACCGCAAGGACTACGACATCTCAAAAATAACAGAAACTAAAAGGATAAGATACCTATACTACATGCCTGAGTTTGTTTCATGATCCCATGCCTCCCGGCATCTCACGTCTCATAAGATGTTTAAGATGAGTAAACTATTGGAGATTTATCAGCGGTGAACTATTCACTTGGTCTCATTTTAATAAGAAATATAATTCGAAAGTTCTTCATACATATGTCTTCACAAGGAAAAAAAAACCCATTTATGTGAGTTTCAGTCACATACTCAACATAACTGTAACAAAACTAAGCACAAAAGCTTAATGAAATTTAAGAGCACAACATTTGAAATTGCTATCGAACCATATTTTCTCACATCACATAATATGGATATCTATAAAATAAAAATTCTTCTGTTGTCGTTATCGACATATTAAAAAATATACCGTAATGTGACGGCCACCGTGCTAGTGGCCACAAAGAAATACCTGGGCACATTCATACTTTCCTCAGTTTTAAGTTGCTAGTTGTGACTCCGCTGTAACGTGGTGAACTCATGTAATACGAAATACAACATTTCTTGTCCTATATATAAGCAGGTTTAACTGGATGTGAGAAATATGCCTTCCACACTTTGTATCTGGTAACGAGATAGGAGTGGAAGATTATCCAAAATCATATTTCCGACATGAAGGCAAGCCATATATTTCTCTTTTTAAATACTCTAAACTGAGTTTTACAGGATGCTTGCACGCAATAAAACCGTGAAACATCATGCGTTGGATATTTGTAGATTTGAACCAAAATGTTAATAATTTAATTGTGTCATTTGGTGGATTTTATTTTTTATATTGGCCTTTTGAATTCGGAACCTGTTTGGATCCCATATGGGTTCATTTTAGGTGAGAGCTTTATACCCGTTGCCACATAATAGTTACAACCATTCCAAATAGCCGTGCAAAGATCTAAGATGCGTTTGGAAATAAAAGCACCTCTTGCTTTAGTTGTCCCTCGATGATGCATTTTGATAATCCTTTAACATAGGGGAATATCTAGAACAGTCCATCCATAGCTGTTTTGATTCTTGGTAATTTATTGCAACCACACATACACTACTTTTTTAATCATCTAAGATGATTACTAGTGCACCACAACTATTCATTTCATATGTAGGCTCTGATGAAGTCTTCAGCTTTTGCACGTCGGGGAGATGCGACTACAGATGGTGTGACATTGAAACCTCCTCCTTCTCCACCTCTGGGATCTCTAATATCATCAACGTCATGCACTATGCAGCAGTACCATATTGTTTGTTTGTCTAAACGTAGAGTGATTAGTAATCACACATTCATACAGACAAAATTACGGCCGGTCCAAGCAACACTTGTACCCAGGGGAATATTTATACTAAATTTTTGTACTTATTTTTAGCATGCTATAGTGTTAATGAGTATATTTTATATTTTTAACCACATAAAACTTGTTAAATGTTAGTTGTATCTTTCATTTTATATAGTTGTAATTCATATAGTTGAAATGTACATTTGCACCATGATAGATTTTAATTATATTTTGTAGCATAGTTTTTCTTCATTCAATTAATTTCCGGTAAATGTATATATTATGTAGTGAATACATATTTATGGTAGAGATATATAAAGCTCATGGTCTAACAACTATCTTAATAGATGATTTTAGTGTATGATTAGGTAAGAACATTTATAAAAACTTCCAAGGTATAAATTGAACATTGTCAGGATTCTTTACTCCTAATTCACTGGTCGAACATGTGTTGGGAGTTATGGTGGCTACCTTAATGCAATGTGTAGATGATGTGTACTTTGTATTATTATCCATAATAGTAATCTCTGCTACACAAATAAATAAATTAGATAGATTATAATACTTTCGTGTAAATAGTTTTTTATATACCCGTCTTAATACGCTCAAAATCAACTTCTCTATACAGGTACTCGTGCAGATTTCTGAAAAATATTAATACACATAATTGACACATATATGTAGAACTTTAAACGGAGGGCAAGTATGAGCCTAACTAAACTCGTTGTCGTTAATAAGATTGGTTTGCTCCTACATATGTGGTACACACTACTGGTCGGTTGTGCGGACTTGCTCCCACAAATTTAGCCTTTTAATATTCAATGGTCTTTAACATAATATATGAAAGTTTAACGGTTATTTAGTACACTCTGGGGCCTCTCCGTGTTAGAGCCCGGGGCGGTTGCCCTATTTGTCGGGCCTATGTGCCGGTCATAAAAAATATTTATTCTTCACGTAACTTTGTGTGCTAACATAAAATGTCTTGCCGTATATGCGAAATTTTTAATTTGAATTTTTTGACATTTTCAAAATTGTTTTTTGGGTAGTGGGTGCATCTGCACCTACTGCCCGAAGTGGATTTCCGATGCAAACACTAGCATTCTTCTCGTGTGTTTTGTTGAATACTACTCCCGATGCAGGGCGGGCCGGGATTCTCTACGTCTGATCGATGGCTTTACTAGTAGTGATCCCGATGCAACTTGGCTGATGAAAGTCTACATGAGATCGACTGACAAACTAAACTATCTAATAATGTTACAACAATGTGTCGATTGACAGAGACGACACCACGATGTCCTCCTAGACTCCTAGTATGCTAGAGTAGTATAGGATATTCAGTTGTCTTTCAATATTTAGTAAACTTTAGGGCCTCCCCGTGTCGGGGTCTGGGGCGGTTGCCCTATTTGTCCGGTTTATGTGTCGGCCCTGGCTAGCCCTAACGATGATGATTATAGATTCAAAGGTGGTATTTTAATCTTGGCGAGAGTATTCAAAATATGCTACCACACTACTTGTACTCCTTGACATCGATCTTAGACCGTATAGTAGTAGGATTAGTAGTTTACGATCGAGTGGGTGCAAAATCCAAAGCTTAGGGAAATATGACATTTTTTCTTCAAACATCGTAACTAACTTATGAAAGTAAGTAACGTCCACGTAGATAGCCAAATAAATAGAGTGACACATCAGAAGGTCAGCAATCACTATCCATAAAGAACCAAGCAAGATCTGAAAAACAAAAGGAACACTAATCAGAGAAAAAAAAGAGAAAATCAAATTGCGCAGTGTCAGCAGTTCTGTTCAGTCAGCAATCATAATGCTAATTAAGAATGCAATGGTTACCATTTAATCATAAATAAAGTAGTACTAAAGTCTAAAGGCCGGCATGTTATACTAAAAACGCCAATCCAGACATACGACCTAATCTACAGCAGCGACGAAAACACGATCCTGCATGCATGCTGCTGGTTCAAACCAAAATACAAAGAAACAGAATCATTCGATGGCGGATAGATACTGGATGAATGCATCAACGTACACGGCAGCGCTTTCATGTCGGCCTTGCATTGCCTTGCCTGTATGCCTTGGAAACGGAATGAGGGTCGGCGTCGGCAGCTTCTCTCCTCTTCCATGACCCATCATCAAAAGAGGGAGAAGCTTGGGAGACCTCTCCCATGTCTCACCATCGAGAGAGGGGGAAACGTCACCTCTCCCATGGCCACCAGAGAGAAGAGAGAGAGATCCAAAAGTGCATTTAGCTACGGAGATTTTTTTAAAATAAAAGAAAACAAAAACAAAAAATTCATTTCTAAATCTGAAAAATTCTGGATCCGTGTTCAGTCACATGCTTTACTTTGGACAAGGTCATCACAGTAGGAAAAAAGGAAGGAAGGCGAGGGGGACAGCGTGGCTGTGGCGGTCGCTGTTGTAACAACGAGACGGGCCATCCAGGCACGAGGAGTTAAAGTGGATGGCTGAATCATTCCTCCATTAATCTGGGACCTACGTGACCGCTTGTACGGTCAGGATGTGGATGGATTCATTGACCGGTCGCTCACATACCCAGACTCAAGTTTAACTGCTACTCACTCCGTTCCAATTTAATTGACTTGCTATCCACCACACATTTGGTGTATAGCAAGTCAATTAAAATGAAACGGAGGGAGTAGATCATGTTAAGGACTTGACCGCTTTGATTTTTTTATGTCTACTAGTTAATGACTCTACCGACATGCTTATTGCTTTTGAAATAACAAGACATCGTACGCGTCGGCGACCGGATATACGGAGATCGGTGGGTGTATGTAGGAAAGTAAATTAACGTGAAATGAGACGGCAGGATGTTAAAAAAAAGACTATTCTTTCCTATGCTATTGGTGTACGTACATATGTACTCTCAGTACGTACGAGTTCGTTGGTCTCGTGACACATTGTCCCATCGCCATGCTGGAGAGTCAAACACAACACATGGAGGCATCATAACTAGCGCCAAAAATGAATTCGAATGAGACCAAGATTGATCGATCGACCAATCTCCATGATTTTGCAGTCACGGCCCAACACCTGGGCCTGGACGCTGCACACGACGTCGCACCCGTGAACTGTGAATAGTTGACAGTTTGCCGCATAATGGGTGCAAGTGGCCAATCGCCATAATTCGATTTGGACTAACGACGACATATAGGCATGTGAAAGTACACGATTTAACACACCAATGTTAATTTTAGATAGCCAAAAAGTACTTCTTATTTTTTAGACTATTTGTGTATGTTGATATTTTCTTATATATTTTGTCAAATTTTAGGAAATTTGAATTTGACTAAACGCAGAACACATAACAATAAGACACAAGGGTGCATCTCTGCTCTGTTCTTAGTCACAACTTTTTTTGTTCGCGGGGTAGTCACTAATTTGTGCATGCATGTCTTGCAATTAATTTAGAAATTTCACCATAACACACATGCATAATAATTGCTCCCAACTTTATTTTTTTGTAGTACTGATTTGTACATAAGTTGATGCATTTCTCTAAGCTGTAAATAGGTGAACACACACTCTTAATAACTGATGACTTCATGATGTGCTAAATCGAGCGACGGATATTCAAAAGTTTTTACCTCGAAAATTGTGGAAGATTTTAAATAGAGATTTGTCATTGGTATGTTTTTAAATTTTCCATATATTCAAATATGTTTATATTTATATTATACCGAGTGATTATGGATCATATATATAGTGTTAACATGTCCGCACTATTTCAGTCTTTGCATCATTTTTTGATTTGGCCCTGCCTAAAAAATAGGTCCTTCACCACTATAAGATGGGTATGACTGGCAGGAGTGTGACCTGGAAGAGAGAGAGAGAGAGGATATATCTAGTGCTACCACCTCTTATGGTGCTCCCAGTGCTAGTATTAGCAAAACAACTTTAAATGTTTCAAAAAATTTGACGAAACAATGCGAGTGTTCATAAGAAATGTGTATTCTTTTTCGAAATAGGTGTGCGGATAAAAAAAATCGAAATGTCTCAAATAAGAAATGTGTCTATATCCTACAAAATTTCAGATCCAAATTCTAGAAACGAATTGAGAAAAAGAAAGACTTTGGTGTGGGTGCTTCCTTTTATTACTTTGTTGTGGGTGCTTCCTTTCATTCAGTTCTACAGATCAGTAGTGTGGAACTTGCTACTTTGGTGTGGGTGGCTGGGTGCTTCCTTTTATGCAGTTCGACCATCAAAAGCATTACTAGATGGGTCCATCTCTTCTGGTTATTCTCTGGGACTTTGTGAAAACGCGCCCATGCTTTCATCTCTTTTCTTCGTGGTCGCGAGAGAATTAAAGCATACGCTGTTGGCCTGTTGCCACGTAAACTTTGAACAACAATGCGTTCTTCGGAATTAGAAGCACCAGTTACCCTTTTTTTTCCTTTTTCCAAACCTGTTTCTTGAGTTTCAAACTTATTCGAGAATATAAGCAGATCAGTTGTGCCAGTTAACTCTCAGTATTTAGCTAGAAGAATCAATTAACAAGGAACACACATGCTGACATGCATATGAATCCATGGAGCTGAGCACGCGAAATCACAGTCGCTCGCACAGTAAATTCTTACAATATACTTCTCCCTCCGTCCATAAAAGGATGTCTCAATCTAGTCCAAAATTATATATATGTAGACATAATTTAGTTTGTAGATACATGCAAATTTGGACTAGGTTGAAACATCCTTTTATGAACGGAGGGAGTACATCGCTGATCGATAGCAGTAGCTTGTGGCTACATCGCTGATCGATGCATCTAATCTTTCTAGACGGATCCTGCAATGATACTATCCCCTCAATCCCAACCTATGTTGCTTTGCTAAACAGTGCCATTATGATGGGCCAAAACATACTGTACCTTACTAATCGTACGTGATGCTTAAACCTTTTAAGTAATAAAAGCCCTTTATCTAAAAAAAATCGTACGTGATTAACAAGTAGCTAAGCTTGGGCCACTAGGTAAAGACATCCCCTCAAAGAAAAGAAGACTGAGGTAAAGTCATGCACCCATAGAAGGAAGTGAGACTTATAGATTAACCAGAGACTGTCAGTGCCGTCGCTGCTGAAATGGGGAAGGTGGGAAAAAAAGGGGAGGAAATGGCGGGTGATTCGGGCTCGGTCGCGATCCGCCGGCAAGCATGGTCGATATGGTTGCAACCATATCCACTGATTCACCAAGGATCAGAGAATGGTGTCTGTGTGCAAGCCTTTTCTTCTCCCGATGAAGAGAGGAAAACTGTGAATGAGAGCAGAAAGGAGAGGTGCATGCTGGACCTGCCTGCATGCCAAATGCTGCACCAGCGGTTCACCGGTTCAGCACCACTAGGGAGGGAGTAAAGTAACCCCATCGATGAATTACTGTCGTGGGTGGCTCCCTAGAGATTCTCCGCGGAAGAGACAAACGCATCTCTCCCAGCCGAGCATATATTAGACGATCTATAGTGGTGTTCATATGTCGTCGGAGGGAGCGCAGACATGAAAAAGGAAAAGATTCAAAGCGCATCGGCATGGGAGAGAAGAGTGCTTAATCAGTATCGAGGTTGATGCAGACCTATTAATCCTTCGAGGGGTTCGTGCCTAGCTTCTCGGAGGCCTCCAATCCATGTTGTCTTGCCAGTCATTATCGGGTTTCCGTCTCTCTGAACACACCCTAATATCACCTCAAGCTGCAGTGTCTCTGCGTGCGCACAAACTAGATCGAGCAGCAACAGATCATGGCAGACTGACTGATCCACGAGACGAAACGGATGGTTTAGGTTTGTCTACTGCTTTCCTCCTGATTCAATCAGATAGTGACCGATCAGACTAGGTGCCCATTGTCACACTGCACAGCATTGCGTATATGTTCAGGCCTTCAGGGAGCAGCTAGCACTATATGTTTCACTATTTGAATTCAGTGATTCTTCCAGAGCGCAAGTGACCAGATGGATCGAACAAAACGCATATGCGAGACGGAGCGAGGCCGCATCAGCGGCAGTGCAGTAAACAAGATAAGCCAAGTAGTTGTTTCCTAGGAACAAACGACGCCTGACAAGAGGAAATTGCTCTCATGGGAGCCAGCGTGTTTGTTCCCAAATTTCAAAATCGATTTAATCCGATACGTACTCATCATAGGTCACTTTTCAAAAGCAGATGCGAGCTAGCTGAGCCTCTAGCTAGCGTCCTACTGTAGTTGCACACTTTCACCAAGGCTGGTCTGGGATGGAACAAGAACAAAATGCTTGTTTTGGGATGAAAAGGAATGGAAAACAAAAACACTGAATCCCATAAGGTGAATTCCTGTCGGTCCATCTCTTCATCAGCTACCGTAGCCGTAGGCAGCTACTCCGTGCGGACAACATGAGGAGTACTAGAATCGGCTAGCACCTACGCTGTGCGAGCTCACGGGACAAGAAAATGCAATCAACCGTACTAACTCTGATCACTAACCGAAAAGTTGCAAGAAAAAGATAGCTGATGTTCCGCGGCGCTAAAATGGAGGTCATCTTCTTGCTCCGGTGGTGCAGCACATGTACGTCGCACGCAGAGCAAGGCCAGCAGAGCATCCCAGGCTTCACTCCGGTGATCTTTTACCTCTCAAAAAAAGTTGCTTTCCCTATTCAGAGGTACAGTTGCTGGGGACTTTCCTCACCCCCGCAAAGACATCCAGTAGCTTCATATACTACTGCATGCAATAGATGCTTGATCAAAGTAGGTACTACATTTTTTGATAGGTGGATTCCAGCTTCCGTTAATTGTTAGAGCATGGTTGTTACTGCGCCGTGAAGTAGCCGCATGCATGGTTTCCGGATCGAATGTGGATAGCGGTTGTTTTCGCATGATTCATGTTTTATGTGGTGGTTTTACATTTCCTTTCTGGTTTCTTGTCTTAAACTCTTAATGGGTTTTCTCAGTTCAATGATCTCTTTGATTCGTTGGATTGTAATCTAGTAGTACTACTGCATGATTAGGAAACTACAAAAATTGCTTCAAAGAGTGTTACACGTTAGACATCACGGGAAAAACAAACAAATTGTAACAAAAGGTTTGAGTGGGGTGTAAATTTTCATCCAAATCATAGTGCAATGCTATCCTTAAGAAAACTTTTATAGATTGCATATTTGAAATCAAACTATATATAGAAAAAAATCCTAAGGATAAAAACTTTCAAACTTCCGGTAGAATTCTTTCGAATCAAAGGAGCCATACTTCTTTTGTTTTGGTTTTCTCTCGTTTTGACTACAGTGTGTAAAATAACATTGGGTGTTGCGTACACTGTCGGCTAAGCCATGCACGACCTCCTGAATTGCAGAATTCTGAAAACACGGGAATGGTAAAAATAAAGGATTACAATGTCATGTTCATTTTAATCCTACATGATTTTTATGAGTTTGATTATATTACCAAAAAAAGGAAGGATTCTTTCCAAAGGTTCGCGTGGATGTTGAATAAGAAATCTTAAGTTTTCACATCTCAAAGAATCACCGTGAGTTACTAAACCTCTCTTGACGGTGTTAGTTAATGCTATAGTATAGTCTACGTAGGGTGCAATGCAGCTCTTGGACCTTTGGAAAGACAGATGATGAAACATGTGATCGATCGAATCCAGCGGGGCAACGGAGACGATCCTGCGTCATCTGCACTTCTGCAGATGCATGGAACAGTGCTAACAAAAACAAAACGAACATAAGCATTTGACGCAAGATGCTGAAATGCATGCATCAACACGGCAGTGCTTTCATCCTGCCCTTGCCTGTATGCCATGGAGACGGAATGGGCCTTGGCACTTGGCAGTTTCTCCCCTATCCCATCGAGATATATAGAGACAGAGTTTAGAATTAGCTCCTACTGGGCTAGAGGCACTACTGTATCTGCAACAGTTCACAGTAGTCCGTCACATGCTTTGCTTTTTGCCGGGTTTTGTTTCTGGTCGAGATGTTGACGACGATGGACGGCAAGGCAAGGTGTCAAGGTCGCTTTCCTAACAACGAGACGGACCATGCATGAAGAAAGAGAGAGGGTATCTGTGCATGCCTGGAGGTACGTGCCAAGTGGAGTGCCGATTGCCGAATCATTCTTCAATCTAGACCCCACGTGTTCGATTGTACGGCCATGATGTAGATAGACCGATGATCCACGGAACGCCTCGTGTTTACATTCACCTCGCAAATCATCGGGGCATGATATCATGACCTGATCATCCGACGACGACCGGGTTATGAAGTTTATAGGACACAATTTCACTTCTCTGCCGAAGCGAGGTGCTTGTATTAGCTAGTGCATCATTTGATTACAGAAGTGATCGTGTGCCACAACGGGAATAGACCATATATAAGTGGATGCACTAGAAATATTGCCCGGCCGTGCCTTCAACAAAGTATATGTAGTGTATATTTTCAGTACAAACTAGATATGAGATCTTGATTTACTAGGAAATGTTTGAAAAAATTGCGTTCGATCTGACCGAGTGTTACTTGGAGAGATAAGGGAGCTATATGGATTTTTGCATGTACCACATGCTTGTGCCTCAATGATTTTTGCAGGTTTAAATGTGTGTACCGTACCGCTTGTTGTGCCCGTGAAGTATGAATAGTTTCAGATTTGGCATCACGTGCAGTACAGATGGCTAATTACGTGTGACGGGCGGCTACTCGAATCACACCAAATTACATGTATATGCATGTTACCTTACATCTACCTCGTGATTAGACAACAGTAGTGTTATCGCTACGTTTTTGCAAATAGAAGAACTAGCAACATCCTACGCACGTGATTTTATTAGAGAAATCAAATCGTCCTTTCTTATTTCAGCACAACAATGGTCGTGATAGCGAATTACCGTCATTTGCTGAGAATTACATAAATACGTTGGCTCAAAGAAATAAATAGATACAACGGTACACATGTGCTGATTTTGCTAAGTAAATTGCTGTACATATAAGTGGACATGGATTCAAAATAAATACGTACATAAGGACCATTGGATATATTATGACGCCAAAGCTAGCAAAAGATGATGCTCGTGGACTGTCGTCCCAATTTGCTAATTGTAACTAACCGCTACTCATAGAAGGAAGTTAGACTTCTGAATTTCTGATAGATTAACCATATACTGTCAGATGAGACGGAGGTGAGAAAAGACGCATCATGCGGGCTCGCGATCTGCCGGATCCACCGAGGACCGCACACACAAAAGCCACCCTGCCATGAGTGAGCCCATGCCATTGCCATGAGAAGGGAAGCAGCAGGCCCAAGAAAGGAGGAGAAATAAAGCCAAGAAGGTGTGTAAGCCTTGTCTTCTCCCGATGGACGGATTGAAGGAGCACGATGGAGAGCTGCATGCATGCCAAGTTGCTGTAGTAGCATTAACTAATTCGTTCATGTCATGGCTAACAAGAGCACACAGCGAGCAGGGCATGGGGTTTAGTTGTTCGATGAAGCGCAATAGCGCATAATAACAAAGAAGGAAAATAAGGGCATGTTGATTCGCAGGATAGGAAAAATGCAGGAATAGGAAAACCGCAGGATTGTAATGTCATACTCACCTCAATCCTACAGGATTTCACATGCATCAATCTTTGTTTGATTCCGTCACAGGAAAAGTAAAGGATTTTGAAAAAGATGTGTGAGTGGATGTTAGAATTCCTATAGGAACTAGTGTAAACGATTCCTTATGAAAAAATCCTATGGGAATCAATCCTATGAATCAAACAAGTTGGATAGGAAAAATTCCTAAGGATTTGAATCCTACAAGATTCTTATGCAAATCTTTTGAATCAAACAGGCCCTAAGTGAAGACGCCTACATTCGCATGGGAGACGGGGCAGCACAACATCGACATATCGAGGTTGATCAGACTTCTTTGACAAGGTTTCGTTCCATCGGGCGAGAGTGTTGCCATGTCCCATGTCCAAACACAACATACCCAAGTACATGAAAGTAGTGTGTGAGCACTACTGATGGAAGGTAACAAATGTCAGATGAGATGAGTACGTAGACGAACGGATGAAATGGTTTTGTTCGTCTTGCTCTATCTCACTGTCAATACTGAATGTCCACTTCAGCGATGTTGTACCAGGGATGCAATGTGAGGCCGGAGGGATGCAATGTGAGGCCGGAGAAGAAGTTCTACACCACCCTTTAATTAAATGATGTTGCTCTGGATCCCACAGCTTTTTTAGCAATGCAATCGATGTGAAAAATGTGGTTGAGGCAGAGGATGATGTGTGCAATCAGAAGCAACAAGATGGAACGCAGTTTTTTCAGTGAAGCTTTTCCAGCAATAAAAGAAGGAAGAATTCACTTCAGAGTATGCATTGAAAACGTATTTGTTGCATCTAGCTTCTGGTGCGCTTTTTCTTACTGTATGAACTAGAAATCTAGGTGCTAAAAGAGAAGTGTTAAAGTTTATATGGATTCGCACGAACTATCCAGGTCACCAGTGGCGGACCTTGACCAACAATATAGGAGGGGACAAAAGATATTAGATGTCAGCTGAGGGGGCCATTTTGAAATATTTTGTGTTTACTATGGTCGAAGTTGTAAATAGTAGGTAGTATTGTGCAAATTGTAATTAAGTTTGGGGGGGGGGGGGGGGGGGGGCATGGCCATTTTGGCCTCCACTAAGGTCCACCACTGCAGGTCATCCAATCTGCATTCAACGGTAGTTGTATCTTTCTACATTGGAACCCTAGCTTCTAACATTTATAACTATGTTATGCGCTCGAGCTTTGATTTCTTATAAGATAGTTTTCTTGTTAATTTTTATTAATAAGTGATCCAGATAATTTGTTGATGCATAATCCAAATTTTTAATGCGTGCTCCAAAGTTTTTGTTCATGTTGAATCCAATTTTTTTATTAATGCGTAAATAAGTTTGTTTTGTTAATGTATAATATGAGTTTTTAATGCATAATCCTTTCTTAGTTTATGTGTGATCCAAGTTTTTTTAATGCATCCCAAATTGGGGGTTTCTTTTGCAAATTATTAGGGGAGCCAAGACAATATACTTACATAGTTGAGGGTTTAACAATAAAATGATTGTACAAATCTGAATGAATTGAACGCTCGAGATAGGCCATGTACGTCCAATTAGTTGTGGCGTTTAGTTTTCGTAACAAGAGGTGATCATCAACTAGTTGCCTCTATCCCCACCAATGCATTAAAGATTTTAGCCCTAATCAATTATCACCTTGGACCCAGAGATTTTTCAATTGAGCCCTTTGACTGGGACGGAGGGAGTAGAATATATTTCATTGTGAGTTTATTTCTTTTCAAGTTCATGCAAACTGGACCTAGTGAGCATATCTCGTCTTCGTCTATCATGCCACCATCACATTGATTTCCCCATGCAACTGTGCTCAGCCGAATTTAGGATCGGGAGGCAATGAGGAATTATGGCGTGTGCTTATCATGTGCTTCACTGGTTGAACACAAGATGACAATACCAACTATATAAATATCTCAACATTACTTGGGTTAATTGTCACTTAGTAAGAGGATCCTCGTCGTTGATAGCAAAGTAAGCTTGCAAACGTTCACTAGCACGATGACCATGTTTCAGGATAGTTAGCGACTAGAATTTCAAGTTCAGGGTTCTATTTTTCTAACCTCTACGAATTCAAGGTTTAGAATGAACTTTTTGCTTGCATGGGTTAGCTCTTCCCATGGCCCTCCTCTGTTCATCACGCCTTGGCACGCGCTAGGCAGATCATACCTCTCTCATTCAAGAGAAACCTATACACCTAGTAACCTAACTCGCACCCGTGCGAAAAGTATTTATCTACATCACATATTTTAACACAAGGGACAATTTTCCCACCGCCTCTCAAGCCTACTAGAATTGTTATCACAGTACTTAACTTACTTCGTGGTATATTGAAACAAATGTAGGAAATAAGAAGACACACATGAAACGGGACCGAGTATATCTAGTACACCACTGAACCATAATGGTACCACGGTGGGTGAATTTGTTTTGCTTCTTCAAAGACCACGTGCCCTACAAACTACGACCGTAGGAAACCATTCAAAGTCTTTGCCATACTATTTGAAAATTCCTCTATATATAGGATTCGTAGTATATTAAGGTATACACGAAATGAACCTTTGGGGCACGGTGTTGGAGCAGCACCGGCTGGAGGGACACGTGGTCCATGAAGGTGGTTGTCGGCGTCTCGTGTGGACAATGGCAATGGTGGTAAGCGATGCTCTGGGGTCACGACAAGGTTCCCACAGTTGGTTCTCCAGCGTGGTCGTTAGGTCGGTGTGGTCTACTTGTTTTGTCGGAGTCGGAAGTGTGCGAGGGGGTTCGAGCGGTGACAATGATAACCAACAGGTGTTACGGCTCGGCAAACATCATGACGCCAACCTTGCATAGTTTACATTCGTAGCTCTTCCCCGTGTTCAGAACTACATCATCTCGACATATGTGGCCGGTTGAGCCGTTCAGTGGTTGTTCTTAGTATGGCATTCAGGCGTCCGTTGTGGTTAGAACATCGTCAATGGTTGTTGGTGGCAAAGTCGAAGTCACTTTCTCCGGGAGGAGCGATGATGGTGATGCTTGTCGTCTCCGGAGGGCAGTGGTGGAGCTAGGGGACCAGCATGGGCCCTGGCCCCCCTATGGCGTTGTACAACCTGAAGAAACTTATAATTTAGTTTGGTTTAGACATGTATTTGGGAGAAAATTAGTCATGTTGGCCCCCCTAGTTGAAGTTTACCATGTTTGGCCCCCGTCATCCCTCCATGTCGTATCTCTAGTGTGACGGTCAGTGGTGACCCAAGTCTGTCATGTTCCATGTTGGATAGTGTGAGCGGTTGTGCTGATTTTCTCATGCTTTTGCTTTCGCTTAATTAATCAATCAATTCTTTATGCTTAATTAGTTCTTATAAGGTGTATTATAGTTACAAAAATCAAAGTTGGCTATCTTTGACCTCGGAAAATAATAACACTAATAAAATTACATATTTCTTGATGAATCTATTGATACTGATTACATGGTAGAGGAAATTGCCTCTGATATCGAAAAAAAATACTACTAGGAGTTTTTTTTTTTGAGGATACATTTTTTTAGGTTTTTTTTTTAGGATACATGACTACTAGGAGTTAGATGGTTAAATCGGAGGAGTTAACAAATCCGCTAAATTGAGAAATTGGGAGCAAGGAGGCCAGCCTGGCCGAAGAAAGCCCAGTCTGCCCCAAGGCCCAATGAAGGTTTCCTAAGCATCGCTGTAACTGAAAGGCTTCCCCAAGTCTTCTTCTCTTTCCGTAAAAAAAGTTTTCTTCTCTTTACTTCCTTCCGATCCAAGCAGAAGAGAAACCCTCTCCTCCCATCGCCGCCGACGATGCCTCAGCAGCAGCAGCAGCAGCCGGGTGCCGGCTCCCACGTCCTGGAATCCGTTCCTCTGTTCGTCATCGTACTCGGCGCCGCCCACGTCCTAGCCCTTGTACGTTCCCCGACTCCTCGATTTGGTTTCCTCTCCCTTAATTTCCCCCATTCATCTCTCGATCCAGCAGCTTGACCTGACCATATCCCCTTCTTTCCGCTTGATCGTTGCAGGTGTTCTGGATCTACAAGCTGGCTTCTCAGAAGCAGCCTACCCGGTCCAAGACGCACTGACCGACTCGCATCTCATGATTTCGTGCCTCCTGTTTTCATCGGTAAGGTTCTATCCTGTGATTTAGTTCATCCTTTTTCCTTGACATATGGAGTGCGCAGGGTTTCTTGATTGAGGTTCTAGGATTGTGGGCATTAGTTAGGTTGTGTGGTATAGTAGAACCAATATTCTGGAACTCAATCGCTTTCATGTTTTATGGATTAGATTGTGAGGTAGACCATTAACACTGTATTGTTAAAAGGAGCACTTGCATTGAGAGCCCATTCCTGCATTTTCCAGATGTAGGAATTTAGCTAGGTATGATAAATGTGGCCCCGAGGATAGGATATTTAACACCCGGAGAACTGGTTGACGTGAAGGTAGCGCAATTGGCTGTATGATTCTAGTCAAGTGCTGAGACGATAATGCTTGGGTTGTAGCTGCTTTGCTTATATTTACTCTTCATAATAAGCTCCCTGGAGTGTCTCGGAAACTGGCTTGTCTGTCTGCAGCATGGCCTGTGTCGGCATTCCTACCACACATGCTTTGGTTCTGCTCTAGGTTGCTAATGAATTGACTTTGTTGTCAGGTATTAATGTACTCTTAACACAATATCTGGCAAAGAACATGTTGCCTTTGTTTGAAAATGCCACCAGCATCCTTGCCTCTGTAAACTTTAATGCGATCGAGAATTGATAAACCTGGCTCAAAAAATGGTTGACATTACCTACTAGCTTTTTATATAATGTGTTACAATCAGTCGTTAATGAAACTAATTTAGCATGACAATTGATTTTACTTTATTTGCAATTATTAACAATGCTACCAAATTGCGATTCTTTCATAAACATGCTAAAGTTTCCTCCCAGTTTCTTGCCCTGGACTACAAACATCACTGCTGCTAACCAAACCCGTAATAAATATAATAGTATGATCTTGTTTTCTTCTCCTCGTGGACTGAATATCTCTTTGAATTGTTAGAGTGTTCTTGGCATGTATGCTGGCTGCAATAATTAACTATGCTTTAAATGTTAGTTGTAATCTGGGTAAAAGCATGTAGAAATGAACCATCGAATTTAGCTTAGTCTTGTGAATTTCCTGATGATGGTCGATTTATCAAGTTGAAAAGTTGATATCCTCGCCTACACTATACATATATACTAAAAGTTCACGTTCTGATGATCTAGTTTTTGTTAACCTAAACACGGAATTGAGGTGGATAAATGTTTTCAAAGACCATAATACTTTTCTGTTATATTTAATGTAAAATAAATTTGCTCTTCTGTCAAAAGACCCAAAGTGACCCTGCGGAAGCGGGAGCTACCATGGATTAAGAGTCGCATGACTAATCACGACTAATCGACTAGTCGACGAGTCGCAAACTGGAGGTCGGCTCGAACTATCGACTCGACTAGTTGGGCGAGTCGCTCGACTCGATCGACTAGTCCTGACTTATCTTGACTAGTCGCACCTGCTGTCGATCGACTAAAAAAAGGCCCCACATGTCATTTTTTTTCCAATATTGCTTTGACCCGGCTGGAAACCTAGATCGAGCGCCCCTTTTCCCCTATGAAACCCAAAACTGAGCCTCGTCTCCCGCCTGGCGCTCCTCTCCCTTTGCCGCCGCTGCGAGTCTGCCGGCTGGCGCCGCCGTGAGCACATGGCACCACCGCCTGTACCTTCTGCCCCATAGTCTCCTCCACCTGCTATTCCGCTTCCGCCGGCTGCTGCTGTTGGCCTGCTCTTCGCGCCTGCTGCTGGTCTGCTCCTCCGCCGGCTACTGCTGGTGTGCTCCTCCGCCGGCTGCTGGTCTGCTCCTCGACCATCAGCTGCAGCGCTCAGGCTCCTCCCGCAACTCTTCATCGGCTGTTGCTGCTCTGTTCTGCCGGCTACAACTGCTGCTCTGTTTTGCACATCTGATTGCTTGTATTATACTACTAATAGTTATATAATATGATATTTTATAGTAAATATTACTGTATATTCATGTCGACTAGTCAACATGAGTCATGACTAGTCACGACTAGTCTACCAGTCGCTACTCCAGATCGACTCGTAAACCTCAGCTACGTGCACCGGGCTGGCCTTTTTATGTCAGAATTATTCTTGCTCTAACTATAGACCTATAATAAAAAATACCTCCAAATCCCTTCACCTTCTTTAGTTACATCGATAAGAATTTAAATATGAACATTTTGAATATTGATGCTTCCGCTGAAACGACACTCTATGTGTTTGTACACATTTTTATTAATTGGTACTTGTGAAATGCCATTTTTATTATTGCATTTGCTGTTCCAGAATACTAAAATGCTTCATATGATCCAAGTCATTATACGCAAGACCATCATCTCTAAGACAAACTAATCATCGAATGTGCGTCCAGATTATTATATAATAAAATCAATCCTCTGAACCCCTAATGTATTTCATGACGGCATTTGAATGTCTAATTTTCTAAAAAGTCATTATCACCTTATTTAAAAGAACCGGATGTCCTGTCCTTCCACTTCTTCCCTTTTATTTTGTTCAATAAGAGGATTGGTTGGTTGTATCATACTGATACTTCATATGATCAGCATTTGGACGTGAAATGCAAATGTGGTGTTTCTAAAAGTAATACGGAGTAGTATCGATTCATACAACTATACTGGTCATTATGATTATGGTTTTTCTTTGCGTTAAAGACATTCACCAATGGATAAATAACTCAAAATGTCATACTCTTCTCCTAGTGGCATGTGCTTGCAACATTTCAGAGAGTACTTTCTTGTCCTTCACTCGGCTTATTGTTTCTTCTTCTTCCTCGTTTCTTGTGCTAATTCCTGTGCCATTGCACTAATTCTACCATGCGATTGCTTGCAGGTCGAATTTGTTCTGGAGAAGTCAAATGCTGTCATCAAAAGTTTAGATACATCATTTCTTAGGATTATATTATAAATTTTGTAAAAATTCAGTTGGTATGATGGTAGTGAAGACTGGAATTTGCTGGCCTAGGATCTCTCTCGGCAGTGAGTGGGTGTGGGTGCTTTATTGTGTCAGTTTCTGTTGAATGAAATAGCCCCATATTTGCATATGCTAGAAAGGACTCCGGTGTCTATTTTCAGCAAAACTTAAGATGTGAAATTATTTAAATAAAGATGTTGGTCGTACTATTACTATCATATTCGTTTAATGAATTTTGCTATTGTGTCTTAATCTTTTAGGAGATTTTGAAGTATGAAATATGAATATTTAAGTCAGCCAAACCTGACACATATCAGGTGTGCCTCTGACACTGATATCAACAAATAATTCAACCTATTATTTGCAAAGGAACACGAAAATGAAATGTGTTTGGCAAGAGAAGCTACCATCCTCTGTAGGGAAAGTCTAATCATTCATGTAGAGAATTAGTCGGTAGATTAAAACGATTGATCATAAGGTGGTTTTATTCTAACGACTAAATGGCTTTGTGTAGTAGTTCATAGTCGTTGGCCGGTTCTGGGATAAACCATTGCTAGACACAACCATTTCGTAGAGTACAAAGGTTTAAATGTTTTTTACACATTAAAAATTGTGCCATGGCATTTGCGAGATATATTATGGAGTGCATATCCAGTGATCCCACACCTCATAACCATGATACCATTTTTCAGAATTCAAATTTTTAGTTTCACAAAAATCTGAAAAAAAATGGGGTGTTCACAACTTGTGTGTTTACGACTCCTAAGAACTGTCGTGTCACGCGGATGGACACCGGGAGTAAAGGATAACCCTTTTTAGGTTTGGCACGGGGCGCGAAGGAGGCTGAGAATCGTCTCCCAAGGATGAGGTACCTCGAGCTCTCTGATCCGACGTCCACGCAATCAACATAGAGACGCAAAGAGTTTACCCAGGTTCAGGCTGCCCAGAGGCTAAAAGCCCTACTCCTGCATGTCTGCATTGATGAGTTCTTCATAGCGTAGTTTACAAGGTGGCTTCCGGGTAGTGTACCCGGGAGGTTATCAGCTAGAGGTAGACGAAGAACAGATCCTGACCCTGAGGAGATTACCTCTCTCTCTACCTTCTAAGCCCTAGTCTAGTCTTGATTTTCTCCCAACTTGGTCCCGTCCCTTTGTCTCGGTGGCCTTGGTCCTCCTTTTATAGGCTAAGTGGATACCACACAGGTCACGCGAGGAGCGTGGGGGGGGGGGGGAGGGGGGGGGGGGGGTGGTTTAGGCGGGGAAAAACCCCGGTGGTCTTTGGAGGCGACGTGGCCTCTTCTCGTCCAAGTATCTTCTCTGAGTTAGGTGAGGGCGTCCACTTTAGGGAAAGCGGGGCAGACAGGGCCTGACAGCTCTACCGGCCATGTCCCCGAGCCGCGCCTTCTTCGTCTTGCTTCCCAAGTCTTCTAAGGACTTCCTGCACGTGCTGTCGTGCTCATCTCTTGCTCATACGGAAGTATACCCGAGAGGGAGCCCAGCCTCCTGCCGGGTACTCGGGCTCTCGGGTCTCGGCCTTGTGTCCCGGGGGTGTAAGTGACCCCGGAAACCGGAAAGTCTCGAGGACCTGAGTCCTTAGCAGCAGGGTGTCGATGTCGATCTTGATGGGTCCCCGTGGGGATGGTAGTTGGACCTACCACCCAGTCTTGATGCTTGGCCTTGTCCATCTTCTCGGTGGGCCCACGTGCGGTGGACCCACTTGGGCAGCATAAGGGGAACCCCATGTTCCCTTGTTGCGACAAGAACCAAATTCGAAATATCCGCTGAAACAAAAAGACAAATCCAACATGAACTTTGTTTCTCTGTGTGTATTTTGAATTTGGTTCTGAAAATTTTAGGGAATGTAAACAAACATGTTGTGAACACCCACCATTTATTTCGAATTTTTTTTACACTTGTAAAATTAAATTTTGAAGAGTGGTATTGACGTGGGGGAACCACGACAAATCCCATGGTTCGGTACCTAGGGTTGAGATTAGGGAGAGAGATTTGGTAGCGCTGGTAGTATCGTCGGCTGACAAGAAAGGATTTACCCAGGTTCAGGCCCACGGAGGGTAAGACCCTACTTTCTGCTTGTCTGGTTATTAATGTATGAGGTGTACAATGGAGCTACAATGGCGTCCCGGCGAGATGTCGATCTCGCTAGGGTTTTGGTGGTTCTGGTATTGCGTGACCTAGATTGGCGGCCCTCCTAGCCTTTATATAGGAGGCTGGGTCTCGGAAGTTCGCATCCGATCAGGTTTACAGGTAAGGTAAGTCTCTACCGACCTAGGCTTCTCTTGCCTTAGGGTGCCCTTCTCCTTGCCGGGCCTCCTTCGTGGGCCTTGGCCGTGGACGGCTGGCAGGCTTGCTGCTGGGCCTTAGCTTATACGTGCACCAGGTATCCTCATGGTGGGGCACCCGAAGGATAGGTGTAACGCCCCGGGGTTTTTTCCCCAATTAGATTTGTTTGTTTTTCTTTTTTCGCATCATCATGACATCATGGATCATCAACATTGCACTATTTTGACAGATAAAATTATTTTGCTAAACTCTATTTTTGTTTTCTCGAAATATTCCCCTCCTTTTCTTTTGTTCGACGCCGTTCCAAAATTTTGTTTTGTCAAAAGAATTAAAATTAAAAATGGTTTAGTGGGAGAGAGAGCCCAAAGCCCACCTAAGCCAACCCTAGGGTTTTTCCCCTGGAAACTTCTACCTCCACCCCCTGCACTTTGCAGCCACCCTCCCCATCTTTTCCGTTTTTTGCGGACTAATCCCTCCACCTCCCCTTTTCTCTTTTCCCCCTCTTTTTCTTTCCTTTCTTTTTCTTTTTCTTTTTCTTTCCTTTCTCTCTTCATTTCCTTCTTCTTCTTATCTCTTTCCTCCACCTCCAACCGCACGCACGGGAGAGCTCCCGAGCCGCCCCGTGCTCTCCTTCCCTCCACCCTCCTCTCTCTCCTGTCGCCTCCGGCCTCCGCCCCGGACGCTCGTCGGCCCCGGCCCGAGCCGCTGCCCGCCCCGCCTCCTCTCCTCTTCCTCCCTCTTCTTCACCACGCACACACACGCTCCCGACCCGACCCCGAGCTCCCTCCCTGCGCCTCCTCCTCTAGCTCCGGCCACCGGCGCCACCCCCACCGCCGGAATCCGCCGCCTCGGGCCGCTCCTCTCCTCCCACCGCCTTCCTTCCCGCCGCGCCCTCCAGCTCACGCCCGGACCTCCGCTGCCCGCCTGGCTTCGGCGCCCCTCCTGTCGGCGTGCTGCCGCCATGCGCCGGCCGGCCTCGCCTCCCCGTGCGCCTCCTTGTCCAGGGTGCCGTGCTGCTCCTCTGCTCCGCCGTGCTCCGGCCCCCGTGCCTTGTCTCTGGCTCGCCGTGCTCGTCGCTCTGGCCGTGTTCCGTCTCCGCCTGCAAGGTGTTCGACGAAATGCCCGCGAGAACTATGGCACCGTTCCCGTGTCCGTGTTGTCCACCCGTCGAGGTGCTGCATCATGTGCGCCCGTGCGTGTCTTCCGGTGCCCGTGTGCTTTTTCCGGTGCCGTGTTGTCGTGTTGCCGTGTCCGTGTTGCCGTGTGCGCCCGGCGTCCGTGTCCGTGTTGCCTTCCAGTTCCTGTATCCGTGTTCCTCCGTGTCCGTGACCGACGACAAGTTCCGCCACAACGACGCAACGTACAACGACACCATCGACGTTGAGCTCTTCGTGTTTGAGACCGCCGACAAGATCGACCCCGTGTACCCCGACCACCGACAAGATCTTCGACTCGTGACGTCGCCTTGTTCGATTTGCGTTCGCCGCCTTCGTGCGTGTCCGTGAACCCCGTCGCCGCCGAAGACCGAACCCGACAAGAACGTCACCGACACTGAAGCCGGTGCCCCGTACAACGATGACCCGAGTACAACTACTTCCACAACTTCCACGACACCGACAAACGATGACGTTTCGGTTCGGCGACGACTACATCCCCGACTTCGACTACTTCCTCGACGACCCGAAGATGTCGGCTTTGACCCTGAAGTTCCTCGACCCCTCTTTCCGACGTGCGGACCCAAATCCGAGCCTATACCCTTATACCTATTTTATAAAATGTCATCTATCTTGTGCATCTCATATCATTCATGCATTTGTTGCATATTTTGGGTTGTGGGTAATTAGCAATTCATCTGATAAATAAATATGGAGTGTGCGGGAATATTCGATAAATGTCCCGACTTCATTTAAATTTGTCTCACATGCTAATAAACATTTAATATTGATGGTTAGATAAACAACTTGAACCTATAATTAATTGTCGGAATCTCAGTTCCGTTTAATTTGGCTTAAGTTGACAAGGCAAGATGCAACTCATATCATTCATGCATTTGTTGCATATTTTGGGTTGTGGGTAATTAGCAATTCATCTGATAAATAAATATGGAGTGTGCGGGAATATTCGATAAATGTCCCGACTTCATTTAAATTTGTCTCACATGCTAATAAACATTTAATATTGATGGTTAGATAAACAACTTGAACCTATAATTAATTGTCGGAATCTCATTTCTCTTGATCATGCTGGTTCTTCTGCCGTCGTAGTAAGTGTTGCATCCGGTGTTCTTTCCAGTGTTTGTTGCGTCTTCGCGAATAGGACGTTGAGATGATGTGAGCAATGACAAGATCTTCTTCGTGATGGATCCCAGGCAAGCACTGTTCTCTTGTTCCCAATGCATTGTCTTTCATTCTTGCCGTTGATCTCTGTTATCCTTGTGTTACGATGCTTATGTGATCCTATCCATGTTTACCCTGCTGCCATGATATAGCTCCACCCCCAGGTAAATTCCATTACTTGACCCAATCTTTTTGGACTGTTTTGCACTGAACAGTCAACAGGTTTGAAGTCTGACGACGTTAGCTTGGTAATCCCTCCGGCTTGGCCTGGGCAGGGATATGGACGCCATGGTTATCTTCAGGACTCTTCGTCCAAATTTGTATCTTGTCCGTAGTCGGACACTAGTCTGCTTTCGCTGTGATTTGTATCTTTGTAATGTATCAGTTGTTTCTTGACTCGTTTGAGTCAATCTTGTATATATATTCTCTTTCAGCTGTTGTTGTGGATTCTTTCGTGAACTGTTGTAATGTTATCACAATTCCACCCACATAATGCGCATGTTTCGGCGTGCACGTTATGTCTGGTGGGCGTCATGAGATCGTTATTATGCGGGTTTTGGCAGGATCGCTGAAATTCACATGGTACCGATTTTGGGCGTCACAATAGGCCCACATCAGGTATCATGGTATCATTTGATGTATGGGATCACTAAATATTTTCCCGTATAGTATGCTAGTTTGTAAAAAAGGTGTAATACTTTTTTTGTGTGAAAAAATTCCGATCTATTCATAAGTATCAAGGCCGCACAAAGAACATCAGAAACAAAAATTAAATCCATCTGTAGACCACTTAACGACAATTACGATCATTAGTGTGAGTCGAAGGCGCATCGCTGTATCGCCACTCCATCACTGGAGGTGGGCAAACCTTATTGTACCATATGTCAATTAAATTGAAACGGAGGGAGTAGTAGGCAGACATGACATTGACATGCTAAACCTACACAGGACTAGCGCATCAGAATAGTGACCGTCGTTGATGAAAAGAAGCGTAAATCAGAAGATTCTAACATGTGGACACACGAACGAAAACCTGATGAGAGGAATAGCAGAGGTAATAAATCGCTACATGGGATAAGAGGGCCACATGTCGGTTTGAATCCGTCTTCTATTTTGAGAGCCTCGAATCCGTCGTTGGTTCGAGGCGAGGCAGGACCGCAGGAGATATGTCGTACCCAATCCGATCCGATCTCCTTCTTGTACGCGATCCGATCAGGCCTGGCGCTCTATTTCTTCCAAGTACGCCCGACGTTCCAACGCGCGACCTGCTATCATCACCATAACTTGTTCGTTATCCCGCGCCCGGTTATTAGGGTTTCCGCCCGATTCTAGACGCTACTTGATACGGTGTGCTCGCCGCTGCCGACATGTCCTCCGGCGACGAAGATCGCGTCACCGAAACAAAGAAGTACGAGGAGAACAATGGCGCAGGCACCAACGCCATGGATGTTGATGGAAATAGAGGCGCTGGCACGGAGGAGGATGAGATTGATCCCCTCGATGCGTTTATGAACTCCATGGTGTGGCCAGAGGTTGCAGCACAAGCTCTTGCCGCTGCTCAAGCTGCAGCAAGGGCTGCTAGTATTGCCAACCAGATGGTAACAGCGGCAGGCTCCCTACTTCCTCTACAGGCTAATCCTAGCCAGCAAAACGATGATGCCACAGAACATGCACTTGATGCTGCAAGGAAGTTAGCACTAAATCTGGCAAGGATACAGGCCTGTGCAGTTCCAGAACACTATGATGCTGAGCTTGAGATTAATGATTTCCCACAATATGCTCGCTGGAAGATTACTCACAAAGATACATTGGTTCCTATTGAGGAATGGACTGGAACAGCAATTACTACAAGGGGAACCTTTATTCCTCAAGGCAGAATTGTTGGCGCTAAGCGCAAGCTGTACCTGTATGTCGAGGGCCCCAGTGAATCTTCGGTCAAGAGGGCAAAAACAGAACTGAAGCGTGTCCTTGAGGATTGTGCAAACCATGTGCTTAATCTTCCTTGTTCTGCTCAAACCGGAAAGTACCCTGTTATTTGATCTGCAGAACATATAACAGAATTGATCAGTACCGGAGAACTTTTTTCTGGGGAAGGTACGGGGAATTAATGTAACAGTCATAGCATCGATAAAACATTCGCTTCTCGTGTGTGCCTGTGTGGGCATCATAATTCCCAACTTATATATTAAAAAATGTCTTGTCTTGTGTTTGACTACTGTACTACTAAGTTTTTTGTTTTTTGTTTGTTTGCATATTCTTTTTTACGAACTATATCTTCTTGGTCTATTTGCAGCTCCCAATGGTTTGCAGATCACAATCCAATTGTTGGACTTAACAAGATATAGAACTACTTTAAAAAAAAAAAATTAGCCCATTATATAAGGCAACCAGCGATTACTTAGTTCCATGTGGTTATTCTGGAAAATGTTTAACCTTGATCAATTTGACAACTTGTATAATTCTATTTAAAATTTTCGGTTGCCTTTGGACAGAAGGCTTAAAGAGCTGGTGCCTGGTGGTAGCTGCCTCCATCGTGAACTCTAGCCGTGGTAGCCTTTGGTTTTCTGGTGCAATTTTGAAGCTGTATCTTTTCGGCGTGATCATGAATCACTACAGGAATGGCCACCTGTGCCGACGGCCGCAGCCCGTCGGCATAGGTCCAAATGCCGTCGGCACATACCTATGCCGACGGCCACCGTCGGCACAGGGTGGTCGGCATAGACCACTGTAGGCACAGGCCACCTGGCCGTCGGCACAGGTATAAACCGTCGGCACAGCTTTTCCCGACGGCCAGAAACGCACCGTCGGCACCTAGGTTGTCGGCACAGCGGCGTGTGGGGCCCACACAGGTCGGTCGAGGTGGATGGGCCTGTGCCGACGGCAATGCCGTCGGCATAGAGTGGACACGTGGATGTTGCTGGGCGCTCCTGGGAGGGTCCTCTGCCGACGGCAATGCCGTCGGCACAGGTGTGCCCATTTGGTCACATTTAGGGGTCTGTGCCGACGGCATTGCCGTCGGCACAGGTGTTACCAGAATTTTTTTCTTCCAGCAGCTCGTTTTTTGCAGCAATAATAGCAGTAAAATAATCAAAAATCACGACAAATTCACAACAAGCAAGATCACACAATGGCTCCATCTATTGATCACAATGGATCACAAAATGCTGTATCATCAAGTATATACACATAGGACCATCATCAAGTATATACATACATAGGAAGATGTCTAGACGCCGAAAGCCCTACATCTATTGCGGCGACGGGGTGTACCCCATATCTCCCCGGCTCATAATAGGTGAGCGTCGGATCGCCGCAGCAGAAGCACCGGAAGTAGGCGAATCACCGGAAGCACGAGGAGAAGCTGAAGCACCGGCAGAAGGACCACCGCTATGTAACGGTGTGGTGCGAGGCGAACCCGTCGAGGAACTAGGAGAAGCAGAAGGATCAATGTGTGGGTTCTCCGACGAGGTTCCCGTTTCCTACATGTTTGAGCAAGAGTTAGCAACTGCGAGGCAAAGGAAAGCAGTAACCAGTGGTTTGGGATCAAACATACCGGGATTCTTCTGTAGTAGGAGAGAGCGAACACGTCCCTCGATGGCATCCGTGGAGTCGGACCCGGCTCCGGAGGCTCCTCCATAGGAGGGGCTACCCGCACTCCAGTGGTGAAAAAGTTCAGCACCGACTGCAAGATAGTTTAGATGTCAGGTGTTGCAAAAATGAAGGCTCAAACTAGGGAAGTGGGACTTGTCATATTTGACAAAAGTAAAGGTTAAAACTTACAGTTCGGAACAACTTTTGATACTCGGTCCAAGGCTTATTCTGCTCCTCCCACTTGGCAAAGGCCACCTCATACTGCGCATGAGCGGCAGCGTAGGCTTCCTCAAAATCGGGCTACAATTTCGAAAAGAATGAATCTCGTCAACTTAGCCATGGAAGAACGAATGTCGGAAAGAGGATGCAAAAAAACTTACATCGATGGGAGTGGATCGACGAGGCTGTGGACGAGGCGGGATCAGTGGGCTGTTGTCAGGGAGAGTAGCTTTTGCCTGCGTGAAGGTCATGGCAGGCCTAACCACCTTATTAAGAGTGCGATTACGGCCATGCGGCCTTCCGTGCCCCGAGAGGACCACCGCCCTGCATCGCGAAAAGAATTGTTATTCATACCAAGTAGAAACATGCGGTGAAAATAAATGCACGTTGTTCCATGTATATATATATATATATATACCGACCTCTCGTCGACCTCCTCGCTCAAGGGGTCATCCACCTCCGGGTGAAACCCCTGGAACGTCGTGCAGTAGCTGTTCACGGCCTCCTCGCTTCTGCCGTAGTACTCAGGAGCCTGTGGCTGAGGCTTCTTTGGATCGGGCTTCTTTTCCCTCATCTTCTTCCACGCACCGATGTGGGTGCTTACCGTCCCAGTCTCGGCGTCCTGCATCACGAAAAGAAATGTTATTCATACCAAGTAGAAACATGCGGTAAAAATAAATGCACGTCGTTCCATGTATATATATACCATCTTATCCTTAAAGAGGAAGTGGTTGCGGTTTCCCGCACTGTGTGTTCCCTCGGAGCCTCGGTTTGCCTTGTTCCGCTGGCTCACGGCGCTGAAATCCTCGTCTTCCCCGACCCACCTCCTAACCAACGCATCCCATGCGTCTTCTTTGCGGTCGGCCCAGTCGGGCATAACCTGAAAATGCAATTCAAGAAGAGCTAAGTGCAATGGCAACTTAGCAGCAATATAGAATTCCATTGACAATGTACTTACCGAAATGTACTCCTCCTTTGTCATCTCCGCTGCATTCTTGGCATTATCCGCCTTCTTGGCCCTCTTGCCCGTCTTCTCATAGGTAAAGTCATTGGCGGATGTAAACTTTTGGTTGTAGAATTGCTGCCGTGTCAACCTCACACAATGAGCATGCAAAATGCTATCCGCGGCTTGCTGGTCCAGCACACGATAAAACCGCTTCAACCATGCATAAAAAAATTGTGAGTCATGAGTTATCACGGTCATTAACTATGAACGAATTCGAAAAATATGTGTTACCCAAAAAGTGGTGATCACGGCGTGAGCAGCTGTCTCGAACGGTGGGGACGGCGCAGCCTCATAGTCCGCCCATTTCGTGGCTAACTTCAGCTCGTCCTCGGGCCCTGTAGTGTACAAGCCTGGCCAGTATTTCCTAATCAGAGCTCCAAGCAAGCTCCCAGGAGTGCGTGGAATCTTAGGGCATGTCCATGTCCATGAACTGCACAATAAGTAAACATTAGTACATATGCCAAATTGTTATGACCAAAATGAAATTTCATGTTCAAAATTACAAAACTAGTACACTTACTCAACGCCATGAGGCTCAATGAGGGTTTTCGCCTCCTCGGTCTTAGGCCAGTATTTTTCCTCGGGGACTCCTGCTTCGCCACGGCTCTTCTTCCGCTTCGGCGCCGCCTCCACCTCCACCTCCACCTCGTCCTCCACCTCGTCCTCCACCTCCACCTCCAGGTGGTTCTGGGAAGCCACGTCGCCTGAAGCGGAGGGCAACTCGGAATCCACGTCGCCAGAAGCGGAGGGTGGGTGCTCCACGTCTCCTCCACCTCGTCCTCCACCTCGCCCTCCACCTCGTCCTCCACCTTGCCGTCCACCTCGTCCTCCACCTCGTCCTCCACCTCGTCCTACTCGTGCACCCTCGTCCGCGGCGTAACGCGAGGTGGTAGGTCGTCCACTCCGTGTAAGGTTAGACTTCTGTGCCTTCAGCGTACTAACCAAGGTAGCTGCGCTTTCCTTGCCCTGACTCATATTGTTCAATCAACTGCATTGAGAAACAATAAATATTAGCACACAAGTATGACAACATTAATATTGAAGCAAATAGTAAACTAAAGAACAAAAAAGAAAAAGAGAGGAAATTTGATCGTCACAAATATAGTTCCTTTTATCGTTCTTCCACAGGGATCATTCATAAGTACAAGCTCCCGGTGATTTTACAAATAGCAATTTACATGACAAATTTTACAAATTCTACTAACCAATGTTTCTGCTCAAGTCAATGCAAAATCAGGCATACACATGTAATTGTTTTTGGCTACCTATAGACTGCACCAATGCACTTGCACAAGAGCATCATATCCAACATTGCATAGCTATATCACAAGTTATAAATGGCCATTGTTAAAAAGATTGTTTGCTTCAGCAGAATGATTTGTGTGTATGGCAGCAGGGAGAAATTTTCACTAAGTCCTAAATCTGAAAATTCTGAATCTGTTAGCAATTATTGTTCTTACACAAATTCACAAATGTGCCTAGTAGCTAAACAACCGAAAAAAAATGCAGCAGTCTGCTCACAAATTCACATACATTTCAGATTTAGGAAACAGCTACCAAACTAGCACGTACATGTCTCTGTATTCCAATCTAGTCTGCTCACAACACTAGTTCACGGGAAATTGCAGAAATTGAAGAGAGGAAGAGATGAACCCACCTTCTGGTTGGTGGAGAGCAGCAGCAGCGACAGGAGTTGAGGAAGAGGAGCTTCAGGTTGTGCTTCTACCGGCGGCGGCAGCGAGGAACCCACCTTCCCCTCATGCTCCTTTCGTTGGTGGTGGTGGTGGTGGTTGCAGGGTTTCGAGAGGAGGGTGGGCGGCGTCGCGGTGGAGGGTGGACGACGGGGTGGAGGGTGGACGGAGGAGGCGTGGAGGAGGAGGTGGAATGGCCAGAGCCCAGCGGCGGGTGGGGGAGAGAAGCGGGTGGGGGAGAGATGCGGGTGGACGCCGGCGAGCAGGCCCGGCCGCGCCGCCGCTCGATCTGGTGGAGGAGCCGGTGGTGCGGTGGAGGGGGGGAGGGGGGAGGGTCGCCGGAGCAAGCGATTCGGGCGGTGCTCGATTTGGATTTCGATTTGGAACTGAGGTAGCCGATTCGGGCGCGTGCCCTGTCTAAAAACAGAGAGCACCTATGCCGACGGCTTTGCCGTCGGCTTAGGCTTTTTCTTTTTTTTTATTCCATTTAAAAAACAGACAGCACCTATTTGCTATAAATTTGTACAATTTTTTAATAAATTTTGTTATAAATTTTTACAGTTATATGGTAGGGCCACACAAAAAAAACATATTGTATTATATCTCCGGCGAAACCCTAGACAGTTGACCGAAAGTCAACTGTGTCGTCTACCCCCATAGACGTGCGTCGAAAGGGGGTAGCCCAGTGGACTTTTTTGCTTGGTTGTGTTAGGTCAGGCCATAGGAACATGAGAAACCAAAGTCTACCCCAAATCGACACAAGATTCCATCCGGTTCGCCCGAAAGGGGAGTTTTCACCTCTAAGTGCAGAAACTCACTAGAGAGAAAGTGAAGCCGGTGATGTCGGTCACACCTAGGAGTAGATTCTTGGACATTTGAAACACACAACACACTTGTACACATATGGTATGGCACAACCTAGGTTTGGGTGGGGTTCCGACGCTCCGGGGCCCCGCTTCGGCGAAACCCTGAATCCGCTGGAAAAACCCTAACGTTTCCGTCTACCCCATAGACGTGCGTCGAAAGGGGGTAGCCCAGTGGACTTTTTTGCTTGGTTGTGTTAGGTCAGGCCATAGGAACATGAGAAACCAAAGTCTACCCCAAATCGACACAAGATTCCATCCGGTTCGCCCGAAAGGGGAGTTTTCACCTCTAAGTGCAGAAACTCACTAGAGAGAAAGTGAAGCCGGTGATGTCGGTCACACCTAGGAGTAGATTCTTGGACATTTGAAACACACAACACACTTGTACACATATGGTATGGCACAACCTAGGTTTGGGTGGGGTTCCGACGCTCCGGGGCCCCGCTTCGGCGAAACCCTGAATCCGCTGGAAAAACCCTAACGTTTCCGTCTACCCCATAGACGTGCGTCGAAAGGGGGTAGCCCAGTGGACTTTTTTGCTTGGTTGTGTTAGGTCAGGCCATAGGAACATGAGAAACCAAAGTCTACCCCAAATCGACACAAGATTCCATCCGGTTCGCCCGAAAGGGGAGTTTTCACCTCTAAGTGCAGAAACTCACTAGAGAGAAAGTGAAGCCGGTGATGTCGGTCACACCTAGGAGTAGATTCTTGGACATTTGAAACACACAACACACTTGTACACATATGGTATGGCACAACCTAGGTTTGGGTGGGGTTCCGACGCTCCGGGGCCCCGCTTCGGCGAAACCCTGAATCCGCTGGAAAAACCCTAACGTTTCCGTCTACCCCATAGACGTGCGTCGAAAGGGGGTAGCCCAGTGGACTTTTTTGCTTGGTTGTGTTAGGTCAGGCCATAGGAACATGAGAAACCAAAGTCTACCCCAAATCGACACAAGATTCCATCCGGTTCGCCCGAAAGGGGAGTTTTCACCTCTAAGTGCAGAAACTCACTAGAGAGAAAGTGAAGCCGGTGATGTCGGTCACACCTAGGAGTAGATTCTTGGACATTTGAAACACACAACACACTTGTACACATATGGTATGGCACAACCTAGGTTTGGGTGGGGTTCCTTGCGATCCTACAGTGATTGCGTATGAGATGAATCAGTGCTAATTGCAAAACTATTTGCATCTTGAGGACCCTTCAAAACAAAAGAGTCACGTTACCATGGAACATAAGAAAACTAAACTAGACGAATGACAACAAACTTGGGTACATAGACGAGTGACAACAAACTTGCACTAGTAGGAATGTGCTTATAGCCACCAGTCTACATCTTTATTTAATCCATAATACATCACAAATAATGTAACTAACTTTTGCCGGGTCCTAAGCCGCGAGGTGCTGAGCGGCCGGCGGCTTGCACCCAAAGATAAGGAACCATCACTGGGGCAATACTCACATGAGGAGGATCCCTATAAAGTGTATACCACATATTGTCATGCACCGCTTGCGTATCCAACCTAACCAGGTAGCGACGGACATGCTCGTCCTCCTCTCTGATACGGCGACGCACCTCCACCTCAGGGGCCGGCGGCCTCTGCACCGAGGCTGGCCCACGCGACGGCCACCAAACAAGATCCGGGTCGACGACGTCACCCGGATTCCTCACCAAACTACGCGTCCCGGAAGAAACCTCCCAGTGCCACCCCGGCGGAGCCCAGTCCCGGACATTGCCCGTGTCCAACAAATGGCCGGTTGTCATCATCGATTCCCGCCGAGATCTGAAAAAATGAGTGGGGAATTTGATCAAACAACTAAGGTGCGTGCAACCAAGGTACGTAGGGGAGGGAGAGGGCAGCACCTTGGCATGGCGGACGGCACACGCGGTGGTGACGCCACGGGAGAGTGATGAGGGATCAGATATCAGTTTAGATGTGCTATGCCAATGGAGGCCATGACTACATATATATAGTGAGAAATGGGCTTGTGAGCTGTAGTATGCCCAATCAGGAAGAAGCACACGGATCGTGTGTTTCCTCCCAGCGCTTCTGAGCCGTTGGATCAGCGGTGTGTTTCTTTCGCTTGATCCAACGGCTCCCAAGCTCTCGAAGGAAACACACGATCCACGTACTTGTTCTTGATTGGCTAGCTGGAGGGAGTCACTCGAAAGGGCTTGTGAGCTGTAGTATGCCCAATCAGGAAGAAGCACACGGATCGTGTGTTTCCTCCCAGCGCTTCTGAGCCATTGGATCAGCGGTGTGTTTCTTTCGCTTGATCCAACGGCTCCCAAGCTCTCGAAGGAAACACACGATCCGCGTACTTGTTCCTGATTGGCTAGCTGGAGGGAGTCACTCGAAAGGGCTTGTGAGCTGTAGTATGCCCAATCAGGAAGAAGCACACGGATCGTGTGTTTCCTCCCAGCGCTTCTGAGCCGTTGGATCAGCGGTGTGTTTCTTTCGCTTGATCCAACGGCTCCCAAGCTCTCGAAGGAAACACACGATCCGCGTACTTGTTCCTGATTGGCTAGCTGGAGGGAGTCACTCGAAAGGGCTTGTGAGCTGTAGTATGCCCAATCAGGAAGAAGCACACGGATCGTGTGTTTCCTCCCAGCGCTTCTGAGCCGTTGGATCAGCGGTGTGTTTCTTTCGCTTGATCCAACGGCTCCCAAGCTCTCGAAGGAAACACACGATCCGCGTACTTGTTCCTGATTGGCTAGCTGGAGGGAGTCACTCGAAAGGGCTTGCGACCCTATATATAGCCCACCTCCTCAGACAGGTTACTCACTCACACAAAACATTCCAGCGTCACTCGGAGAGGCATCTTTGGGCAACCAGCGGCAAGACGTCTCTGATGACCTGTGACCGTTCCAAACGGTTGCAGATCATCAGAGATGTCTTGCCGTACGGTTGTAGAATATCAGAGACGTCTTGCCGGACGGTTGTAATCATCAGAGATGTCTTGCCGGATCGAAGTGACCCTCAAACACAAAACATTCGGGTTCCCTAGCTATGCCCGACACTGAATGCAACGACATTCGACCGTGAATCAGTGTCGGGCTGTAGCTAGGAGAAACCGTGTGTTTTGTTGCCCAATCAGGAAGAAGCACACGGATCCCGCCCAAATATTTCCCGCCACCGGTAGTTCTATATAACCCAGTCGAAGGTAGGCATGGTACTCACTTGAGCGCAAGCATGGTGTGTATTGGTCCTTGCGAGAAGTGTGTGTCTGTGTTTCACATTTCCGCATCCGAGCATCTCGCTAGGCTTTCAGGCAATTTGAAGGTAGATGGTAGGGTAGTTCCAATTGAAGAAATTTTGCACACTGAGAGTCATCTCGCTTCACTCGGGGCGAAGCTATGCCGCGATGGGTTTCCGTATAGAACCCCGCTCCAAATTCGTGCAGAAATGCTCAGGCTTGCAGATAAGTTTGACAGGAAAGTTACGAATAGTCCGTTCTACCGAACTGAAGCTGACCGTAATTCGTACGGTCGTTCCTGTCTCTGGGTAGTTGACAGCGATGATGACGACGATTTCATGCCGTCGTCAAAGGAAAGGAGGGTTGAAGCACTGAGCAAGAAGGCTGAAGCTTCGTCCAAGGGCAAAGGCAAGAAGGCAGAATCTTCGTCAAAGGGCAAGGGTGGCAGCACACGCACGGCATAGGGTGGAGAAATTTGTTAGTTGTTCGTGATTGTTGTAATTTGTTCTACATGCATGTTTACTTGTTTCTTAGTCAATTATGTATCGGCGGTTCAAGAATGTTCTCTGTGTAATTTATGTTGTCACTGTAATTTGCATGGTTTGTTTAATATCAATGCGAAAAGTAGTTCAAAGGGGGTAGAAAAGTAGTCGAAAGGCCGGTCACACCTCGGAGTCCCGAGATCAACAGAATCTTGGGCACACTAAAATCTTGCAAACTTACACTAAAACCATGCAGAAGCAAAAATTCCTAACGTTTTCGTCTACCCCCATAGTCGTGCGTCGAAAGGGGGTAGCCCAGTGGACTTTTTTGCTTGGCTGTGTTAGGTTAGGCCATGGGAAGGTGACAAACATCAACATTAACAAATTGCAAGAGATTGTTGACAAGGGAGACTGTTTGACCTATAGAGATGAAATCCTCTCATCTTGGTCTTCTTATTGACCCAAAGAGCGACTCCTCGGTGTCAAAAGTAGTTCAACAACTTGGTTTTGTGGGTCTGCAGCTCTACCGTGAGGGAAAATTCTACTCAAGCCGACTTGTGAAGGATTGTTTCTCAAATTTTGTGAATAGACACCCACCAATTGGACGACGCAATAGACACCCATCTATGTACATAAAAATGAATAAAAATGGTAGAGGCCTGTGCCGACGGCTTTGCCGTCGGCACAGAGTGCCGTCGACGTCACCTCATATGCTGTGCCGACGGCCTCCTGTGTCCCGACGGTGGCCGTCGGGAAAGAATGTCTGTGCCGACGGCCGTTTCTGTGCCGACGGACTTGTCGACGGCTGGTCCTGGGTCGCCCCTGTGCCGACGGCCCCGATAAATAGCCGTCGGCACAGATAATGGCCGTCGGCACAGTTCGCCATTCCTGTAGTGAATGCGGTATTTTCACAAGCACTTATTCGGATCTGGCCTGTTATTTATATGCATTTTTGGAGGCCAGGTCGTAGAAATTACGAACTACATTTTGGTTTTGTTTAGATTATCCTTACTTTTACATTTTGAAATGTGCTTCAATTTGTTTCATATATGTTACAAAAGTGTGGCCATGATGCTTTAGAGACATGATGATATCCTTGTTTACATTTTGAAATGTGCTTCAATTTGTTTCATATATGTTTGATTCAGTGTGGGTTCCATGAGTATTGTTCCACTGGCCAGTTTCTTAGCCCGTTCTTTCCATGATAGCAACACCGCCAATGTAGTTTTCATGCGAAAAAAAACTTTGGGGGTCATAGTGTACTTCGATGTACAGTGATGCTGAGGCTGGGGAATCAAACCTCTTCGATTATCCAACGAAAGGACAGTGCACCAGAAGGTCCAGAATAAATAGCACTATTCAAAATCCTTGGTTTGGCTTACGCAGGTGCAATTGTTCTTACTCTAGAGTCCAGATTAATATGGATAGTTCACGCGTATAACAGAGCATACATTAAACAGTGCAGCAAATTAAACTCCGATGCCCCGTCGCCCGACCGATTATTTAAGGGGCTTGAGTCTACTGCGCTGTGAGCAAAATAAATATGCCACCTGTACAAATGGTTGGTAATTATAACCCACTTAAGTAGGAGGACAGTAGTGCATTTTGAATGCAACTAGCTAGCACTATTAATATGCAAACAAGATCAGAGAAGCTGACTAGCCACTACGAGTCTTATCTTTCCAGAATCCAGATAGATGTAAGCTGAACCAGGTGAACGTGTCTCATATTTGATTTCCATGCTCGCATCACGTTGATGTTTCATGTTTCTGTGCTCAAGTGATGTTAGGCTTGGAAGGCAATGAGGAATGGAGGCGCTTGCTCATCGTGTGTTCCACTACATTGATTCAACCATTCAATAGCAATTACGTACAGATCCCGTGTCTGAGTTAATTGTCTCTTTTTTGTAAGGTAGCACGCGCATGTGACACTAAAGTGAGCTTGCATCACTGACTCACTAGAAGAACGACCATATTTGGATCTCTGTTGGCGGCTGTGAAGTGACCGAGATTGCGCTCCGCAAATTCATTTTGCCCCTCACCAAAATTTGGTCTTTTTGTACAGTTCTGTGGGACTGGGATCTCAAAAAGACTTCAGTCAAACACATTTGTAAAAATTGAGCAGAATAAGTGGAATTTTTTCCTGCATATTCTGGTATTGAAGCAAGAAGCCTGTTTCCCGTAGAAAAGAAGTAAAAAGTACATGTTGTGTTATAAAATGCATTTTCTGGTCAGACTTGAGCTACTTCTTTACTAGAAATCTGTTCCATTACCCTGCAACAAAATTTTCACTGAAATGCAGTCATATATATGTACCGTGATCGAGCAAAGTGAGGACCTGATGAAATTAACAGGAGCAGCTGCTTGAAGATACATTTAGGGAATCATCTATAATGAAACATTGTTAGCCGCACTGTTTTTCGTTAACCGGTGAAAGGTGGAGATTGTTTCCTAGAAGAACACGCTCAATACAGAAGACCGCAAGTCGTCGAGAATTTAGAGCATAGGTTTTTCCATTGCCAAGTGATTCATATAGGTTAATTTGACCAACTAATCAACCATAAGTACGAGACCCTGGCAATAAGAATTTAGAGTATAGTTTTAATTTGCTAATCGTTTGTTGACTGCTTTTCACAAGGCAAAGGCCATCGGCCATGCCCACAACCCACCAATGACAAAGTCCACTTTGGTACGACTGCCGCTGCAAAGCAGAAACAACGCACATTAGCTTATTCCTCTCTGAAACCCACGTCAACATCCTAGCCAGCTTTGCCATTCGTTAGGGATTTAACCATGGGTTGGCACACCGAGTGCCAGACCACGATGCAGCTTCCACCCCTGACGTCTTCCCGTCAAGCCCACAAAAGCCTTCTCCGGAGCTTGTCGATGAGTATCAAAACCCATGACTCCAGGTCCAGTGTCATCAGCTAGTAGATTACTTAGGCAGGCGGTCATTACCACCTGCACATACACCACCCGGCCTTCCCTCTTAAGCAATCCTGCCTTCCAGAACGGGAGTTCACCGACTAGTTTATCAACTCTGAGTCTCTGACTGCGTCAGGCATGCAAAGACGACGACGCCATCTGCGTACAAGGACACACAGTGCTTGATCCAGAACTGTTGGAGATTGGATAGTAGTCCGTGCTCCTCGGTCGAACGAAACATGGCCGAGACACATTCATGACGATGATGAACAGGAGGGATACCCATTGACGTAGTCCACTGACATGGGCAAATTTTGGTATCCCGGGTAGCCGTTGATCAAACCGCGGGTGGAAGCCGTGCTGAGAAACAAGATGATCCACCCGATCCACCTAGGCTTGAACCCACGCTGCCTCAGGCTGCTAATCAAGAACGACCAATAGACACCATCGAAAACACTGTCGATCCCTCAAACCGTTCATTAATGCAATGTTGTTATGCGTGCAAACAGAACGCGCAGAAGGTACGGATGGTACTGACTATTGAACATCATGAATGGTACTTGAAACAGAACTGGATCCCGTCAAAACGAGCCAAACTGTTAACGAAGCTACATCATTGAAGTGGGCCTTATGTTTTGCTTGGTTTATTTCAACACCTTGAATTCCTCGTCTCCCAAGCCCAATGGAAGGTCTAGAATGAACATACTATGTGTATATGAGGATTGGAGAATGAGAGTCTTGCATGCTGATTACCATGTTTGGTGTAAGTACTCTACCACCTGTATGGCTGACTCCATCTCTAGGAGTTATGTAATGGTACTATGGCATCGATCTTATAAGCGTGTCTTTCCTGTCTTTTTTAATCTCGGCACCCAACTCACAAAGCTTCGCTCGCAGCTACACATCCTATTTATACAAATATCTATGCACATCAATTCCAGATAGTACGCGCCACGAACAAATCAGTTCCCAACCTTTTATTTTTACATTCACCTCCAGGCCCTTTTTATTGACCACCATGCATTTTGTAGCGAGAGCTCCTATCCGTACGACACTTTTCGTCCGACGATGCAACACCATATGTAACACAAAATTACAGAACACCGCTGGTCCCACGTCGAACAAGAATCGACTAAAGACATATTACCGCCCACAACTAGAAATTACCGGCCCGTTATGTTTTTCTAGTTCGGCAATCTGAGGGAACCAGCTCCATAACAAGCTCCTAATGTTTGTTTCTAAGAACATATTACACACCTATTACGCACAACCAGAAAATACTCATGTTAAGGGTTAACTCAGTTCAAGAATCTGAATCCGTAATGGTGTGCTTCTAGTTCTTAGTAATTTTAACTACATATGTTTCATAGCAAGAACAATAGTTACAATGTTAGTTCTTAGCTAGTCTTGGAAGATGCTCCCTCAAATTCTTCTTCCTGTAGCCACTACACCACCAGCCCCAACACCACCGCCCCGCCACCTTCCATTCCCCTCCTAGATCGGCGAACTTCTATGTCATCCCTCTAGAAGGCCCCGGGGAGATCGTGTCGTACCTCTAGGGTACCTTCCTCTGGCACCTCTTCTGTTTGCCGTTACATCTGGTCTTCAACATGGTAGAGATTGGTCCCTCACTGCCAATAGGTGGTGGGGGTGCGGGGGAGCTCCGATTCATCATTGATCTCTTTGGTGACGTGACACGACGTGGTAGGTAGGCGGCGCACCTGGTCACTGTCAGTGTGGATGGTGCATCCAGAGCTGGTCGATAACGACCCTCTAGATTCAGCATCTAGGTGACAATGGTTTGTTTTACAAGCATGTGTGGTATGGGTGCGTGTCGTAGGAATAGGTGCCATATTTAACCCAATGTTGGCGCACGAGATGCGATTAGCGGCGGCGACTCTGGTTAACTTAATATAGCAATGGCTTTGGCTCCGTGTTTCTTTTGAGTTCGGTGGCGATATGGGATGCCCACTCCTTGGACCACACAGATTCCAAGGATCACGGCGGTATGTGACACCCCTCCACTCGAGATCAGGTCCGAGCAAGCTTAGCATGTGTGCAATACGTCTCATGCAGAGGCATCAAGTCATGCATGTCGCTGGTGTAAATGGGAAGGCATCTCTTTGTCGCCACATGAGGTGGATCGAAGGTGGTGTGATAGGTATTTGGACGCAGCCAGTATGGACGTCTCCTGTTTCTAGTATCTCCTCCTGCGATGGGTGCGCGATGTCGTTATCAGTAGAGGAATGATGGTAGTCAGTGGCGGATCTTGTTGGGGACCATATTGGGCCATAGCCCAGTCTTCTAAAATAAAAATTCAAGAGTTGTGAGGTACTTTGGCCCATCAAATTTTATTAAGGCCACATTCACATCAATAATTAGCCCAGTAGCTCTATTCGGCCCAAATAAGGTACTACATCCTTCAATGGTTGTCACCCTCCGCCCCCGTTGGTAGTTGAGGCTTTGATGACTAGTATGTACATACATTAGTGGAAACACATTACCCCTAATTATGCTATGTCGACGCGTAGCTATGATGTGCCCTTGTTGGCATTGGTAGCTTAAAACCCGGATTTTGGGGTGAAAAACATACAGTTGGACTGGTTATTTTTTACTTTTGTTTGGGTCATCTTACATCTGTTTAGTGGTAAGTTGGTGGAGTTAATGTCGCGAGGCATACCGTTTTTGGTGTATTTATACTTTGTGGTCGACTTATCCGACATCAATTTCAGGCTTTGCATGAGTTTTCAAACAATTAATAATATATGGATGTGTGCACATCAACATATTTAGAAACCGGGTGTGTTCCTCTTTCCCAAAAAGTCATATATTTTCCCCTTTTGGAGTCTAAAATCGTATTTGCCATAGAAACATAGTGTTGTTCTACACCCTAATATTCAATATCTCGTTCAAGCACTGCACCATATTGTTTATAAAATCTGCTACCACTGGTACAAACAAGGGCTCTAGTCCCGGGTGGCGATGCCCTCTAATACCGGCTTGCCACCCGACACCCCCAAATCGGGACTAGAGGCCCCCCCCTCTAGTCCCGGGTCAGTTACGAACCGGAACAAAAGGCCACCCACGTGGCCATTGCCCGCGCGCGTGGTCGAGGACCTTTTGTCCCGGTTCATAATACGACCCGGGACAAAAGAGCACCACACGTGGCAGCCTCTGAATTTTTTGTATTCCCGCCTTATTGTATATTTAAAACTATGATCAATCTTGCAAAATATATGGTTAATTAATTAAAAATCAGAAAAATACATATAGCCTATTAAAATGTTCATAAAATAAATATCTATCTAATAAAAATATACTTTATTACATGGAGATCACAACCGGGACTAGAGCCCGTCTATTCGATTACATGGAGATCTCATAACATCGGGACTAGAGCCCGTCTATTCGATTACATGGAGATCATAACCGGGACTCAATGTAAGTAGTACGTGCCATTGTATTTTCCCTTTGGGTTTATGACATGCTCCAGCAAAAATCCCGCAATTTCCTCTTGAATTGCTTGAAAGCGCTCCTTTAGTTGCATGTTCCTCCGGTGAGCCCACAACTATAAAAGAAGGAGATCAATATGAATATCAATCATCATAACAAAAATTATGAATGACACTCAACACAATTGATGGTAATAAAATAGAATTATGAATATATTTGTTCACGTACTTCTGCAGATATCGCTCGGTTCCGCTCGCTGACCTCCTGGCGAATCCACTCGCAAACGAAGTATCCACACAAATTGGTCCCCGGTCTGCGTATCGCAGTTCTTTACGAGAATAGAATTCAATCAAATAATAATCAAGCATGGTATAATGGTATTGAAATTAGAATTAAAGAGATGCGCGAACCTAGCTAGCTCGTACTACTTACCTCATCATGATGAAAAGTAAGTTCCTCTGCAAATCACCAGTTGTCCTCTTTTTGAAATCTTTCCAAATCCTGCCCGGCAAAAAAATGAATAAATGAGTTATTAGTTACTTGATATCTCAGGAAATGAACAAAAGAGACCGATATAGTGCGATAATGATTGAAATTACCTTTGGAGCACATCTTTAATGCCTTGGGACTTCTCTTCGGGATACTTCTTTGAGTCGTAGATTTCAACTGTTCCAGCGTCAACTTCAATGAATAGCAGAATGTAATGGAAATGCGCACGTTTATATACGTCAGTAACTCATCAGTTACACTTAACATCGAGTGAGCAAAAATTAATGTGTACAAGACAGTAACACTCTTACTCGGAGTGGTAAGGAAACAGTATCTTCTTTTTGTAATGTTGCCTCTGTATGAACCTTAGCAAGTTGGCCTCCGTTTCCTTGGGGTATTGCTGTAGCAATCTTTCATTAACTCGTACTGGGTCAATGAACCCAATGTCAAAGATTTGTTTTGTCACATTCATCACTCTTCATTCTGCATAATAGCGTAGTGAGCATAATTACTACAGGCAATGACCGAGCTGAGCTAGAGACTTTACTTTAGAAATAAATGAATTGAATCACTTACAGACAATAGGTACTGACGAGACTCAAGTCGAGGGCGTCAAGCTTGTATAACATATAGAGTTCTTCAAAATAAATTTGCACCTGGTCTTGACCTATGTAATGTTCTTCTGTAACTTTCACAGGGAGAACTTCGAGCTGTGGAACCTTTGTGGCTTCCAAGTACCAGCGATGCAGCATTCGCATTCGTGTTGGTAGAAGCTCGATCTGTTCAGGTGGCAGCAGAGGCTTTCCGTGTTCCCATTTCCATACTACATCCAAATTACTGGGGATATCACCGCTTTCCAGTTGAGAAAGTGTAATACCAGCTTCTGCAGCAAATTGCGCCGCGTAGGATAAATCAATGTTCGCCGCGGAGCCCTGACCAGTGGGTACCTTGAGCGGGGAGATCGACTGTTTTGCCTGTTCTCCGAGCTGGGCAACGTCTCTTTTCCCGCTGGCACTAGTACTTGTCGTCGTGTGGGATCTAGCTCTCCTCATGTAGCGTAAATAGTCATCTGGCCTATTTATCTCAATTTGCGATGGATGCTCAACAAAGTTCTTAGCCCACTTTTTTTCCTCTGCCGTATATACTGGCTTTGGCTCGCGCTTTTTCGGTGCAAGCTGTTTTTTCACGTCGGCAGCCACGATCGCGGCGTTTTCCTCTACAGTCCTGTCGTAAGCTCTCGGGGAGGAACCTTCGGTACTTTTGGGAGGGGCTCCTGTCGGGGTCCGCGTCGGAAACCCATCGACGAAACGGCGCGATTCCTTTTTTGCCTTGAGTGGGCGGAGGCGGCGGAGTCGGCTCAGGAGTCGGCTGATGCGGCGGCGGAGATCGAGATGGACTCGTGTTGTGGTGGTCGTCCCTCTCGTCATCATGTGGACTTGGAGGTGATCCACGCCGACTCGGAGGAGACGATGGTGGCCTTGGCACCGAGCCTGGCAACAGGATGTATTTCTTGCGCCATAGAATGATACCACCCCCGACGTCTCCCAGTGTCCTCTCATCATCAGCTCCAGGGATGTCAAGCTCCAGTGATTCATATCCTGGTTCAATTCGATCCACGCCGACACGAGCATAGCCATCTGGAATCTCATTGCCAGACCACAGTGCTGTAGATTCACAAGTTAAAGCATAGCCGTCCGCCGCCTTCAGGGATAAGTTCCTCACTTGCACATGTAGCTCACAACTTGTCTTCTCCGTGATATAATCCACGGGGTAGGTAAACGTCGGTGCCTCATCAGCACCGAGCTCCGTGGAAGCCACGCTGCTTCTCCGCTGAGATGGGCCGCCTTGACTCTCTTGCTGCAGCTGATGAGTTCCCCCTTGCTCGCACATTTGATCTAGTTGCTTCTGCTGTTGCTGTACGATTCTTTCTAGGTTGCTCAACCGGTCTGAGTCCTCCTTCTCCTTCCTCTTCTTTGCTCTCAGTCGGCTTCTATAAGTTTCACGGTCCTCGGGAAACCCAATATTCCACGGCGTGTCAGCTCCTAAGCCTCGTGTTCGTCCCCCTTTTTCTTTGTTCCCGAGGGCCTTTGACAGCTCGTCGTGCTCTCTGTCGGGAATAAACTTTCCCTCTTGAACCTCTTTGACTGCTTCAACAATTGCTTTCTGGGGTATATGAATTTCTTTCTTTTCATCAACTATTAACTCCCCTGTTTCCGTGTCATACTGCGCCCCATGCCCAAGTACCCAGTTTCTTGCCCTATGGGGAAAGTGCTCTGTAGCTGGAGTGATCCCTTTTTCGCGCATGGCGGCCTCAGCTGCATCCCACTTAGGCTCGGCACTTATGTAGCCACCTGCCCCCATCTTATGGTGATATTTCTTTTTCGCTGCATTTATCTTATTCTTTTCCGACCTTTCCTTAGCTAGTTCCGAATCCTTGTACTCCAGAAATGATTTCCAGTGAGCCCGCTGCCTCTCTAGTGTGCCACTGAAATCTGGAGCTTTATTTTTTTGACGTACTCACGGTATAATCTGTTCTTGTAATTATTGAATTGTTCAGCCATCTTCTTAAGAGCGAAATGCTTGACTTTGTTCGTCATGGCTTTTGTCCTTGCCTCTGAATCCAAGAGCGGTAGGGTGAAATGTGCAATGAGCTTGTCCCAAAGCACATCTTTCAATCTGTCGTTGACATAACTAACTCCCTCTACCTTTGCTGGCTTATTCCATTCCTGAACGCTGATCGGGACGGTGTCCCTAACAACAACTCCGCATTGATGCACAAACTTACTTGCGTTCGCCTTGGGCTCCAACGGTTTGCCCTCTGGAGAGACCACCTCAATTCGGAGATGCGCATCTGAGGCCATCCCTTTGGCATGGCCTCGTTTACTTCCTCCAGATTGGGTCGATGCGGAGGTCTAAAAATAAGAAACATTTGTTAATATACATACATATACAAATCAATTATTGCATCTGATCAACAGAGGCTTAATATACCTCGCCAGACCGTGGATGTCCACCAATTTGCGAGTCGTCATCGCACTCGACGCTCGTTTACGCTTCGTCTCTTTGGTCCACCTCCATTCCCGGACCGGAATCGGTCAAAAACTGTGAGCCATCTTCTGCTCTATTGTCTTCTGCTCCACCGACGTCTGTTCCACCCTCGGGTTGCCGCATCATGGCGAAAATGTCCTCTTCACCGTGTCTGCTGTTGAAGTTATCCATTGCTTAACTAATACAAAAGAAAGATAAAATAATGTTAGCATTAGCAAAATAATTCAAAGGTAGGGAACATTATTTTCCTCACTTTACAAAAGCAGCATTGATCAAGTATGCAAAAGTATCACTAATACATCTCCCATGAACCAAACTCGTCTATTTTTATTTAACCCTAATACATCACGAATAATATATCACTAATACATCTCATCTCCCATGCATGAACGTCTCAAACTAATTTCAACCGGGTCCTGAGCCGCGAGGTGCTGAGTCGCGGGCGCTGCGCATCCAAAGAGAAGGAACCCTCACAGGGACATAGCTCACATGAGGAGGAACCCTCTGAAGAAACGACCACCTACTGTCATACTGCCTATCTAACAAATACATGTACCGACGGACGTGCTCGTCCTCCTCCCTGATACGGCGACGTACCACCTCCTCGGGGGCCGGCTCCCTCTGCACCGAGCTTGGCCCACGTGACTGCCACCAAAATAGATCCGGGTCGACGACATCACTCGGATTCTTCACCAAGCTACGCGTCTCGGAAGGTAGCACCTCCCAGTGCCAGCCCGGCGGAGCCCAGTCCCGGACATTGCCCCTCTGGTCCAACAAGGACATCGTCACCGAGAACAATAAACTAAAAACACATTTTTTATAAAACAAAAAAATTAGCACTAACAACTAACCTAGAATTAGAAGCAACTAATTAACAATAACAACTAGAAGATCTAAGACAAAAAAAAATTAACAACTAACCTAAAATTAACACTAAAAACTAAATTTTTGCGAACACTAAATATTTTACTAACACCTAAATTAACTAAACTACAAAAAAGTACTTATAAACTACCTAAACTACACACAAAAAAAGTACACAAAAAAATTCACAAATATATCTGAACTACACAAAAAACTACCTAAACTACACAAAAAAAACTACCTAAACTAAAAAAAATACAAAAATTCACCACCGGCCGGCGGCTCACCTAGGGTTCGGGCTCACCGGCGGCGGAGGAGCGCGGCGGCGTCGGGCGGCACCGGCGCGGAGGAATCCGTCGAGGGCGTGGCTCGGGCGGCACCGGCGCGGAGGAATCCGTCGAGGGCGCGGCTCGGGCGGAGGAGAGCGGTGGCGAAGGGCGGAGGAGAGCGGCGGGCACCGAGTCGGAGCGCGGCGGCGTTGGGCGGCGATTTCGGCAGCCTGACGGCGTCGATTTCATCGGCGGCGGCCTCCTTCTCCTCTGTCCCGGTTCGTGGCTCGAACCGGGGGGGAGGCCTGGGTATTTATACCCAGGGAGCTCTAGTACCGGGTGGAGCCACGAACCGGTTCTAGAGGTGTTTTCGCGGTGCCACCAACCGTCGCGCGCAATGCACCTCTAGTACTGGGTGGAGCCACGAACCGGTACTAGAGGTGTTTTTTCGGCCAAATTTTCAGTGACAAGTGTTTGAAATTGAATTTGAAAAGTGCTTGAATATGAATTCGAATAACTTCTGCATACTTTTGAATCTGACAAAAATTTCAACATGAAAACTGTTTGAATTTGAATAACTAATCCAAAACCATTTTTGTTTTCTAAAATAATTATTTTAACTATTCAAACTATTAACCATTTTGTCATTTTCAATTAAAAATGCATTAACTAATTTTGTTTGTATATTTTTGAATCTGACAATACTTTCAACATGAAAAGTGTTTGAATTTGAATATCTTTCTAGGATGAACATGAAAAGTTTCAGTTTTCTGCCCTTTTTTGATTGTAGGGTAGAATTTTTTTTGTTTAAATTTGTACCGGGTGTAGACGTATAAGTTTGGATTTTCTCCAGCGGGTCAAGGGTTTCGCTGGAGAGGGGCATTTGCTTGAGATCCACTGAAGTCATTCTGTACTGCGTATTTACATGCTTATTATTAAACATCACCAACAGTTTTCAGAATACTGTTACATTATTACATAAACGGACTAGGGGTAATGGCGCTAGCAATTTTAACAAAATTGCCCGCGCGTATTAGGCGGAACGGTGAAAACTGTTACATTATTACATAAACGGACTAGGGGTAATGGCGCCGGCAATTTTAACAAAATTGCCCGCGCGTATTAGGCGGAACGGTGGATTAGGGTTTACCCCGTCGGCGACAATATATAAAGACCTCCAGGGCAGCGCTCGGGAGGACACGTGCCCAGGGCAGCGCTAGGGGAGGACACATGGCTAGGGCAGCGCTGGGGGAGGACACGTGACTGACACGAGTCGTGACCGCAAAGCCCGCCTTTAGTCCCGGTTGGTGTTACACGGATCGTGTGTTTCTTTCAAGCGCTTGTGAGCCGTTGGATCAGGGGTGTGTTTCTTCTGAGGGATTGTGAGCTGTTGGATCAGCACTATCATGACCACTTCGTGAGCCCCACGACCCTATATATAGCCCACCTCTCGGACATGTTCGGCGCTCAGTGTGTACTCATTGTAGTTCATTTGGTATACAGAGCATTCGGATTTCCTGCATACATCCGACGGTGCATTTGATATACGGGCACTCACGAGCCACCGTCGGGCTGTATGCAGGGGAAACCGTGTGTTTTCTTCTATCTACAAATTCTTCAGTTCATCGACCGAATATAAATCATTCGGATTCCCTGCATGCGTCCAACGGTGCATTTGATATGCGGGCACTCAGGAGCCACCGTTGGGCTGTATGCAGGGGAAACCGTGTGTTTTGTTCCAACTTTCTCGAGCGCTTGTAAGCCGTTGGAGTATTTAGCTAGAACCAAAAATCAGTGATTAGAGTTTCCATCACAGCTAAATAAAAAGGTTTCATACATTATTACACATGACCACCAACATCCATCTCTACTGTCGTGGTATAAACTTCTTCTTCATTTGTGTCCCTTTCTTCTGATTGCGCCGTAACCATGTACAATCTTCATCATTTAACACGATGCTTGGGTCAGCTTTCACTGTGAAGGGCGGAATTTCATGAAACTTATTGTAATCTTCTGACGTGTCAGTCTTGTTCTCCACTCACACGACGTTTATTTTCCCTGAAAGAACTATGTGGCGCTTTGGCTCATCGTATGATGTATTCGCTTGCTTATCTTTTCTTTTTTTCGATTTGGTAGACATGTCCTTCACATAGAAAACCTGAGCCACATCATTGGCTAGGACGAATGGTTCGGTGTGGTACCCAAGATTCTTGAGATCCACTGTTGTCATTCCGTACCGCGGGTTTACTTTTACCCCGCTAGCTGTCAGGTTGACCCATTTGCACCGAAACAAAGGAACCTTAAAAGAAGGTCCATAGTCAAGTTCCCATATCTCCTCTATGTAACCACAATATGTGTCCTTTTGCCCATAGTCGGTTGTTGCGTCAAAGGGGACACCACTGTTTTGGTTGATGCTCTTTTTATCTTGGTCCGCCGTGTAAAATGTATTCCCATTTATCTCGTACCCTTGAAAAGTCAATATAGTCGAAGATGGTTGCTTGGCCAACAAGTATGGATATTCTCCAACAGTGGTGTCATTAATGAGACGCATTTGCAACCAACCGCCGAAAGTCTTCACGTGTTCTCCATCAATCCAATCTTTAAGTTGCTCCGGGTATTTCGAGCGTAAAATATTCTTGTGTTCCACGATATACGGAGCCACCAAGCTGGAATTATGTAGAACTGTGTAGTGTGCTTGAGTGAAAGAATGTCCGTCCATAGATATTGTTGCTTTCTTTCCTAGCGTGCCTTTTCCACGCAGTCTCCCCTCATGGCGCGATTGAGAAACACCGATCGGCTTAAGGTCAGGAATAAAGTCAACACAAAACTCAATGACCTCCTCTGTTCCATAGCCCTTGGATATGCTTCCTTCTGGCCTAGCACGGTTTTTAACATATTTCTTTAAGACTCCCATAAACTTTGTTGTGTAGAAATACAGGACCGAGAATCCTTATCTCTTCGACTAGGTGAACTATGAGGTGCGTCATAATATTGAAGAAGATTGGTGGGAAAACCAACTCGAAACTGACAAGACATTGCACCACATCCTTCTGTAAACTTTGTAGAGTTTCTGGACTGATTACCTTCTGAGAAATTGCATTGAGGAATGCACATAGCTTCATAATGGGTACTCGAACATTTTCCGGTAGAAGACCCCTCAATGCAACCGGAAGTAATTGTGTCATAATCACGTGGCAGTCATGAGACTTTAGGTTTTGGAAATTTTTCTCTGCCATATTTATTATTCCCTTTATATTCGACGAGTAGCCAGACGGGACCTTGATACTGCTCAGGACTTCAAAAAATATCTCCTTCTCTTCTCTGGTAAGAGCGTAGCTGGCAGGACCTTCATACTTCTCTGGATTCAGGTCGTCTCGTTCGTGCATACGTTGCTGGTGCAGCCGTGCATCCGGTGTATCTTTCGTTTTCCCATACACGCCCAAGAAGCTTACCAGGTTCACACAAAACAATTTTGTCACGTGCATCACGTCGATTGCAGAGCGAACATCTAGGATTTTCCAATAGGGTAGCTCCCAAAATATAGATTTCTTCTTCCACATGGGTACGTGTCCGTCTGCGTCATTCGGAACAGATTGTCCGCCAGGACCCTTTCCAAAGATTACTTTTAAATCATTGACCATGCCATATATAACATCACCTTTAGGGAGGACAGGCTTCTTCCGGTGATCTGTCTCACCTTTGAAATGTTTTCCTTTCTTTTTACGGCATGGTTTGTTGAAAGAAATCGATGATGCTCGGGGTACACATTCTTGTTACCTAAATATATACTTTCAGTCTCATCTAAACAGTGCGTGTATGCATTGTATCTCTTGTTTGACTGTCCTGAAATGTTAATAAGAGCAGGTCAATCATTGATGGTTACAAACAACAACGCTCGTAGGTCAAATTCATTTTGTTCGTGCTCATCCCACATACATACACCTTCTTCACGCCACAAGTTTAAAAGTTTTTCAACCAATGGCCTCAGGTACACATCAATGTCGTTGCCGGGTTGATCATCTTCCAGGCTGATTAAATTCGCATATGAATCAACGCCGGGCTGATCATCTTCCAAAGCACAATCAAAACGCCGTGGTTACTGTAGCAACTAACGGGCGGGAGGCGAACGGTTTGGCCCCTTTAGTCCCGGTTTGAGCCACCAACTGGGACTAAAAGGGCTCGCGCCAGGCGAACGGTTCCCCCAACCCTCTAGTCCCGGTTCGTATTAGGTCCCGTTCGACCCGGGACTAGTCCAGTGTGGCCTCGTAGCCGTTGAACCGGACTAGTCTCTCCTCTAGTCCAGGTCCAAAGCCCATCCGGGACTAGAGCCAAATGGGACTCTGGACCAAAGGCCTTGTTTCTACTAGCGTACCATATCTGTTGTGCGATGCGAACTGACTACTGAGCAGCTTGGGGAACATCAGTAAGTTTGATCACACGGAAAAAGATATACCCAGTGGTACCAGCCGGATCCCCGTAGCTCGCAGCCAAAGGTTCAGGTGACGCACCCCCTGCATTTCTGATACCTCCCAAACCCGGATGAAAAACAAGAAAGGAGTAATGTATATTACTGCTATATGCACGTGTCTGCTCAACTCGATGAGCCAAGTAAACACTAGAGTATCGATCTTATTTGTGTGGACGTCTTCCTATTTATCTTATCTCGAACCAACGCAAAAGCATATCGATCTGAGCTACCCTGCCTATTACTGCTATATGCGACAGAGGCGACGTCCACCTAATTTTCAGAACTATTACTTCTATGCGATGGCGGTGCGGACTAGGGAGCATGACTAACATGTGGATGCCTTGTCACTTCATTTTAGCTGCACACTTATGCATGTTACTTCTTTCCTATTCACGCCTGTACTTAGTGGCGCTTTGGATATGGCCTTAAACATTCCATTGTTAATGCCTCGAGTCAAAGAGATCAATATGACATAAATATTTTCGTTAGATTCAACATTTTTTTTATTTGCTCAAGAATGTGCACATATCCTAAGAACCATCAGGCTAACATAGTTGTAGCACCTGCCTCCAAGCGCGATCACAACATATAATCTTTTATAATTATGACAACTGTATTTTAAAGCAAAGAACTTATTTTTGTGAAATAGTTCAATGACATTAAGCGTTTTTGCTAAATAATATCCATCTCTTCATAACATCGTGCAACGGAATATGTCTCTAAGGCATATGTCATGGCCATGGTTCCGCTAAATATTGGTTTTCATCAAACTCTATATGTAGACAAATGGATGGCTAGGTTGCATGAAGTCGAAAGGTTGATGGGTGTCGACTTACCGTATGACACTGATGTATTTTAATGAAATTTAAACATTTCCAGTGTTTTTGGGTTTTGCTCGATTAATTCTTACATGGTCACCAATAATCCACAACTCCATCGGAAGTGTATTTGGCAACTAGAGGACCGAAAGTGTCGTATGCATAGGAGCTCTCGCTACATTTTAACAACTCCACGTTTCACTCTTTTTCCATTTTATATTTGCCAATAAGAGGACTGCTCTTGGTTGAATCAGATAATGATACACCAATACTTTACATGATTGTATTATGGTACCGGCGACTCTTAAATTTGCCAACCTACGATCTCTCCAGGCAATGTGTGCTTATTTTCTTAACTTCTCTGATTGTAGTTCCAAATGTCGTATACCAGAAATGAGCCGTGTTGCTGGCGCACACGCACACACCTGTGTCTTTTTTCAGCAAACTTAAAATATGAAATGATTCAAATATAGGTAGTTGAGTGTAGCTCTTACTATCAAGTTTCTTTGATGAATATTGTTTATTGTGTTTTTCTGACTGTGTTGAAAGGTTTTAGAATTGTGAAATATAGATATTTAAGTCACCCAAACCTGTCACATAGCAGGTGTACTGTTGACATTGATACCAACAAAATGATTTAAAGAATTATCCATGCTGCTCAGCTTAGCGATCAGACGACTAAGGGCATGAAATTGCTGTGGTGCCTCATCGATTTTTACTGTTTCTTTATATAAATAGGTCACCAACAAATGAATCTCCAATACCCTGTCTCTCCCGAGTCGATTATTCCAGGTCTTGAGTCTTTTTTTAGATAAAGGGCTTTATTACTCAAATGGTTTAAGTATTACACCCGGCCTCTGCATCGGAAAATGCACACAGCCACAATCCAACAGATAAAGTAAAAAGTTGTGCAACAATAGACGCATTACAACCAACAAGATAATGTAAAACGCCTATGTCATGGCTAATCTCAACGGCCTATGGAGGTCCAATCCGGCGATCAATTGGCCACCCATGTTATGAGAAAATGTCCCTTGCCACCTCCTCCAGTCGTGCACACGTCTCCGTAAAGAGGTCTTGATGTCCCACACGTTGTAAGGTGGACCACATACGGAGAATATTTGTGCAACGGTAGAGTACCTGCATATGAGAAACATTCTTATCATTGAAAACCTTGTCATTTCTACTAAGCCAAAGCGACCATATAACGGCAATCGCTCCCACCCTAATAATCGTTCTAAACCTTTTATCTATCCCATGTAACCAGTTACCAAAAACATTGGCCACAGACTTGGGTGGATATAAGTTAGACGCTATCTGGATGGCTGACCATATAGAACGTGCGAAACTACACTCGAAGAATAAGTGTTTTATTGTCTCTTCATTTGGACAAAACATACACTTCGTACTTCCATGCCAATTCCGTTTAACAAGGTTATCCTTTGTTAGTATGACACCCCTACGAAGATACCACGTGAATACTTTAATCTTAAGTGGTATCTTCATTTGCCATATTTTTTTATTATCATCAACTGGCACATCGGAATGTAATAACGCCCTATACATGGAATCCACAGAGAATTTACCATTCTCACATAGATTCCAACGAAATTCATTGGGACCCTGTGTGAGTTGAACTGAACTCAACCGTGCCAACAGGGAGTTCCAAGACGCTAATCTTGGTCCCAGCAAATCTCGCCTGAACGTCACATTCGGAGGAGAGCATTGCAAGACGGTGGCAATGGTATCTCCCTTATGACGAACAATATTTATAAAGTAATGGCTTAACTATACAACATTACCCCATTGATCCTCATACTGGTGGGACACGCTCTCTGGGCGTCCTCAAAGATAACTATGCACTCATTCTTATGACAAAAACATAAACAAATAAAACATAAACTTCTCCTTCATACCTCTGAATCCAAAGCTATGGATACTGTAACGAAAACTGCACAGCCGGGTCACGAAACATCGAGACCCGGATGACCGTGAAAAGCCGGGTCTTGGGGCGAGCCCCCAAGGCCAAACTTAACCATAGAGCTATGCAACACTACTTATCAAACATCAAAAAAAGGAACAAAAAGGACACAAATTTCTGTTCAACCTTTACTTTATTGATAGAAAAGGTTAGGTCAGCAAGCCGCCTCATTAAAAACCTTCCAGTCCCCTTAGGTACCCTGGTAAGGAAAAGAGCGCGTCTGAAACCTGCTGCCTGTTACATCGTTTTTTACATCTCATATCTCTTTCTCATGCTAAGTATAATATGGGCGCAGCTGCGCAATATTCCATGGCCTCTCACGCTCTTCCAATGAAAAGGTAGAGTGCGATGTGTCATTGACAGACTCGGACTTTTCTCTTGCATCCACCAAATAATATGAACCATTGTTCAATTTCTTGCTTATGATGAAGGGCCCTTCCCAAGGGGGAGATAGCTTGTGCATCCCTTCTCTGGATTGCACCCATCGTAGCACTAAATCTCCCTCCTGGAAAGTGCGAGTTTTAACCCGGCGACTATGATACCGCCTCAAATCTTGCTGATATACTGCTGATCTCTCCAGTGCTTGTTCTCTATGCTCCTCAAGCAGGTCCACAGCATCCTGCCGGGTCTGCTCATTTTCTGTTTCAACATAAGCCGCCACGCGAGGCGAGTCATGAATTATATCACTTGGCAAAACTGCCTCTGCCCCATACACCATAAAGAAAGGGGTCATCTTTGTGGATCTGTTTGGTGTTGTGTTGATTCCCCAAACTACTGATGGCAACTCCTCAACCCACGCTCCAGCAGCTCTGAGACACGGAACCCGGAGACGTGGTTTCAAACCCCGAAGTAACTCCTGATTTGCTCGTTCTACTTGTCCATTGGCCTGTGGATGAGCAACTGAAGCAACGTCTAAACGTATACCCTGATTTCCACAAAACTTTGCCATCTCACCAAGGGACATATTAGTACCATTATCTGTGATGATACTATGAGGATACCCAAACCTGTGTATGATCTGCTTCAAAAATTTGACCGCTGTAGCTGCTTCACAATTAGTAACAGGCATCACCTCAACCCACTTTGTAAACTTATCAATGGCGACCAAGAGGTGGGTTTTCTTGCAAGGAGACATGCTAAAAGGACCCACCATATCAAGCCCCCAAACTGCAAAGGGCCAAGTCAAAGGTATTGTTCGCAACTCCTGAGCCGGCACATGAATTTGCCGTGCATATCTCTGGCAACCATCACATCTACTCACCAAGTGTCGTGGTGGTGTCACGGCAGATGCCATAGGATGGCTTAAGTTGTGGGCTCGCTAGGACGTTGGGGGATCCGGGGAGGGTTTGCGCGCTCACGAAGCACGCATGAAGAACAACCAAGAACTCGCAAGAACAAACAAGAACAAGCAGAACCAAGAAGAAGCAAAGAACACCACGATGTACCCTGCTTCGGGGCCCTCTTGTGGAGGTAACACCCCTACTGCAGCACTAGCCTACTCTCTTTATATCTCAAGTGTTTACAAGTACAGAGCGCTCCTTGAGCTGTATGAAGAACAATGGTGAAAGCTCTAGGAAGAAGATGGAGCTTGGGGGGAAATGATGCTCGTTGTATTGACCGTCCCTTGCACTGGAGGATGTGGTAGCTTACTTATACACTAACCGGATTACCATAATGCCCCTGGTCGCAGATGGTAATGGCAGGGACAAGGGGAACAGGACAAACACTGGCCACTGTCACTCAGCCCAGCTCACCCTCTGTCCACCACAGGTCTGTCTTTACCTCTTTGAGCTTAAGGCCGCGTAGACCACAGAGGCCTAGCCACTGCTCCTTTCCCGAATTGGCCGAGTCAGCGCCTAGGGACATGCGATCCGGAAAACCTGTGGCTCGACCTTGCTGTCCTCTGAACCTCGGTCAGTAGAACTGCAGGTCCCGTGACCTTACTGACATTACTTGGCCCCCGTACCATATCCGGATCACCTTATCCGAGTCCTTCCTGACCAACCCGGCTAACTTAGCCGATACTTCTTAATCTGATCCGGTTTGGCTTTACTGGATCCCCTTTGTTTCTTCCCACACTTTAGCTCGATAGAGAGCTAACCGAATTTCCAAGAGATTCGGCCCAGGTGATCCGGCTGAATATTGATCCGGCCAGCCTTTTAGAGTTCTCAACACCACATCTTTGCCCTACCCGGGGGCAGCCCCCCGACAGTAGTCCCCGAAGCTGGTGCGGTCCTACAGCCTCGGCTGAAGGGCCGTAGCAGGTTCAAAACCAACACCATTAACCGAATTGCATTAACTCATCTCCGAATTTCCCGGGACGCTTGGCAGGAAATCTCTGCGCAAAGCCGCGTAATCCGGGTCTCTGATTTGACATGTCACTGTCAGCACATTATCCGGATCCACCGGGTACTCAAGTGAGTTTGACCAAACGACCGCGTCTCCTCGATTTCTTCGTTGACCTGCACACCCGATCCGCACGACCGCTTCCAATTCTGTGGCCCAACATGTGTTTGGAATACACCGCCACAGCAGCGACCACAGAGTTTCTGGGTACAATTGATCTGGCCACGCTCCGGAAACCGTGCGGTAGTGCGCCAGTTACTGGTGAGCAGCTATAAATAGGGGCGCAGGGGGTTTTCTTCTTCTCTGCTCGTTCCCCACTCCGAAAACCTCCATCTGCGCCACTGCCGCCGCCGCAATCTCGCCCTCGCAACCTTGCCGCGCCGGAGACGTCCTCAACACCTGAGAAGACTCGCCGGAGCCGCGCACTGCGCCCTGCACCGCCGTTTCTCCACTGGGCTCCTTCCTCGCCGCGCCATACCCGTAAGTTCTTCTTCCTCCGGCCATGGCCACCGCGACCAAGTTCGTACCCACGAGGAACTTACGCCTGTTTCTTTCTGTAGATTCATTCCCATATAAATCCATGGTTATGCCTTAGCACATTCCGTAGATCCCTTTTCTAGGTTTCCTACTAGATTGCCTTAGATTAGCTTGCCATCGTTTGAACAGTTCTACTGGCCTTTTCACTTGAATTCTTTTTCTTTTTTACCGCTGCGGTAGATCTTGTGTAACCCTAGACTTTTGCGGAAGGTGTTTGTGATTGCCATCCGAATCACCTTCTCTGCTGAACCCGGCTAGTTTCATCCGGGATAATCTTAGCCGAATCACTTTAGATCTGGTTCGATTATACCATTATCCGATTCATTTTGACTCGGCCCTATCCGACTCTTGCAGGATCGATCCGGATATGGCGAAGCTTCCTCCCGGCAGATGGGAGGGTTCTGATGTGACAAAGGACGATCTGGAATGGCTATTAAGCACCCGGCGTATAACCTCTCAAGTCATATGCCGCAAACCGGGGAAGGAACTCGCACCGGTCACCGAACCTGGTGAACGTGTGGTGTTTCTAGCGCACTTTGAGCGCGGATTCGGATTGCCGGCGAGTGATTTCTTCCGGGCTTTCCTAGATTTCTTTGGCTTACAGCCTCATCACCTCCCGGCTAATGCCTTCGTTTCTCTATCGGCCTTTACTTCCTTTTGCGAGGGCTATCTCGGTGTCTGGCCGACTGTCGATATATGGGCAAAGTATTTTCACCTCCGCAAGCAGACTATTCCAGGCACCAAGCCGAAGCTGATGACTGCTTGTGGTTCGGTTAGCATTACGCCGAGGACGGGATCCATCTTTCCCCGTATCACTGGCCTAGACACTGTCAGGAAGTGGCAAAGGACTTTCCTTTATGTGAAGAGTGCTGAAGGCCATGATGCCCTCAATCTGCCCGAGTTCCAAGATCGAGCCACCCACAGCCGAATTAAACTTCGGATATAATCCGGCTGAAACTATTGCAGAGCTCCAGACAATACATGAAACTCTGGAGGACTTTCTGAAGAAGGGCCTGGATTCGGACGATCTCCTCCGGACCTTTATCTCCCGCCGGGTCAATCCTCTTCAAAGACGTGAACACAAGATATGCCACATGAGTGGTCTGCTAGATCCTACCCGGATCAGCAAGCATGACCTTAACCGAGCTTCCATCAGGAGACGAGTAAATGCGATTGCCTATACGGAGATGTCGGATAAGTGGCGGTGGGGCGTAAAGCCGTTTCACCGGAATGCACTTCCACCACAGGTTCGTTCACCACCTTCCGAATTCATCCATACTTCATCAAATGCCATCGGACTAACCCGGATTTACCTTGACTCTTATGTAGCTGTTTGACCGCCAAGCTACTGAAGATGGAGATCTCTCCACCAAAGTATGGGGAGCGGATCGCAGCCCGTTGCGCGATGGCGAAGAGGATGCGGATACGGATGACTATCTGCCGATTCCGCGCGCCAAGCCAATCCGCAAGGGTAAGCAACCAACTATTTACGACCTTTCCGACGAGGAAGATGATGATTGCCAGATCTTAGATCCCATCGACGCTATTCCGATTTCATGGTCACCACCTTGTGTTCCAGCCAAACCAGATGCTGAAGGGACATCTCGGAAACGCGCTGATGCGCCCGGATCTGATGCCCCTAAAGCCAAAAGAATCAAGAAGGCTGGCTCCAAGCCGAATCGGCTCAAGCCCATGCCTACCACGAAGGGGTAATGCGTACTTAGCTTCATTTGCTTTCTTCCTTTACTAACCGAGTCATCTTCATCCGGATTAACTGTTTACTTTGTTTTATGTAGTGACGTCATCGTCACCGAGCAAACTCACTCATCCATTTCTTCTCCCATTCCTCCACTGGATACGGCTACGGAGAACCAGTCTCCTGAAAGGGTTGTTACTTCTCCAGCACGTACTACAACTGCCAATATTCCCCAACCGACTTCTACATCAGAGCCGGTTATTGACTTGGAGAGTGAGGAAACCCTGGTTCCTGTCCGAGATTCAACTTGGCCACGCCCTTTGAAGGAGCTGGAGAAGGAAAAGGCTAAGACACGGCTAAGCCCTTGCCTAAGCCGGATTCTCGCCCTACACCCGTAGCTCAAGCCCTGCTGAATCAAGAGCAGCAGAAGAAGAAAAAGCAGAAGCAGCAACAGCAACAACAAATTTCCGAGAAGCAGCAAAAGGAGCAACATCCGAAGCAGACCCCGGGTGCGTCACCTCAACCCAAGCCGACTCAAGGTGCCTCTGGCACAACTCCAACCACCTCGGATAAGCAGGTGGCTGCTAGCAAGAAAATTCCTGCCGCCCCATCAGCGATTCGATTCGGCCAGGCCCTGTCGAATCCCCGCCCTCCGAGCAGCGATAAGCTCGAGTCCGCCAAGCAATTCATTGAAGCTTGGAATGATGCTGACCTCGCCAAAGACTTCTCTACTTCAGCGCCACATCCGGCTGGGCCTAGTCGGATGTTTCAATCTCTACACTCCGTGCAGACCTCGGTTGTGAAGCTAACCGGGTCTTTGAGGTAACTTTACCGAATCTGCTTTTACTTTATCATTATCAATCTGCACTATTCCCAGTCCCCGAGATTCGGGTCGAACGACTGATACTCCTCCGAGTAAGAAAGTCATTCGGCTTGAATCTATAAAACTTGATCATGAATGTTGTCTTAACCAAGGAAACGTGGGACTTCCAGTCCCCGAGTCTCTTTTCCAACTGATTCGGTTAATCTCGGGCCAGTCCCCGAGATTCTTTTGACGCCATTTGCATGTTTTCTTTCAGGAAACCATGACCGCTCGCAGCAAGCTCTTTAAGCAGCTCGCCCATCAGCACCAGAAGCTCCAAACTTCCTTTGATGGGCTCTGTCTTGAAATGGACAATAAAGAAGAAGAGCAGAAGCGCGCTTTAGAGGAGCAAAAGTCAGAGGTGGCTCGGCTCAGCGAGAGCTTAACCGGGTTGAAAAGTGAAGGAGAAGGTCAAAGGAGAGCGGGATGCGCTGCGGATGAAAAAGACACTATCCAGAAGGAGCGAGATGTTTGCAAAGCCGGACTTGCGGAGCGGGCCAAACTGGACAAGCAAATTCAAACGTCCATTGCCGAATCTGAAGCCGAAGTCAAAGCGGCGAAAGAAGAATTGAGTGCTCACAAAGCAGCCAGTGCGAAATGGCTGTCCGGACTTGCAAGCCTCAATGATGACATGGACCGTAAGTTTTGCCGAATCTCTTCTTTTCCTTCTGCTCTTATCCGACATATTTTTGTGTTCCTTCTCGCTTAACTCGGTATTAGCTTATTTGTTTGTAGGAGAGTTTACCAGCATCCGGCTTCAAGCCGCCAAAGCTGTGAGAGACGCCCGAGCTGAGAGAGCCAAATTAACCGGTGCTCCCTTACCAGAGACATGGGACATTGAAGATCACATTACTGCACTCAAGGCTCGGATTGCCCCTTTGAAGGATTCCCACATTGATCTGCTCAATGCAAGCCTCAAGGCTCACCGAATCTTATTTCCTGAATCTCGGCAAGTCCGGTCTGCGGAGGAGCTAATCAAAGATCTGGATCAAACGAAGAGCCGGTTACAGCAATGGAGATCTTCATCTGCCCGTGCCGGTGCTGATGCCGCCTTGATCCTTCATCATGTCTTGGTATGAACTAATCGATCTCGCCAGAGTGCGCTCCCTTCGCGAGGGTTCTTCATGGGCTAAAGATCCTGACCGGATCAAGATCCGCGAGGAGGCTGCCAACTTTATGGCGGAATTTGCAAACACCAAACATCTTGATCTGGAGGCTCCGGTCTACACTGACGGGGAAGAGACTGAAGAAGAGGAATCGGACGATGCCTCCGCTGAAGAATATGCCGATTCTGAGGGCGAGTCTGATGATTCGGCTAACTCTGCCGAACTGCTCCTATCAAGTCCATCAAGATCCCAGCCTCTGACTCGGCTAAGAATACCGAAGCAACTCCGGCCCAGACTTCGGAGATACCAGCAACTGATTCGGCAGAGATTACCAAACAAGCTTCAGCTGATCCGGATACTTCCGAATCTGCCCAGCCTTCAAGCTCTCCACGCAAGGTTACCCTGAAGTTCCTCCATCTTCTGAGTCCATTCCAGCGACGGAACCCCCTGCAACCGAATCTACTCCAACCGAAACTCCTGTAACCGAAGCTCGCGCGCCCGAGGCTCCTGCAACCGAAGCTGATGTAACCGAACCCGCTACAACCAAGTCTGCTGCTTCCTGAAGTGACTCAGTGAAAAAACGTTAAATCCCCGGTATGCCGGGAGCAGATGTAATAAACAATTTTAAGTTCTTCCGAGACTACTCTTATTTAGCTTAATGTGATCCGGACGAGGTTTATGTTGGATCATTTTAAACCGAGTCCCCGAGTCTGTTTTCTTGTTTACTATTTTTGCCGAATCTTTGCTCTTGTCTACCTTTTAGGTGTTTGACAGTCGAGTCACAAGATAGGAATCATAGCATACAATACTTGAAACATGCGAGTTATGGTTTAGAATCATCTAACATAAACAAAAAATAAATAACAGGGGTTAGTAAACGACATCTGCCGAATCGGTTTTGGACCGAGTCCCCGAGTCCATTTTCATGTTTCCCATATTCCTCATCTCTGCTCTTGACTACCATTTTGGTGTTTGTCAGTCGAGTCACGAGATCAACAACACAGCATACATTACTTGAATTTTGGGACGAGGTTCAAAGCAATTCGACACATGAACGGTATGGACAAAACAGTAATAAGAAACACATGCATAAGGACGAAGCAGTCCCCGAGTCCAGACTCGGATTGCTGCAATTTCATTTATGATAAACTGAAATACATACATTGCGCCCCTTAGGAGTAAAAGGGTCGAAGCAGAGCTACATTCCAGGGTCTCTTAGTTTCTTGTCCGGGTCTATCCAGGCCATCCTTCCTTGGTTCCTGTGCATCTACAAGGTAGTACGAGTCATTGTGCATAGCCCTGCTCACAATGAATGGTCCCTCCCATGGAGGTGACAACTTGTGTCGGCCTTTGCTGCGCTGCACCAGCCTTAGTACAAGATCTCCCTCATGAAACACTCGAGGGCTGATCTTTCGACTATGATATCGTCGGAGATTCTGCTGGTATATTGCTGTCCGAGATAGGCCAATTCTCTTGCTTCCTCTAGCAGATCCACTGCATCTTCCCGGGCCTCTTTTGCCTCGGTTTCAGTATACATTGCCACCCTTGGTGCATCATGTTCTATGTCAGTGGGTAGCACAGCTTCTGCCCCATAAACCAGAAAAAATGGCGTATAGCCAGTTGACCGATTCGGCGTGGTCCTTAGACCCCACAGTACTGATGGTATCTCGTCTATCCAGCATCCCGGAGTTTTCAGCAATGGTTCAATGAGACGAGCCTTGATGCCGGCCAACACCAGGGCATTTGATCTTTCCACTTGCCCATTAGACTCCGGATGTGCCACCGAGGCTATATCTAGCCGGATTCCCTTATCCATGCAAAACCGAGCAAACTCTCCGACAGCAAAGTTTGTGCCGTTATCCGAGATGATGCTATGAGGGTAACCGTATCTCAAAATAATTTCTTTCAGGAAAGTCACAGCCGAACGACCATCTACCTTCCGGATTGGTTTCACCTCTATCCACTTGGTGAACTTATCCACCATCACCAGCATATGTGTCATGTTACCCCTAGCCGGCTTGAAATCTCCCACCATATCTAAACACCACACAGCAAACGGCCAAGTGATAGGAATTGTTTTGAGCGCCGATGCGGGTAAGTGTGTCTGCTTGGCAAACCTTTGGCATCCTTCACATTTTCGGACTATGTCCTCTGCATCCGCGTGAGCAGTGGGCCAGTAAAATCCATGCCGGAACACCTTAGCCACCAGGGCTCTTGTGCTGCAATGATGTCCACATTCTCCTTGATGTATCTCCAGGAGCATCTCCTTGCCCTCGGCTGGCTCCACACAACGCTGTAGCACCTCGGTTGCACTCCTCTTGTATAACTCCTTGTTGATGATGGTGTAAGCCTTGGACCTCCTCTGCACTCGCCTAGCTTCGGTTTCATCATTTGGCAAACTCCCCTCCGACATGAACTTCATGATTTCTTCAGCCCATTCCGGTACTGGATGCAAAGGGAATAAGTGCTCATCTATCTCCACTGGTTCGGCCGCCATTATTTCTTCTATCAGCTTCTGCCCATTCCCTAAGATTCGGTTAGCACCACCTTCTCTGCTCCTCTTTCCTAAGATCCGGTTAGCAGTCCCCGGGTCTCGCCATGCAGTCCCCGGGTCTTCCCCAATGTACCGACATCAACATTCATAGGGACAGCCTCAGATTCTTGCTTTGGGATAAAAATTGACTCGGAATCAGGCGAAGGTTTGATTGAAGGGACCCTTAGGTGATTCAAGGATATCCGGGTGGAATTGCATCCCTAGACGACCCGAGTTTTGACAGGACATCAGCAGCTTCGTTCTCCAACCGAGGTATGTGCTTGTACTCGCAGCCTTCAAAAAATCCTGAAATTTTCTGGACATGAAACCGATACAGTGCCATATTGGCATCAAGAGCATCCCAATTTCCAGAAGACTGCTGCACCACTAAATCCGAATCACCAAAACATTCTATTCGGCGGATGCCGATGTCCCTAGCCACATTAAGCCCATGGATCAGTGCCTCATATTCGGCCACATTGTTTGAGGCTGAGAAATGAATCTGCAACACATATCGCAATTGATCTTGCTTCGGTGACGTGAGTACCACCCCAGCACCTAATCCGATTTTGGTTTTGGAGCCATCAAAGTGCAACTTCCAGTAATTGTAATCCGGCTTGGGTGGCTCATACTGCATCTCGGCCCAGTCACAAAGGAAATCCGGTAAAGCCTGAGACTTGATAGCATCCCTTCTCTCATAATGCGGGGTGTAAGGAGATACTTCTATTGCCCACTTGGCAACCCGGCCAGTCGCATCTTTGCACCCAATGATCTCCGCGATTGGAGCTTCACATACCACGGTAATCGGGTTCTTGGAAATAATGTTTCAACTTTTGGCCGCCAGGTATACACCGTATGTCATCTTCTGGTAGTGAGGATAATTTTGCTTTGAGGTTGAGATCACCTCACTTAAATAGTACACCGGTCTCTGCACGGATTTACCCTCCTCTTCTCGCTCTACCACTATGACCACACTTACGACCCGGTTAGTGGCCGCAATGTAAAGTAGCATTGGCTCATTCGGCAAAGGTGACGCCAGAATTGGTGCAGTGGACAACATCTTTTTTAATTCGTTGAAAGCCGAATCTGCCTGCGGGGTCCACGTGAACCCGGTGCTCTTTTTCATCAACTGATACAAGGGCAAGGCTTTTTCTCCTAGCCGACTCACAAACCGACTCAACGAGGCTAAACACCCGGTGAATTTTTGTACATCTTTTAGACATTTAGGCAATTTCATTCTTTCTATGGCTCGGATCTTAGCCGGATTCACCTCAATACCTCGGCTCGATACAAGGAAACCGAGCAACTTTCCAGCCGGGACACCAAAGGTGCATTTATCCGGATTCAATTTCAACCGATATTTTCTCAAGTTCACAAATGTTTCCTCGAGATCCTCGAGGAGAGTGTGTTTTTCTTTAGTTTTGATGACGATATCATCGACATACACCTGCACATTTTGCCCATTTGGGAGTGTAAGCATTTCTGCATACATCTCTGATAAGTTGCACCGGCATTTCTCAAACCGAAACACATGACACGATAGCAATACGCCCCGTACGGGGTAATAAAAGCAGTCTTTATTTGATCTTTAGGGTTCAGTGGTATCTGGTGAAAACCAGAGTACGCATCAATAAAAGACAACAACTCACACCCAGCAGTAGAATCGATCACTTGATCAATCCGAGGTAAAGGAAATGGATCCTTCGGGCACGCCTTGTTTAGGTTGGTGAAATCGATGCACATGCGCCACACCTTGACCACCGCTGGTTCGTCCTTCTTCTTCTCTACCAGAACCGGATTGGATATCCAGTCTGGATGCAACACCTCCATAATGAATCCGGCTGCAAGCAACTTAGCCAGCTCATCCAGCACCACTTTTCTTCGATCATCTGAGAGACGCCGAGTCGGTTGCCTCACCGGTTTTACATCCGGCCTGACAAATAAAGAGTGCTCTGCCAACTCCCTCGGAACACCAGGCAGGTCCTTAGCCGACCATGCAAAGATATCCCGATTCTCACGGAGGAAGTGACAGAGCGCGCTTTCCTATTTCTCATCCAGTCCGGCACCAATGATGGCCATGCGCTCCGGGTTCTCCGGGTCAATGGGGATCTTCTTTGTCTCCTTGGGCATCTCAAATGTTGCACCTCCATCCGGATTGGTCATAGCCAGCACACCGAGCTGAGCTGACTTCGCCATTGCCACCACCTCATGCATCTTGCTCTTCTCAGCTTGGATCACCAATGATTCGGCTAAGGTGGAACCGATCGTGGCACACTGTATGGCCTTTTTGTAATCTCCCGCAACAGTGATAATACCATTCGGGCCAGGCATCTTCATCTTGAGGTAGGCCACATGAGTGGATATCATGAACTTGGCTAACGCAGGCCGGCCAAGCAGAGCATGGTATGGGCTCTCCAAATCTACCACCTCGAACTCGAGACTCTCAAGCCGGTGATTGTCCTTGGTACCAAACAGCACATCTACCCAGATCTTACCCATTGGGGAACAAGACACCCCGGGTACTATACCATGGAAGGTACAACTGCTCTGCTGCAACTGATTCGGCGAAATACCCAACTTGACCATTGTGTCCCGATACATGATGTTTATGGCACTGCCATTGTCAATCAAGACTCGGCTAAACCTCACGTTAAGCTTGGGTCCAACCAAAGTCGGATCCACCACCAGTGCATAGTTTCCTGGACTTGGCATAATTCTGGGGTTATCAGCCCTGCTCCAAGTGATCTCCTGCTCGGACCAATTCAGGTATTTTGGGACTGCTGGCATGACTGCATTCACCTCCTTCGCCCTTCGCAGCTGACTTTTCTTGTCAGTTGGCTCGGTCACAAAAACCACATAACTTTGATGAGCCTCCTTGTACTCATTACCGGGGTATCTGTAACATCCCAAATTTATATTAAGGATTAATCAGACCCAAAATTCAGAACCAACAAAAACTTTTTTGAATTACTTCACTAATGATTGTGTTTTCCTTTATAATGTTCTGTTTAACCTTGTGTGACTTGAATGTTTAAGTTGTTTGACTAGTAAATGTCAACTCAAGAAATCAACCTAAGTAAAAATATATTCACAACTCTGGTGACCATGTTATGACAAGAATATATTCCATATATCTTTTCCATTCCTATGTTGGCCAAAAGTCTATTTCAATAATGATTTGGTTTTAGCAACAAATAAAATATCCTTTAAAATTGAGACAGTAAAAGTATTTCCAAAATTATGTGTTTCCAAGAATATGGAGATTCATATGATATCTCCTACCTATTCTTCAACCTTGATAATTTTACAATTCCTATTTTTAAAACTCCTATGTTTCAACTCCATTTTAAAAGGAATACTAGTGGGGAATATATTACCTCACACATTTCCCTTTTATTAAACCATTTTGAAAACTATTAAGTTATGAGTTGATATATCCCTTAAACAACATCTTGTCATAATTGAGTGTGACCAATTTTACAAAATAGCATTTGTTGATTATGGAAAAAGGTGTGTGATTTATTCTTGTGGTTTGAAGTGTGTGGTCTTGTGTGAGATGGGGATATTGTTGTGTTGTTGATATTGTTGTGCTGATGCTATTGCTGTGTTATTGCTGTTGTGTGTGATTTTCTTGTGAGGATAATTCCTCAGTGTTGTTATTACTAAATTAGGACACCCTTGGCAACCAAATTTGGAGTGCGACTTGAAGAGGAGCAAACCCTCTAAAACTATGCACCCAAGTTAAACTCCTAAAATCTAGGGAGATGATCTCAATAAAACTCCCTCTCTATCCAATTCTCTATCCTATGAAAACAATTACTTTTTCCTCTATCCAAAATTCTAGAGAAGGAGATGGAATGATAATCCTCTCCATTTCATATCACTCTCTCCTCCAGAAAACCCACTTGTTGATTCAAAACAAAACCCTCCATTCTTTTATCAAAAAGGAAATGAAGGTCATGAGTTAAAAATGATCTTCATAACTAAGTTCCCTCCCAAATTCTCTATTTTCCTCCAAACCAATTTTCCCTCTATGAAAAGATAAATTATTTTGAAGCTACCTTATTTGTCAAGGAAGTTCCAAAAGTTCAAAACCATATTTTATCACTGGTTTTAAATATTAAAGGAGTATCAAATTATTAATTTCCAAAACTGATTTATTTAAAACCTATGAACCAAAAATGGAGCAAAACATTTTATTTTGCAAAACCAATTTTTGTGGAGCTTCCTCAGGTATTTGGGAGGCTACCTGAATTTTCTCAAATTTTTGTAAAATGTTTAAGTACCTCAATTAAATTCCGGAAACCCTACTGGTTTTAAAAAAGAAATAGAAGATTTTAGACGAGGACCTATCCGTGAGAGGAAAAAGGAGTTCAGGGGGCGTTTTGCAAAAACTTCGTTGACCTCTGTAGCAGCACGCTGCCCGGCACGGCGCCGTGCTCCCCACGCCGGCGTTGCCGTGGTCGCCGCTCGCCGTGCTCCTCTCCCTCGCGAAGCTGGCCTATGACTGCTCTGCTCTCTCCCGTCACCTCCGCACTGCGCCCTGGACACCGTGACACCTCCCGCACGCTGCCGTGCTTCCCGTGGCCGTGTTCGCCTCGCTGCCGTGCTCTCCTCATCGTCAATGCCGTGGCCCCATCCCTCCTTGCTGAGGAGGAGAAGATAAGAAGCACGCTCCCCTCTGCTCCCTCAACCCCTCACTCAATTCCTCCACTCTCTCCCTCTCTCATTTTCTTCCATGAACCCGAACCCCGGCCGAAGCCGCCTGTAACAGCCCAAAATTCGAGAACCTAAAAACCCGAATAAAATTTTCCACTTTTTGTGTTGCATTGCATCATGGCATCCATATTAAATTGCTAAACAAATAAAACAATTGGTTTGGCACCTTTTAAAAACAAAATGCCAAACTTGTTTAACAATTTTCAAAACAATGAAAGCACTCTAACTTGCAAAACAAATACTTGACATCTTATAATTGTCAAGGAAGTTCCAAAAATTCCAACTAAAATATTTGCAAACTATTTGGTTTTGTAAAATAAAATAAAGGGAGAGAAACTCCAAAATGCCTATAAGCAATTCCTATTTTATTTTCCTACCAAATGAATTTCAATTATTCTAGAAAAATTAGGGGAGCTTTATATCCATATAGGGAGGCTACCCAAAAATTTGCATAATTTTTGGAAGTATTTAAATGCCCTAAACAATTCAAAAACAGTGCTGCCAGTACTGAAAAGGACTGATCCGTGATGGTTTTAAAACTTCCAGGGACTAAATTGCAAAACTGTTTTCTTCCTCTCCCTGTAGCGACCGAAGAGCGCACTGGCGCCATGGCGCTGCTGCGCGTCGCGCAAGCCCGGGCCCCCTCTGCCCTGCCTTCCTCGACGAGGAGAGCAAGACACGAGGCTGCACTGCTCCTCCTATCCCGTCCCCACTCGCTCACCTGCCCCCGTTTCCCCTCTCGTCTCTCTCTCGCCATGGAGCCGCACCGAGCTCGCCGTCTCCGCCGCATCGCCGTCGACTGAGGGCTCCCCGAGCCAAGCCGAGACCGCCGTGAGCTTCGCCGTGCCGTGCTCTTCCTCCACGCCACCGGAATCGAGTTGGGGCGACCGACATCGCCGTCGCCGTCCGCTGTGACGCCGCTGCCGCCGAGCGCCGCCGCGGACAAATTCATCGACACCGAGCATCCCCGACACCCCGGCAAGTTTTCCCGAGGCCAGGGTGAGCTTGCCGACCTTCTGGACATCTTCTCCCTCCCCCTCTCGCCGTGTTTCGTCCGCTTCGCCGAAGCCGACCTCGCCGCCGTCGTGGTCACCCTGTCCGCGGAACGGGATCGATCTCTGGTTCAGTTTCGTCAGAGTTTCGCACCAACACTACAAAAGAAAATAGATCTCCATCCTATCACTAGCAGCGATCCACCCCAGTGGCTAGCGCAGCGAGCCATCCATGCGCGCGCTCGCGGGATCGAATCCCAGCAGACGCGCGAGCGCCCCCTTTTTTCCCTTTTTCCCTCGCGCGCCCGGCCGCAGAGCCGGCTTAGCCGGGCTGAAAGCCGTCCGCCTCTGGGCCTTGACCGGCCTTGGGCCCGGCCTTAACCGGGCTGTGTGCCGGCTGGTTCTGTTAGCAGGCCGGCCTCACAGCCGGCCCAGCCGGGCTGGAAACCGGCTCCCCTGTTTTTTCTTTGAGATGCTTTCTTTTTCTTTTTCTCCCGCGTTATCGCATGTTCCCCGCTCCTCCCTCGCGACGTAGGGACATCGATCCTCGATGATTCCTACTAGTTATCCCTCTCTCTCGAAGTCGAGTAACTAAAACATATTTTTGTGGTGGAGTTAAATTATTAAAAGGAATATTTAAAAGGAGTAAACTTATCAAGGTGATAACTTTTCCCCCGGACATCAGAAAAATGTGTCCGAGGTACCAAAATGTTCAGAAAAATGTGAACTATCCGAAATCATCCTCATCATGCATATTTGACCACAATTATATTAATGTACTCTAGTAGTGTGAGAATAATTAAGATAAATATGGGTCGTGCCAATTATTGTCAAATAATTTGGGACCGCTCATTTAAATTGTTGATCATGTCTAGGATCACTCTGTTGCATTAAAATGTCATCCCATCATTTTTTTGTATGCCTTGCACAAATGCCATGTGTTGATTGTTGTTTCTTTTCCGGTGTTGTTTGTGCTCCGGTAGATCGAGAAGTTGAGGTGCAACTACAATCCTTCGACGACTCTTACTACCTCTTATCTCAACAAGGCAAGCGTACCCCCCCCCCCTCTGAGCATGTCTCCTCCTATATTTTGCAATTATTTTCCCCACTATAATATTGCATTCGGTTCCAAATGTCTTTTGCTTGGACTAGAGTATCCTACTAGTTGCATTAGAAATCTATTGCCATTTACCTGTATCCTTCCTAATATCCATAGGATTGAAGTGTTGGCCACAGATAAGTATATTTGCTATGTATATGCTTAGCCATGCTTAGTTTAAAGGCTTGCAGGTCCGGTGGATGTTTCAATGGTTGGAACAGGTATGGAATAACCGGATGTGATGGAAAGTGATGGTGGTGGTTAATAAATTGCTTAAAGGTGGGGATGAGAGGCCACATGGAATGTGGTGGGTTGTCTCGTTCTCGCCGCCTAAGTGCGAGTTCTCGACCTCTTGAACCAAGTTGAGCGTGCAACCATGCGTGGGCTATATGGAACCCCCATCGACCAACTAACTTGAGCGGGACTAGCCAGGGTCCTCTAGTTCGATTTTCCATTTGCGCGTGCGTGATGGTGGTGAGCTGAGAAAGAGGACGGTGGTGTTTAGGAAAATGAGTGGCCATAGGGCGGGGTGTTGTGATCCTGGCAGCCCTATCCTCACTGATGATCCTGGGTTAGTCCTTAACGAGGTAAAGGTTGTAGCCGTTTCACACTCAGCCGGCTTTCCCCGGAAGAGAGCTAATGTCTGGCAATGAGTCTGGCGGTACGCGTGGTGAAGGAACTGGGGCCCCTCGGGACTCCAGGGACTTCCACTTTGTACACCCCTGCAGGGATAAATCTTTTCGAAAAGCCGTGTCCGCGGTTATGGACGACTTGGGAATGGACGCTGATCATAGAATAACTTTAACGGAATGATTAAAAACTGGGTACTAGAGGTACCAATTCCACGAATGTAAGGTTGACTTCCTCGAGGGTGATTCGGGGAGGTGCCTTTGATGAACAGGTACAATGGTGATGATGGTTGATGATGAGAAAGGTGACACAAGAAAAGAGTTACTTCTTACCCCTCTTCAAAATTATTCTGATTAGTCGATGCCATGGAGTTGTGTTTTATAAATAAAATCAGCTTTATGCAAAACAGCCATAAAACTTTGAAAGCCAATCATGGAGCATATATTAGCTCTTAATCTTGCGAGTTCGTCGAACTCAACGTCGTTTGCTTATTTTCAGGAAAGGACTTCACCGCCCTCGAAGGTGGGTTCTTTGTGGACGTCGACGAGTAGTCTGGGGTTCCCAGGTGGCAGCTTGGGACATCCCGGAACAGCTGGCGCTGGATGTTTATTTGTAGGCCTCTTAGGCCATATTCTGGTTCTTGTTGTTTAGAACAACGCCCTTCGCTTCCGCTTGATGTATTGTTGGGTCGGTGACCCCTGTTTGTAACTTTTGCTATCTTTCTCTATTATAAGAGTTGCTTATAATATTTTTGTGTCGTAGAGTCTGTGATGTGCCAGTTGTTCCACAAGTCTTGATCTTACTATTATGCATTGATAGTTGAGCCTGTGTGATGGCATCAATCGGGGTGTTGTGTTGTCTGGGAGAGGTGTGCCCAGCAACGCCTGCCAGAGGTTCTGGCCGGGGATTGGTAAACCCGTAACCTCCGGTTGTATCGCCTAACCGGTGACACTCAGCATCCCTGTATAGCAGTCGGGTCGGGGCGCCACAAGTTGGTATCAGAGCAGTACTGCCTGTAGGAAACCTTTCTACTGGTCGACGTTGAGTCTAGTGTTTGTGAAAATATTTTGAACCTAAAAATGAGTTGCGAAAACCATCTTAGGATTCTTTTTACTCCTTATCTGGTTACCCTCTAATCTCGGAGCAATCTTACCTCGATTTGAGTTAAAAGTTTTTCTTCTCACCTGTTACTTCAAAATTATTAGGATCTCGCGGTTGGGTTCGACCTTGAGTGTTATGTGTCCAGTTGCTCCCGCCGCGCTACAATCCGAAGCTTCATGTGCCGAGAAACCATCTGGAATACGACGAAGATTCTTATCAACTCAGTTGTTTACGAACCCTTGTATTCCTATCAAGTTTAATCTCTTAATCCTTTCTTTTGGGTTCTAACCCAAGGACTTGAATATAAGGTCCCGGATTGTGCCAACTAGAGTGTGTTAAGTGGTGATTTCTTAACTCTCGCTAGTAGCGCATGATGCTGATCTTCAACCCAAGTCCTTTCCGTGGTCTGTGTGGTAAATGGTCGAATATGGATCTACCACACCTCAGCTGGCTATGTAACTTCATTTCTCCCTTAGCCTTGTGTTAGGTTCTGTCTTGGAACCATCGGGGTTACAGCCAGGATTCTTCTAGCACGTCTCCCAGCTATGTTCGTGATTCCGCTACATCTCTCCTTTTCGGGCATGGTTATCACAATTGAGTAATAACCGGTGCATCTCCAACATCTTCGGATTTTCCGGAGATGTTTGTTACTTTTGCTCTTTTTTCCGAACCGGGTCTTCCGTTTGACTGTCATGTTCTCACCGTGCATTGGTATGTTCCGATGCATGTCACCCTGTTGATCCGTCAAGACTCTCCATTTCGTCTTGTTAGGAGAAACAAACTCCAGTACCTTGTCCACTTCTCGGACCCGGTTAAAGTATTGTAATCTGCAGAATAAGGGCCTCGTCTAGCTTTTGTTCTGCTCCACCCTAGAGTGTCACACTCTTTGATATCAGGGTATTGTGTGATGTATCATGATCCTCTTGATGGAGTGATGCTCTTACACTTAATTGCTCTCCGTTCCCCAAGTAACCTGTTACTCCAGAATGATAAGACGTAAGCAATGATGTGGCTATCGGATATTCTCAGCAGTTCTTACTGCGTTGAAATCCAAAGACCTTCTTTATCCTCCTTAGCATGATTGGTTATCCGATCAATAAGCTGCGTTTGACTGTGTTGCCAAGTTTTTTTTCTCTCCGGTGCCCCCCCCTCGGTCAAAGAGCTAGGTTCACGCCGAAGCTCCCAAAACCATCTCCTTGTGCCCCGAACGGCATGATCCTCTCTCGAACTCAAGATCCACCGCTATGTCGTGTTATCCTGTAGATGGATCGTGATATTCTGTTGTTCCTTCCAAAAGCCTTGCCAGGTTTTTGCCTGCCCAAGCTCAACATCACGGACAACTCCTTTCTCCAAGAAAAATCGAGCTTATGGGTAAGCTGGTTCTCTGAACAACTCCTTTCTCCAAGAAATTCGTGTTGGATGTCCTGAATCATTCTCTACCTGTTATAGTTCATTCTCAAGGGGATGTCTAGTCTGTTCATGTTGAAACTAGGTGGTATCTCTTCTTTGGATATGCTACCCTCCAAATCTTTTGGTTTGAATCGAGCTATCGTCAAATCAAACTCCGACCGACCTACGGGAATGTGTTAATCTGAGCAATGTCTATGCAGTTCATGTGACATATAAGTCGACCATCTTGGAGTAACGAGATAAGTTGGTTGTTGAGTCCATCAACTACCTCTTATTTTCGTCCATGTTTGCGGAGAGTTATATGAAATAGCGGGCGTGGCATTGTAAACTTGTTAGCACTAACTTGTGTCGTCCCAAGGCATATGTTCTCGAAGTTAGAAATGACTTTCTCTGGTCCACGTGCAATGGCCGAAAGATGTCGCCGTGGATCTGAGTAAATTGACTTGTCTCCTCGGAATCATCCCAACTCAATCCCGTGTGTGCCAATCCTCTTGGTATGGTACGTTGTCACCTCCCTTTCTTGAGAAATTTCATCTATGCCTCCAAGCCACTAGTGGAACTGTTCAAGAAGTTGAAGGATTACAGGAAATTCTTTTTCATTCTTTGATGTTCCCCGAGAAGGGCTCATCTGTGTCTCATTACAAGTAATTCATGTAGGTGCAGATGTCTTCTGACAATTTGCTCATACATGGGTTCTGCAATCTCGTTCCTCCTTGGAGTTGGACATCCTGGTCTAGCTCTCGGGGTTTTAGCCATGTACTTCGTTGGTATCATTGTAAAAGCTTCCTATTCCTACTTGTGTTGAGGCATAAGTATTCCTACACCTAACCCGATCTGAATCGCAATCAGAAACGACGGTTGGTGATCCTCAAGAAGTTTGTCCTCGATGCCTAGAATATCAAGGAGTTTCTTCCGATGCTAACGTTCCCGAAGTTTCTAAAATTCTCTTGGTCCATCTTCCCGATCTTTCTCCCGTGGTTTGAAATGCTCATCCGCGAGGAAAAGTTCTACTCAAGCCTTTTGGGTAGAGTCGCCTCTTCATCTGTTGAAATCTTGTTTAACATCCTTCTTCTGAAATTCAAGCCTTGTGCAAAGTTCATATTCGCAATCCTTTGAGAAACCGTTGTTTGCCAATTAGAAACCTCTTGTCAATCTCCCATCACCGCTTGTGATTCCTAACTGTCAATTCAAGGGATGCTGAAGTCCCATCCTAGAATTCTACTAGGAGGTACTCGGTCGTTGTATCTTCACTAAGCTCCATTCTTCCGGTGGGGTTTCCTTCTCTCCTATGGTGTACGTTGATAGTGACCTCGAAGTGAAGCCAATGAAGATCTTCATGATGCACTTGATCAACCTCTTCAAGAAAGAAGCCACCTGAAGCGAGAAGATCGTGTAGTACCGTTGTAACCTGCTTCCCTCTTTCCTACTCTTAGAATCTCGGGACGAGATTCCTGTAAGGAGGGTAGAGTTGTAACAGCCCAAAATTCGAGAACCTAAAAACCCGAATAAAATTTTCCACTTTTTGTGTTGCATTGCATCATGGCATCCATATTAAATTGCTAAACAAATAAAACAATTGGTTTGGCACCTTTTAAAAACAAAATGCCAAACTTGTTTAACAATTTTCAAAACAATGAAAGCACTCTAACTTGCAAAACAAATACTTGACATCTTATAATTGTCAAGGAAGTTCCAAAAATTCCAACTAAAATATTTGCAAACTATTTGGTTTTGTAAAATAAAATAAAGGGAGAGAAACTCCAAAATGCCTATAAGCAATTCCTATTTTATTTTCCTACCAAATGAATTTCAATTATTCTAGAAAAATTAGGGGAGCTTTATATCCATATAGGGAGGCTACCCAAAAATTTGCATAATTTTTGGAAGTATTTAAATGCCCTAAACAATTCAAAAACAGTGCTGCCAGTACTGAAAAGGACTGATCCGTGATGGTTTTAAAACTTCCAGGGACTAAATTGCAAAACTGTTTTCTTCCTCTCCCTGTAGCGACCGAAGAGCGCACTGGCGCCATGGCGCTGCTGCGCGTCGCGCAAGCCCGGGCCCCCTCTGCCCTGCCTTCCTCGACGAGGAGAGCAAGACACGAGGCTGCACTGCTCCTCCTATCCCGTCCCCACTCGCTCACCTGCCCCCGTTTCCCCTCTCGTCTCTCTCTCGCCATGGAGCCGCACCGAGCTCGCCGTCTCCGCCGCATCGCCGTCGACTGAGGGCTCCCCGAGCCAAGCCGAGACCGCCGTGAGCTTCGCCGTGCCGTGCTCTTCCTCCACGCCACCGGAATCGAGTTGGGGCGACCGACATCGCCGTCGCCGTCCGCTGTGACGCCGCTGCCGCCGAGCGCCGCCGCGGACAAATTCGTCGACACCGAGCATCCCCGACACCCCGGCGAGTTTTCCCGAGGCCAGGGTGAGCTTGCCGACCTTCTGGACATCTTCTCCCTCCCCCTCTCGTCGTGTTTCGTCCGCTTCGCCGAAGCCGACCTCGCCGCCGTCGTGGTCACCCTGTCCGCGGAACGGGATCGATCTCTGGTTCAGTTTCGTCAGAGTTTCGCACCAACACTACAAAAGAAAATAGATCTCCATCCTATCACTAGCAGCGATCCACCCCAGTGGCTAGCGCAGCGAGCCATCCATGCGCGCGCTCGCGGGATCGAATCCCAGCAGACGCGCGAGCGCCCCCTTTTTTCCCTTTTTCCCTCGCGCGCCCGGCCGCAGAGCCGGCTTAGCCGGGCTGAAAGCCGTCCGCCTCTGGGCCTTGACCGGCCTTGGGCCCGGCCTTAACCGGGCTGTGTGCCGGCTGGTTCTGTTAGCAGGCCGGCCTCACAGCCGGCCCAGCCGGGCTGGAAACCGGCTCCCCTGTTTTTTTCTTTGAGATGCTTTCTTTTTCTTTTTCTCCCGCGTTATCGCATGTTCCCCGCTCCTCCCTCGCGACGTAGGGACATCGATCCTCGATGATTCCTACTAGTTATCCCTCTCTCTCGAAGTCGAGTAACTAAAACATATTTTTGTGGTGGAGTTAAATTATTAAAAGGAATATTTAAAAGGAGTAAACTTATCAAGGTGATAACTTTTCCCCCGGACATCAGAAAAATGTGTCCGAGGTACCAAAATGTTCAGAAAAATGTGAACTATCCGAAATCATCCTCATCATGCATATTTGACCACAATTATATTAATGTACTCTAGTAGTGTGAGAATAATTAAGATAAATATGGGTCGTGCCAATTATTGTCAAATAATTTGGGACCGCTCATTTAAATTGTTGATCATGTCTAGGATCACTCTGTTGCATTAAAATGTCATCCCATCATTTTTTTGTATGCCTTGCACAAATGCCATGTGTTGATTGTTGTTTCTTTTCCGGTGTTGTTTGTGCTCCGGTAGATCGAGAAGTTGAGGTGCAACTACAATCCTTCGACGACTCTTACTACCTCTTATCTCAACAAGGCAAGCGTACCCCCCCCCCCTCTGAGCATGTCTCCTCCTATATTTTGCAATTATTTTCCCCACTATAATATTGCATTCGGTTCCAAATGTCTTTTGCTTGGACTAGAGTATCCTACTAGTTGCATTAGAAATCTATTGCCATTTACCTGTATCCTTCCTAATATCCATAGGATTGAAGTGTTGGCCACAGATAAGTATATTTGCTATGTATATGCTTAGCCATGCTTAGTTTAAAGGCTTGCAGGTCCGGTGGATGTTTCAATGGTTGGAACAGGTATGGAATAACCGGATGTGATGGAAAGTGATGGTGGTGGTTAATAAATTGCTTAAAGGTGGGGATGAGAGGCCACATGGAATGTGGTGGGTTGTCTCGTTCTCGCCGCCTAAGTGCGAGTTCTCGACCTCTTGAACCAAGTTGAGCGTGCAACCATGCGTGGGCTATATGGAACCCCCATCGACCAACTAACTTGAGCGGGACTAGCCAGGGTCCTCTAGTTCGATTTTCCATTTGCGCGTGCGTGATGGTGGTGAGCTGAGAAAGAGGACGGTGGTGTTTAGGAAAATGAGTGGCCATAGGGCGGGGTGTTGTGATCCTGGCAGCCCTATCCTCACTGATGATCCTGGGTTAGTCCTTAACGAGGTAAAGGTTGTAGCCGTTTCACACTCAGCCGGCTTTCCCCGGAAGAGAGCTAATGTCTGGCAATGAGTCTGGCGGTACGCGTGGTGAAGGAACTGGGGCCCCTCGGGACTCCAGGGACTTCCACTTTGTACACCCCTGCAGGGATAAATCTTTTCGAAAAGCCGTGTCCGCGGTTATGGACGACTTGGGAATGGACGCTGATCATAGAATAACTTTAACGGAATGATTAAAAACTGGGTACTAGAGGTACCAATTCCACGAATGTAAGGTTGACTTCCTCGAGGGTGATTCGGGGAGGTGCCTTTGATGAACAGGTACAATGGTGATGATGGTTGATGATGAGAAAGGTGACACAAGAAAAGAGTTACTTCTTACCCCTCTTCAAAATTATTCTGATTAGTCGATGCCATGGAGTTGTGTTTTATAAATAAAATCAGCTTTATGCAAAACAGCCATAAAACTTTGAAAGCCAATCATGGAGCATATATTAGCTCTTAATCTTGCGAGTTCGTCGAACTCAACGTCGTTTGCTTATTTTCAGGAAAGGACTTCACCGCCCTCGAAGGTGGGTTCTTTGTGGACGTCGACGAGTAGTCTGGGGTTCCCAGGTGGCAGCTTGGGACATCCCGGAACAGCTGGCGCTGGATGTTTATTTGTAGGCCTCTTAGGCCATATTCTGGTTCTTGTTGTTTAGAACAACGCCCTTCGCTTCCGCTTGATGTATTGTTGGGTCGGTGACCCCTGTTTGTAACTTTTGCTATCTTTCTCTATTATAAGAGTTGCTTATAATATTTTTGTGTCGTAGAGTCTGTGATGTGCCAGTTGTTCCACAAGTCTTGATCTTACTATTATGCATTGATAGTTGAGCCTGTGTGATGGCATCAATCGGGGTGTTGTGTTGTCTGGGAGAGGTGTGCCCAGCAACGCCTGCCAGAGGTTCTGGCCGGGGATTGGTAAACCCGTAACCTCCGGTTGTATCGCCTAACCGGTGACACTCAGCATCCCTGTATAGCAGTCGGGTCGGGGCGCCACACCGCCGACGCGCCTCGCCGGCGATAGAGAGCTCCCCATCCAAATCCCAGACCACCAGCACCTTCGCCGTGCCCTACTCCCCTCTCTGCGCGAGGAATCGTATAGGGAAGCCCGGGATCGCCGTCGCCGTCCCGATCCTCTTCTTCTCCGGCCGCCGCTTGTCGAGCAAGCTCGCGAGCAGCTCAGCCCACCATTCTTCTCCATTATTGCATCCATGTGTTCCTCTCGTCACGCTCTCTCTCATGGACCTCACCTTTTCTTTTTAGGTCGTCGGAGCCGCCGTCGCCATCATCGCCGTGCTCCGGCAGTACCGCTTCCATCCCTGTCGAGAGGAGGAGGAAGAAGGCCCCGTACCCCTTCGCTCACTCGCGTGGGCCGCGAACTGGGCCTCTCCCCGTGTTGCTCAGCCCAAATCCAGCCAGATCCTGCCCACCGACTCTTTTTTTTTAAGGTTGTTTATTCATTTGCTACTAGAACTGTTTCTGGTCCTCTAGTTTAAATCATTTTAAAATAGTTTAAATGCATTGTTGACCAAACCAAAAATCTTGGAGGTACTCTAGCATGTTTTTAACCAGATCCAAGTGGTAGATCCACTTCTGGACAAATACTTCTGGATAAATAAAATGGAAGGCAAAAACACTAGTTTTCACCAAAAACTCAATAACTATTCTCCTAGGATAGCTAATTTTGCAAACTCAACTGTTTTGAAAAGCCCTAAGTGTTACCTAGCAGTAGCATTTGGCCTCTTATGCAAATGATCTTCCTAAATAAAATGGCATCCACTTTGGTTTGTGACCAGAGGGCTCTTTTAGGATTTTTGTAAATTGTTTGGTGATGATTTTTGGTGTGAATCCACTTGTGTGATCTTCTGTATGATTAGGAGTACCTAATCCTAGCTGGGTGTGATTTTTAGAGCTATAGATTATTTTTGGTGTATTTAACTAGGTGTTATGCTTTTCTGTTATTTAATGTTTATAGTTTTATTTAACTATATAGGGTGTGCTAGTATCTCTTTTGTGTTTTCTAGCATGTATAGGTGTGATACTAATTACTAGGAGTGTGTTAGCTCTGTATTGTAGCACTTTGGAAAAAGTTTAGTATTGCATTTAGTCATCTAGTGTTAATATTACTAGGGTAGCATTTTCCTAGATTTTCCTAGTTAATAGGACTTGCTTTAGTAGAAAATCCTTAGTGTGACGGTTGTTTTAGTTAGTATTGCTAGATCATCAGTAGCATGCCATGTTGCTACTGGTTTGATAGCATGTTAGAAAAGTTTAGTGTTGCATGTGTTTATCTAGGGTTAAGGTTACTAGGGTAGTATTCCCTAGAATTTCCTAGTATTTAGGATTTGTTGTGGATAAAATCATTTGTGTGCTTGATTTTAGAAAATGTTGTTTGAACATCAGTAGCCTTTCATATCTACTGATATTATAGCATGTCACCTCTGGTTACTTATTATTTTTATTCCTAGCAAAGCTTGATTAGTTAGGTTTGTGGGTAGGATTACTCAGAGCTTCCTAGCATGAGTAGCTCTTGTGTCTAGTTTATGTTTTAGTGATTTTTACAAATAGCCAGAGGATAATTACCCTCTTAATGCCTTGTTATGATAGTGGAACACCCACTGATTCCATTGCATATTGATTTAAGAATGGGTTTCTCAATCCTAAGCATAGATCCAAAAGCCTTTTATCTACTAGATGTGAGTAGTTGTTTCTCTGTTGAAAATTGAGTGGTTGTGTTGTGGTGAAGTATTTCCTGTTTAGATAAAAGTGCTTGCTGTTCATTTTTGCTTAAGGTAGCTTTGTGATCTAGGCACCTAGCATGTATTAGTATAAGGCCCTTGTAAGCTTAGATCCTAGTTTGTTGCTTGAATGATTAGTTGATGCTTGTGGTTGTTATTTGTTTGTGTACCCCTTGTGGTTTTGTTTGGTGTATTGATTGTTGTTTATTTCTCTGTTTGCGACGCTAGATAATAACGCTACCGGAGGGGTATTTGGAGGGAATTGACCGAGGAAGGATGTGATTTTTATTATACTGATCAACAAGGAAAAGTCCAGAGACATTATGCTGAAACCAGGCAAGCTACTTCACTGAGCTTGCATCTATATACATCTATTTTGATTTACCTGTTTTACTATAAGTAGCATAATTGATTTATGTGGTGTTTGCCACGAAAGCTATGATTTTGAAAACCCTTTTTCCAAAAAAATTACAAGTATATTATGGAGACACCCGATGTAGAGGTGTCAATGGTATACAACGATTTCAAAATGAATTTGTTTTACTACAAAAGTCTTCTATGAAAATCTTTTGGTGGGATTACGAACCACCCAAGTTTTGGTTAAAGGTATTTTGCTAAGAAAATTGGAAATGATTGTGAAAACCTTTTCAAAAGTTTATGAAAAACTATTTTGCCACCTTATGTAGGAGTATAAGGTAGTTATCTAAAACTATAGGATGGGAAAATCAATGTTTCTCAAAACTCCTTTGAAAGTACTTGAATGAAGGTGAAGTACCGAAAGGTCGGTATGAAGGTGAAGAACCTGAGAATGGTGTTGTTTCTGGAAAGAAAAATGCACATTGTGTCCTTGTACTTACATCCCCAGCCGAAAATCTGTGCGACCACATTTACCCACATATGGGCAAGGGCGTAGTCATATAATTTGCTCGTGTTAGTACTGGATGCCTCAATAACGAGGAGAACCTCGTTCCATGAGGGGATGGTCTGAGGACCTACCCCCTGACCTGGGTCCTCTTCATTGAAGTCTACCGGAAGCCGGTATGAACATGTCGGAGGAAGAGGATTGAAGGGCTCCCTTGGGTCCGCCGGGCAGAACTACGAGTCCTCACACTTAGTTTCTGAGGATTTAAGTGTCGATGGAAAGTGTCGTAGCGGCAGGGTCCTATACTAGCATGAGCAAAGGACAGGCTATGGCCGGGAACTCAACTTCGCATACCTCTGGTATAGCGGGACGTGGCTGACACGATGAGTGACCGGATGGGTGTGGGAAAAGCGTACTACCTCTGCAGAGGGTAAAACTATTCGAATAGCCGAGTCCTCGGATATGGACAGTTGGGAAGAACTACTAAGGCCATGTGCAAAGTTTTGCAAACTCTGGTTTGTGTTGAGGAAATTGAATTGGAAAGGAATATTTCCCACCTGTACCAATGAGTTGGTACGAGGTGGTGATGGGTTTGGAACCATGATCGGGGTATGGTTGGATACCGGAGGAGTTCCGGAGAAACAGCTAAAATGGTGTTTTCTTAAAGGATAGTTATAAACTTCTTCTTACCTTTTTAAATAAATATATAGAGATGTTTTTCAATAAAGATATAAAGATGTTTTTCAATAATAAAAGTCTTTGAAATAAAAATAAAACTAAAATAGTGCATACTCAAGTTGGGGTAGTTTGCGAGTGCAATCAAATGTACTCATATTGGTTTCGTCCCTGGCTATTGTCTTAGCCAGATTCTAGAGAAGAGCAGATTAAGGAAGACGGTTTCGATGACGTCAATGCGAACTAGGGCGCTTCCCAGTCAGTTGCTGCCTGTAGGGTTCTGGCAAATGACTTGGGCTCCACGTTGTTTGGTGATTTCCGCTGCAAGCACCTGATGAAGCTGATCACTTCCATCAAGTAAGTAAATAAATTCGGTATGTATGGATGTTCTTTGGTTACCAAGTTTAATTGTGCTTCAGCGACGCACTGATCATGGGATCGCTGATATGTAGGCACAAGGGTATTTCGGACAGTTAGTCCGGGGTCCCCACAGTATCCACCTTGCCGACTCGGACCAGCACCGTTGTCGTTGCCTCCCATGTTTACCAGGTTAACCGGCTTTGTGGCTGCCGGTCTTGGAGCTCCTGCGTTCACCGGGGTTGCATTGGCTCCGGTTAAAGGCATATTCGGCCTGAAATTCGGTCTAGGCGCTCCTCTCTGATGTGGTCCTCTCTGACCCTCCGCCTGAATGCGATGATGCCAGCTACAATTCCGAGTTGAATGATTGGCCGGCTTGCGTGGGTCTGTTGTGTGATAACAGCAAGGCCCGTCCAATCTTGCCTCAAAGGTTAGAGGAGGACTCGATCCATCCCACACTTTCTTTGGCCAGGCACCTTGATTCGGCCTCCAAGCTGGACCCTCAGTCTTTTGTCTCTGACCATCTCCTGCTCCAGGATGGTCCATATTCACTGCAGCAACCTGATCTGAACCGTATCTATAATCCGGATCTCTTCTTTTGTAACCGAATTCATGTCTGTCACTGGGCCTCAATGGTCCTACTCGGTTGTTAACCGGTTGCCTCCTGCTTGTTCCCACTGCATCCAATGCTGGCTGTGTCGGATCACCAAGAGCATACGTATCTGCTATCCGGATCGTTTCCGCCAGTGTCTTGGGCATATCCCTCTGGAGCTTCTGCCAGAGCGGGGTGCCATGTCGGCAACCCTGCGCAAACCAAGAAATCGCCTGCTCCTCCACGACACCTTCGCAAGAGTTGCGAATGTTGCTCCACCGAGTTAAGAATTCTCGGTCTGTTTCCCGTTCTTCCTGCTTGCACGCAGCCAGGAGCTGAGGTCGGTTAGGCCTCTTGTAGGTGCTGGAGAAATTACTGTAAAATGCCTCCTCCAAGTCCACCCAAGAGTTGATACTACCCGGTGGTAAGTTATTCAACCAAATTCGGGCTGGCCCTTCCAACATGTGCGGGAGATACCGGACCGCCCATCGGCGATTGCCCCCCGCAATGTGTACTGATGATACATAGTCTATCAGCCAATCCTGTGGCTTTGTGCTGCCATTATACGGCTTTGTGCTTCGGCCAAGCTGAAACAACGGCACGCTCGGCTCGTTCATAATCCGAGGTCCAAAGCATGGGGGACCCGGTGGGCCTTGCTCTTCTAGCTTCTCGGACTGGTAAATTCTATCCAACTTGAGACGCTGATCATCCGGATCCAACGCCCGAGGTCCCAGTCTTGATGCAAGTGCATTATCATACGTCTGGTATCCGGCTCGCGCCATAGCCGAATTTCCGTCATCATAGCGGTAGCCCGCCTGGCCACCACCTTGCTGTTGCGCTTGCACCATCACTTGCTGCCCAGGAGGATGAGGTGGTTGACCTCGGCCAACCGAATTGCCCCTTCCAGCTCCCGGGTAGCCTTGTCCACCACTGTTTCTGCTTTGGCCACCTCTTCCTTGAGCAGCTAGCTGCTTGCCGGCATACTCAGCATCATAGGTCTGCAACTGCTTGCTCTTACCCGAGTTCACGCTCTGGGCCCGGTCAACTCCGACGTGCGGGGATGACGCCTGCCCCTTGGATCTCTGGCTAACAACCTTAACCGACACTACTACCCGAGAAACACCTGCATCCGGATTAGCTTTCCGGTAAGCCTCATTCTGCCGGTTACACACATCTACTAGCTCATTGACTCTCTCTGCCTGCCTTCGCCAAGCGTCCCCGGTTAGTGTACTCAACTCGGCTCGCGCTGCCGCTGCAGCTCTAAGATTCTTAGCCGGGGAGCTATACACCGGCTTGCCTGTACCAGATCTATGACTAGTAGCCTTACTGGAGCTCGATCCTGCAGCTCTAGCTAACTCGTCATTGAGGTCCTTACCCCGGTTACGCAACTCGGCTTTCTTGCGTGAGCGATGCATTACAGGAGTAAAGCCATCGGTGATACCATTGGCAGCATTGTACTCTCTCATATCTCTATCAAAGGCTTGCCTAGACTCCACCACTAACCGGGCTTCTTTTTGCAACCTCAGGCGCTCTGCCTCTAGCTGAGCTACAGTGAGCTCTACATTTGCCCCAGGTGCCACTGGCCGAGATAACTTCTCCAGGACATCCTCTAAGGGAGCCTCCCTACTTGACATGCCAAGCGGGCCAACCGGATCCGGTTTCTCCTTTGGGAACTTCGCCGTCCGAGTCGGCTTGTCAACCAGATCAACTGGCGTGGCCAGCTCCTCGGGCATGCTCTTGCTGGCATCTCCTTTGCCAGCCGCAGCACTTGTTCCAACCACCATTACCTCCACGCTACTCCCGGGGCGAGCGTTACGCCGTCCGAGAGCTGCGCGGAAAGAGGGAGGATCCTCAGCCACGAGCACCTGCGCCGGGTACTCGCGGACAGGCTCGGTGGCGACGTAGGTGACGAAGCTGCCGAGCGTCATGAGGAAGCTGTCAGCGGGGAAGGGCTTGTTGGCGAAGCACCCCGCGTTGTCGCTGATGAAGTTGAACTTGCCGATCTTGCAAACGAGCCCAGAGAGGACCCGCTCGCCGGAGCCCGTCCGGAAGGAAACCCCAGCCAACGCCACTGCTCGCCCCACGGTGGGCGCCAACTGTCGTGGTGGTGTCACGGCAGATGCCATAGGATGGCTTAAGTTGTGGGCTCGCTAGGACGTTGGGGGATCCGGGGAGGGTTTGCGCGCTCACGAAGCACGCATGAAGAACAACCAAGAACTCGCAAGAACAAACAAGAACAAGCAGAACCAAGAAGAAGCAAAGAACACCACGATGTACCCTGCTTCGGGGCCCTCTTGTGGAGGTAACACCCCTACTGCAGCACTAGCCTACTCTCTTTATATCTCAAGTGTTTACAAGTACAGAGCGCTCCTTGAGCTGTATGAAGAACAATGGTGAAAGCTCTAGGAAGAAGATGGAGCTTGGGGGGAAATGATGCTCGTTGTATTGACCGTCCCTTGCACTGGAGGATGTGGTAGCTTACTTATACACTAACCGGATTACCATAATGCCCCTGGCCGCAGATGGTAATGGCAGGGACAAGGGGAACAGGACAAACACTGGCCACTGTCACTCAGCCCAGCTCACCCTCTGTCCACCACAGGTCTGTCTTTACCTCTTTGAGCTTAAGGCCGCGTAGACCACAGAGGCCTAGCCACTGCTCCTTTCCCGAATTGGCCGAGTCAGCGCCTAGGGCCCTGCGATCCGGAAAACCTGTGGCTCGACCTTGCTGTCCTCTGAACCTCGGTCAGTAGAACTGCAGGTCCCGTGACCTTACTGACATTACTTGGCCCCCGTACCATATCCGGATCACCTTATCCGAGTCCTTCCTGACCAACCCGGCTAACTTAGCCGATACTTCTTAATCTGATCCGGTTTGGCTTTACTGGATCCCCTTTGTTTCTTCCCACACTTTAGCTCGATAGAGAGCTAACCGAATTTCCAAGAGATTCGGCCCAGGTGATCCGGCTGAATATTGATCCGGCCAGCCTTTTAGAGTTCTCAACACCACATCTTTGCCCTACCCGGGGGCAGCCCCCCGACACCAAGCGTTCTGCGTCTGCCTGAGCTGTGAGCCAGAAAAAGCCGTGTCTGAAAGCTTTTGCTACTAAAGACCTTGTTGAAGCATGATGACCACAATCTCCCTCGTGAATCTCTTTCAAAATTTGCCGGCCCTCCTTTCCAGACACACATCTCTGAAATACTCCAGAAACACTTCTCTTATATAACTCGCCATCAATAACTACGTATGCCTTAGCCGGCGCACAATTTGCCGGGATATAACTTCCTGCTCTGGCAGCTCTCCACGCAAAAGATACGCCAAATAAGGTTCTGTCCACTCTGGAATTTCATGAGTTGCTGCTACCAATTGCGAATCCGGGTCTTCCTGACCCGCCATTCCTCTACGCCCTGAGGCTTAACTGATGGAGTCCATAGCTCGTCCAAGAAAATTAGGTGGAACCGGCTCTCTGCGTGAGCCGAGTCTTGACAAAGCATCTGCAGCATCATTTTTCCTGCGGTCAATATGATCCACCTGATAGCCTGAGAAAAACCCGGCTACCCTGTCCACCTCTCTCCTGTAAGCCGCCATTGTGCATCTTTTCTATCCCATGTTCCTGAAACTTGCTGTGCCACTAGATCTGAATCCCCATAACAATTAATATGCTTGATGCTCATCTCCTTTGCCATACGCAAACCATGTAACAAAGCCTCATATTCGCCACATTGTTAGAGCAATCAAAGTGAATTTGCAAAACATAGCTCAGCTTATCACCCTTGGGAGAAGTTAACACAACTCCAGCTCCTGAACCTTGTGCTGCTTAGACCCGTCAAAGTGCATAACCCAAGGTTTGAGACCCGGCGCAAGAGGTGGTGCACTCAACTGTGTCCAATCATTAAGAAAATCCGCCAATGCCTGCGATTTGATAGCTGTACGAGGCACATAGTCAATGTGGTAAGGCCCCATCTCTATTGCCCACTTGGCAATTCTTCCTGTAGCTTCTGAATTCCTGATAATATCTGCTAAGGGTATTGAACTCACCACTGTGATTGGATGCTCCTGAAAATATGGCTTCAACTTTCTGCTTGCCATGAAAACACCAAATACTAGCTTCTGCCAATGCGGATAGCGCTGCTTTGCTTCTGATAACACCTCACTAACATAATAAACCGGCCTCTGAACCGGGTTTTCCTTGCCTTCCTCCTTACGCTCGACCACCACCACAGCACTCACAGCTTGAGGCCCGGCAGCGACGTATAACAGCATGGGTTCCTTGGGACCCGGGGCCGCCAGAACTGGCGCTTTTGATAATTGTTTCTTCAGAGCTTCAAATGCCTCGTCTGCTTCCTGATTCCACACAAAATTGTCTGTTTTCTTAGTAACTTGTATAAAGGTATTGCTTTTTCTCCGAGCCGGGATATAAACCGGCTTAGCGCAGCCACACATCCTGTCAACTTCTGAACATCTGCCAATTCCTCAGGTTTTTTCAAACTCTGGATGGCTCTGATTTTTTCCGGGTTTGCCTCAATTCCACGCTCTGACACAATGAAACCGAGCAATTTTCCCGCTGGAACTCCAAACACGCACTTTGTAGGATTGAGCTTCATCTTGTACTTCCTCAAATTTTTGAATGTTTCTGTAAGGTCACTGATAAATGACCCGGCTTTTTCTGACTTGATCACCACATCATCCACATAAGCATGCACATTGCGCCCAATCTGATCATGAAAACAATTTTGAATGCACCTCTGATAAGTTGCTCCTGCGTTCTTCAACCCAAAAGTCATGGTTTGTAGCAAAAAGCACCAAAGGGGTGATGAACGATGTCTTTTCCCAATCCTGCCTGTTAAGCTTGATCTGATGATAACCTGAATATGCGTCCAGAAAACACAAGAGCTCGCTGCCTGCCACTGCGTCAACAATTTGGTCGATGCGCGGCAGTGCGAACGGGTCTTTTGGACAATGCTTGTTGAGACTTGTAAAATCAATACACATCCTCCACTCGTTATTTTTCTTCAGAACCAAAACCGGGTTAGCCAACCACTCTGGGTGGAAAACCTCCATGATAAAGCCGGCTTCCAATAACCGGGCTATCTCCTCTCCTATAGCTTTTCTTCTCTCTGCGTTCATTTTTCTCAAACCTTGTTTCACCGGCCTTGCCTTTGGATCAACATGTAAACGGTGCTCAGCGAGTTCAGTCGGAATGCCTGGCATGTCACTAGGTGTCCACGCAAAAACATCCCGATTCTCACGGATGAACTCGATGAGCGCGCTTTCCTATTTATCAGTTAGGCTGGTCCCTATGGCGAACTGCTTGGAGGAATCCCCAGGCACAAAATCCACCATCTTAGTATCCTTTGCTGCTTTAAACTTTGCCCTGTCATCTTCTGTTGTTGGTTTTTTGAGCGCCTTGTTATCCTGCGGGTCAAGATTAGACCTGTAAGCTTTCAACTCCTCTCTAGCACAAGTTCGCTCTGCCAGGGCTGCATCTCCCTCGTCACATTCTGCTGCAATTTCTCTGTTACCATGAACAGTGATGATCCCCTTGGGACCCGGCATCTTCAACTGCAAGTACACATAACACGGCCTCGCCATGAACTTGGCAAAGGCCGGCCTTCCAAACAACGCATGATAAGGACTTGGAAATTTCACCACCTCAAAGGTGAGCCACTCTGATCTGAAGTTATGGATAGACTCGCCAAAAGCAACCTCTAATGAAATTTTTCCCTCAGGTGTAGCAGACTTCCCAGGAACTATACCATGAAATATTGTTGACGTTTTCTGCAACTGTGACTCCTTCAGACCCATACGCATAAATGTTTCCCATACAAGATTTAATGCTACTGCCACCGTCCATCAAAACCTTCTTTAACTCAAAGCCATGAACTTGAGGAGCCACAACTAACGCAAGCAGACCCGGGTGCTCCACCACATCCGGGTGATCTGCTCTGCTCCAAGTAATAGTATGCTCTGACCATCTCAAATACCTTGGTACCCCTACAGCCACTGAATTAACTGCCCTTTTGACTATCTTTCTTTCTCTCTTGGTCGTGCCACTGGTATATATATGATATTGGCCAAGTTGCCTCGGCTGGTTCGAGAATCCACCCTGATTGCCTGTATTTTGGCCGGGTCCTGTATTTCCAGTTGGTACCGCGTTTGCTCCAGTTAGAGGTCCCGCAGCCGGGTTAGCACTCGGGCCGGGTCCTCCACTCCTGTTTGCTCCTTGCAGAGCTCTTGAATCTCATTGTTTTTCCACCTGTTCAAATCACACACTGGGCCAATGAATGATTGGCGGTCTGCCGTTCTTGCTATGACGAGGACACGGCATCCTGAAGGCCTCTTCAGTGCTCATTGGGCGTGTTCCTTGATAACTATTTCCACCACCATAACTCCCATTATTTCCCTGATAACCTCTGTTTTCCTGATAATTCCCATCCATCCTTTGCCTCTGAAACCCGGCATTTGCATTTGCAACTAGCTCTGAGTTTCCTTCCTGATGCCCACGCTTGTGCTGGTTCTGATTGCTGTTGTTATTGTTTCCCGGGCCATTGTTCTTTCCTCCATTGTTCGCAGCACCTTTCCCTTTTTCTTCCTCACTATCATCCTGGGTTTTGTCCGTGGCTGCATGTCTGTTGCACGCATCCATCAACTCTGCCATAGTAACGGGCTTAACCCGGTGTCCTTCCTTCATGCGACCCAGCTTCTGACCAAGGGAGCGTACTTGCAAGTTTTCTCCATCGATGAAATTGCATCCTTGGGCTCGATACCTGATGAAGAGTGCAGGATCTCCGTGACCCGGCCCATCCAGTGACGAGCTGACTCGCCCTTCCTCTGTACGCAACGATCAAGATCTTCAATGGAAAATAAACGCTTGCACGTGCCCTGAAAGTGCTTGATGAAAATTGTTTTCAACTCATCCCAAGAATTGATAGATTTTCTGGCAGATTCTTGAACCACAACTTTGCTGCACCATCACTCATCATCAAATACATATACTTTGCACAAACGTTCTCTGTGGCATTGCGTATACACATGCCATCTCATACTGCTCAACCAACTCGCCGGGTCTGTGCTCGGCTCATAATTGGCAATCTTGCTTGGCTCCTTGAACTTCTCAGGGAAAGGCTCTGCTCTAATGGCATCTGAAAGACACTTGGGACCCGCCAAAGTGGAAGAACTTGCTAAAAGATTAATGTTACCCGGCGAGCTTGCAGATGCTGCTGGCACGGGACCCGGTCCTCCTTGTGGTGCTCCAGCTGCTGGTACTGCCGGGTTTGCATTAGCTGCACTCCTTCCTGCCCGCGATCTATTGACTATCTGCTGAGCCACAGAAATTGCAGGGGCGGGTTGATACTGCTGATTATTCTGGTTTTGGTTCTGCTGGGGCGGGTTTTGCTGCTGTGCCGCGGCAAACCCGGCCAATGGCGGGTTTCCCCCATGGCGACTCTTGCTACGATATGTTGTAGAGTGAAGCGCACTTTTCTCTTTTGAATACTGAACTTGCTGAGCAACCGCAGTGCGTAACATGTCAATGGCACGCCGAGCTTCAACCTCTGCTGGCGAGTCTCCTAATGGAATACGATCTAGTGCCAAAGTTGCGGCGTATACGTTATCTGCTGGATTGGAATAGTGACCCGCCGGCGTATGAAACCTTGGTGTCCTGGGCGGCAGACCCGGATTTCCCCTGGCTCCCCCAGCGAGAAGACCCGGCGCCGCTGCAACTGCAACCCAGCTGCTCCTGTTCCTCTGTCTGGTTCTATTTTGCTCTAACAACTGGAGCCACCTGGGTTACACCAACTGGTTGATCTTCTGGGGTCCTAAACAATACTGCTGGGTTTATGGCGTTTTCTCCAGGGGCCAGCCGGCTCTGGTGCCTCCTCCGGTGCCCTGGTCATCTCATTGAGACGATTTTCCTCATCCTCTAATTGCTTTCGCCTAATCTCCATATCTTCTTTTTCTGCCATTGTGTCTCTGCGTACCTGCTCCAAGGCCCGGCGTGCTGTATCCAATTCTATAGCTCTTGCTGCTGCGTTCTCTGGAGTAACAATCCTCGTAAGTGCTGTTGGATCTAGGACCAGGCCATTGTTAAACATGGCCCGGGCCCCAGTTGCATTGTTTCTTTCCTCACCCTGAGCTCGGTTATTGAGAAAACCGAAGCTATTCCTGTAACGCGCCGTGTTTTCACTTTCCTCTGATACCGAAGCCGGGTCTCCATCAACCCTTTGGCCCGCCAGCTCCAACACTGGTGGCAATTGTTGCTGCTGCTGACCCGGAGTAAAAGCTGGTGGCACAACCGTTGACGGTGATGCCCCCGCGTTGATCGAAGGAGCAGTGTAAACCGCCACCCTCCTAACCGGGCTTGGAACGGACTCTTGCTCCTCTTCGTCCTCTTCTTCTACTCCATATCCGAACCGGCCTTCGAACAAGGGCAGGATCGATTCTGAATCTGCATAGTCCCCACATCACCCGGGACTGGAGCCGGGTTTCCCGATCTCTCCTCGTGCACGTCCAGGGGCAGCTCATCTTCAGCCGTACCAACTGATTCTTCTCCATCAGATTGAACAATTGTGGCAGCTCCTGACACAGATTCATAGTCTCCATCACTAGCAGATCTAGTTGCAATCATACCAACAAAAACGTTAAACTTGCCAATTGGAATAACATCACCTGATTCAAGTAGATCTGATTCCGGCCCCCAGCCAAAATCATCAACGATGGGCTCTCCTTGTGAATTGAGGGTGATCTCGCCGAAAACATAGTTCTCTACTCCTTGCTTTGCTTCTCCCATGATGGTGACACCTTTGGACGCGTTCCCACAGACGGCGCCAACTGTCGTGGGGTAGATAACACGGCAGATGCTACTTTGGGGTAGCTTGAGTTGATGGGCAAGGCGACACTAGCGTCTGGGAGATTGTTTAGCATTGCAGGGACAAAAGGTTTACCCAGGTTCGGCCTCTCCATTGGAGATAAAGACCTACTTCCTGCTATCTTGTTATTGATCTCGATCTCGATAACCCGGCTACGACAACAGAGCCGGATCTCGATCTAGGTTACAAGGTTGTGGTGTTTCTCTCGGTGGTTCTCTCGCCTAAGCTTGGATCGTAAAGTTCTCCTCAACTAGGGCTCAGGACCGGTTTATATAGACTACCGGGTCTCCTGGCACTTTACAATACGAACCCGGGCTCTACCCAGACTCGGAATCCTATTCTAGCTCTTCTAGCCTTCGTATCCTCCAAGTCACGAACCGCCTCTGGTCTTCTAGAAACTTCCCTTCCTGAACCGGGTTACCGCCAAAGCCTCTGGCCCAGCAACATAACCCGGCCCATGCTGATGGTTAGCTGGCCTGGCCGGGCCTCCTGCCTGGCGGGTCATGCTTCCCTCTTCATGGGCCTACCGGGTTATCATCCCCCATCAACGTGCCACCCGCACTAGTGGAAACCATGCCTTTAGTCCCGGGTGGTAGAGGCCTTTGGGGAGGGATGTCCATCCGGTACATGGCAACCGGGACTAGAGCCCCCCCCCCCCTCTAGTCCGGGGTGTGCTACGACCCGGGACCAGAGAGGTCCACACGGGGGCAGCACATGGCGCATGCGAGAGGATCTCTAGTCCCGGGTTGTAATGCAACCCGGGACTAGAGATGCACCCACATGGCGGCCTGTGGTTTTTTTCGTTTCGGTTGTTGTATATTATGAATAATTTGCAAAAAATATGGTTAATTATCTGTAAATCAGAAAAATACATATAGCATATCAAAATATTCGTAAGAGAAAGCTTTATGCGAAAGTCGGGAAATCGGAAGTCGGAAGTCGGAACGGAAAGTCGTGAAGGCGGGAAAGTCGTAAAGCCGGGAAAGTCGTGAAGTCGTGAAGTCGGGAAAGTCGGGAAGTCGGGAAGTCGTGAAGTCGGAAAGTCGGGAAGTCGGGAAAGTCGACGTCACGTTTTCCCGGCTACCCGGCTTCCCGGTTTCACGTTTTCACGGCTTCCCGGCTTCCCGGTTTCACGTTTTCCCGGCTTCCCGTTTTCACGATTTCCCGGCTTCCCGGTTTCCTGGATTAATTTACATATAAAGATCCCATATATAAGAGGGACTAGAACCGTCATCTATTCGATTACATGGAGATCATCAAGCTAGCCACTACTAGAGCCCGTCATCTAATTTGATCTGGTGCCATTGTATTTTCCCTTCATGTCTAAGACATAGTTCATCAAATAGCCCGCAATTTCCTCGCAAATTGGTCGAAAGCGGTCCTTTAGTTGCAGGTCCCTCCGCATTCGATCCATCTATAAAAGAAGGGAGATTAATATGAATTTCAATCATCATAACAGAAATTATGAATGACACTCAACACAATTGATGGTTATAAAATGAAATTGTGAATTTATTTGTTCACTTACTTCGATAAATGTCCGTGGGTTCCGCTCAGAGACTATCGTGCGAATCCACTCGCAGACGTAATATACACACAAATTGGTCCCGGGAGGCTGCCTATCCAAGTACTACACGAGAATAGATTTCAATCAAATAATAATCAAGCATCACGATGGTATTGAAATTTGAATTAAAAGGGATGCGCGAACACCTAGCTCGTACTACTTACTTTGGGGTAAACAAAAGTAAGTTCCTCTTTAAATTGACCAGGTGTAGCATTAGCATTTCGGAAAGCTTTCCAAACCCTGCCCATCAAACAATTGAATAAATGAGTTATTAATTAGTTACTTGATATCTCAGGAATGGAAGGAAAGAGACCGATGTAATACGATAAAGATTGAAATTACCGTTTGAGCACTCCTTGGATATATTCGTGCCGCTCTTTGGGCCAGTGCAATGAGTCCAAGATTTCAACTTCTGCTCTATCGATTTGAATGATTAACATAATGTAATGGGCGTTGCGCACGTTTATATATGTCAGTAACTAATCAGTTACACTTAACATCGAGAAAGCAAAAACCAATGTGTACAAGACAGTAAGACTCTTACCTTAAGTGGTAAGGAAACAATATCTTCCCTTTATAATTTTGGTCCCGGATGTACCTAATCAGTTACACGTAGCAATTTTTCATTAACTCGGCTTGGGTCGATGAACCCAATCTCAAACACTCGGTTTCTGTCACATTCATCGCTCTTCATTCTGCATAATACCGTAGTGAGCATAATTAGAACAGGCAATGACCGAGCTAAGCTATAGACTTTATTTTAGAAAAATAAATGAATTGAATCACTTACAGACAATAGGTAGTGAGCATGCTCAAGTCGAGGGCGTCAAGCTGGTATAACTGATAGATTTCTTCAATAGGTATAGTTATCTCGTCTGCACCGTTGAAATGTTCATCTGTAATTTTCACCGGGATCAATATTCGACCTTCACTTGTGACATTCTTGTACCATTTATGCAGTCTTGTCATTTGTGTTGGTAGATTCTGGAGCTCATCAGGTGACACTAGATCCTTCCCATATTCCCAGGTCCATCTAGTAGGTCCCATAGGGGGGGATATCATATGCATCCAGTTGAGAAAGTGAAATACCAATATCTGCAGCAAATTGCGCGCGGTAAGCGCTATCGTTCTCATGCGCAGAGCCCATATCAGTGGCCACCTTGAGCGGGGAGATGGACTGATTTGACTGAGTCCGAGCTGGGCAACATCTCTTCTCCTTTTCCCGCCGGGTGGAATTTTCCTCATAGTCCGTACATAGTCATCTGGCCTATTTATCGAAATTTGCGATGGCTGAGTAAGGAAACTAACAGCATATTGTGTTTGAGCTTCCGAATACTTTTCCTTTGTCTTAGGTTTTCTTTTCTCAACCATTTCTGCAAACTGTCTTCTCGATTCTGTTTGTAGCCACACACTGGCTTCCTCTTGAGTACACTCGACGTCGTAAGGTCTCGGGGGAGGAACCTTCGGTACTTTTGGCAGGGGCTCAAGTTGGGGTTTGGGTCGGGAACCCATGGCGGTGGTCTTCATCCCCTTTCGACCGTTAGCCTTAGTGGGCGGAGGCGGTGGAGACGGCTCAGGAGTCGGCTCAGGAGTCGGCTGACGCGGCGACGGAGTCGGCTGACGCGGCTCAGGAGTCGGCTCAGGAGTCGGCTGACGCGGCGACGGAGTCGGCTGACGCGGCGAGTGACGCGGCGACGGATTCGGCTGACGCGGCGACGGAGATCGAGAAGGCGATGGTGGCCTTGGCGGCGGTGTCCAGCCTGGAAACATGATCAATTTCTTGGGCCATAGAATGAGTCCACCCTGGACATCTCCCAGTGTCCTCTCATCATCACCTCCAGGGAAATGAAGTTCGAGTGATTCAAATCCGGGGTAAACTTGATCCACGCCGACACGAGCATAGCCACCTGGAATCTCATTGCCACGATACAGTGTTGTAGATTCACAAGGTAAAGCATAGCCGTCCGCCGCCTTCATGGTTAAGTTTCTCACTGCCTCATGTAGCTCACAAGTTTTCTTCTCAGTGATAGAATCCACGGGGTATGTTTGGTTCGATGCCTCATCAGCACCGACAGTCGTGGAAGCCACGCTGCTTTTCCGTTGAGACGGACCCTCATCTTGCAGCTGCAGCTGATGAGTTGCCCCTCGAGAAGATTGCGCGCGCCGCAATTCATCTAGTTCCTGTTGTTGTTGGCTAATGATATTTTCCACTTTGCTCAACCGGTCGTGTTGCTCCTGCTCCTTCCTCCTCTTTGCTCTTTCTCGGCTTCTATAAGAGTCACGGTCCTCAGGAAACCCTTCATGCCACGTCACACCTCCCCTGCCTCGAACAGATCCTCCTTTTTCTTTAGTACCAAGGGCCTTCCACAGCTCGTCGTATTCTCTGTCGGGATAAAACCTTCCCTCACGAGCATCGGCGATTGCATCCAGAATTGTTTGCCGGGGTATAGGAGTTTCTTTCGTTTCATCAACTATTACATCGCCTGTTGCGACGTCATACTCCCCCCCATGAGCAAGTATCCAATTTCTGACCCTACGGGACCACAAATCTGTAACTGGAATGATCCCTTTTTCGCGCATAGTGGCCTCAATCCGATCCCACTTAGGCTCGACAGTTACGTAGCCACCTCCACCCAACTGATGGTGATATATCTTCTTCGCTGCATTCAACTTATTCTTTGCCGATCTTTCCTTGGCTAGTTCTGTATCCTTGTATTCCAGAAATGCCGGCCAGTGAGGCCGCTGCCTCTCTAGTGTCCCAGTGAAATCTGGAAATTTCTTTTTGTCGGCCCAATCACGGTATAATCTGTTCTTCCATTTATTGAATTGGTCAGCCATCTTCTTCAGAGCCCAATGCTTGACTTGGTCCGTCATGGCTTTTGTCCTTTCGGGACTATCCAACACCGGTAGAGTGAAATGTGTCATGAGCTTCTTCCAACATATATCTTTAGTTCTCTCGGTGACATAATAATTGCCCTCTAAGTTTTTTATCTCATTCCATTCCGAAAGGCTGATCGGAACATTGTCCCTGACAACAACTCCACATTGATGCACAAACTTAGATGCGGTCTTCGGAGGCGCCAACGGTTTGCCATCTGAAGAGACTGACTCAATTCTGAAATGATCTTTTATTCCCAACCCTTTGGCATGGCCTCGTTTAGTAGTTTGGGTCGATGCGGAGGTCTAAAAAGAAGAAACATTTGTTAATATATATATATATACAAATAAATTTTACATCTAATCAAATAGAGGCTTAATATACCACGCCGGACTGCGAGGGTTCACCAACTGTGCTAGTTTGCCCTTGGACGCTTTGTTCCACCTCCATTCCCGGACCGGAGTCGTTCAAAAACTCGGAGCCATCTTCTTCTGCTCCAATGTGTTCATCACCATCCACGGGTTGCCGGATATAGTCGAGCAACACATCTTCCCCTTCTCTGTTTTGGAAGGGAGGAACATCTCCATCGTCCATTGCTTAACTATTACAAAAGAAAATAAAACAATGATAGCATTAGCAGAATAATTCAATGTAGGGAACTTTACACTTAGCAAAATTACATCTACAAATATACCATATCAAATTTTAAACTAACATGAGCGATACTTCATGTGTATTGTATGTGTTACCGGGAAAACGTGAAACCGGGAAACCGGGAAGCCGGGAAGCCGGGAAAACGGGAAGCCGGGAAGCCGGGAAGCCGGGAAAACGTGAAACCGGGAAGCCGGGAAAACGTGAAACCGGGAAAACGTGAAAACGGGAAGCCGGGAAGCCGGGAAAACGTGAAAACGGGAAACCGGGAAGTCGTGAAGTCGGGAAATCGGAACTTTCACGACTTTCCGACTTCACGACTTTCCGACTACACGACTTCCCGACTTGACGACTTCCCGACTACACGACTTCCCGACTTTCCCGACTTTACGACTTTCCGACTACACGACTTCCTGACTCAACGACTTCCCTACTTGACGACTTCCCGACTTGACGACTTCCCGACTTTACGACTTTACGACTACATGACTTCCCGACTACACGACTTCCCGACTACACGACTTTCCGACTACACGACTTTTCGACTACGCAAAATTTCTAACACTAAAATATTTCTACCCTTAGCAAAATCTACCTAAGCAAATATACTAAGATAAGTATACTATACTTAACAACAAAAAACTAACCTAGCTAATTAAACTATGAAACTAAAAACTAAAAACTAAACTCAAAACTAACCTGGCTAATCAACACTAACCTAGTATACTAAACAAAACAGTACACTAACTTAGCAAATTACACTAAGTTAATTAGCAAAAAAACTTAGGAAAAAACTTAGGAAAAAACTTTAGAAAAAAAAGCTCACCGGTGCTTGGGAGGGCGGCCGCCGGCGGCGGACTTGGCGGAGGCCGGTCGACGGCGCGGCGGCGGAGGAGGAGGTGGGCGAGGCGGTGCGGGTGGACGGCGGCGGCGGCCGGAGACGGTGTGGGCGCACGGAGAGCTCGGGCGCGCTGAGAGGGAGCAGCGGAGAGCTCGGGCGCGCGGAGAGGGAGCGGCGGAGGCGCGGGCGGCGCGGCGGAGGGCTGGCCGGAAAATCCGGCAGCCTAACGGCGTGCGGAGGCGGCGGGCGGAGGCGGCGGCGCGGGGGCGCTGTGGGGAAGAAGAAGAAGAAGAAGATTTCCCGGGTCGTGGCTCGACCCGGGGTCAACTCCCTGGTATTTATACCAGAGGAGCTTTGGTCCCGGGCGGTGCCACGGCCCGGGACGAGAGGGCACCCTTTGGTCCCGGGTGGTGCCACGACCCGGGACCAGAGGTCTTTTCGCCCAGCGCGCGCAAAGAGGCCTCTGGTCCCGGGTCGTGGCACCACCCGGGACCAAAGGGTCCCTCTTTTCATTCCAACGCTCAAAGTTTTAAAATTTTGCGCGCGAATATTTGAATGTTAATTTAAATATGCATTTTAATAACTTCTGCATACTTTCGAATCTGAAAAAAAATACAACATGAAAAGTGTTTGAATTTGCAACACTAATCCAAAGCAATTTTCAGTTGTTTAAATTTGCAACATTGAAAAGTGTTTCAATTTAAAAAATGCATTAACTAATATTGTTTAAATTTAAAAGACATCTCTTTATTTTAAAAGACCAGAAGGAGGCTTCAAGGGCCTCCTGCATCTGCGGCCCGCCGCGCTCTTCCCCATGGTCGCTCCAGTCGAAGTCGTCGTCGTCGTCATCCTCCTCGTCGGGAGGGGCGGCGGCGACTGGTGGAGGTACGGCCGCGGATCCCCACGCCACCCCTGCGGCGTACGCATCCTCCTCCGGCACCGGAGCAGGAGGCCGGTAGCAGGGCATTCCTCTCCACGCCGGGCTCGTGGGCATACGGCGGGATAGGCTCCCGCGGTAGCGCCCAAGCGCGCTCTGCCGAGCACGCTCGACCTCGTGGGAGGACACGTGGCTCCGCAAAGCCCGCCTTTAGTCCCGGTTGGTGTTACCAACCGGGACTAAAGAAGCACACGGATCGTGTGTTTCTTTCAAGCGCTTGTGAGACGTTGGATCAGGGGTGAGCCCGACTTTAGTCCCGGTTGGTGGTTGGTGTTACCAACCGGGACTAAAGAAGCACACGGATCGTGTGTTTCTTTCAAGCGCTTGTGAGACGTTGGATCAGGGGTGTGTTTCTTTTAAGGGATTGCGAGTTGTTGGATCAGCAGTATCACGACCACTTCGTGAGCCACATGACCCGGTTGGTGTTACCAACCGGGACTAAAGAAGCACACGTACCCTATATATAGCCCCCCTTCGTGAGCCAAATATAACGACGCCTATAAATTGGCCACTCCTCAGACAGGTTACTCACTCACACAAAACATTCCAGCGTCACTCGGAGAGGCATCTTTGGGCAACCAGCGGCAAGACGTCTCTGATGACCTGCGACCGTTCCAAACGGTTGCAGATCATCAGAGATGTCTTTCCGGACGGTTGTAGATCATCAAAGACGTCTTACCGCTGCTTGGATCGAAGTGGCGCTCAAACACAAAACATTCGGGTTCCCTAGCTACGTACCCTATATATAGCCCCCTCCCGGACATGTTCAGCACTCATTGTAGTTCATTTTGGCAGCACACGGGTAGCAGAGAGCAAGATTTCTGAGAGGCAGGAGTTCCTAGAGCGGAGGCTGAAGGTGAACCCTCCCCTCGGTCGGATCCAAGCCGTGTGTTTTGTTTCAACTTTCAGAACACAGTTACATAAAAGGTTTAATACATTATTACACATCACCAACAACATCCCTATCTAGTGTTCATTTTGGTATACGAAGCATTCGGACTCCCGTCATACGTCCAACGGTGCCAAGGTACGCTGCCCTCTCTCCCTGATCCCCTCCTCCCCTACGTAGGTTGCATGCACCTTAGGTGTTTGATCAAATTCCCCACTATTTTTTTCAGATCTCGGGCATTTACGTCGGCGATGTCCGGACACCTGTTGGACAATAACGGCCCTGTGCGGGAATGGGCTCCGCCGGGCTGGCACTGGGAGGTGTTATCTTCCGGAACGCGTAGCTTGGTGAGAAATCCGGGCGACGTCGTCGACCCGGATCTTCTTTGGTGGAGGTCGCGTGGGCCAGGGAGGTTCCAGAGGGAGCTGGCCCCCGAGGAGGTGGTACGTCATCGTATCAGGGAGGAGGATGCGCACGTTCGTCGCTACATGTATATGTTGGATACGGTGTATACTAATACATGGCAGGTATTGTATAGGGATCCTTCTCATGTGAGTATTGGCCCTGTGATGGTTCCTGCTCTTTGGGTGATGAGCGCTCGTGATGCACCCCGCAGCTTAGGACGAGGCAGAAGTTAGTTAAATAAAAATGGCATGGACTCCAGCTGTAACCGGATTAAATAAAGATGTAAGCGTGTGATACACTCCAGCTGTAACCGGATTAAATAAAGATGTAAGCGTGATGCACTCCAGCTGTAACCGGATTAAATAAAGATATATCCTCTTGCATAGAGTCTTCTTATGTGTACTAGTTGCTATGTGAAATAATAAACTTGATTTTCGACAAAAGTTTCACAAACATTCTTCACAAAAAGTACTATCATGTAGAAACAACTATAATAGAATGACATGATCTAAAAATTCAGCACATACATCAAAAGCTTCAGAAAGCTTGATCACATCATACTTAAACAGGGACATAATTAATACAAATAATAGTTCAGATATCCATTACAGCATAATTAAAGATACACACATATGAAACTGCAAACATCTACTTGTCCGGATCAGGAGACCCCAACCAGTACATAATAATAGAGATAGCTAGAGATCGAAGTGTTTGTCTCCATTTTGCAAACACTACTTGTCCTCCGAATCAGAATACTCCGAAGCAGTAGACGTCCCACGGGCACTGGTGGTGGTACTAGGTGACGCTGCCCATAGTTGACGCTTCCAATCTTGCGGTACACCTCGTATGCAACATACGCATCTACTGCTGCATACTCAATGTTGATACCGTCAAGTGGGGTCTTCTCCCAGAGTTTGTGCTGATCGTTGGGTAATTTTGTCTTCATATCAGCGTACTCCTCGTCGATCAAGGTGAATGCCATATCAGCCATTGAAGTCTTGTCATGCTTAAGCTTGAAAATGCGCTGGATATCAATGTGGCAGGCAGCTGGTATCTCAATACCCCAGGTGCGCCTCATCTTGATCTTGTCATTCGTTATATCAACGCTAGCAAAATGTATGCCGCTGCGAAGGAACTCCATGAGTATTGGACAGTGCTTGTCACTACTGCAACAACAAAATTGAACAAATGTTAAATACTGGTGCAACAAGTATATTTCGGCATGCACAAGTATGTATAATAAGAAGTGGAACACATGTTAAATACTGCTGCAACAAAGTGGACAGTTCTTTATGAGAATTTCGATCATTTTTAATTGATTGCATGTATATCACAAACGGCTTCCCGGCTTCCCGTTTTCACGGCTTCCCGGTTTCACGTTTTCCCGGTTTCCCGTGAAGTCGGAAAGTCGTGAAGTTGGGAAGTCGGTACGGAAAGTCGGGAAGTCGGTACGGAAAGTCGTGAAGTCGGAAAGTCGGGAAGTTTTCACGTTTTCCCGTCTTCCCGGTTTCACGTTTTCCCGGCTTCCCGGCTTCCCGTTTTCACGGCTTCCCGGTTTCACGTTTTCCCGGTTTCCCGTGAAGTCGGAAAGTCGTGAAGTCGGGAAGTCGGTACGGAAAGTCGGGAAGTTGGTACGGAAAGTCGTGAAGTCGGGAAGTCGGGAAGTTTTCACGTTTTCCCGTCTTCCCGGCTTCCCGGTTTCACGTTTTTCCGGCTTCCCGGTTTCACGTTTTCCCGGCTTCCCGTTTTCACGGTTTCCCAGATTAATTTACATATAAAGATCCCATATATATAAGAGGGACTAAAAGCGTCATCTATTCGATTACATGGAGATCAACAAGCTAGCCACTACTATTCGTATTACCTTGCCCACTGGAAGACCATGACATGTTTCTTGAAACAAAGTTGGATGACGGCAACATCTCTTTGATCGGCCGTGTACTCGAGATCAAGGCCCATGAACTTCTTGTTGTTGTCTTCCTCCTCTTCAAGCCAATACTTGAAATCGGAAAGAAAATCCGGCACCTTGGCGCTGTCGTTCGTGTAGACGACATTGAGATTGGTCGTGCCATGTGCGAGCACCTTCCCGTAGCGAGTGATTGGATTCATGGTGGAAGGATGGGGAAGAAGAGAGGAGAGGGGAGACGAACAGAAATGTCACGGTACTGTAGCAACAGCGGTTCCAGTGTGTTTTGATCGCTGGCGCGGGAGGCAAACCGTTCGGACCTTTAGTCCCGGGCCGTATTATGACCCGGGACTAGAGGGTATCGCGCCAGGCGAACAGTTGCACCAACCCTCTGGTCCCGGGCTGTATTACGACCCGGGACTAGAGCTCCCTCACGACCCGGGACCAGTACAAAACTTTTGACCCGGGACTAGTGCCCCCTCTAGTCTCGGGTCGTAAGCCACCCGGGACTAGAGGCAAAATCGGCCCTAGACTAAAGGTCTCGTTTCTAGTAGTGTCGCCGTTGACACTGGTTTTCGATATGCAAAACGCTATGATAAACATTCTTAATATGACACGGTCATCAATAACTATTATATAGCAGTGACATTATAAGTTTAGAGCAAAGCACACTGCTCTTACTGCTCTTACATATACAGCGTCTACATCAATAAGTCTCCAGAATAGATAAGTTCTTCATTACAACATCTACAATCATCACTGGTATTCAAATTGTGAAACGGTATGATAAACATAGTTAATATGACACGGTAGTGAAATAACTACTATACATAGCAGTGACATTACAGGTTTAGAGCAAAGCACAATGCTCTTACATACACACAAGTTTACATGTATAAGACTTCAGAATAGATAGGTCTTCAAGGGGAGACATAGTTTCTTTAGCATCTACTCAAGCTGGACAGTGGTTGGAATCTCGACAACCTCCTTGTGAGACTGAGAAATAAGGATGGAATTAACAATCAGATGGCAACACAGTGTCGTTACTAAGGATAGTGACAATGCAAGTAAATCTAGTTACCGATCATAAGTTTTCCAATTGTTAGATAGTATACAGACAATGGAAGTACAATCGATTAACAATTAGGACCAGCCAAGCATGCATTTCAAGGCCGAAAGGTGCTATGTGCTATTTCACACTGAGATGGTAGATAGTTGAACCCTGAGCTATAAATTGATTTCGAAAATGATATCGTACAACGGCTGAATCTGTACAAAATTAACAACATGGACTTAAATTTGAGAATTATTATTTGATGCACGAGTCTCGAACAGCATGGACTAAACATTATACAACTTTGGAAGGCCATTGGCATTTGGCAAGACTTCAAAGGCACTGAAATTAGAACCAAGACTGGAGACTCCATAGCACAAATTGGAATTGAAAGAAAGTACAGAGGCAAACTTACATGAATAGGTCTTCCTGTAAAACCAAAACGGTTTCATATGCCAAGCAATATATACTTGGTAAATAATGCACGATTGTCATACAACCTGCAATTTAAAACATTGATGTTCAGATATGCATACTCACTCGAGGTCCATTTCAATAGGTTCTATAAATATCAGATGAAACAACAGAATGGAACTTGCATGTCTAAGCTGATGAACTCAGATACTAAAGACTGATATTTCAATTTCAAAAGAAGATTAAAACGTCAGACTGGAATTTATACATGTATCAAATGAAGATTTTTCTCGAGTCCCATTGTTTTATCTGAAATAAACCATAATGTTCATGGTACATAGTGAACAAAATGCAATAGATCTACAATTGCAGGTTTACCGTGATGGAAATGCAAATGGAACAAAGCTAGAAAAAATATACTATATACTAATGTTTTCTCAACTATGGCGTGGACCATCTGATTTCCTCTAACAATAGACAAATTGCATACAAATATGATGCTCTACCTATCCAAATTTAGTGTCAGTTGTAGCCAAACCAAAGTAGTGAAACCAGCAGATGCATATATCTCACTGTTATTATTTTGCAAGGTGTATACTGACTTACAATGAACTTGTTAATCTGCATTAAAAATACACAACATCATTTTTAAAGGTGTATACATTTTCAAGCTTTTTAACAGATTACTCATTTATTTGTTCCATGATCTATTCCTAAAACTGCAGAATATTCCAGTGAAGATATATAAACATATCTTGTGAAACTCAAGCTTTAAAACGGCACTGCTATATTTTATCATCAAGTTTTTGTCTGGAGTACAGACTTATGCTCAGTAGTGCAGGGTAGGACGGTACTGAGAATAGCAGAATGTAAATTAAGTGGTTTGCCTGTAGGTGACTGGCAACATTTTTCCTGGCAACTTTCTCAGCATTCATGAGCTCACCTTTCTGCCCAAACAGAAGAGTAACATCAACAAAGTTAAACTATGGAGTTACAACGCATATATCTCAGTAGTGCTATCACTTACATGAAGCAAAAAATTATAATTAGATGGCACGAATGCAGCATATATAGATTAATTTCATAGAAAACATACAAATTTTATTAAATGATCTCTGCAGAAAGGATTAGCTTTACCTTTCACAATCCTATTTTGTTCTCCGCATTAACTGATCTGCACGGTGATGAAGAAGGAAAGGACGAAATAAAAAAGGAGTATTGGATATTGTCATTTGCTGAATCATCTTTCGTATCCCCGAGCTGCAAAATTAATAGAAGAAAGTTAGATGACCGATGTGGAAAGAGTTATATGGACTCAAACCTTTTGCTGCAACTCGTGAATAAAAAACTGCAGGAGGTTTTTTTACGCCTCCCCTGCACGTTTACAACCAGTACAAATTCAGCGCCAAAAACATTATGGAGGAAAGAAATCGTTCATTAGCATTATTAGAACTGTTAATGACCCTACCGCTATCCTTTTTGTCATTCCATTTTATGTTGACAGAGGCTAGCTAAACGGTTGATGTGGAAGATGCCAAGTACATCCTTGAGAATGGCAAGCTGCTGGGCGACAGGGTAGAGGAAATCATGAGCGAGTGGGATACCCAGAAAGAAGAGTTCTACCAGGCAGGCGTGTCTCCTGGTGATGAGATGGCGGTGGTTGACAACGACGAATTTGGAGAGTTCCACGACGAAGACGTTGCTCGGCGACACTCATGGCAAGCACCGCTGGGAGATTAACCTAAGATAAGACATAGATTAATCTTTCCCTTCAGGATTTTCGTCAAACATCTTGTAGGCATAAATAATACAAAATCTGCACACACAAAGATGAAGATTTATGGGGATTAGAGAGAGAGGTCTAGACCTGGAGGTGATATATACTCGATGCTGAGGTAGGCGGTGGTGGCGCCATGGCCCGTGAAGGCGATGTTGGCTGCCGGCCAGCAGAGCCGCGCACGTGAGTGCTGCCTCGTTGCAGGCTCTTCCTCGGCACCTCCACTCTTTGCAGGCCAATGGCGTTGCCTCCAGATCAGCCGGTCGACATGGGGTCTGGGACATGCCGTTGAAGGTCGAGCTCCTCACACGAGTCGCCTCCGCGTCGTCGTCGTCGCCGTAGGTGGCTGAGAGAGGGATCCAGCGAGAGAGGAGGTGAGGCGGGAGAGAGAGAGAGAGAGCCCGAGGACATCCAACAGAGAGAGGAATAAGAGACACACTTGATTCGTCGTCCTCGTGACCAGTGGTCGCAAACGCCCGTGGACTGCCATCTCCCCCAGCCTCGTGGCCAGCGGTCGCTCCTGCTTGGCTTGGCTGCCTGACGAGCGACACATGCGCCTCCTTCCTCTCGCTGGATCGACGCGCCGCCATGCCTCCTCTCGGCCCCCAATCCCACGCTGCTCAAAAAAGAGAGTGAGAAGAAGCAAAAAAAATTTATACAGGGAATGGAGGCGGAAGTCGGAGATGACCTCACCTGTGGCACAGTCGAGATTCAACGGACGGTGGCGCGTGCACTTCTTCCTCAATCCCCCGCTGCTAAAAAAGGAGAGTAAGAAGAAGCAAAAAAAAAAAAAACAGAGAAAAGGGGACGACAGTGATAGGAGAGACGACCACACCTTGGCCACGGGCGAGATCCAGCTGAAGGCGAGGACGACGATGGCCACTTCTGCCTCCTTTCATCTGTGCGGCCTACGATGCATGTGCCTCCTTCCTGCGAGGGCAAAGACGCCGAAGCGCAGCGGCGGCATGAGGGTTTGCTGCTTGGGGGAGGAGAAGAAGCGGAGGAGGATTGGACACACAGAGAGAGAGGACGAGGTGGAACCTTTGGGATGGGCCGAGCTCCACCACGTGTTGCTCTCGGGGCCGTAGACGACCATCGCGGCGAGGCGCGCTCCGACGGACCGCCCCTGGTCCATCGCGGCGGCAGCAGACCAGTTCCTTTGCCCCTTTCAAGTAGTTGCAGGGAGACATGGAACCTGAGTGAGACGAAGAAGAGGAACGTGACTACGTGAGAGAGATAGGAGTTAATGCCACCCGCGGTCACACAACTCGACGCCAATGTGCACTTAAGTCACACTTCTCCAGAATGTGATTATTTGGTCACACAACTCGACAAGTGCGTGCACGCAGGTCACTGGCCCCACTTGTCAGTCCGTTTTGGACGGTAAATTTTCAGAAAACCCCCTAGAGTAATATTAATTTTACAAAATGGTCCCCCTAGAGAACCATTTTGTAAAATTAGAAGGACCATTTTGTAAAATTAATATTACTTCAGGGGGTTTTCTGAAAATGTACCGTCCAAAACGGACTGACAAGTGGGGCCAGTGACCTGCGTACACGCACTTGTCGAGTTGTGTGACCAAATAATCACATTCTGGAGAAGTGTGACTTAAGTGCACATCGACGACGAGTTGTGTGACCGCGGGTGCTATTAACTCGAGAGATAGAGGCGGAGGAGGACGCACCTTCAGAGTGGACTCCAGCTCGTGGATTGGGCCGCTGCGGCCAGCCGCCAGCCGTTCTTCTAGGGATGGCGCACGGTGGAGAAAAGAAGGCGCAGGTAGAGGTCGTAGGAGCAGGGTGCGGCATGGCGCCGGCCCGTTGAAAGTTTTACCGACTTTTACCGACTTTGTTGAAAGTTTCAGTTGCCATTTTTAAATTTTAAATCAAACGAGGACCCTTGGGCTCAGCTCCAAATCTCTGCACTCCTCAAAGCACATTTCCAACCGTTTCATGCCAGGCCCGATAACAGGCCGTTAGGTGGGCTGGCCACGCCGCTCTCTCTCGACCCCCACCACTTTCTCTTCTTCGGTTCTTCCTCCTTCCCAAAAAAAACAAATAAATCGCGGAGTTCCCAACGCTCTCTCTCTCTCCCCCTCGCTCGCATTCCCCAATCCAATCCTCGACGGCGCCATCGGCGGCGGCGGCGGCTTCCCCGGCAAGTATCGCTCTGCCTCCGTTCCCGTCCCGTATCCTCCCTTACCTCCCCCGCGCCCCAATCGCGCCGCAGATTTCACACTCCTGCTCCCCCCGTATTTCCCTCTCCGCGATTTCGGCTGGGTTCTCGGAGGATCGCGACTGGCTCGTTAGGGTTTCGATTCGCCGGGACCCGTGCCCCCACTGCCCCGAGCGGAGTCCGCCATCGTCGTCTCGGCGCGCCTTCTCCATCTTCCCTGGTACGGCGGGAACGTTTTCCGGCACGTGCCGGCGTTTTCCAATCGATCCCCTGTCCATTTCCGTTCGGTTTCTTTCGATCTTGACGAAGAGCGTGGTTTTCACTCCCGCGTGCCTCTCACTCTCGTGGTGTTATTGGCAGGGGAAAGATAGCGGGATGGAGGGGCAGCAGACGTTCGGAGGCGGCGGCGGCAACTGGGCCTATCCGCCCTGCCCTGGCTATAGCCCCAACGCCAACGCCAACACCAACGGGAACCACTTCATGTATGATGCCGCGTCCGCGCCGCAGCAGCTGCAGCTCTTCGGCAGCAACGCAGGTATGGTGATGATTGTCTTCCGCTGCATCTTGCTCTAGAGTTCAGAGTTGGGTGTAGGCAATCCTGTTGGATTCACTGAATGTTATTACCAAGATGAGCAGATACATTGCGTCTATCCCTGCTCCTCATTGTTTCTTGGTCGTGGTCACTACAGTCCAGTACTTTATCAGTAGTGTAAGCTAGCAACGTCTCATTATGTACAGGGCATCATCTCAAAGATTTCTAGGTTAGCATGGAGGCATTTTCACCCAGATAGATGATATTGTGACCGAATCTGTAGGTTAGTCTTAGAGGTGATAAACCTTGTGAGCGATGCTACCAGGATAAAAAGACAACCATGTCTCAGTTGCAAGGTTTATCGAGCTTGCTTGTTAAGGACCATAATCTTATATCGTATTGCTTACCGTCAGTCTGCACATCACATTGCCAAATTGGAGCCTATGTATCTTTATTACTGACTTTCTTAGCAGATAGTACTGCTTACAGTGATAACCCCCAAGCACTCTCTGATAACATAATTTTTATCAGCTAGTAATGTGTGCAGTGCCAATATTAAACCATTATTCAGGCCATGTTTGGAATTGGTTCTCTTTTTGGAATACCCTCCTTGTACTGTGCCTAAAAGGACAGCATTTTGCCTGCTGAGTTTTGTGGTTAAATTTCATTTTGAGTTCTAATGGATTTAGCAAGAATACTCTTCGTGATGCCTTGCCTGCCAGATATGCATTGCTATGTATGTGTGCCAAATGCTTGCTTCGACGCTTTTGTATCCTTGTAGTCTTGTTTTTGGATATCCATATTGACTTCAGTATGAGTGAACCAGCTAATTAGCATATCTACCTCCAACAGGACTAGTTAGGCAGTTTGCCTTCTTGCCACAACACATAATTTTAATCCTGCTATGTGATGCTCAAATAAATGATTCGATGTTAATCTATTTATTTCTTGTAGTTGGCACCAGTGGTTATTATAACTACAATGGAAATGTTAACATGCCTGTGATGAACCAAGCAAGAAAGACAAGTGACTATATGCCTTTTATGAACCAAGCAAGAAAGACAAGTGAGTATACAGTGGATGAGAAGAAGCTCAAGCTTCAGATGTCCTTGAACAACAATGCTGACGGACTCAGCTCAAAACAAAACAATGCTGACGGGTTGCCATGTACTGGTAATTCAAGCGTTGTGTCTACTGGGCTAAAACTGTCCTACGAGGATAATGAGCGTAATTCTTCCACCACATCTGGTAGTGGAAGCATGTCTTTGCCTACCACGACGTCGTTCGTCAGTGATATCACGGCAGAAATGGAGAAACGAAACAAAGAGATTGACAATTATTTCGGAATGCAGGTACTTAATTTATCCTGCATTATTTGTCTGACTACTTCTGAGCTGTGGTTTTCCTCAGATAGTAATGGTAATATTTACTTTCAGGACTATCTTACTATTTCTACTCTTTAGTTCGTTATGGAAACACTATGCCATGCAGTTTAGTGTCCAATGGTAGAGTTACCTAAATCCTAATATTTATTCTGAAGTTGTTGTTGGCATCACTTATTCTTACTTTCTAATTGTATAGATGGCTGATTTTCACACCTCCTGATTGCCAAATATGAAATATATTGACATATTTCAGGCCTTGTAGTCCCCCTCGTTTGGTCAAATTGTCCGTATAGAAATTCGGCATCTGTTTAAACTGTTTTACTATATAGAGTGTGATTGCAATGATATGGAAGAGGAAGATAATGTGTTGGTTCCTTATTGGGGTATGTAGTGTATGAGGGATCCTGATGTCGTAGGCTCTGGTGGCTCACACATCACTTGTTGGTTCTACTCCGTATAGCTTATTGTTGAAGTAAGTCAATCAAGTACAGAGGGTTTCTGGTGGTTATGTTGTGCCTCTTTCTCACAGGTGGAACAGCTCAGTAAGCGTGTCAGAGAGATGCAGAAGAAGCAGATGATTTATTTTATGGGCTCTCTGAAACGAGAAGTAGCAAAGAAGCTACGGGAGAAGGAACTCCAGGTGGAGGCCATGAACAGGAGGAGCCAGGAGCTGAACGAGCAGATCAGGCAGGTGGCCATGCAAGCCCAGTCATGGCAGTCGGCGGCGCTCTACAACGAATCCATCGCGAGCAGCCTGAAGAGCCAGCTGATGCAGGTGGTAGCGGATCACGCCATCCGCACCAGGGAAGGCTGTGGCGACAGCAAGGAGGTGAGCGCTGCGCCTGGCCAGAACAACAACGCCAACGCTGCCGACGCCGCGCCCGGGGGCTTTTTTGAGTCGAGCCTCCTCCTCGGAGGCAAGAGCATGGCTGGTGGCGGCGGCGGACCGCGGCAACGGTGGCTTGCAGGTGGTGCGGCGCAAAGGAGGCGGTGGTGCTGGTGATGCCGTGCCGCCACCTGTGCCTGTGCGTGGATTGTGAGAGGATTGCTGATACCTGCCCTGTCTGTCAGTTCCCCAAGAGCGTAGCGTCGAGATCAACATGTCCTAGGAAACAATCTTATGTAGCGGAGAAATTGACTATGTAGCGGACTAGTGGTACAACTGTACATAGATATAGTAAATCCCTTGTCTTGCTGCCATGATTTTTGCCTTGGTCTGCAACCTGTGGTCCTGAATTTTTCGATGGTTGGTGAGAGATTTCTAGTCCCTTCTGGAACGCGTGATTTTGTCCCCAGATCCTGTGGGAAAATGAGAAGATTGTCAGCGAAATTCATGTGGTTCCAAACAGACTTTAGAAACACTGGAGCAGCAATATCATGCTTCACATGACAGTTTCAGCAAAAGGCAGTGATCATATCACTGAATATACATTTTGCCTTTATATCGCAGAAATACAAAAAGGAATGAATTGTTAGAAGAGTCTACGCGCGTCATAGGACGTTGCGGCAGGAACAATGTGAGGATGGACGAGCAGCAAAGCTAGACCGGCAGCACACGCAAGGCTACGGGCAGTGCAGGGGATGCTGCCCAACGGAATGGGCCGGACGAGTGCGTACGTATTAAGGCATAGCCAGCCCACGGCACGCCGCTGGTGCGGTGCGTGCCATGAGCGAACTTCATGCAAAACCAAACGGTGCCGGTGCGGTTCATCATTGCCACCTGGATCTAGCTACGGAAAAGTTTCAGCCGGTGGGGGGTATGACAAAGGTGTTCATGTCGACATGCCATGGATGAACCAAATGCAGTTGCTTCGTGTCTTTGCGTGAACCTAGACCGTCCGATGATGAAAATGATCGGTCCAGATCCTGCCACAACGGTAAGGAGACGCGGGTTTTCCCCCTCCCTGGCACCCATTTTGGCACTACTACGAGGTTAAAATGGGATGAAGAACTGACATTCTTTTTCCTGTTGTTACCTGCAATCATTCGGCCGGCTCTTGAGGGGATTGCAAATGAAGCGGGAGACGCTACCGTGGAGTCCTTGTGATTGCGAGAATCTAACCGTCGAGCTACGTCATCGATCTCCAATCATGAAATTTTGGTGCAGTGTGCCCAGGTGGCCAGGAGCATCAACCTCTTCGGTATTTTTGGTTTGCAAGAGTCTAACAACCTAGGATTGTGTTGTGTGTGTTAGCATGTTTTCCTTAATCCTACACCACATGGCGATGTTCCAGTATGTACGTATGAGACAGGAAATTTCATGTACAACATACTTAAAAAGAGCCTATGGCGAAAGAAAAAAACCATATATTGATCACCGTACCACAAATCGCACACGCCACACGCAAAAATTCTCCGGGGAATCACAAGCTTCAAATCCTCCCATGAAAATTGTTTGGATCAACGAGGGATGTATGTAGCGTATGCCGTATGTCGATCCTGTCTGACCTTTTTTTTTCTTCTGAAGGAAAAAATGAATATACTATGTCTTAAGCTATCAATGTTTATGTAAAGACAACCGAAAAGGTCCCCTAATCCTCTGCAAAAGGGAACATGGTTCATGGATGGATCCATCAAAAGTTCTTGCAAGAAACAATAAGTTATGACCAGTAGTCCTCTCACAGTTGGAATTACAGCTTGGCTATCGTTTCAGCCAATGATAACGTTGTTTTTTCTTGACGTGTTCATTTAACCATTCTTTTTCAGCAGGAGTATCTTGCAAATCAAATCGAGGAAATGCCAAGAAAATCAAAAGGATGGATGGACGCATGCTAGCTTGGGCATAGCTAGTATAGTAGTATGGGTCCCCTTTTGCAGAGGATGAGTAAAGCATAAACCACACCTTGCCCTGTCGAACACTTGTATCATTCCCTTGCACTTCAAGTCCCTCTCTCTCCTTGCTTACCCGGTTCTCCCACTATAAATTGTAGCACGGACGACCCTTCCAACCAAAACCATGCCACACACGCACACAGAGGTGAAATGGAGCGAGGGAGAAGAAAGCGAAGAGGCATGAGAACAGCACCGATGTTCTTGGTGTTGGTGCTCATATTCATGGCCGTGGCGAGAGCAGCGGAGGAGAGAACCGACACTGGTGATGTCGATGGCGGTGATGGAGGCGAAGACGAGGTGTTTAACAAGAGGTTCTTGAAGCTATGGACTGATGGAGGCGGCGGAGACGAGGAAGACCACCTCAAATGGTACGGCGATGATGATGAGTACGACGAAGAGGAGGAGGAGGAGGTGGTGGACGGAGATACCATCACGTTGGTGGCGCCAGATGCCCGTCGCCGACGAAGAAGAAGAGGAATGTCGTCAAGGTCGACAGCTTCGGCGCGGCGGGGACGGCTGCACCGACGACACAAAGGTACATCTTGGCGTACTTAGGCTAATTTTGATTTCCACCAATCGTTCATGCCAACTCCGTGACACGTACGGACATACCAACTCGATCTCCATGGCGTGACGACAGGAGCTAGCTATATTGCTGGCGAGAAGGAATTTCAGAAACGTTGCCTGCTGAATGACCACCTTTAATTTGATGCAACTTTTTCTAATGAGAAAGTTCGACGAGCTTAGATTATAATTAATCAAGTGATTATTTATGGACTAGGGTTTTTTCACAATGTAACCGAGATTAGACAACTTCGCACATATGCATGTTAAATCAATTAAAAGAGAGACGACTGATTAGTGCTCTTCATGTGCATAAAAGTCCTTTTTTAAATGAGAGAAGAAAATTACTCATGTAGAGAGAAAGAGAGGGAACGTTTCGATGCTGCAATGAAAAGAAGATATACAGACCTTACGAATGCAGCTAGGATGATGTCACACTTTCCATGTGCTCTTTTAAGCGATGAGCTAACCTGGTATCAGGTGTAAAAAAGGGTGAAGAGATCTGATAGGGATTGGCGGTTGCTTAGCTTAACTGACTCATCATTCAGTCATCCTCCGCCGACGGTGTGTAAATCTCGTTCAGAGATCCTTCCTAATAAAAAACAAATCACGTTTTCTGCATGCTTGCACGTATAGGCCTAAAAATTTAGTTTGTGTGTCAACATTTTTTTTCGAAACGTGGGGCAAAAGCTTTGCCCCATTATCATTAATTAAGAGAGAGTTCGAACAAGAGTGTTAAGGGCCCGACAAAAAGTAAGAACACACGGAAGATACAACCGGATTACTCTCCCGGCATAATTTCACCCCCAACGTTTCGCGCCCGCAAGGAACCAAAGTTTCGCCTCTTGCTTGATCTTGGAGAGGATGGCTAGGGATGATGTGTGTTTGTTCCGGAAGACGCGAGCGTTCCTTTCATTCCAAATCTCCCATGAGGTTAGGAGGACAAGCGAGGCCATCGCCAGACATGTGTTGCCACCATTTCTTGAGGGAGAGAGCCGGCCTAAGGGAAAGGTCGGGGTTGTGAAGACCTAGCCAATCCTTCAAGATGGACCACACCCTAGTGGTAAAGCGGCAATGAAGGAAAAGGTGGTCGGTCGTCTCCGGTGCCCTTTTACAAAGTCAGATGCAAGGTGGTGGTCGGTCGTCTCCGGTGTCAACATTTCATTTCATATATACAAGGCAGAAGCTCTGCTTATAGATACAAGAAAATTTATTTCACAAGCCATGTCACAAGGAGCATACATGCATGTAAGTGGGACTACATGTTCCATTGATACAAGAAAATAAAACTCGAGCTCAGAGATGTGTTGGTAAATCCACTCTCTGAGCTAGGTCGGTCACTTCTTGTTTCTCATTTTTGTCTAACATAGTATAATGCATGAGAAACAGTGTATCTATGTGTGTTTGCTTCCAAGGATTAGCTCATTGCAAATATTGATGTGTTGAGTTTGATGTACCAGGCATTCGCGAAAGCGTGGGAAAAGGCGTGCTCACTGAAAGACGCCGTATTCGTTGTCACCGCCGGCCGGCGCTACAAGGTGGGCCCGATCAGGTTCATGGGTCCGTGCAAGGAGAGGCTGGTTGTCCTCATACATGGCACCATCGTGGCGCCGGAGGAGCCATCGGAGTGGGATCCCAAGAGCCCGCGTCTGTGGCTCCTCTTCGGCGGCCTCGTCGGCGCGCGCATCCAGGGCGGCGGCGTCATCGACGGGTCCGGCACCAAATGGTGGGCCAACTCCTGCAAGATCGACAAGTCCAAGCCGTGCAAGGCCGCCCCGACGGCGGTGACCATCGACTCGTGCTCCGGCGTGCGGGTGCGCGGCCTGCGGATCCAGAACGCGCAGCAGATGCACCTGACGGTGTCGCGGTCGCGAGGGGTGCGGCTGGACAAGATGGCCATCACGGCGCCGGAGGACAGCCCCAACACCGACGGCATCCATGTCGCGGAGTCCACCGCGTGACCATCACGGCGTGCCGCATCGGCACCGGGGACGACTGCATCTCCATCTCGAACGCCAGCTTCGCCGTCAAGATGAAGGGCATCGTGTGCGACCCGGGCCACGGCATCAGCATCGGCAGTCTGGGACAGGGCGGCTCCTACGCCGCCGTCGAGGGGATCTCCCTCGACAAACGCCCGCATCAGCCGCGCTCAGAACGGCGTCCGAATCAAGACGTGGCAGGGCGGCGCCGGCTACGTCCGGAACGTCCGGTTCTCCAACGTGCTCGTCGACGACGTCGACCACCCCATCATCATCGACCAGTTCTACTGCGACTCGAAGACGCCGTGCAAGAACCAGAGCACGAACGTGCAGGTGAGCAACGTGGTGTACCGGAACATCACCGGCACGTCGAGGCGGGCGGAGGCGATCAAGTTCGCGTGCAGCGACGCCGTGCCGTGCAGCAACATCGTGCTCAGCAACATCAACCTGCTCCGGGAGAACGGTGCCGAGGTGCAGACCGTGTGCAACTGCGCCATGGGATTCGACTATGAGCCTGTGCGCCCCGCCGCGGACTGCCTCAGGAACAGCGCGTGCGGCGGCGGGGGAGGCCAGAAGGTCGGCGAGAAGGAGCCGAGTGCCCGGCCGCTGCACACCGAGCTGTGAAAACTATGGGATCAGTATGTGCAGGTGTTAGCTTGTCAGACATGCCCTTTTGACCTCCAAATTAACTAGGTTTTTTTATTCTTATGCTTACCGCCATATGTATCGATAAATTAGTTATTGTATATGATGATGCTTGATTTGACCTGTGTGAGCTTGTGATTAGTGGGAAGGACCCCTATCGATTTATGCGTAGTACTTCTTCATGTTTGTAAAATATGGCCAAGAAGCACATCTACATTGTACTCAATTGTTTCTCAAAGCGGAACACAACTACTAGAACAATTAAAATTGTGTTGTAAACAAAAACTAATCAAAAGAAAACATGGAAAAATGTGCAAAACCAGTCTGGAGACTAGACCGTCCATGGGCTACTGGGCTTCTGTGGGTGTCTCACAACCACTCCATCGGTTGCTTAAAATGGCGTAATGGCGTATAAATTTCATTCAAAATCAAACAATTTAAAAGATTGATCAAATTTATAAAAAACTATTAACATCTAAAATGTTAAATCAATACTATTGAGTACATAATGAAATATACTTTACATTATATACACGTAGAATTACAATTGTTAATGAATCTGATTGTCAGTGTGGTCTAACATAATATTGATTGACTTTTCAGAAAATATATACACCTTCTTTTGAACAACGAGGTAGTATACATTACCCCCCCCCCCCCCCCCCCCCACACACACACACACACATAAACCACACAAACATTGGCTTTTTCGTACTAGCATGTGGAGGCCACAATTAAGCTTCTCCAAGCACTAGCAGAAAAGGGGGCAACGGTGCGCCCCCTTTAATACCGGTCATGCAAAAACCGGTACTAAAGGAGGGCATTAGCACCGGTTGCGTTCGTGGCACCGCGGCGAGGACCTTTAGTACGGTTGCTAATGACAACCGGTATTAAAGGCTACCCTTTAGTACCGGTTTTTTAAACCAACCGGTACTAAAGGGTTGGAGGCCCCGCGGCAGGTTGGTGGCCCCACGCCCACGGCAAGCCCTTACCAACCGGTACTAAAGAGTAGCCTTTAGTACCGGTGGTAATAACAACCGGTACTAAAGGTTCTGCCTATATGGCTTCTTCCACCCCGAGCCAGCTCCATTTGAAGCAACTCGACCCAACTCCATTTTTCCTCTCTCCCAAGCTCTAGTCACCCATTTTTCTCCAACATTTGTCAAGATTGGTGGCACCCTATACAAGGGTTAGCAACTTCTTCATCTTCTCTTCCGGCATTTCAAGTTTAGCTCATTTTCGTGCAAGTTTAGCAAGTTTGATTTTGTGGTGCTTGCAAGGTGTTTGATGAAATGCTAAGTTAGGGATTTCATTTGTTTTATATGCATTTTGAGCTCAAATTAAAGTATAATTTGTGGTTTTATATAGTGTCCCCTTCCTCACCGCCGTCGATCGCCCGCGCCGCTCCGTCACCGACACCACCTCGGTGAGCCTCTTTTTTATCTTTTATTTTAAAAATTGTTAGTTATATGATTTAAATGCATAATTATTTCTTGTATAATTTTCTTATGTTTTTTTATATATGTATAGTGTCATGGTTTTGATATCCGTCCCCTTCGGCCCTCGTCCGGTCTATGTGGATTTATTTTGTTTCGTGTTTATAACAATCATGCCGACCAACTTGACGTAGATATATTTTTATTTAGGAGGTAGTTGAACCGGAAATTCCGGCCGACCCTATTGTCGAGTATTTTAAAAAAGAAAACGACGATTTGAGAGCAAAATTGAAGATAAGTGAAGATCTTCGTCTCCAATGCCTAGAAGAGAAGATGGAATTGGACTTGAAGATTGCCGACATCGTTGATGCTCACGGGGTCGAGCTTGCCGACGTCGTCGCTGCTCACGAGAGGAAGATGGATGCAATGCGCGCCAAGCTTAAAAAGATTAGAAAATATGCCATTAGTCAAGAGGCTTGGTATCATTATGCTGTTGGTTCAATAGTTACCTTGGTTGCGATTCTGATCGCATTTGTTGTTGGATTTAAATTCTTTAGATAGTTGTATGTTAGTTTCGATTGATGTATGTTTCGTGAGAACTATGTATTACATTTGGGCACTACTCTACTTTGATTTTAATGTGATGAACTTGTATAAATTAATTTGGTCACGTATCTCTATTCATTATTTAGCTGGTGTAATGGTTTTTGATGTATTTATGTAATGCAGATGAGCCGAGAATGGATGTACGGTGATCGACGCTGTCCCGAGTTCATTGATGGCATGCATCGTTTTCTCGATGTGGTTAAGTTAAACAAGCTGAAGAATGGTTTTATGATTTGTCCATGTGATGAATGTCGGAATACGAGGAATTACCCGAGCGTAAGAACCATACACTCCCACTTGTTGCGACAAGGCTTCATGCCCAATTATTTTTGTTGGACCAAGCATGGAGAAAGAGGGGTTATAATGGAAGACCCTGAAGAAGAGGATGATGACAACTATCCTGTGTTCTCTGAACACGGTGATACTACAATGGGGGAAGACGAAGTTGAGCTCGAGGTCATTGTTGATCAGTCCGATGATGATGATCTTCGTCGGGTCATTCTTGATGAACAGATGAAGTGCGGAAGTGAAAACGAGTGGTCGAAGTTGGAGCGCATGTTAGAGGATCACAAAAAATTGTTGTACCCAAATTGTGAAGATGGCCAGAAAAAGCTGGGTACCACCCTGGAATTGCTGCAGTGGAAGGCAAAGAATGGAATATCTGACAAGGCATTTCAGGAGTTGCTACAAATATTTAAGAAGAGTCTTCCAAGGAATAATGAATTGCCGCACAATACATACGAAGCAAAGAAGATTGTCTGCCCTCTAGGATTAGAGGTGGAGAAGATACATGCATGCATCAATGACTGCATCCTCTACCGCGGTGAGAAGTACGAGAATTTGAATGCATGCCCGATATGCGGTGCATTGCGGTATAAGATCGGGCGAGATGACCCAGGTGATGTTGAGGGCGAGCCGAGCCCCAGGAAGAGGGTTCCCGCGAAGGTGATGTGGTATGCTCCTATAATACCACGGTTGAAACGTTTGTTCCGAAACAAAGAGCATGCCAAGTTGTTGCGATGGCACAAAGAAGACCGTAAGGAAGACGAGATGATGAGACACCCCGCTGATGGGTCTCAGTGGAGAAACATCGACAGTGCGTTTGGGGAATTTGCAGCTGACGCAAGGAACTTAAGGTTTGGTCTAAGTACAGATGGCTTGAATCCGTTTGGGGAGCAGAGCAGCAGTCATAGCACCTGGCCCGTGACTCTATGTATCTATAACCTTCCTCCTTGGTTGTGCATGAAGCAAAAGTATATTATGATGCCAGTGCTTATCCAAGGCCCGAAGCAACCCGGCAACGACATTGATGTGTATCTGAGGCCATTAGTTGACGAACTTTTACAGTTGTGGTCTGACGAAGGCGTACGTGTGTGGGATGAGTACAAACAGGAGGAATTTGGCCTACGAGCGTTGCTGTTTGTAACCATCAATGATTGGCCTGCTCTTAGTAACATTTCAGGACAGTCAAACAAGGGATACAATGCATGCACGCACTGTTTAGATAAGACTGACAGTATATATTTAGGTAACAAGAATGTGTACCTTGGTCATCGTCGATTTCTTCCAAACAGGCATCCCGTAAAAAAGCCAGGCAAGCATTTCAAAGGTGAGGCAGATAACCGAACGAAGCCTACACGCCCTGATGGTGATGTTATATATGGCATGGTCAAGGATTTGGAAGTAATATTTGGAAAGGGTCCTGGCAGTCTAAATGTTCCAAAAGACGCTAACAAGCGCGTACCCTTGTGGAAAAAGAAATCTATATTTTGGGATTTACCCTATTGGAAAATCCTAGAGGTTCGCTCTGCAATCGACGTGATGCACGTGACGAAAAATCTTTGCGTGAACCTGCTAAACTTCTTAGGCGTGTATGGGAAGACGAAAGATACATCGGATGCACGGCAGGACCAGCAAAGTACGCACGAACGAGACAACCTGAATCCAGAGAAGTACCAAGGTACTGCCAGCTACGCTCTTACCAAAGAAGAGAAGGAGATCTTTTTTCAAGTCCTGAGCAGTATCAAGGTCCCGTCTGGCTACTCGTCGAATATAAAGGGAATAATAAACATGGCAGAGAAAAAGTTCCAAAACCTGAAGTCTCATGACTGCCACGTGATTATGACACAATTACTTCCGGTTGCATTGAGGGGGCTTCTACCGGAAAACGTTCGAGTACCCATTGTGAAGCTATGTGCATTCCTGAATGCAATTTCTCAGAAGGTAATCGATCCAGCAACTCTACCAAGTTTACAGACGGGTGTGGTCCAATGTCTTGTCAGCTTCGAGTTGGTGTTTCCACCGTCCTTCTTCAATATTATGACGCACCTCATAGTTCACCTCGTCGAAGAGATTTCCATTCTCGGTCCTGTATTTCTACACAACATGTTCCCCTTTGAGAGGTTCATGGGAGTCTTAAAGAAATACGTTCATAACCGTGCTAGGCCAGAAGGAAGCATGTCCAAGGGCTATGGAACAGAGGAGGTCATTGAGTTTTGTGTTGACTTTATTCCTGATCTTAAGCCGATCGGTGTTCCTCAATCGCGCCATGAGGGGAGACTGCGTGGAAAAGGCACGCTAGGAAAGAAAGCAACAACATGTATGGACGGGCATTCTTTCACTCAAGCACACTACACAGTTCTACAAAATTCCAGATTGGTGGCTCCGTATATCGTGAAACACATGGATATTTTACGCTCCAATACCCGGAGGAGACTAACTTCTGGATTAAAGGGAAACACGTGGATACTTTCGGCAGTTGGTTGCGTACACATCTCATTAATAACAACACTGTTGGACAAGAGCTATACTTGTTGGCCAAGTCACCATCTTCGACTATATTGACTTTCCAAGGGTACGAGATAAATGGGAATACATTTTACACGGAAACCCAAGACAAAAAGAGCACTAACCAAAACAGTGGTGTCCGCTTTGATGCAACAAACGACGATGGGACAAAGGACACATATTATGGTTGCATACAGCAGATATGGGAACTTGACTATGGACCTTCTTTTAAGATCCCTTTGTTTCAGTGCAAATGGGTCAACCTGTCAAGCGGGGTAGAGATAGACCGGCGGTACGGAATGACTACAGTGGATCTCAAGAATCTTGCGTACCGCACCGAGCCATTCGTCCTAGCCAATGATGTGGCTCAGGTTTTCTATGTGAAGGACATGTCTTCCAGACCGAAAAAAAGAAAAGATAAGCAAGCCGGTACATCATACGATGAGCCAAAGCGCCACATAGTTCTTTCAGGAAAAAGAAACATCGTGGGAGTGGAGGACAAGACAGACATGTCAGAAGATTACAATAAGTTTGATGAAATTCCGCCCTTCAAAGTGAAAACTGACCCAAGCATCGTGTTAAATGATGAAGAATGTCCATGGCTACGGCGCAATCAGAAGAAAGGGACACACAAGAAGAAAAAGTGAACACTAGATAGGGATGTTGTTGCTGATGTGTAATAATGTATTAAACCTTTTATGTAACTATGTCCTGAAAACTCAGAAGAGAGATCTAAACACTATGTCAATCAGCTGCAGTTTTACCAACACAATCGCGTGGTCGTGAGACGGCAAATCGGCCTTCGATCCAGAGAGCGGCAAGACGTCTCTGATGATTTGCAACAAGTGTTGGGGATGTTGCTAATCATCAGAGCGTCTTGCCGCTGCTTGGATCCGACCAAACGGTTGCAGGACGTAGCTAGGGAACCCGAATGTTTTGTGTTTGAGCGCCACTTCGATCCAAGCAGCGGTAAGACGTCTCTGATGATCTACAACCGTCCGGCAAGACATCTCTGATGATCTGCAACCGTTTGGAACGGTCGCAGGTCATCAGAGACGTCTTGCCGCTGGTTGCCCAAAGATGCCTCTCCGAGTGACGCTGGAATGTTTTGTGTGAGTGAGTGAGTGACGCTGGAATTCCGGGAGGGGGCTATATATAGGGTACGTGTGCTTCTTTAGTCCCGGTTGGTAACACCAACCGGGTCATGTGGCTCACGAAGTGGTCGTGATACTGCTGATCCAACAGCTCACAATCCCTCAAAAGAAACACACCCCTGATCCAACGTCTCACAAGCGCTTGAAAGAAACACACGATCCGTGTGCTTCTTTAGTCCCGGTTGGTAACACCAACCGGGACTAAAGTCGGGCTCACCCCTGATCCAACGTCTCACAAGCGCTTGAAAGAAACACACGATCCGTGTGCTTCTTTAGTCCCGGTTGGTAACACCAACCGGGACTAAAGTCGGGCTCACCCCTGATCCAACGTCTCACAAGCGCTTGAAAGAAACACACGATCCGTGTGCTTCTTTAGTCCCGGTTGGTAACACCAACCGGGACTAAAGTCGGGCTTTGCGGAGCCACGTGTCCTCCCCCAGCGCTGCCCTAGCCACGTGTCTTCCCCTAGCGCTGCCCTGGAGGTCTTTATATATTGTCGCCGACGGGGTAAACCCTAATCCACCATTCCTAGCCACGAACGCATCGTCTCCACGAGATGGATCCGCCACGCCCGCCGCAGCGCCTTCTGGACGAGGTCGAGCGTGCTCGGCAGAGCGTGCTTGGGCGCTACCGCGGGAGCCTATCCCGCCGTATGCCCACGAGCCCGGCGTGGAGAGGAATGCCCTCCTACCGGCCTCCTGCTCCGGTGCCGGAGGAGGTGCGGAGGACGTACGAGCGCGCGTGGTCCGACGTCCCTGACCCCGACGAGGATGCGTACGCCGCAGGGGTGGCGTGGGGATCCGTGGCCGTACCTCCACCAGTCGCCGCCGCCCCTCCCGACGAGGAGGATGACGACGACGACGACTTCGACTGGAGCGACCATGGGGAAGAGCGCGGCGGGCCGCAGATGCAGGAGGCCCTTGAAGCCTCCTTCCAGTCCGTCCACGACGACCGTGTATAGCGAGCCAGAACTGTCTGCCAGCTCAAGGCGAAGGAGGCTTCCGAGCTGGATTGGGCGCTGAAAGATTCATCCTCCATGGATCTTGCCCTCCGCCGCAAACGTGCGCGCGAGAACCGGGCGGCCGCGAACGGGGCTGGCTCCTCCCACCGTTCCTCCTAATCCTACGGCCTCCGAGCCAGCAAGTCCGTTTATGTAGAATAATGTTGGTGATGTTGGTGATGTATTAAACCTTTTATGTAATGCATTCTATGGAATGTATTAAACCTTTATGTAAGGAGCTTCGCGGTCACGACTCGTGTCAGACACGTGTCCCCCCAGCGCTGGGGAGGACACGTGTCCCCCCTTACGTATTGACGTCGTTGACAAATTGATAATAGATATAAAAACAGAAAACCAATAGATAGATAATTATTACAATTTTGTAGAAAATTAAATTAAATATATATTAAAGAAAAAGAAACTAGAGAAAAAAACAAAATAGAAACCAAATAGATATAAAAAACAGAAAACATAAGAAAGAAAAAAAAAAACTAGAGAAAAAATTCAAAAGCCCATTAGTACCGGTTGTACACTACAACCGGTACTAAAGGGCTGGGCTTCGCGCACGAATTTTCGCCGCGGCCCAAAAACCACCTTTAGCACCGGTTGTAGTCTACAACCGGTACTAAAGACCCTTTAGTACCGGTTGTAGACTACAACCGGTGCTAAAGGCCTATTTGAGCAGTTTTAATTCCCCCACCGCCGATTCGATCCCCAAATCGACGCTCTGCTCTTCTTCTCCGCACCCTCGACACTCTGCTCCTGCACGCCGTCGACGGCGCCGCCGCACTCCGCCACGCGGCCCTCCGCCACCGCCTCCTCCGTACGCGCTGTGCTCCGTACGTCGACCGCGCGCCCGGCCCCGGCCGACGCCGCCCTCCGCCGCGCCGTCGACGCCACCGCCCTGCTTCGGCCACCCCTCCACCACCGCGACCCGCGCTGCTCCGGCGCCACCGCGTCCTCGGCCTCCACCCCACCACGCCCGCGTGCCATCGTCGCCTGCTTGGAGAGACTACTCCGGTAAGTTTCTTTTTCTTTTTGTTATTACTTTTTTTATTACTGTTTTTCATTTTGTTAGTCATAGAAGTTTTTGCAAACTTACAAAATGTAGCAATTTAAAAAACTTAGCAATTTAAAAATGTAGCATTTTGTTTAGTTTATTACAATATGAAAACTTAGCAAACTTACAAAATGTAGCAATTTAAAAATGTAGCAATTTGATAAGTTTGAAGTCATTTAGGTTATCAATTTTTAGTGTAGCAATTTTGAAAGTTAGCATTTTTGAAAGTTAGCAATTTTGAAAGTTAGAAATATTGCTAAGTTAGAAATATTTCTAAGTTAGAAATATTGCAAAGTTTCAAATATTGCTAAGTTTGAAATATTGTTAAGTTAGAAATATTGCTAAGTTTCAAATATTGCTAAGTTAGAAACATTACTAAAAATAACTATGAAAATTTTGCTAAGTTAGAAATATTTTGCTAAGTTACTAAAAATAATTTTGCTAAGTTAGAAATATTTTGCTAAGTTAGAAATATTTTGCTAAGTTAACTTTGAAAGTTAATTTTGCTAAGTTAGAAATATTGCTAAGTTAGAAAATTTTAGTAGCAAAGTTTGAAAATTTAGCTAAGTTTGAAATATTGCTAAGTTAGAAATTATTCTAGTAAATAAGTAAATATGTGCATTGTCATTTTTTTATTCTAGTAAATATGTGAATTTTGCTAAGTTTGAAAATTCTAGTAGCAAAGTTTCAAAATTTAGCAAAGTTTGAAATATTGCTAAGTTTGAATTACAAATTTGCAGTTACATTGAGCTATGGAGGACGATGCCCCCATCATCGACGCCCCGGACTTCATCCGAGACTTGGAGAAAGAAACAGAGGACGTTTTGCTAACGTGTTTTAAGCGACAAAGTACCAGAAAGGAAATACTTTTTCCTTACAATTTCGGGTGAGTGTTACTGTCTTGTACACATTCTATTTTGCTTTCCCGATATTAAGTGTAATTGATGAGTTCTGAATAGCTGCGTATATAAATGTGCGCAGGTACCAGTTCGTTCTGCTAATCATTAGACTCGAGGAAGGAGAAGTTGAAGTCTGGGACTCATTAAGGAAATATCAAGATGATTACAAAAGCGTGCGTCTAATGCTCAAGAGGTAATTTCAATCGCACTATATCGTCCTCTTTCGTTCATTTCCGGATATCAAAAGTATAAGTAATAACTCCTCAATTCATTTTCTTTTCCGGGCAGGGTTTGGAAAAGGTTCATCGCGGAAGAACGCGGTGAATGGAAAGATAAGCTGGAGTTCAAGGCTAACAACGTAAGTACTACTACGTATCTAGGTCTGTGTATCTTTCTAATACCATTATCATTCTCTTGATTATTATTTGATTAAATTAAATTCTTGTATAGTGGTGTCTGCGACAACCACAGGGGACGGAACTATGTGGATACTACGTTTGCGAGTATATTCACATGAGGGTCAATGAGAGAGTCAATAGTATAAGAAATCGAGAGGTACGTAAACATCATACACAACTTTTATTTTGCTACCATCAATCATGTTTAGTTTCGATCATAACTGATTTGATCTCCTTCTTTTAAAGATGGCAAGGAAGCGGAACCAGCTCCTACTAAAAAACCGCGTAAAAGCTATTGCGGAGGAATTGGCGGGATTCATTATGACGCATGTCGTAGATGAATTCGGTGAATTCCACTATGTCGATTAATAGACTCCCTCCATGCATGTACTAGCTAGAGGTGATCTCCATTGTAATTATGAGTACTTTATATGTAACGAGAGTACTTTATATGTGTAAAGAGTACTTTATATGTGTAGTGAGTACTTTATACGTGATCTCCTCCGAAACCCTGAAAAATGAGCGAAAAGGAAAAAAACAGAAACCCTAAACCCTGAGAAATAAGCGAAAAGAAAAAAAACCGAAAACCTAACCCCCTGAAAAAATAAGGGGGGGGGGGGCAAAAAAAAAAACAGGAACCTTTAGTACCGGTTGGTGTTACCAACCGGTACTAAAGGTCCTCAGCTGCGCGCGCGCAGGTTCGGCCACGTGGAGGGCCTTTAGCACCGGTTGTCTATACAACCGGTACTAAAGGGGTACCCCTTTAGTCTCGACCTTTTAGTACCGGTTGCACAACCGGTACTAAAGGCCCAATAAGACCGGTACTGATGCCCTGTTCTCTACTAGTGAAGGAACCATATAGGTAACATTTGAAAAACAACATGTGCTAATACTGAATAGAAGATGAAAATACTTATTTATGGCTTGCACATAAATAGTTAAGATGCGACACATTTTTTCGAACGGGATGATAACCACGGGCTCTAGATCAACGAATGCATATAAGCATATATTATAAAAAAGTCAGGCAAGCTCAGCAAACATATCCAAATGTAATGGAAAAAGACAAAAAGGCCGAAGTAGTATACCTCGCAACACTATATCCACCAGGCTAGAACTAAATCCATGGTAAAATATATAAACAAATGCACAACTCTTAGGCAAATCCTTCGAGGGGGAAACACTGACGTGTGCCGATTATGACGAGTCTAAACTGTAGGTTGATTGAAAAAAGATGCGACACATAAAAAAGGGAATCCTAGAAGAAGACTGGCACAAAAGAAATTTGAAACGTATTTAAGTTGTGGGTACATTTAGTGTATAATTGTTTTAGAATAAATGTCTCCAAATTTGCGTGTGCGCGCAGAGAGAGAGAGAGAGAGAGAGAGAGAGAGAGAGAGAGAGAGAGAGAGAGAGAGAGAGAGGGAGAGGTGGTGGGTGTTCTATTGTGCCTCAAGATATTATACTATGTAATATATATGAGACATAGATTGAATAATATGGTATGGCTGTTTACATGTGCTTTGAAGGAGCTAAACAAAGCCACCCACCCATGGTACCATTACTGTTTGATGGTATGCTATATAATCAATCGTGTTTCGTCTTTTGTCTTTCTACTTACCTATTGTATCAAATAGCAGAGAGTAAAGTTAAGTATTGCGAGAATAATGCTATAGGATTAGGCTTGAGAGGCAAAACGGAAATATACCCTTGTGCATTAGCACTCGAAGTCTAGGATAGGGCGAGTCCTATGCCGCCGTCTAGGGGATCTCCCTCGACAACGCGTGCATCAGCCACACCCATAACAACTTCCAGATCAAGGTGTGCCAGGGTGGCGCCGACATCCAGTTCTCCAATGTGTTCGTCGATTATGTTAACCACTCTATCATCCTCAACCGGTACTGCCACTCCAGGATACAGCGTGCACACACAAAACATCACGAACACGTCATGGAGAGCGGAGGTGATCAAGTTTAGTGATGTCGCCCATTGCAGCGACATTGTGTTGAGCACCATAAACCTGCTCCGGGAGAACGGTGCCGAGGTGCAGACAGTGTGCAACTGCGCCATGGGGTTCGACTATGAGCCTGTATGCCCCGCCGCAGACTGCCTCAGGAACAACGCGTGCGGCGGCGGGGGAGACCAGAAGGTCAGGGACAAGGAGCCGAGTGTCCGGCCGCTGCATACCGAGCTGTGAAAATTACGGTAGTACTGTTATGTGCAGATTTTTCGTGTTAGACTCAGGCATGCTCTTTTGACCCCAAATTAACTAGGTTCTTCTTGTGTTTTTACCGCCATATGTATCAATAAACTAATTATTGTATGACGATGCTTGATTTGACGTGTGTGCACTTGTGATTAGCGGGAAGTACCCTTGCATTTCTGTTTGTTACTTCTTCATCAAACTGTCACAAAAGAAAACGGAAAATATTTAAGTTGTGTGTATATATTTATTGTCCACTTTTTATTATTGGAATAAAATACCGAGGCTTGAATTCGTGTGTTTATTTTGCTCGAGTTGAGCGGACATCGGGAGATTGTTCCAGAACATGTGCTGACGATAGTTTGCATTGATGATAGTTGCCACATGGTGATTCTTGTGCTGTTGGTTGGAGGCTGGCAAATCTGGTTTCCTCCACCAATGTCGTCGCGCGGGGTGTTAGATTTGGAGTTCGATGGCATATCCGGGGTATAGCCCGGCTTGATTATTTCAACTACAATGGTTTTGCCTTTGACGAGCTACTTTGAAGTTCGTAAAGCTGCAGATCAGTGAGGGGGACACGTCGATTTGGGTGAAGAGGTGATATGTCCACTTCCTCTTAGGTGGCCTCTACAGTTGTGTTGGAGGCGAGAGGCTAGAAGTGCAATCTTGCTTAGGGGTTTCTCCTGTCAAGGTTGAAATTTTGATACTTAGTTGTGTGTACTTCCTGCAAAAGTTTAGGATTTTGTTATCTTTTCTGTTATGTTAGGTCCGTATTGACTAGCTTGTATCTTGATTTTTATTTTTATTCAATAATGAGACACATTACCTGCTAAAAAAAGAAAAAAGAAAAAGAGTGAGATAGAGAGATGAAAATGGCTGATTTTATTTGGTTGTGCATATATATGCGAAATTTATTCAACAATATGGTATGGATTTTGGGTGGTTATGTGTGGAGCCCCTTCATGTGCAACTTTAAAATGACAATTTTAAATGCTTAAATAAATTCTATGAAAATTGTGAGTGTTCACAAGATGTGTGTATGACCTCTAAAAATTTCATTGAGAAATAAAAAGATAAATGTAGCATGAATAGTGTCAATTTTTTTGCTTTAAGGGCACTGTTCATGCTAGATTTTTTGGTTTCTCATTGATCCTTTTGAATTTAGATCTTAAAATTTAGGAGTTTATAGACAAATATCTTTTGAACACTCATATTTTTTATTAGAATTTTCTGAAATATTTAAAATTGTTTTTTAGTTGGGAGTACGAAGAGCACATCAAGGAGCGATAGCCTAGATATTATGTCGTTTTTTTTTTAGAAAAGGGGGTGCGGATCCCCGGCCTCTGCATCGAGTGATGCACACAGCCATCCGCAATTATTCAATCAAGCCTTACAAGAGGAATATAAGGATTAACCCGAAGTGAACCACCAAACTAGCGACAGCTCGCTATACCTATAACCCGGATGAAGGGGGTGATACACACAACACACATCATCAAAAAACCGAAGACCACACCAAGCCGCCCGAAGCGACCAAGGGGCACAACCAGTTCAGCAGACCCTCAGCGGCACCGATGCACCTGCTACAGATATTATGTCGTTTTGTGTGGTCAATGTTTTTGTGGATACATGTGCTTTTAAGGAGCCAGACAAAACTCACCCACTATTACCATTACGGTCTATATAAATCAATGTCGTCTTTGTGCTTGTCTTACTACTTCATTTTTGTATGAAATAGCATAGAACAAAGTTAAGTACTACCTCCGATCCATATTAGTGGGCACAACTTTGTCTAGATACACATGTATCTAGTCTAAATATTTAACTAGATACATATGAATTTAGACAAAGCTATGCCCACTAATATGGATCGGAGGGAGTACCACAAGAACTATACTAGGATTAGGCTTGAGAGGCAACGGGAAAGTCTGCCTTTGTGTTAAAACTTGGGAAGGTGGGCAGAGACGACCAAGTTCGCATGAAGCGATGTCGTGTCGCGCATTGAAATTTTCTTGAGCAACATCAACCTTTTTCGGGAGGATAGTGTCACGGTGAAGGCCATGTGCAAATGCAACTACGAGTTGAGCCCGTCCATCGATTGCCTTAGGAACAACACGTCGATAAAGACGGAGGCCACAAGGTTGCCGAGGATGAGCCGAGTGCCCACCCACACCCACTTCACAACGAGTTGTGAAAACTGTGGGATTGGTACGTGCAGATGTTAATACCTGCTCTTTTGTGCGCGCGCGCGTTTACACACACAAATCTTGGGGTGTTATTTTTTTGGGTTTGCAAAATTTGACGGATGCATTTATATTGTACTCGATATATCTAAAAAATAATATTTACCAAAGTTGGAAGACAACATTTTTTTTAGATCAAGAGGCAGACGACTACTAATATTAGGACCGTTTAAATATTCTGTAAACAAACCGATCTAGAAAGGCAGTCCAGGTGATTAATTAATAAAGGTCTTTACATCGCAAAAAAAAAAAAAAGGCAGTCCAGGTGCCTTCAAAGTTGAGGATATTCTTATGGCGTTTGGCTCAGCAATCCCTTCCCACGTCGGATCTGTTGCATCGAAGGAATATGTCCCAAGGAAATTCTTGCAGAATTTGTGGAGCAAGTGATTCTTGGAGACACTCATTGCTAGACTGCAATATGGCAAGAAGTGTGTGGGCTCTTGCAGATTCAGAATTGGTGGAAAAAATGCAGGAGACAAATGAGCCGGACGCTAAACGCTGGATTTTTTCCTTGATTGATTCTCTCTCGCACGATCAGTTAACTAATCTGGTGGTCACTCTCTGGGCGATTTGGTATGCTCGGCGTAAGGCTATCCATGAAAACGAGTTCCAATCTCCTATGTCAACTCACTTGTTTATTAAACGGTTTATTGTTGATCTTGGGAAGGCCAATACACTGTCAAAAATCTACGCAAGTGCAGGCGGCTCGAGTAAATGAGACAGCAAGCTGGGTTCCTCCACCGGAGGGCTTTGTGAAAATTAAAGTTGATGGAGCTGTTGCTAGCTCTCTCCTGACAGGGGCTAGTAGCGCTATTTGCAGAAACCGGGCAGGACAGTACATGAGGGCATCATCTATCTGCTTTCCTGGAGTAACTGATCCACCATCTCTAGAAGCGTTAGCATGCAGAGAAGCTTTGGCACTGGCAACTGATATTGGAGAGAGTCGGGTTATAGTTGCATCTGATTGCAAAGGGGTGATTGGAGATATCAATTCTGGAGTGGGAGGTACTTATGGTAATATAATTAGGGAGATTCGTGCTTTAGTAGTAAATTTTACTTCTGTTTCTTTTATTTTCGAAGGAAGGGCTTCTAATGGGGATGCTGATTCCCTTGCAAAACACACTGTAACTTTAGATTCAGGTCGTCACTTGTGGCTCCTCAACCCACCAGGAGAGCTACAGATTCATGTAAACATCCTTGATTAATAAAGTGTGTTTTTCCTTCATTAAAAAAACTACCGAACCAGCCTTGCTAGAGACTGGGCTGGCCATGGGCTAATGAGTCTGTACGGCTGACAGTTGCACCTACCAATGGGTACCGCCCGGCCCATGCCCAGGTGGAAACGGACGGCCACGGTCGCTCGGCTCCCGCTCCCAGAGTCCCAGTGACACCATAAATAAGCCTGGTTTATTTCGATTGTACCTCATTCAAAAAAATAATATTCGAAAGTCATTGAATTATAGGTATGGCTTTCAGATGGTTTTGTGTGGTTCAAGGTATGTGGATACATGTGCTTTCAAGGAGCTTAACAAAACCAACCCACCATAGTACCATTACTATTCGATGGTATACTATATAATCAACCTTATTTCGTGCTTGTCTTCCTACTTACCACTTCTGTATCAAACAGCAAGTTACATATTGTGAGAAGAATGCTAGGATTAGGCTTGAGAGGCAAGAGGGAAATCTACCCTTGTGTTAAAACTTGGGAAGTGGGTATCATCAAAGCTGACTGTGTTGTGTAAGGCTTACGGTTCCATTTTTTCATTTGAAATAGCCCATGAATGGTAAATATCGGTTCTACGGGAGAAAGCAAGGCTACTTTTTTTCTTTGCGGGGGAAAGCAAGGCTACTTTGTGTATAGGTGGGAGGCCAGAAGGCCGGCGAGAAGGAGAGTGTTCGGCCGCTGCACACCCAGCTGTGAAAACAATGGGATCAGTATGTGCATGTGTTAACGTTTCAGAGTTCACACATGCTCTTTTGTCCTCCAAATTAGTTAGAGTTATTATTATTATGCTTTTATGGCCATATGCATCGATTTTTGTTGTTGTATGACAGATGTTCGATCTGACTCGTGTGGGCTTGCGATTAGCGGGAAGTATTTCCAATTTTGGGTGTCACTTCTTCCTCAAACAATTACAAAATAAAGTGAAAAATATTTAAGTTGTGTGTAAATATTTAGTGTCAAATTTTTTCTTCATCGAGTAAATATCTCTTGGTTTGAATTTGTGTGTTCATTTTTGCACGAGTTAATTACGATATTGAAGACGTACTCCGATAGTCCAACTCACGTAGAAGTCAATTCATAACCGCGATGTGCCTAGTTTTTATTTTGGTTTTGACTCAACATAGTATGTACTATACATTTGAAAGACATTGAATAGTATGGTATGGATTTCAGATATTGTTTTTTTGCAGTACAGGTTTTGTTGATACATGGGCGTTCAAGGAGCTTACCAAAACCCACCCACTATGCGAAAATGCATAGAAAAACATGGGTACCATATATCCTGATATCTGAAAATAATTTAGAAAATAAGAAAATGTTCGGAACTGACATTAGAGATAATATTATCATATATTGTATACATACAAAAAGTTTTGCCAAAAAATAACATTCCTTACTCGCTGGGTAATTTTTCTGGCTAAACAAGCACTATATATACACTATATTAGCCGAACATTTCTCTTTTTTTACCAAGAAGTCAATGAGGATAATGTCCTAACCAAATGTGTTACACGCGTAGCATACTTGGTAATCTTTGAGCGTATTTTTAATCATTTTTTGAATTTCTAATTGTTTCCCCTATATCAAGGTATATGGTACCCGAGAGCCAAAAGTTTTGCGTCCACCCACTATGGTACTATTACAGTTTGATTATGTACTATATAATCAATCATGTTTCATTTTTGTCTTCTTACTTCTATCTTTTGTAACAAATAGCACATAGAAAGGTCAAATATTGCGAGAACAATGTTAAGATTAGAGTTGAGAGGCAATGCGGAAATCTAACATAATGTCGAGGAGGGCGGGCACGATCAAGTTCGCATACAGCGACGCCGGCCGTGCCATGTAGTGACATCGTGCGCAACATCAATCTGCTCCGAAAGGACGGCCCCGAGGTGCAGACTGTGTATAACTGTGCGGTTGTGCCATAGGGTTCGACTATGAGCCATACACCCTTCTGCGGACTGCCTCAGGAACAATGCGTGGGGCGGCAGGGGAGGCCCTGAAGGTTCACGAGAAAGAGCCGAGTGTCCTGCCGATGCACACCAAGCTGTGAAACATACTGTAGTATCGTTATGGGCAAATGTTACCATGTTAGACACCAAGACATGCTCTTTTGACCCCAAAATTAGTTAGGGACTTTTTTGTGGCTTTACCGTCATACGAACCGATAAACTAATTATTTCATGACGATGTTTGAGTTGACCTGTGTGGGCTTATGATTTAGTGGGAAGTACGCCTATCTGTTTATGGGTGTTTCTTCTTCAACTGTCACAACTTCACACACGTTAATTATGATATTGATTTTTGCCTTATTTATGGTGTCGTGTAGGTGAGTGGGTGTCCCCCGTAGTCCAACTCACGTAGAAGACATATCCGATGTGTACGTGCGTGCATGCGTGTGTGTGAGAGAAAGATGGGAAATACTGAAGATAGAGGGAGGGAGTTAGAGAGATGAAAAGGCCATGTTTTATTTTTTTGTGCCTCGACATATTATGTAGGAGTACTACACATTAGAAAGACATTGAATAATATGGTATGGTTTTCAGATAGTTTTGTGCAGTCCAAGTTTTGTCGATACATGTGCTTTCAAGGCGAAAACAAAACTCACCCACCATGGTACCATTATTGTTCGATGGTATACTACTATATAAATCAATCTCGTTACTTGCATGCTTGTCTTCCTACTTCCATCTTTTGTGTCAAATAGCACACAATAAAGGTAAGTATTGCAAGAACAATGCTAGGATTAGGTTTGAGAGGCACCAGAGAAATCTTCCCTTGTGTTAAAACGTGAGAATGAGGACATAAGTCATTGCAGCGATACTGTGGTGAGCAAGATGAACCTGCTTCAGGAGAACGATGTCGATGTGCAGGCCGTGTACAACTGCATGACCTGGCTCAACTGTGAGACAGTCCATCCATCCACCGATTGCCTTAGGAACAGCGCATGCGGCGGCGGGAGCAACCAGGATAGCAAAAGCTATGAAAAACATGGGATTAGAATGTGCCGATGTTGATGTCACCGACCCACAAATTAATTAGGGTTTTGTTTCTTGTGCTTTTACCGCCATTTTTATTGATAAATTAATTATTATATGAGATGTGTGATTGGACTCATGTTTGTTTGGTGGTTGTCTAGAAAAATACTCTTATCCATCTTGGGGTGTTACTCCCTCCGTTTCTAAATATAAGATGTTTTAGACTTTGTCCACATACACATGTAATGTGTCTAGATACATTTGTGCACATGTGTATGTTCACTCATTTGTGTATGTATCTAGACAACATGTGTAACATCTAAAACATCTTATATTTAGGAACGGAGGGAGTACTTCATAGTGTTTGCATTTAGTGGATGTATTTATGTTGTACTCGGTAGATCTAAAAAAACGAAAATTTAGCAAAGAAGGCGGTTCACATTCTTCTATTAAAAATTTGATCTACATAAAACATGAAAGAACTACAGAACCAAGCCTTGCAGGAGACTGGGCTGGCCATGGGCTACTGGGCCGGTAAGGGCTGACAGTCTCACCTACCAATGGGTACCGCCCGGCCCATGCCCAATGGAAACGGACGGCCAAGATCGCTCGTCTCCCGCTCCCAGAGTCCCAGTGGCGCGCGTGTGGCGGCGGCCGCCCACGGCGACGTGCGCCTCCTTCCTCCCCTCCCTCCCCACTCCCGTGACGTCACCGCCACCACTTTCCACCTACCTATATCGAGCCACACCACACGTCCCGAGGCGGGCGACCGAGCAATGGAGGCGGTGGTCGGCGTCCTCGCGCTGCAGGGCTCCTACAACGAGCACATGGCCGGTGCGTTCCGTGCTCCTCCTAGCTTCTCCGCCGTTTTACTCTGTCTCTCTCGCCTTTGACGGTTGTTGTGTTCTTGATTCCGGTATGGTTGCAGCGCTGAGAAGGATCGGGGCCAAGGGGGTGGAGGTGCGGAAGCCGGAGCAACTGCTGGGACTCGACTCGCTCATCATCCCCGGCGGCGAGAGCACCACCATGGCCAAGCTCGCCAACTACCACAACCTCGTACGTGCCCTGTTTCTTTCTCATAGGGATAAATGCACGTTTATCTTCCTCCCCGCTCATTTAAAACAGGGGAACTGGGTGTGTTGGGTGGGTGTTGGTGAAAGCTCTGCGAAGTGTCTCTAGAACCCAACCGTCAGTCTTGAATTGACACGATTCGATTCATGTTCACCGGTGGGGGTGAGAAATTGGATGGAAGTGATAATGTTCTTCCTTGGTTAGATTTTTCAGTAGCCAAAAATTAGTCAAGTGCGTTAGTAGTACGCTGCACTAGTAATTGACAGCCAGTCGAAAATGAATCAAGTGCGTTTGTACAATGCATTGGTAATTGTCCGCGCGTCGAAAATGAATCAGGTGCGTTGGTACACTACACTGCACTAGTAACTGCTTGCGTGGCTTTGTCACGCGGAAGGCGATTAGTATATTCAGTACTAAATTTTGATCAAATAACTTGCTCTTGATCGGGCTAGAGGAACACCGTCTTCTCCCAGTTCATGTTTCTCCCAAAACGCAAGGTAATTCCGCACAGAGGGTTTTATTTCGGTTATGCCTCAACATACTATGTACTATATATTAGAAATATATTGAATAACATGGTATGGCTTTCAAGAAGCTAAACAAAACCCACCCACCATGGTACCATTATTGCTCGATGGTATACTATATAATCAATCTTGTTTCGTGCTTGTGTTCCTACTTCCCTCTTCTGTATTAGGTAGCACAGAGTAAAGTTAAATATTGCAAGAACAATGCTAGGATTGGGATTGAGAGGCAACGGGGAAATCTACCCTCGTGCTAAAACTTGGGAAGTGAGCATCTTGTGAACTGGCTGTGTCGAGTATGGCCTATGGTTTCATTTTCTCGTTTGAACTAGCCCGTGATGATAAAAACTTGCTCTTGATCGGGCTAGAGGAACAGCGTCTTCTCCCAATTGGTGCAGATACTCCCCTGTTTCTAAGGAAATCAAAGAGAGGTTATATTAGTGCTTCAATGCATTGGTCAAAAGAAAAGAGAATTGCGTCGAAGGCAAATTCGAGTACTGTCTGTATGTAGTAGTGCTGGCATTCGAGTTGAGATTTGTGAAAAGGACACCCGTTTAATACTAGTACCTAAAACGAGTTTATGGTTGGAAATTACATGTTCTTACATTTCGACATATCCGCTACAAAATATACCCTTGTTACCTGTTTACTTACGTACACTGAAAATGTTTAGACATTCAATGTTCAGATATTCAACTTCATCTGTTTTGCAGTTTCCTGCACTTCGAGAGTTTGTCACTGCAGGAAAGCCTGTATGGGGAACCTGTGCTGGACTCATCTTCCTTGCAAACAAGGCAGTAGGTATCTGGAATTGTGGACCACCCATTATTAGATGGCTTTAGACCTTTTTCGATGAGATTAATAGATGGACCATCGTGACCGATAAGAAATGTAACTTGCAGGGCAAAAGACAGGAGGCCAGGAACTTGTTGGTGGACTAGATTGTACTGTCCACCGTAACTTTTTTGGGAGTCAGGTATCTTTGAATACACATGTTTATTTTTGGCTGAATTAGTTGTTAGTATCATTTGAGTTTTATATCTTGGAAAGTTTTTCAGATGAATGTACAAGAATGTGAACAACATGCTTGACTGCAAACTACATTTCCCTTGCAGCTTCAAAGCTTTGAAACAGAACTTTCAGTGCCGATGCTTGCAGAGAAGGAAGGTGGAAATCATACATGTCGTGGCGTATTTATACGGGCACCTGCTATCTTGGAAGTTGGACCGGATGTTGAAGTATTGGCAGACTGCCCTGTTCCTGCTGGTCGACCCAGCATTACAATTACATCTGGCGAGGGTGTGGAGGTTAAAAGCTTGTTGCTCTGCTGTGTTTGATCATAATGTTCATTTATTCTGCTAGTTAATTCTGCTCTCTTTTAAACAAATTAGAGTCTGCAGAGTCCAAAATAGATGGACTCACTGGATATATTGGTCATTGCGAAACAAATATTCACAGGAACTGACGTACACTGCAATAATCTTGCAGGACGAAGTGTACTCCAAAGATCGGGTGATTGTTGCAGTACGGCAAGGGAACATCCTCGCCACCGCGTTTCACCCAGAATTAACATCAGATTCTAGATGGTAAGTGATCTTCGTCCGCGACATTTCAGTTTTTCGCTTCACCGCTCAGGATGGTAACTCTGAACCATGCTTGCCCTCTGCTCCTCGGCAGGCATCGCCTCTTCTTGGACATGGACAAAGAATCTCAAGCAAAGGCCTTGGCTGCACTATCGCTATCGGAGTCTTCAAGCGAGGCTGAAGTCGTGTCGAAGAATAAGCCTCTTGATCTACCCATCTTCGAGTAGAACCAAGAAAATTAAATTTGATCATACGGTTGGTGGTAGGAAAGGGTTTTGGGCATGTGTTATGCGTATTTCTGGCGTCAAAACTGTGCCAATCAAAATAATTACAGTTGTGCTGCAAACATTATGATATTGGTGTGAGAAGAGATCTGAACAGTTGGATATATGTGTCACTGCAGCTTACACACCTAGCGCGCAGTTATTACAATATGTGCAATGGTTAGAAATACATATTTTACTTATGTTCTCCATGCCATCTTTACATAGAAATTTGCAGTGTAATGTTAGATAAGGTCATTTTAAAGTGCATATTGGCTGTGTCCAAAGTCAAGTTTTTTGTAAAGTTTGACCAAATTCATAGGAAAAATATATGAACATCTACAATATCAAATAAATGCAATATGAAAAATATGTTTAACGATGGATCTGGTGATATCGACTTGGCATTATCAACTATGTAAGGATGTGTTGGACATGGTTGTGGATGAGCTTCATATAGCCCTTTATTTTTGAAAATTTGAAAATCGTATTTTGAAATTTCAAACAAATCTGAGGAGATTTTGGATGTAGACAATGATACATTCTACCAACGTGCAAAATCTCAACTCAACTTATCTTAAATCGGGGCTACACGAAAATAACAAAATCTGACAGATTTTGGAGAGTTCAAAGTTTGCACTGTTCACTAATTTGAAATGTCATATTTTGTCATTTCTGCATAGTCCAAAATACAACATATTTCTAATTGAAAATTTACACGTTGGTAGAAAATTGATATAGTATACATTAGAAAATCATTTTTTTTGATACTTTAAATATAATTTTTGAAAATAAAGACCTCCATGGAGCTCGGGTTCCATTTATCCGCATTCTATTCTACAACAAATTTATAAAATATAAGTTCAGCATCGTTCCATTCAACAAAGACCGAGAGTAATGTATCGATTGTACACATCCTTAGAGCATCTCTAGCAGATCCGAATAACGCCCCAGCCCCTATAATAACCGATGTTTCTTGGTTGGGGCGAAATTTTGGCCCGCGCAGATCCGACAAAACTACTCGGCCTGGAAATAATTTTCGGGGAACGGAAAACGAGCCGCCGAAAACGCAATATACCCCGTTTTGCCGCATGCATATCGTGTTCCCTGGATTCGTGCGCGCGATTGGTGAGAGGGACATCACAAATCCTGCATATCATGTTCCAATTTTATTTGTTTTTTACAATTTGATTTGTGTAGCTACAATTTGCAGCCCATTGACATGACTTATGTCGACATGTTGAAGGAGAAAACGGTGGATATTCCGAATGCACCTCTTGGAGCATTCGATGTCGATGCCGAGGCCGTGGCGGGCGACGAGTTGGAGGAGATTGGGGAGGAGTTGTTCGATGGTAGTGGGAGATTTGGAAAAGGAAGCACCAATTACTCGGAGTTGGAAGATTCTTTTTTGTGAATGTCGTACTACTATTGCAACCTTATCAATTGCGCATTGCTTCTTTTGGTTGTGTATTATCATTCTAGTACTGTTGCTACACAATTTCGTCTTAATTTTCCATTTATTGTTGATTAAAATGTGCAATCTCAAACCAGTTTTCAGGATCGCAAACTCGTCGGGCGGAAGAGATCCGCAAAACTCGCCCCGTAAAAAAATTAAGGGGCGAGTTTCGTGAATCTGTTCCACCCGACAAGTTTGCAACCGGAAAACTGGTTTCGTGTGCCACTGATACGACTTTTCCGGGTTGCGTTTATTCTGGATCTGCTAGAGATGCTCTTAGACTGTAGTGCTAACTCATATTTGTAAGTTTGGTTGGAAAACAAGAAACACTTGAAAGTTGAAATATGAAACGGCAGTAGCGGACGGCAGGGCGTGCAAATCGTTCACGATTAAACCCAGAAAACATCCAAAATCACCGCCTCTACTACTAAAACGCACGAGCTGACACTAGGCAGCCGCGAAACGCTACTTTCCTTTGTATTTACGAGCAAACCCATGGACCCGAGTGCAAAAGCGGCTGGTCTCCTCCTTTCCTCCTCCCCACTCCCATCTCACAAATACAAATCGGCATTCCAAACCCTAAACCCAGCAAAACCCTCGCCGCCCTCGCCGTACTCCTCCACCGCAGCCACCCACCGCATCCCACCCCATCCCACGGCGATGTCGTCGGCGGCGGCCAGGGTTGTCCGCGGCTGCCGGGCCCTCATGGCCTCCTCCTCCTTCTCCTCCTCCTCGGCGGCGGGGACCAAGAGGCCCGCGTTAGCCGGGGCGGCGGCGGGGGTCGGGCCCCCGAAGGTGACCACCAAGGCGGACGCGGCGGAGGCGAAGAACCTGCGCGGGATCATGCGGCCGATTCCCGTCTCGCCCGCCCTCAGCAAGTTCCCCGGCGGCGGGCCCGAGATCTCCCGCGCCGGCGCCATCAAGATCGTCTGGGCCTACATCAAGGGCCAAGGCCTCCAGGTAGTACCCGTGGATGGACCCCTAGCTTGTTATCCCTGCCGCTATTTGTCTGATCTCGCTTGTAGCACGCCCGTGATGTGGTTTGTTTTCTGGGAATGGTGGATTTGGGGGTTTGGTGGAAGTAGACCCCGTTTCGGTCGATTTTATTGCAGATTACTTAGAGCTACTAGCGATTGTAGTGGTTGGGATTGGGTTGGAGGTGGGGGAGGAGGAAACCCTGATGTTAGCTCACTTACAGTTTTCTTTGAGCTGTTCATGATGGATTTACTACTATCTAATTGGTGCATGGAACTCGACAAAATTTTCAGGCAACTGTTTCCATATAGGAGATTTGTCAACCGTGGTAAATATCTTGCTCTGGTTGTGGTAACAGTCTTTGATTTGTGTATGTTGCAAGAATAGTGTAGGGGGAAAACCCCTCTCTGGTGCAGTTCATTCCTCATTTCTGCGTGTTTAGATAGAGAATGTATACATCTCACTTAGTAGAGGTGATGCTTGCTGACATTTTGCTTATGTGCTGAGGTTGTTGAGTTGTACCTTCAGTACAGTTAAGTTAATGAGCAGGCCACTTTATGTTCAAGTTTTCATGTTCAGCTTTAGTTCTCTTTGTAAATGTTGCTAGGTTATACAAACATTGTAGTTTCACGGTTGTCTTCTAGTCTTCTAAAGCTCATCATCCGTAATGCTTGCTGGGCACTGGTGCTAGGCCCTAGTTTCTTTGTTCACAAGGTTCTTCTGTGGTAAGGCAAAAAATATGTGGTTGTGGAATTTGGATATATATAGTTGATGGTTGTTTAATGACTAAATGTCTGCCTTGTTGATTGATTGATTGTACCTTCTTAATTGCAAGACTGAACCTATATATGACCTAGTTTTCTACATCTGAAATAGTTAGTAGTTTCCATTTGAATTCTAGGCTCTGCACATGTAAATTTGTAAACCATAACGGCGCTCAGCTATACTGATGTTGCATTATCTATTGGCTGATTGGGTTAAATTGCAACTGGCTGCTCTACTAGGTTGTTATTTGTGTGATCCTGTGATACTAATTCCCTCTACATGATTCGCAGAACCCAGAAAACAAAAGGGAGATCCTCTGTGACGACAAGCTCAAAAGCATATTTGCTGGGAGGGACAAGGTTGGGATGATGGAGATCACCAAGCTGTTGTCCCCTCATTTCATCAAGACTAACTAAAGCAGCCAAGTGGGGGGGCCAACACACTGGTGCTTCCAGCTCTGAACCAGTGTTGTGAAGCTTCTTTTGCGATCCATGTCAAGTCAAACGTTCCACTAGGTAAAGTCGATGTGATTGTATTAAAACTTTAAGACTTTGTTTGAAATTAAGGTTTGGCCGGTTCAGTGATGCATGTAAAGAGGATTCCCTGTGTTTTGTGGTTTGTAGCTCCTGCCATCCTGCGGAGGGCACCCGCATGCACGTTGATGGGGTTCGATGTTTTAGTCTGTCAATGCCACCTTATCCTAGTCGTATATGTCATGCTGGTCTGGTTGCAGTGAATCATGGTGAATTTGTGATAAGCAGGTTGTGGTCAAATGTGTTCTAGTGGCTTTCACTCGTCTTGCTGTCAACATGATGATTTGATGGTTACTTATCTGCATAGAATTGTGTTGTCTGTTTGTCGTGAACATGATGATGTGATGGTTACTTGCACGCATAGTTTTTTGTATGTTCGACTGCAGCCCTATTACATACTGGAAATGTCTTTGTTGTAGTTCAAGTTGTGTTTGTAGTTCTATTACAGTTTCTTATGGATTAAATTATCTTCATTCTACATTGAGTAAATTTGGTGTCGTAACAATTTGGCAAAAAGGAAAAACATGCTGAATTATGTCGTACATTGCAACAATTTTGCAAAAAGGAAAGCCGAAAACAGTTTAAGCTGTGCACAGACAGAAGCGTGCATATTCTGTACAGTACATCATGTTGCTACAATGCCGTGCTATTTACTAATGACTTCCCTGGGGCTGGTCGGTACAACACTCGCCAACAGTCAATACACCGTCTTGTTGACAAACTTCATGTACTGGTAAAAAAATTGTGGCATCAACTTAGGAGATGATGCACCCACTGCTCGAGGATCGCCGGTGAGCCGTACCAGGGCCTCCCTTCATTATCAGAACCTACTGGAGAATGGTACACGCCATCGAAGGTTATATTCAGCGCGCCCTCCAGATGCGCTGACATTTCCGGGACGACGCCATCTCCCCACACATCAGCACGCCCACAAACCTGGTTAAGAAGGTATTGTTTGTTTAGAACCAAATGAGGAATGTTTTACAGCGTGGTATTACTGGGATGCAAGTCACCTGTTTGTAGCCTTGTCCAACAAAGCGGGCACGCATAGTTGGGCGAGCGGATTTGTCTTCGGTGCTGATCATGACTGCTTCAGCTATGTCAGATGGAGCGTCCACCGTGACAATCTCATCTGTTGTAGCAATGGAGTTTCCAGCTAGAGGAACACCCTGAATGTACCTGCCAAATTGAAATGGTGTGATGAATCAATGTCTTGCTGGAGGTTAATACCTACACTAGAATACTGTATTAACGAGTTAACATGACCCAGATTGGATGCAGAGAGCAAAATGAATCTATCGATCATCTATCCTTAGATGCTCTGTCACTAGACTGGGTTTGGAGCATCATGCAATGTGCTTCTAACCTGAAGGATCTGCTAAACTATGTCAACTGCTTCTTTTTTCTGTAAGAACTGGTGGGTTTCTAATCTATACCAATATAAAAAGACACAGAGCGGGGCAGATCCAACAGATCATGACCGTCCAACCGATAACCAACGGTGCACGGCACTCCCGAGTTTTGTGGTAAAACATTGTCCGTCTCCGTCCTAGCTAGGTCTCGTCGCAACCCCTCACGCAAATCACGCCGCTAATCACCACCAATCGGGTTTGTGAAACGAAACCCGTAACATCTATTCCCGTTTTCTCCCCCACCCATCCCATGCCCGACGTGAGGACGCCGCCGCACTGCACACTGCGAGCCGTCGCCGTTCTCCCTCCCCAGCCACAGTTTTCCTTCCCCGTCATCGCCGCCGACATCACGCGTTCTTCCACTCCGACCTTCTGTCCCTTCAATCGCGCGGCAGCAGGGCAGCCGGCGCGATCTCGTCGCCGAAGCCGCAGACACGCCTACCTTATCTTCCCTTCAGTAGCGCGACCAGCAGGACAGCTGCAGTGATCCCGGCCGTCGTCACGGCTAGGAGGACAACTTCGTGGCAGCGCACAGGCCTACAGCACACCGTCCTGGTTAGTGGACATCAGCAACGCGAAATTGCTTCCCGTCAGCTTCCAGTATCCTGACGTACATGCATGTAATACTTGTTCTCAATTTTTTGTGTACTGTCACAATTCTGGACCACCAAAGATCAGCAGTTCACTCACGTATGTTCGGTACTCAATTTAACATGTATTTTTACTTTTTTATCTAATTAGCATGGAAAGGCTTTGTGAAAGGATGAATCTGAACTAAATTCTTTATACCATCTTGGATGTGTGTGTGTGTGCTACTGTTTAGTAGATTTCTAACTTGCAAGTGAGAAAACTCAAACCTGGACATTAAGTTTCAAAATCGGGGAAAAGAATGTCTGAACTGACAAGAAGAGGTGAGTGAGAAGATCGATGAAATGCATTTTACAGAATAATATGACCAAGGTCTAATCGTGAATGAAAAAATGGCTGGTACTAATTTGCAAGAAGCATGGAACCTGGTGATAGATGTATCGATGGTTAGTCTAACTGAAGGATATACACCGCGTGAGTGTTCTCAGGAGTAGCCAAGAGCACAAAGGAGTGGAACAGGGACAGATCAAAGGAACATATTAAAATCCAGGCTCGAGAATTAGAGGTTCAGAATATTCAAAACGCAAATGTAAATGCACATTATCATACTGAACTTGCTGAACCAGCCACCCACCTCACTGGTATGTAAAGAAGTTACTACTTTGGTAAACTGCTTCTAATTACTATGGAAGAAGCACATATTCTTGTAATCAATGTATTCTATCTTTCTTCTGATGTAAAAGTAGAAATACTTTTTTTTCATATCATTGTAGATTTTCTGTAATTATTTTTGCAGCTATACTATATATGAATAAGTACCTTGGTAAGATCTGGCCATGCTTTCACTGGAAAGGAATAATATAATGTGTAGAAGGATGCTTATGGAAATCAGAAACCTTCATGTTTTTTTATTTATGTACATGTTTTTTGGTCTCTGTCTCTCCATTTATGTAACCTTTTTTAAAACTGCAATCTCTAATAAATTTCCGTGCATGTATTTGTTGTACTACTCTCTATATGCACAAATGTTTTGGAGGTTTACATTTCTATCTTAATCATGGCATTTACTTTTTCTTACATTATCTAGGTGTGATGGTTCTTTGCAAATTTAAGAATGACATTGGTGCCACCTCGACTGTCCGACCATCTTTTTTGCCTGACAAAGGTGTTTCTCTTACTACAGAATCATTTTTATTTGAAGCTATAACCCTTCTAGATAATACATGCATTCTGAACTTTGCCGCAGGTTCCTTTGTTTCTTTTTCTCAACCCTGCTGCTTAACTGGTATATCATTATTACCAATGTTATGTACATATTCAACTTTGTTAGCAATGCATGATAGAAGAGTTCGGCTTAGAATCAGACATGAAAATAATGAGAATAGTAAGATACACTTCCTCTTGGGTCATCAGAAAATAAAATGTCGTGAATTCACTTGGATTTTGAGGAAGAGATGTACCTTATTATTTGTATAAGTACATTACTGTACCTCGGTGAAAATGTTGTTATTATAGTATAGTATTAGACATCTTGATTAATCTGTTTAATTTATCTGATTGCTAGCTAGGTTTAAACAAATCTATAAGATTACACGTGCAATGCACGTGCACGATTACTAGTAACAAAAATTGATGGGCCCCCACTTTAAAAGAAACTTCAAAGTAAGCAAAAGTGTATTTTCTTTTAGAAAAGAAACAATGTGTTTTACAAGACTCATTTAAGGAAGAATATTCACGATTTAGTAAACCCATGGCGATAAACAATGTGTTTTACAAGACTCATTTAAGGAAGAATATTCACGATTTAGTAAACCCATGGCGATAACATGTACCGTTTATGCTCAAGTCTAGTGAAAACAACACCACAAATTTTAAATATTTTCTCTGCCAAGAAAAACGGCATTACTTGTTTCATGTCACATTCCTTTGTGTTGCAAAACTTGCATAACATAGCACTGCAATTCGCATGTAATCAATTAAGCACGAACCTCAACAAAGTCATGGGCTGTTTCGGTGAAGGAGATAAAATGTAATCCACAAACCTCAGCAAAGCTCTATGATATGTATATACAATCCACATGTGATTAATTAAGCAGATCCTGAAATTGTAGCTGAATTACCTTCCAGCAATGCACACATATCGTAGCTCTGGTGTGTAAACTGCAGGGGCGCAATTCTTCTCGACGTAGTACAACAGTCCTCTAGTTTGGTCGATAACGCCAGAGACACCTTTCGGAGGTGGCCTGGTAATTAGCCAAAAAGAAAATAAAAACAGGTCAGAGAACAGTATGTTCTGGATTAAGTTTCGAATTAAACAGATGTAGATAACTTCTGTGAATGGATCCACCTGTATGTGAAATATAACGGTTGGGATTTAACCGATTTTTCAGATGGATATGTACAGGCTCAATCCCTTTGGATGGATAAGAAATTTAACTAAAACCCTTACCAATGTAAAGGGAACTGGATAGAATTTTTCCCACCTTCCTGTGCCTACGAATATCTCCGAAGCATAAGGATATTAAAATCGACCCGCAAGTCCGGAGCAAATTGTGCAGGTAACAGGTGTATCCCCACATTGTTGTAAGTTGCAACAACATAAGATTCCACGTTTGGGACCGTAGGACAAAAACAGCAGGGAATTGTAACAAGTCTCAAAGTCCAAATTCCTCTATTTTATAATTCATATCTGTAACGTAAGAGGCGCATACGAGTGTCCACAAGAACTGTCAAACTAAAACTCCAGTCCTTTAGGCTTACATGAAGGTTGGAGTTAGAAGGGGATAAACTCTATACCGAAACTACTAATTCAAGTGTTTAAACAATGATCAAATAGGAAACCGTACAGGTGGGGAGTGCCAAGGGTGAGCAGCAAACTTATGTCAGAAGTCCCAAATTCCTCCATGTATACGCGCGCAAGCCAGCCCCCAGCCGAATGCCCTATCAATGATAACTTCCCATCTGCAAGCATTAAAACAGTTTAGGGTCAGGACGGATGTAAATACTTTTAAGACATCGATCGTTTTATTCCATGATTTTTTCTGCACATTTTTGCGTCTATGATGATATCTAGCACAATGGAGAGTACAATCTACAATTTTGAATCAATCAGAGGGATGCAACAAGGAGCAACAGAATGGGTTTCAAACTGGTAGAAACTACCGAACTCTAGATGATGAAATTCGAACGAACAATGACCTTTGTCATGGCAACTGAAACCAGGTACACACAGAAATTAAATTGCACAAAAGGCAGTAAAACTGCTAGAGCTTCATTTAGCGGAGCACGGATCAGCGAGATGTCGCAAATGCGCCTTTATTTCGGAGACGAACCTGGAGGGCATAGCTCCTTTGCCTCGGACACCGCTTCCTCCACTCGTTTCAGGTACCTGCAGTGCAGGCAACAAGCTGTCAGGCGAAGCAAGCGTTCCGTTCGACGGAATGCCTCAGAGGCTAGCTTGGTTACCAGTCGAGGACGGGGCGCGGGCGGAGGGTGCCCCGCCAGTAGCTGGGGTCGGCGAGCCCGGCGGCGTTGCGGAGCCAGTCGGGGCGCGACACCCGCGCCACGACGGACAGCACGCCGTGGTCGTCCCGCAGCGCCGCGGCCAGACGCGCGTAGTCGCCCGTGTTGTTCCCGAGCCCCTGTGCGCCACTACGACAGACCGCCGCGCGTCACGCACACGCACGCACAGAGACGAACCAAAAATAAGAGCGAGGAGGGAAGAGGAATGGGTAGTAACTGGGAGGATGACGGCCGGGCGGCGCGGCGCGGCCGTGGAGGTGGAGGCGGCGTCGGAGGGCGCGGCGCGGAGGCGCGCGGGCGGGAGGAGGGAGAGCATGGCCGGCGTGCGTGCTGCAGTGGACGGTGGTGGTGGCCTCGCCGTGGTGCGGCGTGCGCCTCTCCAAGCGAACTCTATCCGGCGTGACGGTGTGCGTCCGTGACTACCGAACTGTCACTCTGGGAAGAACAAAATCAGGTCTCGGCCCTGGCCAATTCAGATGGGCCGTAACTGGTAATCGGGACAACTGCTATTCGGCCCGTGTACATGATAATGCACATCTATGTACGCTCGCCGGTCATTTTACTCTGCATATTACATTTGTCTTGACTCAAACTTTTTAAAGTTTTTTTTTTTGAATTTAACACCGCCTTCTATTACTCATCAAACAAGGTTACATCGTCCACAAGCAGCTCAGAAATAAAATTTGGCGGATCCTCCAACCAGACTACTGACTAGGGTCCCTCCGCCTTACAAGCCAAAGTATGAGCCACTGAGTTACTTTGGAACAACTTTGATAGGAGACTAGAGCTGGGACATAAAGAAACCTATCACAATTGACATAAAGAAACCTATCACAATCTGTGAAAAACACACTTTGGTTCATCTTTCACCGCTCGAGGAGGAAAAATGGTTGTGGTCATGGAAAGCGAAATAGAATTTTTTTTAATGCATTTCAAAGCTATGATCCACTGTGAGTCCGCTACTGCAATCTGGGCCTCTGGGGAGCATGGGCACCGATAGGACTCAAATTAGCGATGGTCTCTTCTTGCGGGGAAGAGTTTGGATGGCTGACCATCTCTCTAAAAGAGGCATCCCCACAATGAAAAGTGTGTTTACTGCAGTATGGAAGAGAAAAATGTGCAGGACCTCTTCATTAGTTGCGCGATAGTGAACATCATCTGGAACAACTTGCTGAGTTGGGACAAGATACAACGACACACCCCATTCGCTGACTCATCCCTCACACTAGTACAGAACGATGCTAAGGCAACGGGCCAAAACCCTCAATGGTCACGGAGAATGCATCCGTTGCCCCGCTTCCGATACTGATGTGGACGCATTCATCTGCAACGGTTATTTTAATCGTTTGCGTTGTGAATCATATATATTTAAAAAAAAGCAGGCCAACCGGTCACCACCGGTAGCTGAAGCGATCAATGATAACTACAGTACTGCACTTTACTAGTCTTTTACAGAGGACACATTCAAGATTTAAATAATACTATATGTCAAAAATACACAAGGCACAAGGTTCATAATACACTAGAAAATTATGCCTCCACTCGCAAAAAATCCACTACTGCTCGCAATGAAAATCCACCCAGATCATCACGTCTTGCCGCGCTAGTCCTTGCTCACAATAGAAATCAATCTAGGCCACCGGAACTTGTAGCATACATGCACGCCATTCTTCAAGAGATATTGCATAAGTAGTGCAAATTTTAGAACAGACACAAGGTATAGCTGCATATTGACGAAACAACAAAAGTATTAATCTGGCATCCAATACTATTCATGCTGGACCAAGTAAGAACAGATCGATGCAAATACTAGTGGCCTCCACTTTATTGTATTTCTTCCTGCCCTTTTCAAGAACGTATCAAGATACCTATTGTCGTCCGGCCGGAAAACAAAGAGATAGCAGTTGCAGATACGAATTGTAGAAGCGTACAAGATGCAGATCCAAAGACACATATTGTGGTCCAGCCGGAAAACCAAAGAGAGCAGCAGCAAATACGAACTACGGGAGCATACTAGCTAGCGGATCAAGATGCACGAGAGAGAGAGCGTACCAGATGCGGGAGCGCACCAGAAGCTCGTGACGGGCGGCGCTGGCGTAGATCAGCCTGACAAGCTTGTTCATAGCACCTGGATTTGGAGGCCACCGTGATCCTCCTCAGGTACAGATCGACAAGATCCCCTCAATTAGCAGCTCCTTCCATCAATCCATCCACGTGAGCTGGTACAGCAGCAGCCGCAGCCGCAGCCTGCGCGGACACCGACCAGACCCCGACGGAGGGCATTGTCTAAGTATGATAGGGAGAGCAGCCCCTGATGCGTAAGTTAGAGGAGGAGAGCGGCGGCTGTGAACAGAGGATAAGGGAGAGGAATGAGATCGAGATGTGCGGCGCCAGCGTTAGGGTTAGGATGTCTATTTATTCGACTGGCTAAATGGGCCTTTTGGGCCCTGTTATTTTGCATACGGACTCATATTTCTAACCGTTACCGATATTGTGTACTCACATTGCAAACAGTTAAATAAATTTAACCGTTTCCGATGTATCGCGATTTGCGGGCGCGGGCTCTTATTTTCGACGCGCAGAGTCGTTTTTCTGTTGCCTTTGTGCTGCCGTTTCCATAGAGGGGTATCCGATGTATCGTTCTGTACTAGTGTCAAGAAGTGGTGGCAGCATACCATGAGCTTTCTAACATGAAAACAAGGAAGAGATTGAATTCACTTGTGATGCTTATAGCCTGTTCCAGTTGGAGAGAAAGAAACAATATGATCTCTGAGAAAGTTCCTAAGCCGCTCAACGACGTGCTCATCGATCAGATTAAAAGTGTGGCTATAAACAGTGGGAGATGCCAAGGGTGGTCGCTTTTCCCTAGCTGATGCTTGATTTCCTTGTGTGCCTGCTAGGTGAGGTTGAGGTAGCCCGTAACCTGTAGGTTATTTTATTCTTGTTTAGCCTGGGGTCGCTTCCTCGCTTGTTTGCCTTGGGGATGGTCTGTAAACTCTGGCCATCCTTTGGCCCTTTTTTAAATATAATTCATGCAGTACTACTGCATGGTTTGAGAAGAAAAAAACAGAGCGATGTTCAATGTCCAAAAGGCAACACAAATTTCGTGAAAGCAGTATCTCTGCATGAAGTGGCGGATCCAAGTGTAGCCTCCAGGGTGCCAAGGACACCGGGTAAAAACCAATTCTTTTTGTAAATAACATTTTTTTCACTATCCATGCTACGGGTAAAACAAGTCATTTTGCAGCCGTGGTACCACCTTGCATCTGTCTATTCAATTCTCTAGATCCGCAACTGTGTGCATGCGTGTGTGGGCACCATATTCAACTATTTGAGTGAAATACAAATATATACACCACAGATTTGGTGATGGAGTTTTATGAACTAGATCTTGGGGGGCACAAGTTCACCTCGGTCAATCAAGCCGCAATAGATTGTACCAACGACCATCAGACGGTACTACTATATACAATCATAATCAAACTCCTCGCGTTCTTGACTTTCTTTCTTCTCACATGTTCTACAGTATGTTAATATAGCGTGATACCGGAGTTGAGCCCCATGCGTGAATTAACTTAAACATAGGAATAGGAGGCAACGGAAGGACCAACAGTAGACTGTCAGTAACTCCCCGTAAGCAAGCTTCCTACAAGGCCATGCTTATCTGGTATCGCTAATACGGAACATGATCTTCTCGTCTGTCTGCGTAGGAGCTCGATGACACAAGATATGGGGGATCAAGCAATACAGTTCAAGCTAGCCTGCTATTATGGGCACGTTCGCTATGCCGCACGAACTCGGACCAAACCTACCAGTTACAAAAGTCTGGTGTTTGGTTGGCTGTGAGAGCTCATGGGCCAGACCAACATGTACATTAAAGCATCGCTCAGCCAATTTCGACAGGCACACTAAAATCGGCCGTTTCCATCGAGCGCAAGGTTGGCTCACATGCAGTGTTGTGACCTTGCACGTGAAGGTTATTTCCACTCACTTTCCTTACCCTTACTTCACATCCTCCTTTTAATCAGTGCTACAATGCTTTAATCGAAACAAGCTCTACATAAAATAAAAGGATGCATACTGATGACGTGGTTCCATTCCGACAATCGGTTGCGACTTTCGTTAACCGATACTTCTAATTTCATGTTCATATTTGAATGGTTTTTAGATGAATTTCATCAAATTAATCGCACACGGTCCATGTTTAAAATTTCCTTTGAGCAGTAACTTCACGTCGCGGACTGTAAACTCTGCCATTCATTGGCCTTTCTTCTTTCTTTGTAATATATTTCATGCAGCGCTACAGCATGGTTTGAGAAAATAACCGAGCGCTGTCCAAAAGGCAGCACAAATTTTGCGAAAGCAGTATATGTGCATGCGTATCTGGACACCATATTCAACTATTAGAGTGAAATACAAATAAATACGCCACCGATGGTTATGGAGTTATATGAACAAGATCTTGCGGGGCACAGGTTCACTCCGGTCAATAAAGCCGCAATAGATTGTACCAACGACCATCATCCAGTATACTACTATATAATCAAAATCAAACTCTTCGCGTTCTTGCATTCCTTTTACCCACATGTTCTGTGTTAATGTAGTGCAAGACCGGAGTTGAACCATATGCGAGTGAATTTACTTAAGCACGGGAATAGGAGGCAACAGAAAGACCAACACTAGAGTGTCAACGCTTCCCGGTAAGCAAGCCTCCTATCCAGCCATGCTTACATGGTATCGCTAATACGGAACCTTGTCTTGTAGTCGGTCTACGTAGGAGCTTCGATGACACATGACAAGGGCTCGAGCATAATAATGCCCATAATTGCTCAAAAGATAAACATAATAATGCCCATGTATGCACTCCCGCAGGTCATTTTTGCTGCGCATATTACATTTATCTTCAGTCAAACTTTGTAAAGTTTCTCTAAGTTTATAAGAAAAATTATAGACATTCACAATACCAAATCAAAAATATCGATTTGGTATTTTTTTTTACTGAAGAGAAACCTAATATGCTGAGTTGAAACCCTATTGTATGTATGCATGAAAGGGTATCAGACGCTTTGAAAGATGGAGTTGTCTTAAGATTTAATTGGTCATTGTCGAAATATGTGCGAAATATGTCACGAGTTTTATGATTTGACTTGTAATTACCAGAAGATTAGTTTTTTGAGTCGAACGCCCAAGAAAGGCTAGACAAAAGTAATAGAGGCTCAACCGTGCGCCTGTGCACACAACTAGTGTTAAAAACCTAACAACTTAACAACTATGTTTTTACCATTTCAATTATTTTTTAATGATGATAAAATTGATGAATCAAGGAAAGTTTAGTTGATTAATGCTGAAAAAAGGAGTATGTGTTAATAACTACAATAGACTGTGGTTGGCACGATGGAAATGGAACCATAGTATTCCTTTAATTAACTTTGTGTTCGTGTGTGTGTGTGGGGTAGGGGGTGCTTCTACTTGTCCATCTCTGCCGTCTTTCGAGCAAGCACCATGACTTCTTTGGGGATCCACTGCAGCAACATCGTGACGCTAGCAGCGACCCCGTGGCTTCCCACCTTGCCGATCGTTCTCGGAAATATTGCTGACGCACTGCCGCGCCGCTTCGGGCTCTTGCATGAAAATGGGACAATGGAAACGGCCAAGTAATATAGTACTAGCTCTCATATGCTAGTACGCAAGAACTTTCATTTCCATGACAGGATGAGAACATTGATCATCGCAGGGAATTATGTAAAGGAAATATGAGAATATGAGATTCCCGGCCCATAAGTATTACAAGAGAGATGTGGAAATTTCTTACTCCTTTGCTCAACTAATGTTACGTCAAAGTAAACTTCTTGAACCGCTTGGTGAAACTGAACATCACCTGGCAAAATTTGGGTTCACCATTTTACGCTGAACGGTAAAAGTTCTGGGGTCACCATCACTTCAGTAGCAGGTCTATGGAAAAGGTATAGGCACTCCTGTGCCGACCTCCTCTCACGGATCCCGAACTGAGCCAGCATTCTCATGATAGTTATCTACACCAAAATGATTAAAAGAAAATAATGACAAACTTTTGGTTTGTTTGCTTCTACTGTAGTGACAGCATGGCGTGATGGGATAAGTGAATTCCTGACATCTCTCAAGCCCACCTTTGTGACTTTGTCTCCCCTCCATTTCAGTGGCTAAGGCCAACATTCATGTTTGCAAACTACCATTTGTCTCTTCACTTCGTATAACTTTTTTTTTGGCAAAATCAATTTGCACAACTAGCTATCTGCTACCCGGTGGAGTAGTGGTCGTTGTATCTTGTTTGCTCGGTGCCACAAGTTATATATACCTTGGTTTGGCTTCATCCTACAATCAACGTTCTGACAAACGAAGGCTATTGATTATCTATCGTGGCCGATGGCAGGGAGAGCGTCATGGTACTCTTTGCAAAGCTCTGAACCTTCAATGCTGGGCAGCTACACTTATAACAATAAGGGCCATACGAGCTTATAAGGTTTAGGGTGCTGGCGCATCTTTTCAATTTCACTAGCGCTTGTGCGGTGATCCGGGGAGTTTAGTTTGTTTGGCTTGTCGCTTTCAGACCTTTTTTACTTTTCTTCGCTTTGCACACGGATGCTTCGTCTCTATTTCGTTATCTGTTGGGTAATGAAATTCGATCCTGTGGGATCGCGTGGAAAAACATCCCCATCAGACCACATGGCGGTTGATTAGACAAGTGTACATAATCCAAAACCCAGTAAAACTATCAAGATACACCAGAACCGCTAAACAATTGGTATAAGGCGCACTATTTACCAATGACTTCCTGGGGCTGGTTGGTACAACACTCGCCAACAGCATATAAGTTGGGTCTGATCGAGCAGATTTGTCTTCGGCGATCATGACTGCTTCAGCTATCTGACTACTCCCTCCGTTCTGAAATACTTGACTGTAAAGTGAGTGTATCTAGATGTGTTTCTTGTCTAGATACACTTAGTTAGAAGTCAAGTATTTGTGAACGGTGAGAGTATCTCTGAACCATTTTAAAAAGTGAATACTTTTCGAAATCTTAACCATTTAAAAAAATATTACGCATTAATAAATAAGAAAATAGAAAGAAAACAAATCATACCCATTTTTTCGGCCGGACCAAAGCCGGCCCAAAAATATTACCGTCGCGCTCGCTAAGAGCGATACATGGAGTAAAACATCTATGCACTCCTAGAGATCTTTTTTACTCTGCATATAACTTTTGGCTTAAGTTAAACTTGTTAAAGTTTGTCCAAATTTATAAAAAAAATTACAGACATTCTCAATACCAAATCAAAATCATTCAATTCATCTAGAATATATTATTTCGATTTGGTATTATAAATATTGGTACTTTTTTTAACTGAAGACAAACCTAATATGCGGAGTTGAAAAACATATTGTATGTATGCATGAAAGGGTATCAGACGCTTGAAAGATGGAGGTTTCTCGCGACTTAATTGGTCATTGTCGAAATATGTGCCAAATATGTCACGGGTTTGGTTACGATTGGACTTGTAATTACTGTAAAACTAGTTGTTTGAGTCGGACATGTGAGAAAGACTAGACAAAAAGTAATCGAAGCTCAACCGTGCGCCCTACACAAAACTAGTGTTAAATTAGAAGACACCCTAGCTAACAACTTATTCTACCATTTGGAAGAACTTTTGTTGATGATAAAATTGATGAATCGATGAAAGTTTAATTCATTAATGCTGAAATATTAATAACTAGAATAGACTGAGATTGCCATGATGGAAATAAAACCATAGTATTCCTTTAATTAAATTGGGGGTTTCTATTTGTCCATCTCCGCTGTCTTTGAGCGAGCACCATGACTGCTTCGGGGATCCACTACAGCAGCGTCATGACGCTAGCAGCGACCCCTTGGTTGCCGACCCTGCCGGTCGTTCACTGTCACGCCGCTTCGGGCTATGGCATGAAGATGGGATAATGGAGACGGACAAGTTATATAATACGATGGAAGAAAAAAATAGATATATCCAAATGGACTATAGACACTGTAGGGTTTTATACAAAAATTATATAACTAGACCATCATGCTTTATTAAAAAATTATATTACTGGACCATCATGCCCTCCCAACAATGGGGTGCGGTTTAATTGTCCACCGTTGATGTGTTTAAGGGGTGTTTATCAAAGAAGAACCCTTCATTCCATAGAATATTTAGGCAATATTTTTATGCCCACTACACAAGATTCACACGACATTTCTCTATTAACAACTACTCTCCAAATTAGAAGACACACATAAAACTTTATGTTTTGTTAATGTTTTGAACAACTTATGTTGGTGAGAAAAGGATTTTGCATATGTGACGCAGTAAATCCAATACAATTAGTTGATTAATGTTGACGATGATAGCATGTCTTGGTAACTACAAAACTTTAATTGAGTATGTCACAATGGAAATGAAACTGTAATATTCTTTTTTAACACGGTGTCTGCTATTTATCTCTGACATACATTCCTTTTCTTTTGCATGATTTTCTAGGTTTGTCCAGCAGGGAAGAGTGTGTACGTTGCTACAGCTAGATTCACAAGGCATGGCTACGATGGACTGAGATGAGAGAGGGCAATACTCACTACCAGAAACAACCACGTTGTCGAGTGCCCCGTAGTTCGCAAACTGCAAATTATCAGGCACTCGGAGCGGACTTTTCCTGGACAGAAAAATGGAGAAATGGAAAAAAGATTGAAGATATAGCCCTCGGAGTATTTTGCAATCATTAATCCTGAGACTAGAGCTAATAGAACGGTCGCGCAAACTCTCACTAATGCGAATTGGATTGGAGACATAAATAAACCTATCACAATTGACATTTTCATGTAAGTTCTTGTAATCTATGAAGAACACTCTTTGGTTCATCTTTCACTTCTCGAGGAGGACAAGTTGTGGTCATGGGAAGCAAAAAAGGAAACTTTTGGCGAGATAGGTGTAACAAGCGCATTTCAATGCTGTGATCCCCTTTGAGTCCGCTGCTGCAATTTGGGGAGAGCATGGGCACTGATACAACTCAAATTAGCGATATGGATCTTCTTGAGCGGAAGAGTTTGGACGACAGACAGTCTCTCTATAAGGGGCCTTCCCTATAATGAAAAATGTGTTTACTCCAGTATGGAAGAGAAATCGGTTGCGCTTGCGCGACAATAATAAACACCATCTGGAACAACTTGTTGAGCTGGGCCAAGTTACAATGAGACACCCGTGCCACTGACTCATCCCTCAAGAAGTGGTGGCAGCAGACCAAGAGTTTGCTAACATGAAAACAAGGAAGAGATTGAATTCGCTTGTGATGCTTATAGCCTGGTCCATTTGGAGAGAAAGAAACAATATGATCTTTGAGAAAGTTGCTAAGCCGCTCAACATGCTCATATATCAGATTGATTGCACAACATTTGGCAAAAATTTCATAAGGCAAAACATTATGCGAAAAAAATCAATTTTGTACAAATACATGTATTTAAAATCACAATCTTGAATTGACATAATAATTAATTTGTACTCCCGGTTCCGCCACTATTGAGGTAGCCTGTAACATGTAGGTTGTTTTATTCTTTTTTAGCTTGGGGTCGTTTCCATTCTTGTTTGCCTTGGTGTTGCACCGTAAACTCTGGCTATTCTTTAGTTTTTTTAATACTCCATGCATGGTTTGAGAAAGAAAAAAGGCCAAGCGTTGTCCAAAAGGCAACACAAATTTCGTGAAAGCAGTATTTGTGCATGCGTATGAGGACACCAGATCCAACTATTTGAGTGAAATACAAATAAATACACCGCAAATTTGGTGATGGAGTTTTATGAGCAAGATCTTTCGGGGCACAAGTTCACTTCGGTCAATAAAGCCGCAATAGATTGTACCAACGACCATCAGACAACATACTACTATATATAATCATAATCAAACTCCTCGCGTTCTCGTCTTCCTTTTCCCCCACATGTTCTATGTTAATGTAGCGCAAAACCAGAGTTGAACCATATGCGAGTGAATTAACTTAAGCATAGGAATAGGAGGCAACGGAAAGACCAACACTAGAGAGCAAGCGTTTCACCGTAAGCAAGCCTCCTACGCGGCCATGCTTACCTGGTATCACTAATACGGGACCTGATCTTCTAGTGTATCTACGTAGGAGCTCGATGACACAAGATATGGGGGATCGAGCACTGCGATTCAAGCTGGCCTGCTATTATATGTACGTGGAACTGGCCAGAATCAACAAACCGTGTACTGCAGTCTCAAGAACTGCTTCTTGATCTTCTGCGGTACTCTTCTAGCTGGGTTTTGCAGCAAAACTGATGTGAATTCCTTGTTACAGTAGTAAACTTTAAACATGCGCGTGATTAAGCTGTCGTCTACTTTGACGGGCAGCGGGACGACATCGTGGCAACAAAATGTGTTTACTAGACTAGTCAATTTAAAGCGCCTAATCCCATACGGACAGATTATTCCGTGTGCGTTGTGACACATTACTTACGGTTACATTTTTGTGTTCGTCAGCGATTTTTATAGCTTTGTTCGATGTCTGGTACATCGCACATGATTAATCGTAAAAACATGTTTGTGATATAAACTTTTCTAGCACTAAATAGAGAGAATTGTTTATTTGACATTACTCAAAAATGTGATTCCCTATTTGGTGCTGGAAAAGCTTTTCTCCCTATTTGACACTTGATCTAAATTTATACCCAATATGACACACTAATTCATTTTTTTACCACTAATAACAGTGAAGAACGCACTTTGCTAATATAAAGATGATATTTTTTCTTCAGGGAATTGTCAAGATGATCTTGACGCACCTCAGTTCGCCTCTTCTCTCGACCAGGCGAACTCCGGCGAGTCGCCGACTCTGACCCGCATCAATCCGCCGCGAATCCTCCTCGTCTACAACCTTCGCCTCACCCCGTTTCCTCGATATTCCCGAGAGCCAAGATTCGCTCACCTCCCGCGTCACCACCATTCACTGCTTGGTGCACATGTCGCCGCTTCCTGTCCTCACGTCCAAGGTACACCGAACCTGGACGCCTTCCCGGCCCTCTCACGCGCCCATAAGTACCCTGCAGCTAGCTAGAGCATTCTCAACAACCAGTCTAGCAATCACCCGACTACTCCACTCGATCTTTTCCGGCCGTCTCGAGCGAGCTCTCCGTGCTTCGATTTCGATCTATGGCTCCGTCCATTGCCATCGCGGCGCCTACAGCCTCGGGCGGCTGGAAGAGCAGCAAGAAGATCGTTGCCCCTGCGGCGGACAGCGTCGCCGTGCAGGCGGACGCGCTCCAGCGCCGGAACGCCGAGTTGGAGCGGGAGGTTGCCGCACTGCGGGCCGAGCTGGAGGCCGCGCGGCTGCGCGCTGAGGCCGCGGAGGAGGCCGAGGAGCGACTCTGCGCGCAGCTTGGCGAGGCGGAGTGTGAGGCCGTCGAGCTCGCGCGGGAGCTCGTAGCTGCTCGCGGCCACGCCGGTTGCAGATAGCACTTGGCCGGCCGAAGCGGAGAGAGGAAGTCGACTGAGCCGAGCTCGTCAACGATTCTTTGACGACGGCGGGATGTAGATGTGTCACGCTCGCGACACACATGCAGTAGATTAGTAGGAAAATGTAATATGCAAGGATTGCTCGGAAATTGTGTTCCTGTTGAAATAGTAGTATTACGAAATTCAGAGAAAAAGCAGTAAAAATTAAAAAAATCTGAAAAAAGTGGTGAGGAACAAGAGTTTTACATGTACAAAGTTTCTTAATGAAATGATTGTGCTCGTACAAAAAAATGGTCAGCTAAGGAGTTAAAAAATTATTTGTTTGAGCACTGATTTTCTTATTTTCATACAAAACACCACAGAAGCCATTTTATTAAGAAATTTTGCATGTATGTAAACATATTTGTCACTACTTTTTGTTTAGATTTTTATGAAATATTGTACTACCTCTGATCCGTCCGCGACACTTATTATTATGGACTGAAGGATTACTATTTTTAAATAAAAAATCTCATGGGCTCCACCATGTAATTGGGCTTTATGCACGAGCTAAAAAAATAAAAAAGGGATGTAGGCCCCATTTGGCACATCTTTATTTTTTAACTATTCTAATAATATTACGATTTTTTGGGAGGACTGAAATATTAAATATTTTGAGGTGTTTGGCTTTAGCCAAAACTGTAGTTTTATATACTTCAATATCTAGGAAATTGCAAGATTTATAAGTATATGAGTGTAACATCCCAAATCTAAATTTGGTATGTTTGCATTTAGAGCATGTGCATTTCATCATGACATCTTTTAAAAACCTTGCATCTGTTTGACTTGAATTAAAATCTAAAATATTAATTCCTAAAATCCTAATTTACAGTTTTCCAATATAAACCCTCTATAAAGCCTTATATGGACTTAGGGTTATTTCATATTCTATTTTCTATAAAACTAGTCCGAAATAGTCTATTATGATAGGGGCAGTTTTACAAATTTTTCGAAACTGGTTTGACTCAATTCCGAGTTCAACATCAAAAGCTATAAAGAAAACAGGGAAAAGATAAAAAAAAAAAAACGTTTCGGCTGAGCGAGTTGTGCCTGTGGGACACGACGGGTTTGGGGTCGAGATCGGGGGTCCGCTCGAGGTCGAGATCGGCGGCACCTCCGTTTGTGTTCTTATATTCCCGATGGCCTCGCTTGCTCGGTGGGCTTAGCGCGGCTGTCAGGCCCAGTTAACCAGATTCATACAGTTTTTTTTACTTGTGAATAATTTTCTTAACCTATGAATATATGAATATTTTGAACTCTATAAAAATTTATTTTCTAACTTTATAAATATACTATCATAAAATAATATTTAATTTTTGATGTTTATATATATAACATAAAAATAAACTAGGAAAAAAAGATAACTAGAGAACGCTTACCTAAGACAGTCCACCCAGGGGGTAGCTTTGGAGGTTTGTATAGGAGCTCCGGAAAATAGAGGAATAACATGCCCAAATATCGGCTAATCGTCCAAACATTGATTAAAAATGTCGTTGTGAAATAATATTGGCACGATAGCTTTTGGGGCCAAACATACCCTACAAGTCACAAATAAGCCTCTCACATCCAAGCAAGGTGACCAATAAAGGCATGAATGCACTTACGCGAACCTAAAAAAACACCTCTGGTCTATAGCATTGTTTACTTTGTCTATGTGACACATGCGTCTATGTGGATGTATTTCCGCGGTTTATGCTTCATAAGTCAAATAATATAAAGTATGAGTTTCAGAAAAATTATAATACCTATCATGCATATTATATGGATATCGCATAAAAATATGTTTTATGATACATCTAACGATCTTTATCTTGGGTTATTTATGTTAATGATTTTTTCTTCTAAAAATCAGGTCAAACTTTACATAGTTTCATTTTTTGTAAATGGGTGTTTAATTTCTCATATTACAGTGAGTTTTCCTATAACTTATTTCACATTGCATAGTATATGAAAAATTCCATTGACTGTAGGCGCATTCTATGCTCCCGCCCCTCCAAAGGGCACCTTCAATGTCTTTTGCAGATGTCCAATGGAGAGGGAGACATGGGAGGCGATGATGGAGGTGCGAACATCATCTAATGTGAGAGGTGAACTCTGGGACAAAATGGCTCCTCCAACTACCGTAAGATCAATCACCAATTGAGAGGGACTATGTTAATGATCTTTGGAGAATATAGCATGTGTAAAATGAAGTGGTTAATGGCAAGCCAGCGCCTTCAGGTTCGAGTTCTGAGCTCATGTGCGTCAAGCAACAACTGATAGGCGATGTTGTAAGAGTTATGATGGCGCTCTCTTATGAACCGGTGGAGCCGTAGTAGTGAATGCCCACTAGAGACTATGAAGAAGTGGACGAAGTCGACGTGTGGGTATAATTTAATGTTGTTGGACGACTATTCCTAGAGACGGAGGGAAGTGGTATAACGACGCTCCCACCATGTCATGCCACTGTGCAAAAAGAATTTAATCTATCTTCCAAATAATATATTTGGCTTTCCCTAGCAAAACAAGATAGTTATCTTTGAAATCCTAAAAAGATCAAGATGGTATACCTTACAATCCTATTGTATTTCTCCGCTCTAAAAATATGGTCAAAACAAACAGGCGATCAAGCTTGGGAAACCAAAGTGAACTGCCCATCATTAGTGAGCTCAGCGTTTCCTCATATAAATGGGCTGGAGCTTCGTGCAGTATTTTTTTCCCGGAAAACCCCCTGGCCTATAAGTTATTTTGGGCCATCTATTTCCATGGGCCACCAAGCTTTTACAAATACGAATTTTTTTTTTAAGAATGTGCCTTTGTTCTCATAAGCAAAATAACATAAAAGAAAAGAAAGCACTCATCGACCATCATTATTCCTAAGATGCACTTGAAAAGAAAACTAACTTAATGATTCTAATACATGAATTAAAAATAAGAAAAGTCGGGTAGCATATTTGGAGCACGGGCAATAGGCGCGGAAAAAAATTGCGCCGCTAATAGCACGCTATATGATGTTGGGAATTGTCTCACTAAATAAATAAATGCACAATGTCTCGCTAATAGCATGTTATTGCATGCCAATAGCGTTTTAAGGCCGGCCTTATTTTGCTATAGCGCGTTATTTTTATCCTACAAGGTCTCTGCGCGAGATAATAAGATTAGCAATATTCACTACTTCTCAGAGTACCCATTGGTAAATAACAATAAACTATAACCACCAAACTCAATTTTCTTTCGCTAGTCCAAAAATCGTGTTAGTTTTACATATTTTTTTTGTTAAGGTATGAGTCATCGTGACATAGAAGACACGCAAAGGCATTTTGTCTTCCAAGTTCCAACAGAAAGTTTCTTCTCTTGATTTTCTTGTGCTGCATATGTTCAAACATTAAGCTGTTCCAGTTTAAATCGAGTTTTCAACTCATTTCCACCATCCATCCATGTGAGCGGCAGATGAGTCCACGGATGGCAGAAAGCAAGCAGGTGTAAGCGTCACGCACGCGCCCATCATTTTATTCTTGGTCCAGTCTGAATGTGATCCTCGTGGGCGCGTTTGGTAGCCTGCATGGCTTTCTCACCTGCGTCGGGCAGGCTGGGGAGGGCAGTGCTGGGATACAACGTGATTTGGGCCATGTTGGGCTAGTTGTTTGGTTGCCTGCATCAGAAAACGAGCCACATTTGGCCCAATGTTTGGTTGCACTGTTTTTCCGATTTCGGCTCTGCAAAACCGACCTCCCCTTGTTTGGCAGCGTGAAGAACACACAGAAAGAGTGATAGAGTCACCCTATTCAAATTTGGCGAGGTTACCAGACAATGCAAAGCAAGAAAGGAGGCAGAAATCATCTACTTAACACTGACTAACCATTGATTTCGTCATGGGAACACACCCACTGACCCAAAATAGGGTTCCATACTTACACCCCACAAGTTTAACTACAGCTAGGGTTAAAGAGTTTGGTTACAGGTGCAATCTGTGCACCTGATAAGTACTTACACCAGGGGAACACTCCCCTGGCATCAAAACATGAAGAGCATACAAAACAACTGCTCTTCAAGCAAGTCACAGTGAACTAAGAACCCACTTGCCATGAACTGGACAGACGAAGGCCTCCTCAGTGGAGCTGATGAACCTGAAGAGCTTCACCTTGAAGCCGTCGCCGACGAACTTGAAGACGAGGACATCTCCGGTGTCCAGCTTGATCTCCTTGGCGAAGTCTTCCCATCCTTTGAAGATGACAAGGTGGTCTTCGAACCACCTGAGCTGGACGAAGTACTCACATCACTTGGTGGTGCGGAGTGGAATGCAAAGCTTCGGCTCCTTGCCGTCCTTCACCTTGGGCTTCTTCAGCTTCCACTTCTCCACCACCAGCTTCTGGATGTCAGGCGGGAAGACGATCGACTGAAGATCATCATGCTTCACCTGCAGGAAGAAATGCCGGGGAACGACACCATCAGAACAGTATCCCAGCTTTGGTGCACGACCCATGCCCCGTTCCCCTTTGAGCTTCTTGTCCTTCATCTCCTTCACCGCCAAGGCCAGACCTGGCACATGAGGCCTTGCCACATTTTGGTGGACGATGCAGTCAGTTAGAGGAGATGGAGGCTCCACTGTTGTCCTGCATTGGGTGTGCCAGTCCTGCAATGCAAGATCATAAGTTCAGGCAATGCAATGCACATGCACATGGACATGGACATGGACATGGACATGAGCTAATGTGCAATGCAACTTCATGAAGTGCAGGCAATGCACATGAACATGGACAATGTGCAATGCAAAATGATACATCAAGTACTATGTGCAATGCAACTTCATGAATTGGAGGCAATGCACATGAACATGGACAGAAACTCTTAACCCTAGCTGATGAACCTGATGAACCAGAAACATGGACAGAACCTGATGAACTCAGTTGCGAAGCTTGATGAAGTGGAGGCAATGCACATGCAAAATGAACATGGATTGCAGATTCACAAAGATATTGACTAAGGTACAACACATCCGCAGAACAATGAACATGCAGCACATCGGTTGACAAGGGATTGCAGATGGACAAGGGGTGGTACCACTTTTACCGCAGGGCTCTTCGAGGGGCCGGCGCCGGTTGCCGAAGGTGGAGGTGGAGTGACGGTTGCCGGTGGTGGAGGACGCGCGACGGTTCGTCGTGGAGGACGAGCGACGGTTGCCGGTGGAGCGTCGGTTGCTGGAGGAGGAGGAGGTCTTGGCGCCGCGAAGCTTGGCACCGGGTACTGGTTCGCCGGAATCTGCACCAGAAGGGGGAACCCAGGCGGCGGCCCAAGAGGCGGCGATCCTGGGGCTCGAGGAGGACGAGTCGGCGGTGGCCTCACCGCGGCGAAGCTATGCGGGGCGTCCTGGACCAGATTGGGGAATCCAATCGCCGGACCCCCGACCATCGTCACGGCGGCTGCATGCGCCGCCGCTTGGACTGCCCTTGCAGATTCGGCGAGCCTTCGCGTTTTCGAAGCCACCATCATTGCCGGGCTTGGCCGATGCGAAATCGGCGAAGGCCGCTTCATCGGCGGGAGGAGAGCGGGGTCAATCTGCGCCGCCGCCGGCCCCCTTCTTGAACTCCTGCACGGCTCTCGCCACGGAGCTGCAGGATGCGCTTTGGCCGACGGGACCTCGGGCCGGCGGTGGGGGAGGAGGTGGCGGAGGAGCCGCTGCCATTGGGGTTTTCTTGGGCGGTGAGAGAGAGGCGATGGGACGTGAGAGCGGTGACGGTCAGAGGCGTAGGTGCAGGGGGTTATGGCGCGTCTCCACGCATGCACGCGTTGCCGCTTCGTTTCTCCACCCGGCCTGGCTACCTGGAAACGGCCGATTCGGCCGTTCCTATGGGGCCTGGCCCAAGGGTGCTTTAAACACCGTGCGGGCCTGTCTCCAGAAAAACGGAAAACAAACAGCAGGCCTGTTTCTGCAGCCAGCGGGCCTGGCCCGGCTGGCTGCAGGCTACCAAACGCGCCCCATGTGAACAAGATTCTCCCAAAACATTTCTCTCCACACAAATTTATATTCTCTGCATCTAGATCACTGTTCTCCCCCATGCACCATCCTTTTCCTCTTCTTTTGATGAGAATATTTCCGGGAAAGAATCAGAAAAAAGAGAGTTTATTGATTAAGGTAATGAAGTTATAGAAATAGATGGAAAGAAGATTCTAGAAGTCTCTTTGGACCTCAGCTTTTGGACTTCGATAAAATTGGTTGATGGTTAGCCCATATTTGAGGAACTTCAAAAGTTGGTGCCACTTGTTTTTCCTTTTCCATAACAAAGTAGAACCTCCCCCCTCCCTTTTAGGAAGATCGGTAGGGTTCAAATGGTAAGAATACTATATTGACAATATTTATAAAACTAGACTATGAATTTATTTTTTGTTTGGAAATTGTGTGCGAAAAAGACTTAGTAATAAATGGTTTTACGAAGAAGTTAGGAAAATCATGTGATAAAAATGTCAACCTACCATGTGAGAAAGTCTCCATGGCTAAGGTACATTATAGATTGATTCGTATAAAAAGGGTAGATTCGCAGAAAAAGGGTACATTATAGATTTTTGTCTAAAAATATGACTATAGCAAGAAAATAAGCCGTTCATACTTTCTAATAAAATCTTTACAAGACTTTGATTTTATTTTACGTACAAAATTTCTTTTGAAGAGGATGGCTGATTATAAACATCTTTAACTATACAATTCATAACATTCTATGTTAAATTATTTGAAGGACTTTCTACGATATGTTCTATACCTAGTCGATCTTATCCATTGATTTTTCTCTTTCTCTCTCTCCCACCAAAAGATAAGTGTCACATTGTCTAATTATACAAAAAACAAATGTTCACATATTTCCGCCACTTTGAAAATCGTAAAATGTGGGGGTGAAGACGTGGAAGCAGTCAATAAGAGTGATTAGTTTTGTCGCCATGTCCCATCTCAGTAAACAATAGTGAATGGCTTATCTCCGCCGAGCCCTTTCCCACATACAAAACCCTAACACATATAGGGGAGCAGACGCAAAACCCTCAGATGAAATCCAACGGTTCTCGTCATCTTTAATGTAGTATAAATACCCGCCCATCCCTATCCCTTACTCCAAATGGTCCGCCGCCGCCGCCGCCCAAACGCTTCCTCTAGCCACCAAAAATCCGAGCTTATAACTAGATAGGCATGTGAATCTCGGTCCTACCAAGAAAACCATAATACACCCATCAACTCATGTGCAATATTACCACCCATCCGCTTTCGCGACCAATCATCTGTCCTCCAACTGCGGCCAGATTTGGATTCAAACTCCTTGGAGAAGTTGGTAACCCTTACGATCGACGCATCGCCCCCCTAAAACCGCCGATGTTGTGGGAGAGGGGTTGATGTGGAATCGTAGAAGAAGATGTGCATCGAGCAATCTTTAGGCCGGGTTCACCGGTCAACGACCTCCACAGATTGCTCAACGCATCGTCTTCTACTACGACTGCACATCTCACCCCTCTCCCAAAAACGCTGATATGGTGGGCTAGAGAGGTCGCCAACCGATGAAACCCTAAAGGTTGCCCGAAGGTACATATCGTTTTGCGAAACATTTTGTTTTCTTGGGGATATAGATATTATCAAATATCCAACCGATTAAAAAAGGAAAATAATTTGTTTATGGAAGAGAATCGATCCATTCCCCCCACCATGGAAAAGAGGGAATAATAAAAGACAACAAGGAACAGCACAATATGCCAAGGAATCCTTGGAAAGAAGAAAATCTCTCTCTCCCAACCCTAGAGAAGAGCGGCACAAACCTTGAGGACCGACTGACCGGAAGCGAAGAGCGGACGAGAGGAGAGGAGGGCGGCACATGCTTTTTCTGTGCTGGTGGGGCCCGCACGCCCCCGCCCTAATATGCTCCTCTCCCGGATCCCCACCCTCCAGCTATAAAAGCCGGCCCCTCCTCCTCTCTCCCTTTCAATCCACGCAGCGACCAGTCGCCGTATAGCTGTACGCTCCTCCTCATCTCCCAAAGTCCACCGCCAGCCACGACACGCCACATCGCGATCTCATCTACCTACCGCGCCGCCGCCGCCTCGGGCTCGCTTGGTGCAGATCGGGACCCTCCGCCCGCCCCGACGGGCCGGATCCCGCGTTGCACCAAGTGAATCGGAGCCGGCGCAGCGACCACCTCCGCCGCAGCCTTTTCAATTGACGCTCCGCTGTCGCCGATGTATCCTTTGCCTTGCTTCGATCGATCGTTCCGCGGCTGACGATTGATCTAGTCGCTGCTATGTTAGGTCTCGAATTTATATGCATGTATGTATGTTAGTTCGTGCGTGCGCCCCTGATCCCTGTCGCCGATTTAGGAATTCGCTAGATCTAGGTAGATCCGGCTCCTTATTTTGCTTCTAGGCAGTTAGGTGCTTTCTTTTTTGTGTGATGAGATCTGATCTTTTCTCTTGGGTAGGATTCGTGCCGGGTCATGGAGTGAATTGCCCCCCAAATTGTGCTGTCTGCTACTAGGATTATCCGGTTACGATGCGAATTTTGATTTAGACAACGGGCATGTCTTAGATTCTTTTATTTGCTCTGCTTGAACTGCGGTGTACATTTATTGATCCGGTTGCTAGTAGTATGAAATTACTATTGCTACTAGTAGTAGTAGGGGAGTATCTCTGCAGGATTCTGGGAATTATGGTGGACTCGTTTTGGCATGGTGAATGACCTGTGCAGGTGCATGCCTTGATGTCTGCACATGCTTTATTTAGCCCATCTGCTCTAGCCTGCTGTGTATGGGTTTCAGTGAGATGCTAATTTTAGAAAACTGGAACCTATAAGGTGTGGCCTGGTTCTTGTTCTCTTGTGAGAATTCAGTCTGTTGCTTCTAAGATGTATCTTGTTAGTTGTGCACCGATGATGTAATCTCGAAACCATCTGTGAATCGTTATAGGTGAAAGATTACGGTCAATAGTAATTTTCCCTTTTTAATTGTTCCAAGTTTTGAACATTTGTACTATATTGCTTCCTGGATGTTTCATTAGTCATTAACAACTACTGTCCTCACACAGCAACTTACTGCTTGATGATCTCTACAATTTAAGACTGCCCCAAATTAGCCATCTTGTGTACCAGAGGTTCCTCTGGAAGAGGAAATTGCAATTGCTAATCTAGGATCATTGGTTGAATCAATCTACAATTTGTTGTTTATGCAAACAGATTAAGATCAGCTCCAGTTAACTAGACAAGTGAGTTTCTAATGCTGTCAAGCTGTGTAATCTCACTTATGCTGTGATATTTTAGCATACTCCAGAGTGACTTTTCCTCTGTATCCAACTTCAGATTAGAGGTTTAATTATTTCATGGCATGTCAACAGTTCTTTCCCTGGGTTGAATTGACAGGTCTACATACATCTGTAATTGTTGGGACGTGAGCCTTTCCAAATGTATGTTGTCTTTTCATGTAATAGTGGATGCTGCCTGCGTTGCTATATATAGTGAATCTAGTACGAATCTTTGATAAACAAAGAAATGCCTATTTTTAGTATTCTTGGACAATTGATTGATCTAGAATAAAGTTAACTCATAGATCCCCTAATCTATAGGGAATTTAAGCAAGCTTTTGCTGTCATCTATACAAGGGAGTGAAGGAATATATGCCCCATTTACCTAGTGATGTAGCATTATCTGGAATCATTTTTGAAAGATTATTTGCATCCATCACAGAGCGCTATTTGTATTATATATACCGGTCCGGATACAAGAAATCTGTCACAACTACCCCGTTTTTGGTAGTAACAAGCGTCTTGGCAAGGTAACCATTTTCACCGTCTACAATATGCAAAGTTCACACACATCAAATCGACCGTTTAGAGGTGAGTAACAACATCTGGTTTTTTCATCGTTGTAGAGTCTTTCACCGCTGCCATGGTTTGATCCAAACTATATTGGACGCGTCTAGTGAGCAAGCGTTTGCTCTAACCCACGTTTTAGCGGCCGATAGAAAGGGAAAGTTTGGTCGCGCAACAGAACAGAAACGGAAACCGCGCGAACCTGGCTGGTGGCGTTTTCCTAGCTGCCCGACGTGGTACCTACCATGTGATCCGATTCTGCCTGATTTGTTAGCCAGACCAGCCACGACATTTTCCGCGCGTCACGCAGGGGCGGACCCAGAAAAAATTACGAGTGGGGGCAAATCAAGTGACTGGGGGCATTCCTTGTATAAATTTGCAAAATCTAAAGAAATTTCTTTCAAATAGGATGAAATACTATATGAATTCAGAAATTTGAGTGGGGGCCAAGGCCCCCATTCAGCTACACATGGGTCCGCCCCTGGCGTCACGTGCATATGATAATGCCCCGGACAGAGCAAGCGACTCACGCCCCTTCCTTTTTGCATGCAGTGATTGCTTTGGCCATGACCATGCATGGATGTAACTTGCTGTGGCCAGCAGTGCAACTTACTGGGTCTTGTGCGCAAAATAACTTGAAAGAAAACTGAGCTTTCTGTGGGAAATAAGCTAGATGGATCCAAGATATGCAGCTTGTATATCCCAGATGAGCAACTTTGTTTGTGGATCGTTGCAACTTTCTGGGACAAGTGTTGTAGACTGAGCTACAATCTGGACTTAGTTACGTGCAATCGGCAGATATTGGCCTAATTGTTACAACTTACTGTGGTGCTACAAGCAACCAAGTGCATAATTGCTGCAACTACAACAAACATAAAATGAGGTAGCAACATACAACGGACATTATGTCTCATACATACCTGGGATATAAGTTGCAGGATATACGACCACCCACGAATGTGAACACAAAACTTGTTCCAAAAACGATAAAAAATTACTACATAGTTTTGATTTTTATACAATGACAATCATGTACAGTTTATGGATACATTTATTCGACTGGTCCGTTGGTTGATCATTGCAATACTCACTGATGATACTGATTCACCTGTTGTACTGATGAAAAAAAACTTTCATTAGTCAGTAGCATGCATAAAAGAATATTACTGTTATTAGCAATTGAAGTTGATGGGAATTGTTGTGAAGTTACATGATACTGACATGTTGTACACCTACTACAATCAGATGTTGCTACCAAAACACTTAATCAACTTGTTTTAATTTACTTGAAAGTTGGCCCACATGTGCATCTGGTGCTATTTTTCAACAGTTAAACACTTGGGGGTAGTTTTTCCACAACTTGCCGAAAAGGACTTACAATAAGTTTAGTAGGAGTTGCACCATAATACCTGTAAGTTGCTTCATATTGAAGTAAAGTTGCACTGTAATGCATAGTCTAGCGGAGGATGATGTGTTCCTCTCAACCTACATAGCAGATTACATTGAAAAACACATATGAAAAGGTCTATTTCAAAAAAATGTTTCATGGGAAAAGGGATCAAGGAACAAAACAACTAAAAAACAGGAAAATGTTGTTTGCATACCATAGAAGTGTTTGATGTGGATCGACACCCAACAAGTCTCGATAGCTCAAAGGGGCTCGTTGTTCTTCTCCTTGTATATCATGAGGAAAAAATGTGAGTTAAAAAAGGACAAGGTCAAAGTAGAATCAGCGTAATTATGTCGGTGAAGTTGCAAAACTGGTACCATTAAGTTGCATGAAGGGCACAGAGGAGTTGTACATACAACTTTTTTTCTGCTCTAGTTTTTAGAGTACCCTTGATGGAAAAAAAAAAGAAAAAGGAAGTGTAACACACGAATGAAAAAGTAAGAATCTGGACAAATATGAAGTGCGCATGACAAAAAGAAGAGTTACCTTACCTCTCTACGATTACTTTACTGCCACCCATAGCTTCATCACCCCCAACATGTGCTCCTTGGTGATCGTCCATTTTGTTGAAGACAACAAAAAAAATCTCACAAAAGTGTAAAAAACACGAAATGATAATGTTACGGTGAAAGATCATATAAAGAACCACCCCACTATGGTAGTTTGTAGAAATGGACATAGACAGTTGCAACTTGCAACTCTACCTTGTACATATGTGGTCTCCCTGCCAACTATGCATGTACCAACTAACTTGTGATTTCAGAAGCAACTATGTATTTCATAAAAAAGAAGCAACAAAAATCATGATATTAGAAGCAACTATGCGTGATGCTAGAAGCAACTAACTAATTCATAGTTGTAATCTCAATGATTTAATGGTGAAAACATGTACATCTGCCTACTAATCCTGCAAACCCAAGCAACTTCGCATGATACTAGAAGCAACTACCTAATTCATAGTTGCAACTTCGGTGATTTAATGGTGAAAACATGTATATATTCCTAACATCGTGCAAAACCAAGCAACTAGGTGATGCTACAAGCAAGTAAGTAATTCATAGTTGCAACTTAGCTAGTTTAATGGTGAAACCATGTACTTCTACCTATTAATCCTGCAAACCCAAGCAACTTTGCATGATAGTAGAAGCAACAAACTAATTCATAGGTGCAACCTTGTCGATTTAATGGTGAAAATATATACATCTGTCTACTGTCCTGCAAAGTCAAGTAACTTCGCATGATACTAGAAGCAACTAACTACCTCATAGCTGCAACTTCGGTGATTTAATGGTGAAAAGCATTAAAATGGCCTCACCCCTGCATCGGTGAATCCTGCATGGTGAATACGACTTCGCAACAAACAAAAGCACTGAAACCATGCCCTGATTTTGTTCGACAGCAATCCAGATCTAGAAGAGGATATGCTAGGACTTACCACAACAGCATCTAGCCCCATGAAGCATGTGCGAGAGGTCGGTTTCGACGATGAGCTTGGGACGGATCGGCACTCCTGCAACCTCCCCGTGCTCGCCTCTGCGCACGAGATCGAACGGAGGTCGCGCTCGTCGCCCTTCTCTGCAACCGGGCACCGGAGGATGCAGCAACCGCACCTAACCTCCGCCTGCACTCTGGTCGCGCCTCGCCTTCCCGACAACTCCTTCCTCCGCCACAGACGAGATCAACCCCGCACGCCCGTCTTCCTCCTATGCAACGCAAGCTCGAACGACCGCTATGAATTCAGCACGCGCCCCTGAATGCGTGCCATGCTAATCCCACTCCAGAAACGAATCACAGCCGGAAATCGCAGCGCCGACGAACTCAACGGCGAGCCGTAGCCTTGAATCGCTGGAATCCACTCTCTCCCCTCTTCTGACAACTGCAGCAGAGAAAATGGGGCGAGATTGCAAGAGGAACGGCCAATTAGCCGGCGAACACGGTAGGAGGCGAGGCGGACTCGGGGCCTCTGTCGAGCGCCGGAGTGGAGCGGACAGGGCGGCGCCGGCCTGCTCCGTCACGGGCTAGAGGCAGGTTGGAAGGAGGGATAGAGATGGCCGGCGGAGGTCGGCTCGCTGGCCGGCGTGGGCGCCGCCGGCGCGGGGCGGTGCTGGTTGAGAGGAGGAGACGCTCAAACCATGGAGTCTCTCGCGTGCGTTGACTAGCAGAGGATGGGTTGGGCAGAGAGACTGGATAAGAAGCAATTGCGTGCCACGTCACCCACGTGAGTTCGCTTTCAGGTCCTGGCATCTCCGCGCACGTGAGCCGTCCGCGCGCATCGGACGGCGCGGAAGGGTGTGCGCCAAAACGTATCAAATAGCAAAGCTTTGCTTTCTATCATTAGGGAACTATATTTGGTGACTACACTCACATAGGAGCTGAAGTGGGCATTAGGCCCCTCCCTTTTTTGTTGTTTTGTGCACCAACGACTGGTTAGTGGTCATTAGGTAGGTGTCCAGGAACATATTCTCCCGGATCAAGATTCTTTGCTCGATCGGTAAGGGGGAGAAGAGACAAAGCACTACGGGAAACCCACAAGACGCCGACGGCCGGAATCTACGCCGACGGCCAAATGTCGGGGCCGTCGGCGTAGAAGGCGAGCTAGAATAGCCCATGAACGCGGCCGTCGGCGTACCAACCCCGTCGGCGTAGACAGATAGAGCCCGACGGCTGCCGTCGGCGTCACCAATGTCGTCGGCGTAAAAGGGCTGTAGGGTTTAGGCCGTGACGGCATGCAGACGGGGCTTTACGGTATTGATACGCCGACGGCCACCGTCGACGTCTACTTTTTTTTTTCTATTTTCCATTTAATATGAAATAATTCATAGATTTAAATCCGTAAATCGAAATTTAAAAAATAAAATGTCTAAATCGATTAGAAAAATGAGAGGAATCCAAATATGACATCCATATAATCTTTTTACCATGCATATGACATTTTGTAACATATTTTTGGTACTTTCTTAATTAAAAAGTCATTTTTGACACTAAAAAAATAGAAAATGATATTTATGAAAATATTTTGAAAATTGTTTTTGGCAACAATGTTTTCCATACCAAGACACACCTATGTGTTAAGTATGGACACATTATCATAAATTATGGCACGGGGATGGCCATAACTTGGTCATTTGGCTCGAAACCTATACATGTCTATAGATGATAGACCTTTTTGTGAAACTTTTTTTGAAATATTTTTCAAAACACAAGTTTATCATTTTTGCTAGCAACTAGTACATATAAAAGGACTCCATGCCAAAGGATTTCATTTTTTGAGTATTTTCTCAATTTCTTTTATTTTTGTGAAAAAGGTCAAAATGACCGCCGTGCCTATTCATTGAAAGGGGTCACATTTTTCAAAACTATCGATGTTTCTGTGATAAAGTCACTACTTTTGTACCTAAAAATGATTTTTGTAAAAAATTTAGACCAAACTATCACACACTGTAGTTTAAATTTCAATTACTTTTGAAAAATCGGCATAAAGTCATTTAAATAGGCAATTTTTATTAAGTTTATCATTTTTGCTAGCAACTTGTACACATAAAATGACTCCATGCCAAAGGATTTCATTTTTTGAGTATTTTCTCAATTACTTTTATTTTTATAAAAAACGGTCAAAATGACCGCCATGACTATTTATCGAAAGTGGTCAAATTTTCGAAAACTATCAATGTTTCTTTGATGCAAAAGATGATATGGATGGCATATTTGAATTCCTCTCATTTTTCTAATCGATTTAGGCATTTTATTTGTCAAATTTCGATTTACGAATTTAAAGATATGAATTATTCCATATGAAATGTAAAAAGGAAAAAATAAAGTAAAATTCATTTTATTGTTATTTATTCGAAATATACTATTACATAATCATTGTTACTTTACTCAAACAAATTTTTAAAATTTAAACAATGAAAAGTGTAACATCATAACCGAGGGGTTAATATGATTGATAGGGTACTAATATTAGTAAGTTCTAATTTCTCATTTGGAAACTAGTTTTGAAGGAACTCAAAAGTTAAACGTGCTCGGGCCGGAGGATGGGTGACCGAACGAGAAGTTTGACCAGGGTAAGTACTTTGACCTATCATTAAGTGTGCAATTAAGGATTAAGTATGTGACTAAGTGGGAAATTTCGAAATACAAATAAAAAGAATTAAAAAAAGTTCAAAATAAAATTCTTATGGCATAGGCCGACGGCAATGCCGTCGGCGTATGGGGAGCTGACGGAACGGCGGGATGCCGTCTTGTGGGTCCCACCACCACGTACGCCGACGGCTGGGTGGGTACGTCGACGGCGCTACGCCGACGGCCACCGTCGGGCTATGGCTACGCCGACGGCCTTCTTGTCTACGCCGACGGTTGCCGGCCATCGGCGTCTTGTGGATTCCCGTAGTGAAGCTGCCCATTGGCACTAGCGTTTTTGAAGGTAAAGTGGATTCCCTCTCTACATCTTGATCTGGAGCCGATCATCATCAGTGACAGTGAGTGAGGTGTGGTCTTTAGCGGTTAGAATATCGTGGCAGCCTTGGTGAGAACATGATCCTGCAAAGCTGTCAAGGAATATAAATTACCTGACGTGTGGGGGTTGAATGGATGAGGCGGACAGAGGATGGTGGAGTTCCAGATCTGGGTCTGGTTGGTGATGTAGCAATAGCGTCCACTGGTGGTAAAAGATTTTATTTCACCTTCTAGAGTGGTGCTTTTTTTTTAAAATGAAGGGAAATCTTATGCCTCATCTTATTTTTTGTTTGTTTTGGTTGCTTACCACATATGCCATGTGGTTATGCCTCATCTTATTAATTAAGAAGAAAATTTGAAGACACGGTTCACAAAGTTCTGAGAATTTGCGGACTATCGAAGACACTCTTATAATAAAGCCTACTTTCACCGTCTCGCGGTTGACTGTCTCTCAAGTTCTTAGCTCTCGATTTCGCATTCATGGACGTTGATAAGATCCTTCCATTTAATAGCACCTTAGGATGGCGTGATCATCCAATTCCTTACTATCGGTGACTCTTACTGCCATTGTAGATGTTTGGCGGAACACACACAATTTTCTCCTTCCAAATCTCCCAAGTGACTAACACAGCAACGGAGGCAACACTTTGTGGTGGTTGCGGGCTACAAGAACAAAGCATTGCCACCACATGTGGACCGAAGGGTCACTATGCCAAGTGTCGATCATGATCTCCGACGCCCCAAGCCAAATTTTGATTGTTTACCAAACCTGGATAGAGTATCTACATTTGAAAAAAATGTTCGCCGGTCTTGGGGTTCTTGCTTGCAAAGTCGGCAAAATCCACAATTTCGTCACCCCTTCTTCTCATGTCTATCCGCTATCCATACTCGGTTCTGTAAATTGAGCCACATGGAAAGTTTACATTTCTGTGGCGCACACTTTGTCATGGCGGCTGCCCCAAGAAATTGGATTTTATACACGGACTTGGCCGAGCACTCTCCTGATAACTTTGATGACATGTCGACTCGTCGAATTCCTTCCGCTTTGGTCACATTTTCGTGCTGCTGGTTATATGTTTCGTTTCAATCCTTGTATGCTCATCTAGCACATGGTAAAAATATCTTGCCCAGCCCTGGCTGAATATTAACATGTGGTCAGGTTAACTTCTTCAGAGACCGGTGAAGACGGCAACCAGCATACTTGTCCATCATGTGCGTTATATGCGGGCTTCTATCTAATCTAACTCAAGTGGCACAGGGCATCTGTCACCGGGAGTCCGGGAGATCGATCGCGGCGGCGGCTGGTTCGCCGTTTCGAAAATTCAAAATTATAGTAGCACCGGCCAAATGTTTGGCAGTTGGCACCGTCTTGAGCGATGGAATATGAATGAACTACCGGATCTGGTTGGGGACCAGGAATACAAGACGAGGACGGGCGGTACTTGAGTAATCTGCGAGACGAAATCCACATGGTGGGCTCCGGCGGTGGTGGTGGCCGGCCGGTTTGATTCCCGCCGGTGTCCGTTTGCGCTGTTCAGGTCCAGGTCCAGGCTCCGGCCACATGAGAAAAGCGTGAGCTGCTCGCCAGTCGCCAGCCATGGTCCCCTCTGCTCTGATGGTCGCACCGGCCGGCCGGCCGGCGCTGTAAATTCTCTGGCCGTTTGGGGAATCCTCTGCAGGATCTGTCGCTGGCTCGTTTGTATGTGCTGGTACTCTATTGTTGATGTTGCAGCTGCTCGCGACTTTTGCTGCATCGGTTTAGAGAAACGTCTCCAGGAACCCCATAGATGACATCCGAACAACTTGTGTTATATATAAGAGAGCCCAGGAAGATTCAGATTGGAAAAAATGCCTCTCGGCCCCGACCCTCCCGACCCTCTCGGGGCGAACAGCGCGGCGACCACTCCGGCCGCCGCGGCCACCAACCCCAGCCGCTCCTCTAGCCATAGATCGCCGCCACCCACCTTATCCCCATCGCCCTGCCCGTTCCTGTGGGCTGACTGCGCAGAAGATGAAGCTACGGAGGTCTCGGTGGTGCTGATGGTGTCGGGCGGCGCCGTGCCGGATCTGCCGGAGTCGCGGGCCCCGGTGGCCACGGGCGACGCGGGGGCGGTGCCGCTGGGGCCCCGGCCAGGAGTGCGCCTCCCCCACCGCTGGGCACGCCGCCCCGTTTCCAGCCCCGCTTCCACTGGGTGTTAATGGCGGATCCATCTGCGCGGGGTGTTTTCCCCCCTCCTCCGCCTGGGTCGCCGCCGGTTGGACAGCCACGGCGCATATGCTCTCGGATTGGCGCCGTCAGGGGGAGCTTGCTGGCTCCAATGGGGGCGGGAGCCGGGCGACGCCTTCACTCTCTGACTCCGGCTGTGTCGGGCGGGCAGCGGCAAGCTGGCTCCTTCAAGCCTGACGATGGTGTGCGGCGCACGACGCTTGTGGAGCCATGAGACGGCGGCCGCGCCAGCAAAGCTGCTGCAGTTCGTCACTGCTCTGGATCACGGGGAGACCTGGCGCGGCGAGCTGCCCTTTTGCGCAGGATGCGAGGCAGATGTTTCCGCTGTCTCAGCTCAAATCGCCGTGCCGCCTCTGGCCGCGAACCTCGAGCTTGTTGGCGATGTGAGAAGATGGGGCACCTTGCTAGGGACTGCAAGGAGCCGCCAGATCGTCCGCGGGCGGCTTGCCTTCCTCAACATCGCTCGTCGCCGGTCAGCTCGTGTCGTTCGTTCGTGGATGTGCTCTTGGCACGTCCGGAGCTGGACGTGCGCGGCACCAAGGGGAAGGAGGTGGTGGACGCCACCGTGCGGTGCTACAGGGATGGCGTGGACGATGCACTCTGTGCAGAGAACGAGCGGGCCGGCTTAATGCTGCTGCTTGTGCAAAGAGAGGACATCGACCGCGGGGCGTTTGTGCAGGAGGTGGATGTGCAGCTCTCACCGGATGGCCAGGAGATGCTCGGCGAGACCTCGGCGTAGGTTTCGCGTTCAGCCCCGGTGTGCTCCCCACTTCTGTCTGTTCGTGGCGAGCCGTCTTCTCCAGGTGCGGGCCTCACCACGGTGATGTTCTCGCCTGGCGACGCGCCGTGCGAGTGGGAGCGTGTTACCGTGGATGATGAGGCTGAGGCGGCTGATGGGAAGATGCAGCAGCCAGTGCCAAGCCTCGCCGAGCTGGTTGAGCAGGTGGTGGTGTTGAACCATGGGGAGGTGCGCATCGAGGAGCCCGGGGCGGACGCTGACATGCTGACCCATCAGGGTGAGCATTCTGCTGGGCAGCAGTTCGAGAGTGACATCGTCATGCCAGCGCAGGCTGGCTCTGGACAGTAGGGCATCGAGATAGGCGCACCTTTGTGCCCCTTGTCGGGCTTCTTGGCCCGGATCACGACACCGCTCGAGACCTCCGTATTGGGTACGCCGGCCAAGATGTTGATCCAGGAGATGGAGGTGGAAGCGTCGCCTGTGCGGAGAAGTGTGAGGTTCGCTAAGCTACACCCGGGAGGCGCCAACATGGAGCAGCTGGCCAAGGAGGCTGTGGCGCGTCGTCTCGGCTCGCTACCTGAGGAGTCTTGCCCCTCGGAGCGCCGGCGGCAGGACCTCATGGGCTTGCTCGACGGACCTCTCTCGGACCAGGCGGTGGCTGTCATCGACGACCACGTCCTCTGCATGAAGAAGCCCAAGAAGAAGAAGCCAGAGACCGAGATGGAGTGACAGATGCCACTCGTGGTGGCCTAGATGTTGCTTCTACTGACCGGGCTCTCCTCCCTGCCGAGGTGGCAAGGAGGAGCCGGTTGTGTCGGTGGGCTTTGGTTATGCCCTTCCGGACTTGTGCACAGTGCATTTGCTAGGATGGGGTGTCAGCGCATCGTCGATCGAGGAAGGTTATTGTCTTGGCGAGCACTTGCGGGCTTTCCACCCAAGTCCAGGAGTTTGGCTAGCGGGGCCATCATCCGCTCGTTGTGGTGGTTCTGGAAGGAGAGAAACAGAAGAACGTCCCGCAATGGGGCGAGCTCGCCTACGAAGGTGGCGACTTTGGTGTGGGAAGAGGTGGCGCTGCGGACCTTCGCCAACACGCACGATCCGGGAGACTCGTAGTTTTTTGCCTTTTAAAGGGATTTTTCCCTAGTCCTAATTTCTGTAAATAACATTCTATTATGTCTAATCGGATGGCGGATACGACCGCTTTAAACCTCAAAATAACAGTGTATAGAAGGCGTTGTAAGGAAAGATTCAATTGAGGCTTGCACGCATATGCTTAAGGCACATCAAAAAGGAAAAAAAAAAGGGAATCCTAGAAGGAGATTGTAAAAAAAAAAACTGGAAAAATAGTTAAGTTGTGGGTATACTTGGTGTCTAATATTGTATTGTTGAAAGAAATGTTGCCAATTTTGAACTTGGTCTTTTTTATGCAAAAGTTAATTACGGCATACAATTCTGCGTTATGTATGGTGTTGGAGAGTGGTGGTACTCTATTAGACCAAGACACGTACTGGTGTCGTCTTTTTTTTTTTGAAACGGGGAAAAGCTTTGCCTTTATATTGATATAGGAGAAGCAAACATAGCACGGCCTAGGCCAAAGAAAAATGTAAGTACAATCAACCAACACCATCTAGTCTCCCGGAAAGGAAGATGGTCATATGAACAGTAAAGTAAGCAACAATCTCAGCGAGAGGCTTGTCGCCGGCCAAAATCCATTCCTTGCTCTTGTCTCTGATCTTGTGCACGAGGGTCGACGGCATCGAGGAAGTGTTGTTAAAAACTCGGGCGTTTCTTTCCTTCTAAAGTTCCCAAGTGATCAGGGTAACAGCTGACTTAAGGCCCTTGGGGTGCGCCGTGGGAGACTTGGTGGTCGCTTGCCAGTAGTCAATGACAGTTGGACATCCTGTGCCCATGTCCTGAACCAGGGAAGGGCAAGATAGCCAAGAGGCGGCCGCCTGTCAGATTCGTCTTGAATATCTGCACTCGAATAGGATGTGTCTTGCAGTTTCGCTTTGGCATCTGCACAACTGACAGAGGGGGGTGTGAGGCCAACCCCTCTTAGCAAGACGGTCAGACGTCCAAAGCCTGTTCTGCACCACAAGCCAGGCGAATAATCTGCATTTGGGGGGAGCCCATGTCTTCCAGACCAGGTTGTTGAAGGTGCAAGTGTTGGATCCGATGAATTGAGCTTTGTAAGCCGACCCCGTCGAGTATTTTCCATTCGACGTAAGCGTCCAAGTGATGATGTCTGTGGCGGCCGGATCCAACGTAATACCCTGGAGAAGATCCCAAAGGTTGACGAACTGTGTGATGTGCTCAAGGGTGAACTCATGAACAGCGATATCAACGACCCAGTTGAGGTTGGCAAGGGCGTCCTTGACGCATCGTTTCTTCTTCTTTGACGCCTGGAAGATCTTGGGGCAAGTGCTCTCGGAGTGGTCCCATTGAGCCAGGAAGATGACCAAAAGCTCGCGGTCAACGTACTGATGTCGTCGATGTTGTTTGGAACTGTGGATACATGTGCTTTCAAGGAGCTAAACATAACTCACCCACCATGGCACCACTACGGTTCGACGGTATACTATATAATGATTCTCGTTTCGTGCTCGTATTCCTACTACCCTCTTTTGTATCAGAGATCATAGAGTAAAGTTAACTATTGCGAGAACAATGCTACGATTAGGATTGAGAGGCAATAGGAAAATCCACCCTGGTGTTAAAACTTGGGACGTGCGCATTTTCAGATCTGTTTGTGCAAAGTATGGCCTATGGTTCCATTTTCTTATTTGAATGAGCCCATGCATGGTACATCTTACATGAGCGGGAAGAAGCAAAGGTAATACGTGTATAAGCTTTTCTAGAATGAGCGAGCTATGGTCTACCCACTCAATTCAAAGAGGTGACATGAAGATGATGACTAGAGTAGAGTCACGCGATGTAAGGATTGGTGTCAAATGACACCAATGATTATAGCTAATTATCTTTGGAATTAACCGAAGTGCTCCTACAATTAGGTCATCATTCCCATCGAAAGATCTAGTGTGAGGCACACATACCCCTCAGAATAGTTTGCGAACTAGTTAGTCCGTCCGAGTTCTAATTAAATCTTCACACGCACAGAAAACCTGCATATACCTACTTGACATGGTGGAAAGGATTAATAGAAATATTGCATTCAAAAGATTCCACCAAGTAATTCTATCACTATGATTTTTAAGCATGATGTGAGTATTTGACTAGACCTTCTTTCAAACTTGATAGTGCTATTAACGATATGAGAAGGGGACATAGGTTAAAATATAGAATCTTGCCGAGCCTCCAATTAAGCTAATTGAAACAAGGAAATAAAGCTAGCTCTACCCAATGTACTTGCTTCCTAAATTTGCGTTGCATCTATAGCTTAGTATATATGCACTGTTGAATATAAATATAATGCCTAGTCTCTTTCCATCAGTTCGGACTTTTGGGATAGATGGCTAGTGCAGCAAGGGAGTTAAGTGTCTAGACATTTCCACCGGTCGTGTCTATATTTCTCGTGATGTTGTGTTCGATGAAAATGTGTTTCCCTTTGCTGCCCTACATCCAAATGCTGGCAAAGGTCTTCGTCATGATATTCTTTTGTTGCCTAAAGTTACACTTTCATCTACTAATGGGGATGCACTTGATGATCATATGCCTTTACCTGTTATTCCCAATGTTGCTAATCATAACCAGGACAATGTCTCCCAAGCGAGTTCAGATGATTCTATTTCTGAAGATACAACCATCGGTGAAAATTTGAGCCAAAATGGTGAAGAAACGAGTCAAAACGAAGCAGATCAAAATCCTGTACAAAATGACGAAACTGGTGAAAATTCTGAGGGAGATCTCTCGGATCCGGAGCCTGCTGATCCCGAGGGTGATCCGCCTACAGATTCCTCTGGCGCGGATGCAGACGCGGCGTCGGACGCGTCAGGCGACAGCGACGCGCTGTTGTCTCCTTCCGCCCAAGCACATGACGACGACAGCGATGGCAGCCACTCCGGTGTTGTCACCTCACCGCCAGCCTTGCCCTCTCCAACCCACGCACCTGACGACAGTGACAGCAGCCTCTCCAGCGCTGCCACGTCGCCGACACCCCCTGTCTCTGACAGCGCCTAGCGCTGCTGCTTCCGAGACAGATGCTGCGTATGATTCGGTCCCCTCTGGATCCTCTGCGCCTCACCCAGCTACCACCGCTCCTGTGGCTGGTGTTCGTACAGACTCTCAAAAGGTTTAAAAAATCCCAAATTTTTAAAAGATGGTACTGAACGTTATACTGTGAAAAAGGGTGTTGTTCGCTTCGGTCTCCTTGCCTCTACAGATGAACCTCGTACACTGACTGAGGCCCTTGAAGATCCAAAGTGGCGCAAAGCCACGGGGGAAGAATATGATGTTTTGCTCCAAAATAAAACATGGCATCTGGTGCCGCCTAGTTCCAATAAAAATTTGATTGATTGCAAATGGGTATACCGTGTCAAGAAACATGTTGATGGTACAATTGATCGATATAAAGCTCGACTTGTTGCGAAAGGCTTCAAGCAAAGGTACGGAATAGACTATGAGGATACTTTTAGTCCAGTTGTTAAAGCTGCTACTATTAGAACTGTTCTAGCCATCTCTGTTTCTCGAGGATGGAGTTTGAGGCAACTAGATGTCAAGAATGCCTTTTCGCATGGTGTTCTCGAAGAGGAAGTTTACATGAAACAACCACCAGGTTTTGAAGATCCTAATGCTCCTAATTATGTTTGCAAACTGGACAAAGCTTTATGTGGTTTGAAGCAAGCTTCGAGAGCATGGTACTCTCGCCTCAGTTCCAAGTTGCATGATTTAGGCTTACACCTTCAAAAACAGACACATATTTATTTCTTTATCAGAAGTCAGACATCACTATATATATCCTGATTTATGTTGATGATATTGTTGTGACAAGCTCTTCAGATCTTGCTATTTCTGCTTTACTCCGAGACCACAATGAGAGTTTTGCCATTAAAGATCTCGGGGTCTTGTACTTCTTCTTGGGCATTGAGGTAAAGAAGATAAAAGATGGTCTAATTCCGACACATGAAAAATATGCTACCGAGTTACTTGAGAAGGCTGGTATGACTCAATGTAAAGCTGCACCGACACCCTTGTCTTCTTCTGAGCCGTTGTCATTGGCCGAAGGGGATCCACTCAGTCCTGAAGATAGTACAAGGTATCGTAGTATTGTTGGTGCATTACAATATCTTACTCTTACAAGGCCGGATTTGTCTTTTTCGGTCAACAAGGTGTGTCAGTTTCTTCATGCTCCAACTACTACACATTGGACAGCTGTTAAAAGAATATTGAGATATGTTAAGGATACTAGTAAACTTGGGATTACTTTTCGGTCCTCTACATCCATTCTTTTGAGTGCCTTTTCAGATGCAGATTGGGCTGGATGTGTTGATGGTAGATGATCTACTGGAGGATTTGCAGTATTTATAGGACCAAATTTGGTGTCTTGGAGCGCTCGTAAGCAAGCCACAGTTTCACGCTCTAGTACAGAAGCAGAATATAAAGCCTTATCTAATGCCACAGCTGAAATGATTTGGGTTGAAGCACTTCTTGGTGAACTTGGAGTAAAGTTACAAGAGAAACCATGTTTATGGTGTGACAACCTTGGTGCAACATATTTATCAGCAAATCCAGTTTTTCATGCACGTACTAAACACATTGAGATTGATTTTCACTTTGTTCGGGAACGAGTTGCAGAAAAAAGGCTAGAAATCATGTTTATTTCAACCAAAGATAAGTTGCAGATGGTTTCACTAAACCTCTTCCAGTTAGAAATCTTCATGAGTTTAGGCATAATCTAAATCTTTGTAAAGTTTAGATTAAGGGGGGCTGTTAGAGTTTGTAATATGTCAAATACGTATTGGGTACGGTGTAGTACACCGCCCCAGATACGTATCCATGTACGCCACGGCAAGGGCTATTCTTGCCTCATATAACATGAACCCCATGCCTCCAACAAGGCTACGGTTTCCGCTACGTACTCTAATGTGCTGTTAGAGTTTGTAATATGTCAAATACGTATTGGGTACGGTGTAGTACACCGCCCCAGATACGTATCCTTGTACGCCACAACAAGTCTATTCTTGCCTCGTATAACATGAACCCCGGGCCTCCAACGAGGCTACGGTTTCGCTACGTACTTTGATATGGTATCAGAGCCAAGAGGTTTCAAGTTTAAGACCTTGCTCGCGCAGTATTAAAAACAAAATAGATTCTGCGGCCTGCACCGAACCCACGCTAAGAACTAAAAATAGACTAGACGTGAGGGGGAGTATTGAATATAAATATAATGGCTAGTCTCTTTCCATCAGTTCGGACTTTTGGGATAGATGACTAGTGCAACAATTCTATATGCACGAATAGAGTGGAGATTTCTGACTCCCGAGCTACGAGCTATGATGATCCGATGATCCTGTCAGTTAGAAAATCTGAAATAATATTTACAAGTTTCAAAAAGATCCATTTTTTTGGATGTAGCAAATGCTGTTCCAGGTCCAGGTCCAGGCTCCGGCCACGTGAGAAAAGCGTGAGATGCTCGCCAGCCATGGTCCCCTCTGGGCCAATGTTCGCACCGGCCGGCCGGCCGGCGCTGTAAATTCTCTGGCCGTTTGGGGAATCGTCTGCTGGATGTCGCTCCCTGGTTTGAATGGTTCGTTGGACACTGTAGTATGTTGCTGTTGCCTGTTAACTTTATTCTACACTGGCTGGGCTGCTGTTTCTGTTGCAACTTCGTTGTTTAGAGGACCGTCTCACGAGGTTACTCTTGCTCAGTGGCATTTTCGTTATTACGTTATTCACGCACTCACAAAAATTACGCAAGTATTGGCATTTTCGTACTAGTATGTAGAGCCCACAAGGCCACAACTAATCTTTTCCCAAAACCTTTTTAGCTGACATCTAAACAACTTGTGTTAATAATGAACGGAAGGTCTTGTAAGGAAAGATTTTGCTGAGGCTTGCGCGCATCTGCTTAAGGCACGACACATCAAAATGGGAATCCTAGAAACACATTATATATAGAGTGGAGATTTCTAGCTCGCAAGCTTCGGTGATCCCTCTATTAAAATTTAAAAAAATCCTGCATTTCTCAATGATGTATCCTATATGCGTGAAATCACAAAGCGAAATACTTTGCATTTCCGAGCTACACAAAAAGACAAATTTAATCATATCAGTACAGTAAATAATGCATATATAGTTTCAATCTCCTTTTTTTTTGTGTAGCCCCATAATATTTCGCATTGTGAAGTTTCACGTTTGTAGTATACATTGGTGATAATATGCAGGGTTGTTTCTCCAGATTTTTCTGAAACTTTTAATATAAGTTTTAAGTTTAAAAAAAATAGAGGATCACTCAAACTCGGGAGACAAAGTGACTTTTCGGTACTATATATTAGATAGAAATTGACTAATGTATGGTATGATTTTCGATCGGTTTTGTGGATATAGGTGCTTTTAATGAGCCAAACAGAACTCACCCGCCATGGTACTATTGTTGTTTGATGGTATGCTATATAACCAATATCATTTGGTGCTTGTCTTTCTACTACCCTCTCTTGTATCAGATAGCGTAGAGTAGATATAACTATTGCGAGAACAACGCCAGGATTAGGCTTGAGAGGCAACCAGAAAATCCGCCCTTGTGTTAGAACCTAGAAAGTGGGCGTTTTTTGGACTGTTAGTGCTAAGTGTAGCCTATAGTTCCGATTTCTCATTCGAACAAGCCCATGCTTGGCGAATCTTGCTTGCGCGGGAGGAAACTAGGCTGCTACCTGGCTTTCCTGAATGAGTTAGCTATGATCTACCTACTCGATGCCAAGGGTTGACGAGAAGACAAAGACAAGGGCGGATCCTCACCCTGCAAGGATGGGTGATAAATGACACCAATGACACCCCTCAATGTCGTTCGTTGGTTAGTTTGAATGGCTGGTGCGTCACTCTCTGAAAGTGTTGTTCCTCTGTTGTTGTTGCAGCTCAGCTCAGCTGGTCTGGGCTAATATTTCGGTTTCAACTTTACCGTATCCGCTTAGAGAACCGTCTCACAAGGTCGCTTTAGCTCCTTACGACTGTCGTGATCAGTTGATCATGTAAACTCTCGCCATTTGAAGTAACGTCTCGGAGAACCTCTACCCTCGTGATTGTTTTAGAAAGACTGTCATAGTTGGATTACGAGACATTGTAGATGACTCTGTTTGTTTTGAGGGAACACTGAAGATGACTGGATTCTAACTTCTAAGTATTTATGCTGTTTGACGGGGCGTATGTGTTGTGTGTGGGCGCATGCAGAGACAAAGACAAACAGAGATGAAGGGAGGCAAAACTAACTATGAAATTGTGTGGTCTATCACTCTGACCGATCGTCCTGGACAATGCACAATAATAACATGTTTTTGATATGTTAATATAGACTATATATGGACCAAGATAAGTAAATATATACAGTAAAACACGTTTAAATACATACGTTTCAGGAAAAAGGTAAAACATCTTACTAGTTTGCACTTGCGCGTATCATCTTAAGGTGCAAATATCAAGAAATGAATCCTAGAAAGAGATTGTCACAAAGAAATCGAAAAAAATACTTAAGTTGTGTGCATATATTTAGTGCCTACCTTTATCTTTTGGAATATATAAATGTTTCTAAGTTTGAATCTCTGTGTGTTTGTTTTTGAGCATCCAGTTTTGCATTATTTATGCTTATAGAGAGTGGCGGTACTCTGTTGGTCCAACTCACATAGAAGAAAATTCATATTCATGTGTGCCTCAACATACTATGTACTCCCTTTGTTCACAAAAAGATGTCTCAACCAACTCCAAATTTGGATGTATCTACACACTAAATTATGTTTAGATACATCCAAATTTGAATTTGGTTGAGAGATCCTTTTGTGAACGGATGGAGTACTATCTAGAGTGGAGATTTCTGGCTGGCAAGCTCCAGTGATATATAAAAATATATCAAAAAATTTATACGAAATCCTACGTGTTCTCAATGATACAAGCGTGCAAAATCACAAAGCGAAATACTTTGCATGTCCGAGCTACACAAAAAGAAAAATGTAATCATCTCAGAATAGTGAATAATGCATATATAGTTTCAATCTCCATTTTTTTTTGTGCCCAATAATAAAAAAAAATCCGTAGTGTGAATTTTCACGATTGTAGTATACATCGTTATATGGCAGGTTTTTTGTCCACATTTTCTGAAACTTTGAACTATAATTTTTAAAATAGAGGATCACTCGAACTCGGGAGGCAAAGGTGACTTTTCGGTACCATATATTAGAAAGAAATTGACTAATATATGGTACGATTTTCGGTTGGGTTTTGTGCTGTCAAAGTATTGTGGATACAAATGCATTTAATGGGCCAAACAGAACTCACCCGCCATGGTACTATTTTTGTTTGATGGTATACTATATAACCAATCTCATTTGGTGCTCCTCTTTCTACTACCCTCTTTTGTATCAAATAGCGTAGAGTAAAGATAACTATTGCGAGAACAGAGTAGAGTAAATATAACTATTGCGAGAACAACGACATGACTAGGCTTGAGAGGCAACCAGGAAATCCGCCCTTGTTTTAAAACCTGTAAAGTGGGCGTTTTCTCAACATTTTGTGGCAAGTGTAGCCTATAGTTCCGATTTCTCATTCGAACAAGCCCATGCATTGCGAATCTTGCTTGCGCGGGAGGAAACTAGGCTGCTACCTGGCTTTCCTGAACGAGTCAGCTATGATCTACCTACTCGACGCCAAGGGTTGACGAGAAGACAATGACAAGGGCGGATCGTCTGCAAGGATGGGTGGTAAATGACACCAATGACACCCCCTCAAAGTCGTTCGCTGGTGCGTCACTCTCTGAAAGTGTTGTTCCTCTTGTTGTTGCTGCAGCTCAGCTGGGCTAATATTTCGGTTGCAACTTTACTGTATCCATTTAGAGAACCGTCTCACAAGGTCGCTTTAGCTCCTTATGACTGTCGTGATTAACTGATTGTTTTTCGAACGCCTATCATCGTTAGATTGTGAGATACTGTAGATGACTCTACTTGTTTTGAGGGAACACTAAAAATTTCTCGGTTCTAAGTATTTACGCTCTTTCGCGCAGGAGTGCGTGTGTTGTGTATCCGTATATGTATGGGCGCGTGCAGAGACAGAGACCGAGATGGAGGGAGGCAAAACTAACTATGTAATTGTGTGGTCTATCACTACGTCAGATCTCCAACGTTTACCATCGTCCTGGATAATGCACATAGTACGTGCGAGATCACTAGAGCTGGCTAGCTCTGTTTTACAACGAATAATGATGGCTAGTGACATACATAATTCTCCCTCCGTTCACGATTATAAGATGTTTTAGATATTTCATTATAAACTGTACATACCAAAATAAATGAATATACAGATTACGACGAGTCTAGATACATATATTTCGGAAATAGGTAAAACGTCTTATAACCGTGAATGGAGCGAGTACCAATTAGCTAGTTTGCACATACGTTCCATTTTTAATGCCTTAAAGTCTGGTCCAAGAGATCATTATGACATGAATATTTTATATTTCGTTTGGACATGCTATTCCTATTTTTTCACATATGTCAAGAATAGTCGATGTATCATAGTGCAAGAACCCACACAGCTGATAGAAAACGAAATCTTCGAAATTTTAAATCGTCCATTCAAACCAAAGAAATTAATCCACATGATGTTTTAATGACTTTACATGCTATTAGGTTATTCTCTCACCCACGAAAGTTACACAGATTTTTTTATTTTTTTTGCTCGCATGTAGAGCCCACAATTAATCTTCTCGAGGAACCCTAGAGATGACATCTGCAGAACTTGTGTTAACAATGTATAGAAGGTAGGAAAGAGTTCATTAATTAAGGCTTTCAGCATCTGCTTAAGGCGCCACAAATAAAAAAGGGAATCCTAAAAGGAGATTCTCACGGAAGAAATTAGAAAAATAGTTTAGTTTTGTGAATATACTTGGTCTCTAATTTTTATTTTTGAAAGAATATTTCTAATTTTGAATTTGGGTGTTTGTTTATGCACAAGTTAAATATGATACCCAATTCGTTATTTATGGTGTTGGAGAGTGGTGGTACTCTATTAGTCCAACTAACGTACAACTGTGCGGTCAAAATTTTGTGGGTGCATGTGCTTTCAAGGAGCTAAACATAACTCACCCACCATGTGTCAATACTATCTAGGCTCTCGACTCTGTCTTGTACTTAACGGACATACACTCTGCTCTCGACTCTCTATTGCATACTCTGTCTTGTACTGAATATTCAGAAACATGAAAAGTAGCAGAACCCTGAAAAGAAGAAAGACACTGAAACTGAAAGTCTGAAATGTAAATCTGTATGTCCAAATAGCTGTGGATTTACTGCACGTCTGTCACAAGTATACTGCATTTTCAAGTCTTTCAGAAAACCATCACGAATTTGGTCAATTAAATATACTGCTAGAGGGAATAGCAAATATGCAGTAAAAACTAATGACAGCGACCTAGCTCTGCCATTAACATTTGCAACTTCTTCTTTATTTCACATTTTGTAGTTTGGAATTGCAGTCTATTCATTGTCGGAATATGAAGAGTGTGCCTGCTACAATCAACAGCTTAGTGCTGTGTTTCGCACGCGCTAGCAGTAGATGGATCAAGTCCTCAAGCTAAGTCTCCTACGTGGCCAGGGAAGAAACGATCTACCTATGTAGGTGGGACATCGAATCAATCGGGCCAACTTTGATAGCTTGATTGCGGGAAATCAACTGAGCCAACTTACCTCGCCTAAACACCAGGAGTACTCGACGAACTGGGGCTTGCGCCAACAGGCGACAGACCCGAGCGCCTGCGACCACCCGGTGTCCATCTCCATCACTTCTTCCGCGGGAACGGCCAACGACGCGTGGCGGCTGGTGGGGCGTTGGGTAGAGAGGGAGGCTGGCCGGCAGCGTCCGGCACGTCGGGCAGGGTCGGCGGGCAGGCGGTGTTTTTTCGGAGAAAGAATCGGGCTGGCTGATCGATTACTGGTCTAATTTTACCGAAGCGTTATGTCTTAATCTAATCCGTTAGTTCTCTCGATAAGGATCAACAGCTTAGATTTAATGTATCAACACAGCTCAACACATGTTTGCTCTTTTAATAGTAGTATAGAAGTATAGATTAGTAAGCTGGCACGTGCATGCACGTCTCAATTAACTAAAAATTCGATTTGATTTATTACAGGTTGGGAGCATCATCCAATGATGTGAATTTTTAGTATCAGATGAAAATTCCAAGTGCATATCTTCAAGCTATCTATTACACTGAAACAGTCAAATGAGGTCCAGTATCATTCTTTACGATTAAACACAGAATACAGAAAGACATGTCTCCTGTCCGCGTTGTTTTCTAATTCATTTTGTAAGTATGTTCTGATTCCTTTGAAGCTCTAGGCCCTAGATCAGCTCTTAATTTTTTGCTTTCTAAAATATTTAATTCCGATCTCTCTACCATTACACAGGACATTGATCCATTATGAGTAGGTTTGTAATTTGTTTCTTATGAGAGGACTAATATATATTGTCATCCAGTGAGCTATTATTTATTCATAGGATGGAACTCTATTATAATAAAGACATGGGAAGAATATCTTAGAAAACTCAAATATGATCTATGATTTTCATATGAATTTTATGTATTACATGTATGTGTGATCTTTCCGGATGATGCTTGGGTTGACGTATTTTTGTAAATTCGAGCGAGTCTTCTCGCCAACATCGACTATAGATCCTGCTACCACCTCCCCACCTTGTTCAAATCGTACCCATGTCGGTCTATAGCCGCCCGATCATCCTCCCAAGATCCAATGGCCCTTTTTGCTACGTTCTGTAAACCATTAGAAAATAATTTAAATCATAAATTAATATTTGAAAGCAAATATCAATATGATAGTAACATATTTCTTTTTGAAAATCCTTAAGAACTCTAGCCTATCCCAACTTGTTTGAGAAAAAAGGCTTTGTTGTTGTTGTTGTTGTTGTTGTTGTTGTTGTTGTTGTTGTTGTTGTTGTTAAGAACCTTTTATTTCAATTTACAGAACTCTCACCGTCAGAAAAATCTCCCCACTCACACTCTCCTCCTGGCTAATTTCCCCACTCCTAGGCTCTTTCTCTCCTAAACACGCGGCCACATGTCTCCATGGTGTCGGTATAGGTGCTAGCACCGTGCCCTACCCTCCCATCCGGTTTATTTCACTGGGTTTGTTTACTGTATAATAAATCTCATTTCGTGCTCGTGTTCGTACTACCGTCTCTTGTATCAGATAGCATAGAGTAAAGTTAAGTATTGCGAGAACAATGCTGGGATAGGATTGAGAGGCAATGTGGAAATCCTCCCTTGTGTTAAAACTTGGGAAGTGGGCATTTTCAGAACTGTTTGTGCCAAGTGTAGCATATGGTTCCATTTTCTCGTTTGAACTAGCCCAAGGACGGTTTTCTTACTACTCCCTCCGTTCCAAATTAGATGTCATCCATTTGCCCAAAAGTGGATGTATCTATACTTGTAACATGTCTACATACATCCACTTTTGGACAAATAGATGACATCTAATTTGAAACGGAGGGAGTACTAGCGAGCGATGGTCTACCCGTTGATGACAAAGAGGTGTGGTGTACGGGGAAGATAACTACTAGCGCAGGGCCACAGATGTAAAGATTGGTGTCAAATGACACCAATGATTATAGCTAATTATCTTTGTAATTGACCAAAGTGCTCCTATAATTAGGTCAAGATACCCATGGGCAGCTCTAGTGTCAGGACCGGGCATACCACACCCAAATAATTTGTGAACTAGTTAGTCCAGCCTAGTTCTAATTAAATCTTCACACACACTACCCAAGGCGAAGCCAGGGCCTCCAAATCATACGCCGCTGGCCTTTGTTGGGCATCTCCCTTGCCACCGCTGCCAACGGCGGTTGCCGCGGTGGCGGCGGGCCCAGCGCCGAAGGTGCCTGTGCGGGTGGATTGTGGCAGTGATTTGGAGCTTGCGTTACAGGCTAGGTGTGAATATCGAGTACGTCTTCAGGCATGAGGGAGCAAGAAGCGCGACTGTTTCATGTGAAAAACAAGTGAAGAATAACAAAGAAAGTAACTGTGGAACCTGATGCTACTAGAATTTACTCCCTCCGTTCCAAATTAGATGACTTTCATTTGTCCACATGCGGATGTATCTAGACATGTTACAAGTATAGATGCATCCGCATGTGGACAAATAGAAGTCATATAATTTGGAACGGAGGGAGTACCTTTTTAGATGTAATCTTCGTGTCATGCAATTGCGGAATGCTGGTTGCATGCTCTAGATGTAACGGTTACCGGCCTAACTACATACAGTGCATTCTAGTGACTGTCTAGGAATCCTCCTGTAAGCGCATTCAGAGATGACCTCTATTTTCTGCAATTTTCAGAGCACGTTCTTGAACCCTGTTGTAGCTGGGGGTTCCTTTTACTCGAAAAAAAATCCTGTTGTAGCCGTTTTAACTGCTCAGACATGACCTCCGCACCGTGCCCATAGTTGCCGTAAATAGTCGCGAAAGCCCCGTCATGCTGAGGCAGCTCAGAAATAACTTTCTCATACGGTGTGCGCCTCAGGGTCCCTCTCCTTCCGATATGCCTTTGCGCACAGGAAGCCGTCTATGCACAAGGAGACATGCTCCATGATTTGGTCTGGAATCGCCACCTCACAAGGCGATGGTGCATCTGATGTTGCCGACTTCAAGTGTCCTTGAGGATTTGCAGGATGTTGTGTTGGCATCGTCACTGTCAGAAAGTTTTGCTGCAGTCTGAGTCCTGACGAAGCATTTTCTCTCCTGCTTTCCTGGACGCGCCGCAGTCTAGAAGCAATAGCACGAGCTGAGCCCTAGGAGCAAACTCAAAATGACGGCTGCTCTCATCGACTCATCCTCAGCATATGGTCAGCTCTGCGCATGCCTCTTCTATCCTAGAAGAGATTCCTCGAATCAGCGAAGCAGCATAGGGTGCAATCGGGATAGCGGAGAAATCTGTAGTTTACTGAACTTCACTTTGTTCAGCTATTAAGGCATAAAATTGTTACCATCCATACGAGACAGAGTAAAGTCCATCCTAAAACTTAAAATTGTAGACATTAGCTAAGCGCTGAATCTCGAACTTTGAATCTCGGAACATGGCACGCTGAACTATCTAATACCGGTCTAATTTGAACCTTATGGCCGTGTGAGGCTGAATTCGCTGCTACATGGCATTGGTTAAACCCGGTTTGAATCAGCGACGAGTGGGGATAACTATTAGGGTGGTGTCCTCCATGCATGGTGCTTGACACGGTGCATACCAAAACATCATGTCTCGACAGCCAAGTTATCTAGCACAAATACAACCACACCGGTTGGTGAGTAGTTTTGTTTATAGTTCCATCGCCCGAAATTGCGCTCGTGCTCATAGATGGAAGTATTTTTTTCCTCAATGTCTTTCCAAGTGACAAATAATGTGTCGACAACTTTCGCGACTGGAAGCGGTGGCACATGTCTGAAGCAAGATCATGGCGCACTTCAGTTTCCCATTGCTTCCCAAGCCTGATTAAGACAGCACATGTGGAGAGAGATCAAAGTGATCAGTGAGATAAGACCAAAGAAGCTCGTCCATGGGTGCAAGCTCATGTGATTTTTTTTGGTTTTTATAGAGGTAGCTAGTTGAATCCAATCCATGCAAGCATTGTTGTCCTGTCATTTATAACGAATTTAAACGCATTGGTGCGTAGCATAATTTTGGGAAGGTAGATGTTAATATTTGGTACTTGGAATTAACTGGAGACACAGACGGATGCAGCAGCTCGGTGCCATGACGTTGGGTAATACAATGAAATAGTATTTCGCTAAATAAGTTCAGGCCGGTTAGAATATCTTGGTTGGGGGAAAGAAATGCTAAGATTTTCACCAAGTTCAGTTTAGCGCTAGTTATTTATAGAGTCAATAAAAAAGAAATTCGAACTTCTATCTAACCGGTCACAGAACTTTATGGCATTTTTGTTTCCCTTTGATTTGTTTGCCATATGGCAATGTAAATAGTTATACTTTGGGCTTTAATATATTTTAGCAGTAAAAACACCAATTGCTTCAGTCAGAAAATAAATTAGTTCTAATAAGTTCATTCGTGGAGGATGCACCTTCTCTAAACATGCATGGATGTCCTGTTTATGTGATGTAGTGCGTGCTACACATGACACGCCAAGTGGTCTGATGACTAGAGCAAGAGTCAAAGCCATCCATGCTAAGGTGAATTCACTCCTATCTATGTGTGACCTTGACACTCCATTGAATGGTTTGCTACTTCATGCCGATACCTTGTGTGTGCTCAGGTATGGGGGACTTGAAGACCTCCGAGGAAGTGCTGCTCAAGATGGACAAGAGGCAAGACAAGAAGACAAGACGAGGAAGAAGAAGAAGCCTGGCAGGCCTAGGCCGGCCGACCACCCGACGCTGCCGGCCTCCGCAACTGCCAAGGCCGGCCCCAGCCCAGCCTAGGCCGGCCACCCTCCTGACGCTGCCGGCCTTCACTCACCCGAGGCCGGCCTCCAGCCCGGCCAGGCCGGCATGTGCGCCCAGCCTGCGTGCTGCCTTGACTTTTAAGTCATGTACCTTATCCCATCACCTACCCCTTTGTCTTAGACTATAAATAGATGCCTCCTACCTCAGATCTAGGGTTAGACTATGATGAGATTTGAGTTGAGCTTAGCTCCTTTTCCACCCAAGTTGGTGTTGCCTCTTAGGAGATGAATCAAGGCCTCCCCTTATGGAGATGAACTAAGGCCTCCCCTTATGGAGAAGATCCCTCTAGTGGATTACAAGACTTCTTCTTGTAGTTGAGACTACTTGCTAATCTTTCCTCTTTGAGTGACTTGATTAGATCGGTTGGATTGACCGTTAAGAGAAACAATACTAAGAGTAAGGTGTGTTTGGAGAAGGAGAATCGGGGCTGCCCTTGGGAAATTGTTACCGGTTGACTTTTACCGAATTATGCTTTGCTAGTTATCTTGTTGGTGCCTTTTTTCCCTTTGTGTTCTTGAGTTCTTGGTGTTCTTCGTGTTCTTCGCCGAAATCGACCCAAATCCGTGAAGATCGGGACCTACCCCGTATCATTATGACAATTGGAGGGTAGACGTCCTATTACTTTAGTTGAACTGTTTAAGATATGCAATGTTGTTTGCCTCTTATGCTTTCAAGATCATAAGTTCTTATGTGAAGCGAGGGTGTATGTGTAAATAGTGCTAGCCTCTGAATCGATTCGCTAACACACACATTTTCGATTAATACCAAATAATAAGTGTGTCATGAAAATAACGTAAATAATCTAACTGTGCACAAAACTTGGCTAGCTCAAACCAAATAATAAGTACAAACAGGAAAAAGTTGATATAAATGTAGCCCCATCAATGTGCTAGAGGTGAACATGTTGAGTGGAGACTCGCGACTGATGTTGGCGTTTCCTCGAAGTCGGAGTAACCTGCAAGATTAAAGATTGCAGCCAAAAGATTTGGGCCAATACTTTGACTGTATTAGCAACTGGTGTTAAAAGAATTATATCATTGTTAGCTTTTACATACATATTTGGCTAAGTGGAGTTAAGTTATTTGTCTACAAAACTTAGTTTATCCTAACGTTTATAGAAATTACTTTTCAATAATAAACAAGGAACAATATGTGTTCTTACCCATTGGTTCAACACTAAAATTTTAATTAAGAAAACTGGGACGAGTGAGACATTGTAATAGCCCATAATCTAGTTAGGCCAGGTCAACTGATTTGGTACAAATGTGAGAAGAAAAGAGGGACGTGATATTTACATGGGTAGTCATTTTTTTTAATTTAATTTGTTAAAACTGTGACACCAGATATTCCCAGATTCAGTTTTAATAGTAAGACTATGGTTCCACACGGCACAAATCAGCCAACATACATGACAAAAATCATCTCTCAACAGCCAAGTTATCTAGCACAAAAATTATCCACCGGTTGGTGAGTTGTTTTGTTTATAGTTCCATCGCCAGAAACTGGGTTGGTGCTCATAGCTGGAAGTATTTTACCCTGCAATAGCTCCGCCATGGACAAATAATGTGTGGACAATTCACAGTTGTTGATAGCGGGACATACCCAAAGCAAGGTCGCCGCACACTTCAATTTCCCATTGCCTCCCAAGTCTAATTAAGCAAGCACATGTGGAGAGAGATCTAAGTGAGTGAGATGATACCAAAGAAACTCGTCCATGGTTGCAAGCTTGAGAAAAATATTTTTTTTATGGAGGTGGCTAGTTGCATCCAATCCAGGAAAGCATATATGGTTGTCCTGCCATTTATAACCGTTTTAAAGGCATTGGTGTGTATCCTAATTTTAGAAAGATAGATGTTAAGATTTGGTACTTGGAATTGTCTAAAATAAATTACGATAATCTGGAGACAGGACGGCGGAGGCAGCAGCTGAGTGCCTATAGATGACATCTGACAACTTATGTCAATAATAAATAGAAGGTCTTGTAAGGATATTTCATTGAGGCTTGCACACATCACCAATATAACCGAGCCTCAGAAAAGGATAAGCTATGCCTCTTGGTTCTCTTTTATGCATAGTAATTTACTTCTCATCTCCTAGACTCGTGGCTTTGAAATGGTGTCCTCTGATCATCTCATGCTATTTATAGTTTCATCTGTTACATGTACGAGGATTGTGTGAAGCCTGTTTTTCTCCCTTGTGAACCTGTTTGTTTTTGTTACTTTATATTTACGTAGGCATGGATGGAGAACATTCCATCACCAAATTGCATGCAAGAAATTTGATTTCTTGTTTGGATGCGTAATTATTATACACATATAGAGGAAGTTGACACTAAATTCTTTTGATGGTATTTACCTTTCTAACCTCCTGTATTTTTTGTACATTGAATGTTATCACTAAAAGCAGTGGTTTTGTTATTTTCACGCATCACTTTGCTGTAGCAATCTTTGTACACCCTCTTACTAATATATACTTATCAAACATTTCAGTATCGGCGCTGCATGTCCCAACTGTAACAAGGTATGGTGACCCTTTTTTCAGTGTATGAACCAATGTGGCTGTGTAAAGATTTCTGATATGAGCTTTTCCATTATTTCAGACAGGAGAAATACATCATTGTTTTTTCGAAATGGGGGTTGCCCCGCCCTTGTCATCAAAGGATGCATACGGCATTCGTCATCCCCTCGGCTCCCGCGCTGGTCAAAAGACTGCCGGAGTTATGGCCGTCGACTGCCGCGCCGTTCCGCGGCGGCCGACGCGTCCAATCGGCTGCCACGCGCCGGAGTAATGACGCGCCACCGTATCGCCTCCCCCGCAATAAAAACTCACCCCCACTCGCCGTGCAGTTCACATCTCGCCGCACTCCATCTCCACCTCTCCCCTCCCCGAGCTAGCAACAATGGCCGAGCGCTTCCCCGGAGACGAAGCTGCGGCGAACGGCTTCGGCCGGCATTTCCTCCACCCGGAGGAGGCCCGCATGCTGTACGAGGCCGGGTACCCTGCGCCGCCAGATATGCGGGTCCCCGATGACTGGCGCCTGAGTGCCGGCGGCGTCCCCGTTCCGCCGCCGCCAGAAGGAGCGGATCGGGTCTACGCGATCCAGGACGTCCTCGCCGGGCTCACCGAGGAGCAGGCGGCGGATCCGTGTTGGGACCCGGCGAACGCCGCTTTCTGGACGTACTTCGTCGAGCGCCACCGCCGCGAGCTGGAGGACACCAACAACAACGGCCCCGTCTCTGGCCGGAAGAACGTCGGCGGCCGGAAGCAGTGGTGGAGCGCTCGAGGGCGTACCCTCGCGTACGTCCTCGAGCACATCCACGCCGGCAACCATCCCCGGCTCACCATGCCGCCGCGCCAGGCGCCGGCGCCTCGACGCCGCTTCACCTCCTGGCTTCCCAGGAGGATGGGGACATCGTCTTCTTCGTCCTCCTCTGGCCCGCTCTCCAGCGGGTCCCCAGCGCCATGCACACCGGCGTTCACTCGGGTCAAGCCCGAGCCGGAGGACACGCCGCGCGGCATCGTCCTCAGCTCCGGGCGCCGCGTCCCCTCGCCGCCAAGAAGGCGCAGCGGCGGGAGCCTGCGCATCAATGAGAGCCGCGCCCCGTCGCCGCCCCGAGGCCACCTCCGCCTCGTCAGGCCCAAGAAGGAACCTGGCACAAGCGGCGCCACCTCGAAGAAGAAGAAGGCGCCGGTGGAGTGGGCGGCGCCACCGGAGTACGTCCGGGCGGCCATCAAGGCGGAGGCGCCGGACGACGAGGAGGAGTTCCCGGGCGAGCAGAACGCCGTCACCACCTCCATGAACGACGTCCCGCCGGCCATGGTCGCCGAGGAGGAGTACCCGGACGAGTTCATCTTCGAATGGTCGCGCAACCAGCACGCCCAGGAGGAGATTGCGCTCCAGCAGCGCCTTCTCGACGAGGCAGCGGCCAACCGCCGTCGCGCTGCCGCTGCACGCCGCCCTCCTACTCCCCCTCGTCAGGCGAGCGGCGAGGTGATCGTCCTCGACGACAGCGACGAGGAGTGGCTCAGCGGCGCCAACAACCACGAGGCCGGCCCGAGCCACTACGGCGGCGCGCCACCGAGCGACGACGACGACGACGGCGGCGACTACACGGCGTTCTACAGCCAGCTGGGCATGTAGATCGCCGTCTTTTAGTTTAAATTATGTAATCGCCTGAACAATGCGAAATTCGCCTATATAGTATGAATTTCGCCTATGTTTAATTAATTTCCCCTATGTTTGATGAATTTCGCCCAATTATATATATTTTGAATTTTTCGGCCCAACTCCTGGGTTCGGCCACGGCTGGGAAAACGCCGCCTCCAGCGCGTCAAATAGCGCCGGTGCCCCCCAGGCCGTCCAAAAAGGCGCCGTTTTTCGGCCTGGGGGGCCGAACGGCTGGAGATGCCCTTAGACACACATCTCTCCAACATCTAATCCCACAGGAAATAGCGAGCTGTGGTGCGTTCTGCCGTGCGGCCCCACCTGTCAGCGTCAGTTTAGTTTCCTGGGCTGTGGGGCCCGCATATCATCCAATGAAGCGTCGGTTACCGACTATGGGGGACCTCGTTTCGTTTCTCTCCGCGTGTCCCGTTGCCTCTGGAAGTCTCCCGTCGAATCCCGTGTCCGGCTTATCCACGCCCAGCTCCTCCCTCTCGATCCCCTCTCATTCTCTCTCCTAGATTCAACCGAACCACCGCCATCGCCTCCGCCCCCATCGCCGCCCCCTTCCTCCCGCCGCCACTCCACTCTTCATCCAAGCCGCTCCCGCTTGTCCTAGCGCATCTGATCGACCGCGCTCGCTGGCGAGAGAGGCTCCCTCACCCAGGAGCTACGGCATCACGGCTGGCTTGCTCGCCGGAGCGCGGCGCTCCGTCGAGCTGGCCAGACCGCGGCGCGTGTGGCCTAAGATTTGGGGTCGCGGTGCTACAAGCCGGCGATGGCGCTGGCGCGAGCCGCGGAAGCCGTCGTCCACCTTACGCTGCAGGGACGGGTCGTCTTCTCGGATGAGCCACGCCGTCGCTTTTCCCTGGTGCGCTTCCGCCCACATAATGACCTGCGTGGTTCCATACCTCGCGTCTTGATCGGCTGCCAGTCTAGGTGGTCGTGGACGGCGGCCAGGAGGCGTCGAGCTCGGGAACCAGCTACGACGGCGACCTGGAGGAGGACACCTCGCTACTTCACGTCAAGCTCGGTCGCCGCCTTCTGGGTCGCTTGCCCTGCTGGCAGCCGCGCGGGACGAGCTGCGGTTGAGCGCTGCCCGCACCCATGCGCTCGCTGCCCTCCGCCCCCGCCGCAGTGCTCACCAGTCACTAGGCACGGCCGGTTGATGGGACGTGTTGTTGCCTTCCCCGGTGTGCTGCTGCCCGCATGATGGTATGGATGGTCTGTTGTTGCGGGTCAAGCTGGGACGCCGGGTTACAGCCTACAGTTGATTGTACGGCCTGCAGGATGATTTGCTGCCTGCTCTGGATCACCACTTGATAAGGTGAGCTGATTAAGTTGATTTCTCCGTTGGATGAAGATGCCCTATTTTCTGGGGTTTGTGCATTCTACACTTGAGCTCTAGATTGTTGTTTGATGGAGCTGGGAAAGTTTGGGTTTAGAATTTAGTGCGCCTTTTTCAGTTCTTGAAACGAATGGGGAGGTGAGCTTAGAGTTGCAGCACTTTTTTTTTAGACATTTATGACAGTATAGAGTTGCAGCACTTTGCTTTCTGCAAATCAGATGGAGGTTAGCTTCGAGTCGGAGCACTTCGTGCTTTCCTTCAATGGTATGGAGGTCATCTTAAAGTTGGATCACTTCATGCTTTCTGCCATTATGAGACATTTGAGATTATAATATAAGCTAATGTAGGATGTGTGCCTTTTGGTTCAGGTATGTGATTATCGATTTATATGATTTTGGATACACCAGTCTTTATGTTGTTTTATGGTCTCCTGATGAGCATCAATGGCGCATGTTTTGTGATTGCATTTTAACTTGCCATCATAGCTCTATTTCACTATTTGAGTAACGCTTCTGCCTTAGCTGATGTTCAGTTGGTAATGATCAGACTATGTGTAGAGCTCACCTTTTTGGTACGAGTTAAGCTAAGCTGAAGTGTCAAAAGTTAGCAAAGTGAGATAACTTATAATTCGGCATCCTAAGCTATATGTGGACAGTTTGTTACTTTCTATGGGCTTCCATAGAAAACATTGTACTAGCCTGTTTTCGGGTGATGAAAAAGGAGGGGTTCAGTGTGCGTCATTTCCATTTCCCGGTTTTCATTACAACTTGCCACAAATAGAAGAAAATTAACTAGGATGCCTTCTTTTGCCATATGGATCAAGAGTGAAAATGGAGAAGAAGTGGTATGTCCATTCTAAAATTGGTCTTACTCCCACGACTTTCGCTTAAGATTGGCCATAAACAGATATATATCGGCGATTCTAGCCAGGGTATTTTCTACAATAATGTTATCTTTTTCTCAATAATGTCTTAAATCAAACTTCATCTAGAACTGTATCCGGATAGCTTGGTCCAGGCGTTTTTCGGTTCCTTACCTATCAAGATATTTTGCTCCTTCTCCTAATATTTCGTTATCAAATTATCATGCTTGGTTTTCTTCTGTTAGCCATATTACAATACCACCCTTAAGGAGAAAATTGATTTTTTGGGAGGTGAGAAATAAAACAAAATATTTTCTTTTATAGGATATAGAGGTAATAATCTGTTTCTTAAATAAGTGTTTAGAGATTCTCTAAAAACTAGCGCTTAATGCTTTTGCCTCTACACTAGTGCATCGAAATGAATCATTTTGTGGTAATGGGTAGTACCGTAGTAGCGTCTTCTAATGTGTTAAGTTTGATAAAATAGCCCAACTAAGCTAGATTTGGCAATAGTAGCTATGCTTAATGATTTACTATACTCTTGATAATTTAGACCTTACTGTAAATTCACATGGTGAAGACACATTGGTTAGTTAGTATTTTAATTTGTCTCCGGTCAAATTGATGTCATAACACGTGGTGCGGCTCATTCCAAATTTCCATTTTCCGGCATAATGACATTGCCATTTTCCTTCATTTTAGGATGAATGGGAAGCTCATAGATCATGGGACTCTTTTGCCAAGAGTTATGGTACTAAGTTAGCTTGTGATGTCTGATTTAGCCTGGGAAATAGTCCACGTTGTACTTTTAATTATGTAGGTTGTTCTTGATTTACTCCTATCCGAGATTTTCAAGAAGAGCCAAGAAAAGCAAGCATCAACGTACGTGCCAGTAGAGTTCTGGTTGTATGATCGTTTATGCAAGCATCACACCATCACGGTATGTGCCAGTAGAGTTCTGATTGTATGATCTTTTACGGTTTCCCTTTGAGTAGTGACGTTTTATTTAGTGTTGTTTCTACCTTATGTGCTACTCAGTGTCGATGACCATACTATGAAGAAACTAAAATGCTTTTCCAATGGATCAGTTATATTAGAGTTTCTAAAATTAAGATAGGTGAAATAGTCTTATCGACTGGCCTACCATGCAATGGGGCTATTAAATCTTGGTTTGTCTTTGGGTATGAATAGAGAACATCATTCTAGCTTGTTAACAAGAGGGTCCGATGCAACTAATTATGTGATCCTGCTAATACGATTTCTATCATGACCTGGCGTTATCTCTGCTTTTCTTGTCACGGAAATGTTGTTTCGGTTGAACATTGGTTGCTCATAAAATAGTATTAGTACTTCGCTGCACTGCTAGAGTGTTACAACTAGCTTAACCACTCTGGTCCTTGCTGCCTCTCAGATTCTCAATGCTCGGGGTGATTGTGCAGAAATGGATTCCTGATGGTTTGACAAGCATACAGTTTGCATATGAAATGGATGCAATATGCTATTGCTGCATATGAAAGAGCCAACAAGTTAATGATACATGATGGTCTAACAAGCATTGATGTACCCGGATCCATTTTCGCAATCAACATAGGGTGAGAGAAGTTATTAATAATAGGTACTCCTGTGTTAAGAGTGGTCCATTCTCCTACTTATCAACATTTTACCTTACTCTCACTCCACCTTTCATAAACGCAGCACGAGGGTTGAGGTTCTAAATTCGGAAGTTTTTATTTTGGAAAGATGAGGGCATGTCAAAAGGTATATGTATAAGAAATGTACATGTTTATTGAGGGCATGCCAGAAGGTACACATTATGATAGCGTTTCTTTTATAAGCAATGTACATGTTTATATGAGGGCATGACAGAAGTCATACACGTATGTTGACTGAATCTGTTGTCCTTGAATGGTATAGAGATGTCATGCTGCAGCTTTGTAGTACCGATGAATTAACAAAACCAAAGAACCGATGAATCAGGTCCTAGCATTAATTAGTCAAAATGACAGGATAAAATGACGGACCGATTCACCACCTGAAAACCTGGTGACGGTGGATAAATATTTCCGCTTCCATATTTGGTACAACAATCCAGCCACGCCCTTAATGTTCCTACTAACTTTGTAATGGGCTAAACTAGCAAAGACAAATGACAGTGTCCAGTCAGAAAAGAAATGGAAAAGATAAACTAGATTGTTCTTGCGGGCGTGTTGTTCTTGCGGGGAAATGGAAAAGATGAACTAGATTGTTCTTGCGGGCGTTGCCAATTACTTCTAGTAAACTATCAAATCCCGGTCTAATTTGAAGCTTATGGCCGTTTGAGGTTGAATCCGCTAACGTCGTATTGGTCAAACTCGATTTGAATCGGCGATGATTTGGGAAAACTATTAGGGTCGTGTCCTCCATCCGTGATCTTCTCTGATTCTCTCTGACAAGAGCGAAAGCGCCAGATGGTAGTTAGGCCGTGGAGGGGGACAACGGATTGCATAGTGCTTGAGAGCATGCAAATAATAATCCTACTAGGGTTTTACACGGTACGAATCAAACAACATCCATACCAAATCATTACCTCTCCACAGCCAAGTTATTTAGCACAAATACTATCACGTCGGTTGGTGAGTTATTTTGTTTATAGTTCCATCGCCAGAACCTGCGCTCGTCTCATAGATGGAAGTATTTTTTTTCCTCTACATATTTGGCAGCGACAAATAACGTGTGGACAACTTTCGCCGCTGTGAGCCGTGGGACATGCCCGAGTCGAGACAATCGCGCACTTCAATGTCCCAATGCCTCCCAAGCCTAATTAAGAAAGCATATGTAGAGAGAGATCAAAGTGAATGAGATGAGACCAAAGAAGCTTCTCCATGGTTGCAATATTCCATTGAAATATTTTTTTTATCACTGTTCCAAATACCGGCCGGTATACCGATATATCGGCCGGTTTATCCGTTACCGGGTCAAGACCGATAAGATAAGTGAATACCGCCGGCATTTATCGGAATGGCCGATATATCGCTTGTCAGGCCGATATATCGCCGGTATTCACCGATATACCACCGATATTCACTGGTAATCTGGGGACCCAGCCAATTTAGCTCCAATTTTTTTATTTTGGTTGAGTTTTTGGATTCTTGATGCCTTCTATTTCTGTAGATGGCTAAGTTCGCAACATATTAGGGTTTTTAAGAGGGATACAAATTATATGGCTTACGAGTTTGTCATATTGATTGATTCTGAAGATACGAAAACCTATTTTTTTTTATAAAACTTGCCGATAAACGGTCGACCGATAAAATCGATAAATCGTCCGATAAGCCGATTTATCTCTTATCTTGGGTCGACCGATAAGTTAACGAGAAGCGATATCCCGAACATTGGTTTTTATAGAGGTACGTAGCTAGTTGCATCCAGTCCATGCAAGCACTGTGTCCTGTCATTTATAACCACTTTAAAGACATTGGTGTGTATCTTTGTGGTTGTTGTGTGTGTTGCGTTGTAAGTTGTTGATCAGCACCCTTGTACCTTTTGAGCCGTTTGGGGATTTATTAATGGAAAGTTGGGCCTTTGGCCTCCTGTCTAAAATAGTATCTGGGTTGGGGGGAATGAACTACTAAGATTTTCTCCAATGACCCTCACCAAGTTCAGCCTAGCGCTGGTTCTTTATAGAGTCAATAAAAAGAACTTCCAAATTCTATCTAACTGGTCGCATAACTTTATGACATCTATGTTTCCTTTGTTTTGTTTGCCATATGTCAATGTAATTTTTTGGGGGGATTTAATATATTTTAGCAGAAAAACACCAATTGGTTCAGTTACAATACTTAAATTAGTTCTAACCAGCTCATTAGTGGAGGATGCACCTTCTCTAACATGGATGTCCTCTATGACAATTGGAGGGCAGGCGTCCTATTACTTTTGTTGAAGTGTTTAACATATGCAATGTTGTTTGGCTCTTGTGCTAACAGGATTATGAGTTCTTATGTGACGCGACACGACCCGACAAGGGTAGAGTTTCTGTATATAGTGCTAGTCTCTCAATTCTTTCACTAACACGCATTTTTTATTAATATAAATAACAAGCGCGTCATGAATAAATGATCTAGAATTTAAAATTATTACAACTTCGCATAGAACTTCGCTAGCTCAAGCCAAATAATAAGTATCAATGGGGAAAATAGTGATATAAATAGAGCCCATCAATGTGCTACAGGTGAATATGTTGAGTGGCGACTCCCGAACTACATTGGCGTTGCACTCGGACACTCGGAGTCCGAGTAACCTGAACATTATACATTGTAGCCGAAAGATTTGGGACAATACTTTGAATTTATGGTAAGTGGTGCTAAAAGGATTATAACAAACTTAGCTTCTACATACATATTTGCTAAGTGGAGTTTAGTTTTATTTGTTGAAAATCCTAACATTTCTAGAAATTACCTTTCAATAATTAAACAATGACACTCAGTTTAACAGCAGTGTTTCTACCCATTGGTTCAACCCTAAAATTTTAATCAAGAAATTGGGATGAGTGAGACATTGTCATAGCCCATAGTCTACTTTGCTAATATTTGTCCATAACCGCGGACATGGCTAAGTACTTAATATGACACTCTAGAGAGGTTGTACTCTCTAACCGTATGACTCAATATTAGTTTTGGAATGGTTGAGAGAAGACTAAGAGGAAAATGTTTGGGAAGTAGTCCATCAAACCACCGGTGGTCAGTGGACCATACCAACCTACTCTACGCTAAATCTGCTAGTCACAACGGGTCTGAGTTCCCACAACCTAGTGGGTTAAGCCAACACACATACTAATGTTGACATACAGTTACACATGCAAGTTACTACACAAAAAACTAGTCAATCCTCGTTTTATCCCGGGTGGCGTTCCGCTAATGTGCACTTACACAAGGAGAAATCATGGAAATGCCCCCTGAGAAGACAGCAACCTTATCATAATATTAAATAGGCCTACACATGCAATTCTATAGACTCGACGCATAGATTTTTTTTTTTGGTATGTAGTCAGTAGGACACTTGCCTTGCTGGTAGGTGTTGTTTAGGGAGTCCTCACAATTGTAGTAAGTACACTACCCGCAATCTACATTTCAAATAAAAAATATCAACAAGCAACAAATTATAAATGCACACATCATGTGGCGGGAGTATGGGTCGTTTGGCAGCGCTGTGCAGGTCAAGGTCGTCGTCCCCTAGATAGGTTATGGGCAATGTCGCTTTTTCAAAAATAAATATATTGCACAACCCGAGGGAGTGAACAAACTTGACATTTTGGATCTGCACCTGTCGTCTGATTGAAATGAAAGGATCGAATGAGATGTAGCATACATGTGGATTGTGGGGAGCTTGTATGCAGAATACTTACCCATCAAAGTGTGTGATTTCATTCTACCATTGTGAAAAGTAAGAGAAAAGAAGTTGTCAAGCACACGTTCTCTTGGACTCTGTTTGAATTTCTGCAGGGAAAATAGTACTCGGCACATGATGCGAAGATGTGTAAAGCTACGCACGAATTCTTCCTTAATACTACTCCGCGAGCTCTCCGCCGAACCGGTCACAGAAATTCTTCTTCTTGATAGATTTGAACTTGAACAGGTGGAAGACGAGAGAGTGCTCGCTTCCTATAGGGCCACCGAGATCGATCGGACAAACATATCATGCACGACAGTGGTCTGCAGGCTACCGGCGACCAACGCGGCGGAGAGCTCGGTGATGGGCATGATGCAGCGTCGGGCTTCGACGGCGGCGTCCAGGGTTCCGGCGGCGCGTGGCGGAAGGCTGAGACGATCTGGACGTGGGCAACGAGGAGACGCAGAGCACGCAGCGGGCTTAACGATCTGAACGTGGGCTTAACGAGGAGACGTGGCCCATCTACACTGAGCCGGCCCATCACGATCATATGCTGCGCTGCGACTGGAAACGAACGCAAAAAATTGTCCCACATCGCTAGTACGGTGCCGCACTGACCAGCTTAACTATCTCGCTCCGGTGAGTGTCGGCACCAAGCTCAAATGGTGAGAGCATACAGTGGAGTTAGCCGGCCATTTAATGTAGACCAAGCACGCTATGTCGGGGGCAGGCTGCTCAGTATTGAGCATGGAACTGGGCCGTCGTCGCGCGGACGGTCGCTCATTAGAACCATACGTTCATACGACTAATTCATACATTAGTCTAACGTGGCAGCTAGCCTCACTGTAAAAATATCTTTTTTCCTTTAATTTTTTGAAGCACATTTATTTTGTAGCTTTGCGTCGCCCCATGATAATGTGCAGCGGTAGGCGGTGTGCTCGAGTGGGTGGAGCGGTATGAGGTCTCCATGGGCGTGGCATCGGGCCTGGCCGGGTACCCCCACCACGTGTGTGTGGAGATCGGCCCATCCTCCACCGTGACGTCAAGTCGAGCAACATCATCCTCGACGAGGCATTCAAGACCCACATCATCAACTTTTACCTCACCAAGATCGTCATCGATGATGCAAACATTCACAATGGTGCGCCATCGAGAGGTGTTGTGGCAGGCACCGGCTGATACATCGCGCCGGAATATGTGACATGCGGAAGGTGATGGAGAAAAGTCATGTGCACAGCTCTCCACAATCCATATGCATGCTACATCTTATTAACCATTGTTCTGAACACGGACTCGATGCTGAGAAGGACAATAACGAACCGGAGATGAGCCAAAGACTCTGGACCGACACGCCGGGGCAGGAACTCACGGATGAGGCTGACGAGCAGGTGGTGGCGGCGGCAGCGGGTGATTTTTTTGTGTGAAAATGATGGGACACATCGTGGGCTTGGACAATCTAAACCTGCGCGAGCCCATCGTGGTGTTCTGCAACCGGGAAGGACGGAATACAGTTAAGTTAATATAGTACAACTATTGTACAAAGTTAGTTTTATATAACTAGCTAAGTGTGCGCGTATTGCTGCGGATCATTTACCGCCGACCCTCCATCCCTCTCTCTATGACTTTGTAAAACACAGTTACCAAACATAGTGTCGGTGTTTCACAACCGGCTAGTGTATTTTTGTATAGATATAGGTTTGCGACCATGATTGGTTGGGCTAACAGATTCAAACACACGATAATATATACAGGATCAGGCCTCGGGTCGTCTTCGGTAAAAGCCCTACTCCTGTTCGGATTGATTGTATTCCATCGTGTGAGTCGCTCAATATATAAGATGAAACCGGCCGATGGCAGCCAGATAGGTGGATGGTGAATTGGTGATTTCCCTAGGGGAGAAGGTGTATGGTGTGTGTTTGTGGGTGTGTGCGAACGAATGATCATTCAACCCCTCCTCAGGACAGAAGTCAGCCTTATCCTCTCCGTTCTAAATTAATTTATGCTGTTTTAGTATAGATTTGTATTAAAACACCATCAATTAAGTTGTAATGGAGGGAGTAGTTATGTGGTTATCAAATTAACATATCATACATGACACCCTCTTGTAGTTGTTTTAACTGGTCGAACATGACGTCCCCACCGTACACTAATACTGTAGTAAATAGTCACGAAAAACCAAATGCTCAGAAACAACTTTCTCATACGGTTTGTGCCTCCGGCCCCTCTCCTTCCGATAAGCCTTTGCGCACAAGAAGCCGTCGATGCACAAGGAAAAAGGACCCATGATCGTGTCTGGGATCACCACCTTACAACTTGATGGTGCATCTGATGTTCCAATGCCCTTGAAGATTTGCAGGATGGTTTCCGAGACTAGTGTTGAGTCTTGACGAAGCATTTTCTCTCCTGCTTTCCTGAACGTGCACCGCAGTCTAGAAGCAACAGCATGAGCAGAGCCTCAGGTTTGTAAACGCTAATTTTTACCAGTACAAATTTTGCTTGATACTGCAGTAATTTTGTGACATGATATGGTAAATTTTCAAATGTGATAAACCAGGTGAGTGGCTGCGAAATTACACTGGTAAAACGAAACCGCATGACGTCTGTCTCTCGGAGATCTCTGTGGCAGCCATCGTCGGCAACATGCTCTTTCGCGTGGCGACGGCGCGGCCCGACCTGTTCGCCACTCGTAAGGCGTCGAACAACGGCGGCGACGGGTCGATGCCGTGCCTGGACAACGTCCATCACACATCGCGGCCGGATCAACCAGAGAGCGTGTCTGCCGCCCGCCCACCAGCCGGAGACACAGACGAAGGCAGCAGCTCCGTGCGCCATGACGTTGGGTAATACAATGAAATAGTATTCTACTAAATATGTTCTGGCCGGTTAGAATATCTTGGGTGGGGGGAATGAAATGCTAAGATTTTCACCAAGCTCGGTCTAGCGCTAGTTATTTATAGAGTCAATATAAAAGGAAATTCCAACTTCTATCTAACCGGTCGCGGAACTTTATGGCATTTTTTGTTTCCCTTTGATTTGTTTGCCATATAGCAATGTAAATAGTTATACTTTGGATTTTAATATATTTTAGCAGTAAAAATACCCATTGCTCCGGTCATAAAAACTAAATCTTTACTATTAAATGGGAGTTCGTAGGTTGGTACGTGCTCCCATTTTCTGCCGATCGACCGTCGGCCTCTCTGCACCCCGACGCGCACATGGGCCACGGCCCATGGAAAACCCAAACTCGATCGCCGCCTCTATCTCGTCTCCAAGCGAGGAGGTCGTCAAGTCCTCTGGCGGCCGCCGTGCTCACCCTCGAAGATCGCCTTCCCCACTGCTCCTCCTCGCTGAAGCCAGGGATCAAGACACAACTCCTCTGTTGTAAGTCAATGCCACGACCCTGCCCAGCAGTACTACTGGGTTGAAAGACCTGGAGAGAAAATCCAAGCCCGCCTCCCCATCTGCTCTCGCCGCCTTCAGCGACTCCCAGGCCAAGTGCCGGCGCAGTGCCGCGCTAGATCTACACCAACAATTGTGTCTCAATCGCTCGCCATGTAGAAGGAAATCCCGCGCCCTAACGCTCCCATCCACGGATAATCGACTTCTGTTGGTGATGAGCGCAACAATCTGACGAGAAGAAGTTGGAGCTTGAACCGTGGAACGGAAGTGGAAGCAGAAGAAAGAACATAAGGTATGCCTGCCCGAGATTCGTGTGAACTGCTTTTGCGAATTTCATTCATTCTCGTGTTGGTGCATTGTTGATTGGTAGTCAATTTCCCGAATTGTTGATTGTTTTGTGCTGATTTAGCTTAAGCTCCCCAAGCTATCATCATTTAGCTTGATTTGGAGGGTACAGATTTGACACTTGGTAGCAAAATTGGCGTATCATGAACACACCAACATGGCAACATTATATGTCGGAACATTCAGTTAGAATCTAGGTTGAACTTCTGCTTTACTCCCAAGCTTTATGAGTCTCCGGTTGTTAAGGATATTCTTACAATTTGAACAGATGCTACGTCCTCTAAATATTTTTTTCATTGATATGTTCATTCTGAACCGGAAACACAGTTAAGTATTGCTTCTGTTTTTGTGCTTACCTATAGGAAGGATTTGCTTTCTCACACTCCACAACATGCCAAGCTCAGTGTTCCATCTTCAAGTGGAAACTTTGGAAGATACGTCATGGCGTAAGATAAAGTTCCGGATCTTCGTCGCAAGAGAGATGATATATTTGGTTTTCTTGCTGTTCAAATTGTAAGCTCTAACATTTGAAAATATTTCTTTTGATGTATTTTCTTTCATAAATTGACTTGCATTATCTTTGTTTGTAGAGATGTTCTTAGGATTATTGCAACAAGAATTACAGATTTCAGCAATTGTTGCATTATTTGCAAAATATAGTAGTAAATAATATTGAGTAAATTTCACAGAACTATATGTTTAATGTATGAACTATCACAAAATGCTAAATATTGTAAACAGAAAGATTCATCTCAGTAGTATTTCAGTTTCACCTGTTGGATAGGTAGTGATCTGACGATATTTGTAAAAGTCTCCAAACAATACTAGCTGACCGCGTACTATTAATATATTATTATTATGTCATTGTTCAATCCAAATTCAGGGGGGTCAAGCAATTATTTTCATTATGTGCAGGCTATTGCTATCATGGGTGTGATTTATACTTCCTAGACAGGGATGGAAGTTTTTGAAGCAGTGTCAGTGATGGTTGGGATCGCATCTGTCAAAGCATCCAATACCTTCTACTACTTCATAGGCATTCGAATATCACCTTTCATTATAATGATGCATCTGAATCCTTTATATTTGCACAAAAACTTTTGATTGATACAGCATGCCATACTACTCTTGTTGTTCAATCATCATCTTCCTTAATGTTTCATCTCTATGCTCGAGGTGTTGTGGTTTCCTTTGTACTGCATGGATTTTTCGGGTGCACTGCTCGTCCTTCAATGACAACCAAGACCCGTGCCCATCTGGGTGCCGGAACTGCTGCTATGGTTGGGGCATCTTGGACTGCCTCCCTGCTTCTTTGGAGGCTTGTTTTGCAGTGGTGGTGATTTTGTCATCGTCTGGTATATCCTTGGGATCGCCTACGGGTTCCTTGCGACAACTATTGTCGTCCAGAGGATCTGGCAGAGACACTATCACATCCTGACCAAAAGAGAACTCACAAGGCAAGAACCCCCTCAAACAAGTGTTCTCTCCTCTCTGTTGTAGCAATCAAAAAGAATACCTACTCTACTTACCCATACAAGCAAGAAAACTTGTAGCAATTTCTTCTGGGTAGTAGCACTCAGTTCAGATTCTGAAGTATGTTTCTAAATTCTTTTCATATGCAGGAATATGTACTGAATATCTGCACGGCTGCTACACAGCGCTGAAGCTCCCGCATGTATTACCGCGTGCCTACAGGATCCGCCGTTAGTGCTGTTGAGTTCAATTGTTGATGAAACATTATGCTCATACCTCCCAAAACTTAAGTCTATGCATTACATAACATCTTAACTATTAAATGAGAGTCGGTGATGGTGGTAACTGTAAGTTTTGTTTTTCCGTGGCGATGCGTGTGTACTACCATCCTCGCAGAATTATTGTATCTTTACTTTGTGAACTGATTCAAGGTAAAAGTTAATTCACATACACATTTGCTAACATCAACCATCAAGCTTAGCAATAAGTGATAACTATGATCGTCTTCTATGGGTATTGCGTTCTCAAAGGAATTTATGATTAATAAGCTCAACAAATTTGAGTTACTCTCGTGTGTGCTTCAATGTCCTAGACTTGTCACTTTCTATGGGTGTTGCATTCTCAGTGTGTGTTTTCATATGAACGAATAATGATTACTTTTGTTTGCTTCAGTTTTGTAGTTTCTTCACATGTAAATTGTCTTTTAGGTTTGCTTAAGGCCGAGTGGAGGAATAATGATTATTCTGGGTTATTTAAGGCTGAGTGGAGGAATGACGTGCGCCCAATGCTGTGGAGATGTAAGGGCAGCTCCAACGGTCTCCCGCATACGGACAGGGCCTGTCCTAATCTGTCCTTCCGGACAGAGGAGCTGCTCCAACGGTCCGGCGCAAAGGGACAATTGTCCGCGTGGACATGTTTTTGGCCCCAAACCTGGCCCAAGTTTGGTCCAGATTTGGGGAAGAAAAGGGACAAAAGATGTCCGCTCTGTCCTCCTCCCTTGTCCGGCCTGGCCCAGCTGCCAGCGAAATAAAACTCTATCTTCTCCACTCCCCACCTACCACGCCTTCTCTCTCCTCTATCTCACTACCGCCGGTCTGCTCCGGCCGCTCGGACGGGGAGGTGGCCTTCGGCGCCGGCGTCAAGAAACGCTGTAGCATGTGCCGCCACGGCGACGCCATCTAGCAGCGGAAGCAAGCGATCGTCCTGGGAGCCCGCTGGAGGCGCTCCGCCAGGTCGATCAGCCTCTCGGCCGCGACCTCGTCCTGGGCGACGCCGTGCAGCTCCGTGACGGCAACGCGCGCTGGGCTGGGCGCGTGCGCGTGGAGGAGCTACTGGCGGTGACGCGCACGGACGCCACCCACATCTAGCTACGAGCTGCTCTCCGTGGCCAATCGATCGATCCATTTGAGCCGAGCCGTGGCCAAATGGTTAGCTAGCTGTGGCCAAGCGAGGACCGAGGAGGACAAGCACGGCGGCGTGCTCCAAGCGGAGCTCCTGGCGGCGACTCCCGCGCACAGACGTATTCAGAGCTGCGTCAGCGTTCACCTTGGGCTGCGTCGGCCGGCGGTGGCCAGATCGACGCTGTCGATGTTGCTGCGCCACGAACGAGCTGGAGAGGCCGAGGCCATCAAGTACCAGCCGCGCCGCCCCTCGCCGGAGTGCTGGATGGGGACGGGCTGGTGGAAGTGTTTGAGCTCGCCGGCTCTCCGGCCGGCGGCCGCGCAGCTCGACAAGGCCGGCATCGCACCGGGTGGAGCGGCTCCCGTCCCGCCCAAGCAGCAGCAACAGCGCGAGCTTGAAAGGCATGGCATCCATGCGGCAGGGCAGCTAGCAGGCTAGCAACACACGCCTACGAGTTCGTGTTGCTACTACTAGTTCGTGCTGTGGCCGAATGATGCTAGCTCAAGTTGAGCTGCTGCAATAAAATAAAGGAAATTGTCCGGGGCAAAATTTGCGGGGTGCCGCTGGGTGCACCCCTACCCCAAACCGGACAAGGACACAAAATGTGTCCGTGGTCCGCTCCAAACGGACAAAATCTGTCCGATTTTGGTGTCCGTTTGCGTGCTATCGTTGGAGATGCCCTAAGTGGTTAGAGCTGCGCATGAAGGATATTTCATCTCAAGTATCAAAGTATGATAGCCAGCTTGCTCTCATCATGCAGGGAAAATAATGGCAGCCCACAATAAGCAAAAACCGAATTAAGGAAGAGCTGCAGAGGCAATGAAAATATTAGCATGGAGAGGGGAAAGCGGAAAAGACATGAAGAGACCGTGGACACATCACTATACCTAAGAAGCACCAAATAAATATTGTCATACTTCTTTGGTCCGTTGTCTTTATATTATTTTCCTTCAAAAAAGTCTGGTGCTAAACTAAAATCATATTAAGGGCTTATTGTTGTCTTAAAGTGTGAATGATTAATGAGGCCATAAAGTTACTACTGTTAGTAGTATAAAGTAATAGAAAAAATATTACGCCTTGCCTTTTTGGGAATGATGTATGCCATAGACGAAGAGAGCCAAATGAGAGAAATAGCAGAAAATATTTGGATGCTGATTTTGATTTTATATATTCATTTATTATTCCGTAGCAACGCACGGGCATTCAACTAGTTAGTTCTAATAATTAAGTTCATTCGTGGAGGATGCACCTTCTCTAACATACATCGATGTCATGTATGACAATTGGAGGGCAGACGTCCTATTACTTTTGTTGAAATGTTTAAGATATGCAATGTTGTTTGCCTCTTATTCTGTCAATATTATAAGTTCTTATGAGAAGCAAGGTTGTATTTGTAAATAGTGCCAGCCTCTGAATCGATTCGTTAACACATCGATTAATACCAAATAATAAGCGTGTTATGAAAATAACGTAAATCCTCTGGAATTTAAAATTATTAAAACTCCACATAGAACTTGGCTAGCTCAAACCAAATAAGAAGTATCAGCGGGAAAAATTGATATAAATAGAGCCCCATCAATGTGCTAGAGGTGAACATGTTGAGTGGAGACTCGCGACTGACGTTGGCGTTCCCTCGGAGTCAGAGTAACATGCAACATTAAACATTGCAGCCAAAAGATTCGGGCCAATACTTTGATTGTATTGGCAAGTGGTGCTAAAAGGATTATAACATGCTTTTTGGCTAAGTGGAGTTTAATTATTTGTCTAAAACAATTAATTTATCCTAACATTTTTAGAAATTAACTTTCAATAATAAACAAGGACACTCAGTTTAACAACAGGCGTTCTTATCCAATGGTAACCCTCAAATTTTAATTAAGAAAATAGGGACGAGTGAGACATTGTAATAGCCCATAGTCTAGTTAGGCCAGGTCAACTGATTTGGTACAAATGCGACAAGAAAGAGGGATGTGATATTTACACGGGTAGTCATTTTTTAATGTAATTTTTAGAAGTGTGACACCAGACATTCACAGTTCAGTTTTAATAGTAAAGACTATGGTGCCACACGGCACAATCAAACAACATGCATGGCAAAAAAAAAAAATCTCTCGACAGCCAAGTTATCTACTTGTTGGTGAGTTGTTTTGTTTATAGTTCCGTCGCCAGAAATTGCGCTCGTGCTCATAGCTGGAAGTATTTTTTTTCCCTCAATAGCTCTGCCAGCGACAAATCACATGTGGAAATTTCGCAACTGTTGGCAGTGGGACATACCCAAAGCGAGATCACCACGCACTTAAACTTCCCATTGCCTCCCAAGTCTAATTAAACAAGCACATGTGGAGAGAGATCAAATTGAGTGAGATGAGACCAAAGAAGCTCGTCCATGGTTGCAAGCTTCTAAGAAAAAAATGTTTTTATAGAGGTGGCTAGTTGCATCCAATCCAGGCGAGCATTGTTGTCCTGCCATTTATAACCGTTTTAAAGGTATTGGAAACATAGATGTTAAGATTTGGTACTTGGAAGTGTCTAAAATAAATTACAATCAACTAGAGACAGGACGCAGGCAGCAGCTCAGTGCGTACAGATGACATCTGACAACTTGTGTTAATAATGAATAGAAGGTCTTGTAACTTGTAAGGAGATTTCACTGAGGCTTGCACGCATGAGCATAAGGTGCGACACATCAAGAAGAGAATCATAGAAAGAGATCGTCATAATTTTTTTGAAAAAAATAGTTAAGTTGTGTGTATATAGTTAGTGCCTAATTTTTATCTCTTGGAATAAATGTTTCCAAGTTTGAGTATGTGTGTGTTTGTTTATGCAAAAGTTAACATACTATGTACTATTTTATCGTCATATCCAATTTTGCATTGTTTATCCAGTGTTTATGCACAAGTCAGAGAGTAGTGGCACAACATGTCTAGGTACATCCATTTTTTGGCAAACTTGAGACATCCTTTTGTGAACGGAGCGAATAGAAGACAATTCATATTCATCTGTGAGTCAACATACTACGTACTATATATTAGAAATAAATTGAATGATATGGTATGCCTTTCAGATGGTTTTGTGCTGTCAAAGTTTTGTGGATACATGTGCTTTTAAGGAGCCAAACAAAACTCACCAACCCATACTTACAGTAAATTGTCGCGAAGGACCTGTTCTCCCTGACGCGAGACAGCTCCTGTGATCTGGTATAGTATCATCACCTCACAAGGCGATAGTGCATCTGATGTTCCAATGAGCTCTTATAAGTTGTACAACAAAGTTTAATAATGTAATAAGCAAGGCCATATGCAACGATTGATGTAGAGGCCGGGGCTGCCCCTTTTTGAAAACACAAAATCTAATGTTCCAATGTCTTTGAGGATTTGCAGGATGGCTGGAAATGCAAGAAAGTGTTGGCGTCGTGACTGTCCTGAATGCGCTCGCAGTGTAGAAGCAACAACACGAGCAGAGCCACATGAGCAAACTGGAAATAACGCTGCCTCCCCCTCAGCATATTCATCGGTCGACTCCGCGCGTGCGTCTTCTTTCGCTAGAAGAGAACTCCCCGAATCAGCGAAGTAGCATAGCGTGACAGGACATCGTTCGCAGAATCCTGTAGTTTACATAGACACCCAGGATTTCCTGCAGTAATTTATGTGGGAAGTTATAATCCCTTTAAAAGTTAGAAATTTTGTGTGGTTGATTACCCAGAAAAGTATTCTTACTAAGATGAATCTGAAGAAAAGGGGATGGCCAGGTAATACTGACCGCCCCTTTTGTGGAGGTGAAGAAACAACTGACCATCCTTTTTTGTAATGTCCTCTAGCTCATTTCATTTGGAATGTGATGAAATGTGCTTTCGGTCTTTCGGATCTGCCCCTGGAGGTTGATCAGGTTTTCGAATGGTGGATTGATACTGGTCAGACACAACAACTAATTCACTTCCGCTTCGGTCCTTCTCCCTTGGACACAAGGACGGCTGAGATTGCACGATAACCTTTCGCGTTAAACGTATAATACGTTTTGTATAACCGGCTCGAGCCGAGCTGAGAAATATTGAGCCTGCGCAGGATCGCGAGCCATGAGCAAAGCCGGATTGTGAGACGGAAAAATGTAAGAAAATATGTGGAGCTAGGAATCGAACCTGTGTCAACAGGGCGCAGAACAAGGTGGAAAGCCAGTGGGCTACAGCTCTATTTGTGATAGACAGTGAATCATAACCAATTTAAAGTTTAGGCCACGTTAACTGAAGGAAAATTTTGAGACGGGGACGACGGGTGCTGGGTGTCATGCGGTCCTAACTATACAGAGAACCACCGTTCTATGACTTTAAAATTGAACACCAAATCACTAAAAATTAATTCTATAAAATTAACATATAGATGAACCATTTTTATGAAAAACTTGATAATTATATCAAGTGATTTTTTCGACCTCCTTAAAATAACTCACTATTTTTTCCAAGGATAGTATTACCAAATTCGGCATCGCTGACAAGTAATTTTTTTACAAGTCCAGGATATTACTAACGTGCCAAAAAAAGGGTATTCTGACACGTTTAACGAATCTCGTGACAACCGAGACTCCATTTCAGATTCTAACGTGCTTGTATGGTATATCATTACACTCTTACACAGTCAACGAGCAAATCCAATTAGTCTACTCCATTCGATGTCGGTCCAATGAGTAGATGACACACGCCAGACAGACCACCAGGGTTCATCAATATTTGTGATAGTATGCACCGGGGCCACTCGAAAAAAGTTGGAGGTGATCATAATATTCCTATGTAGTTGTAGCGCAAAAAATATATTCCTATTTAGTTATGGAGTGAAATTGAGGAGACAATATCCAACCTTTAAATTCACATAATTGCAAGTTTCCTATTATTCCCATCATTTTTATATTAAAAAATTAAGAAGGTACGAAAATATTACCAAAATGCAACATAACATTGCATTATGCCTAATTTGATCTAGCTAGTCCGGAGAAAAAATGTGTTCATCTTGCGAAATTCAAAAAATCACCGTTTCAGAAATGAGTGCCAAACATAGCCAAAACGGATCCATTGGTAAGCAAGTGATTTTTTTTGACCTGCTAGAAATGAATCATTATTTTTTCCCTAATATAGTATAACCAAATTATGCACATCTTTGACAAAGTTTTTTTTGACAAGTCCAACATATTATCTAGTTGTATATCTAGGGCTGGTGCATGCATGTGGGTCCAAATGTCTAGTAGATCGCATAGGTATGTATATATCATATTTTGAATATGTGTACCAACATGCAACACCCCTAACCATCTTGACCTGGCACATCTAGGTCATATGGACCCACATGCAAACCTCATATCCATACAGTTGTATATGTATCACCTTTAGGACATGTGGACCCACATGCAACACTCCTAACTATGTTTGCATGTTGTGGGACCCGCATGATACTTTTAGATCCAACTGTCTAAGGCTGGTGCATGTGGGTCCACTTGTAGGGCATGTGGACTCACATGCAACTCATAGTCATATCTTATTACCTTTGGGAGATGTGGACCCACATGCAACACTCCTAACTATGTTGTAGGTTGTAGGACCCACATAATAGTTCTATGTCAAGTTGTCTAGTGTCGGTGCATGTGATTCTAAATGTTTAGTAGGTCAAATAGGTATGTATCTATCTCTTTGGGACATGTGGACCCACATGCAACACCCCTATCCATTTTGACCCCAACACATCTAGAACATGTGGACCCACATGCAACACTATCATAGCTGTATCTTAAACTTTTGGGGTATGTGGACCCACATGCAACACTCCTAGCTATGTTGTATGTAGTAGGACCCACATGATAGTTCTAGGTCAAACTGTCTAGTGCATGTGGTTACAAATGTTTAGTAGGTCATACGTATCTACAACCTTTAACACATGTGGACCCACATGCAACACTCTCATAGCCATATCTTATCACCTTTGGGATAAACAACACTCCTAGCTATGTTCTAAGACCCACATGATAGTTCTAGGTCAATTGTCTAGTGCCGGTACATGTGGTTCCAACTGTCTAGTGGGTCAAATATGTGTATCTAGCACCTTTGGACATGTGGACCCATATGCAACTCCCCTAGCCATTTTGACCCCAACACATTTAGGACATGTGGACCCACATGCAACACTATTATAGTCATATCTTATTACCTTTGGGACATGTGGACCCACATGCAACACTTATATCTATGTTGTATGTTGTAGGACCCACATGATAGTTCTATGCCAAGTTGTCTAGTGCCGGTGCATGTGATTCTAAATGTCTAGTAGGTCAAATAGGTATGTATCTACTTCCTTTGGGACATGTGGATCCAAATGCAACACCCCTATCCATTTTGACCCCAACACATCTAGAACATGTGGATCCACATGCAACACTATCATAGCCGTATCTTAAAACCTTTGGGATATGTGGACCCACATGCAACACTCCTAGCTATGTTGTATGTAGTAGGAACCACATGATAGTTCTAGGTCAAACTGTCTAGTGCCGGTGCATGTGGTTACAAATGTTTAGTAGGTCATATGTATCTACAACCTTTAGGACATGTGAACCCACATGCAACATTCTCATAGCCATATCTTATCACCTTTGGGATAAACAACACTCCTAGCTATGTTCTAAGACCCACATGATAGTTCTAGGTCAAATTGTCTAGTGCCGGTACATGTGGTTCCAACTGTCTAGTGGGTCAAATATGTGTATCTAGCACCTTTGGGACATGTGGACCCATATGCAACTCCCCTAGCCATTTCGACCCCAGCACATTTAGGATATGTGGACCCACATGCAACACTTCTATCTATGTTGTATGTTGTAGGACCCACGAGATAGTTCTAAGTCAAGCTGTCTAGTGCCAGTGCATGTGATTTCATCTTGACCTAGCACATCTAGAACATGTGGAACAACATGCAACACTCATAGACATCTAGTTGTATATCAAGCACCTTTATTCGCTAACATTGATAGTTCTAGGTCAAACTGTACGGGTCTGGTGCATCCAGATCCGCCGGCTATGCCTCACGCCATGCTCCCGCAAGGAGAGCATACAAGACGCACACAATGTCTTGTATTTTTTATGTTTATTAATGTGCTACAATCATCAAGTTTTTATGAAAATGAGTTTATCTATATTTTAATTTCATGTTGGTAATTTCTTAGAATTAATTTTGAATAATTTGGTACCCATTTTCTATGACTAATGAGTCAAAGAACGATGGAAATCTTCTCCCTAGGACATGTGTTACCTGCGTCATATAGGGTGTGCTCCATCGAGTGAAGTGATTTGGAGGACGAGCTGTAAGGAGCTCGTTTTTTTGAAAAATTCAAAACTACGTATTTAATTTTCAAAAAAAATGTGAAAAATTCCTGAATGTCGAAAATGGTTATTTCTACCAGTGTGTAAAATTTCAGCGCAAAATATTGTGTAATTTGGGCTGTGTAAAAATGGCAAATTTTTGAACCTGAGACGTGAACGGTGCAAAATTCGAAAATTTCAGATTTTGTCAGACTTTGGTCATTTTCATGTAGGCCGAAATACAAACTATATCGGGTTTAAAATTACAGAACCGTATAATACATCATTGTCAACGTCTATGTTTTTTGAAGAATTTTCGAAAACATTAAAATGTCGACTTAAAAAAATTGAAAATGAGTGCACCATGGAGCGCGTGCTCCAAATGGACTTTTCGGTGGTCCATCCGTTTCCCTTAGCTATGAAGCACACGAAAATCCAAATATTAGTTAATAAGAAGGTTAATTGTGTTACAACAATGAAACGGATGTATCAGAGTGGCTTTGCTCTGTGCGCTCCCTTGAGAGGCCTAGGTTCGATTCCAACTGACCTCGAATTTTGCTTTGTTTTTTCCCAGGTTTCTTTACAAGCGAACCAGTTCGGCTCGGCTCTCTCCAGGTCGGCTCGGCTCGGCTCTACATACGGTTCATTATACGTTTATACGTTTAGGGAGGAGGACCGAAGCAGGGCTCCAACTAATTATGGTCAGGATAGCGGCTGTATTTTGGTCGATCTGGACGACGAGAAACAGTATACGTTTTCAGCAGAAGTTTCTGATCCTGTCTCTGTTCTGAAACTAATTAGTCATTGGCTCCACATATGGCCGAGTTTGCAAAAAAAAAGGAGTCAACAGAAACCTGCTAGTTTGGGGAACAAAACTATTCGAGCAGGTGATAAGACAATTGGAGCAGGTGACAAGGGAGGTGTTTAGGCTGCTCATGGATGAGAAAAGATCTCTGTAGTTTCTTTCTGTTTTAGCTGTTGATCTATATGTCTTCGATGGCTTTTTGTTTGATATATGCTGCGCTGTCTGCTGGGCAGTGGTAGTACGGCTGGCTATTCTCACTGATCTTTGTTTGCAAGTATACTTAGAGATAAGGATAGGTATTTAGAGCCTGTTGCTTTTTTTTTTTGGTTACGACTGTTGGACAAACCGTTGCTCTGCTGAACTACTCTGTAGGCTGGTTTCTGATAATGAAAATCGGAGGGCTTGACACGATGGAGCTTAGCAGAAACTATCAGATCCCGGTCTAATTTGAACCTCCAACTTGTGGAGCTTAGCAAAATAGAATATCAAACTTTGAATCCTTGAACTTAGACACACAGAAACTATCTAATCCCGGTATTATTTGAACGGCCGTTTGAGGTTGAATTTGCTAACGTGGTATTGGTCAAACTCGATTTGAATCGGCGACGCGTTGGAAAAACTATTAGGGTTGTTTCCTCCATCCGTGATCTTCTCTGATTCTCTCCGACCAAAGCGAAAGCGGCAGATGGTAGTTAGGCCGTGGAGGGGTATACAAGGATTGCATGGTGCTTGAGAGAGCCTGCAAATACTAATCCTACTAAGGTTTTACACGGTACGAATCAAACAGCATGCATCCCAAAACATCATCTCTCGACAGCCAAGTTAGCTAGCACAAATACTATCACACCGGTTGGTGAGTTGTTTTGTTTATGGTTCCATCGCCAGAACATACGCTCGTCTCATAGATGTAAGTATTTTTTTCCTCAACTCTTTCGGAGCGATAAATAACGTGTGGACAAGTTTCGCGGCTCTGAGGGGTGAGACATACCCGAAGCAACACCCTCGCACACTTCAATTTCCCATGGCCTCCCAATCCTAATTAAGCAAGCACTTGTGGAGAGAGATCAAAGTGAGTGAGATGAGTCCAAAGAAGCTCGTCCATGCATGGTTGCAAGCTTCTGATTTTTTGTTTTTGTTTTTATGGAGGTAGCTAGTTGCATCCAATAAAGGCAAGCATGATTGTCCTGCCATTTAGAAGCGCTTTAAAGGCATTGGTGTGTATCATAATTTTGCAAAGCTACTCCCTCCGTTCCAAATTAGAAGACTTCTATTTGTCCACATGCGGATGTATCTAGACATGTTACAAGTATAGATACATCCGCATATGGAGAAATGGAAGTCATCTAATTTGAAACGGAGTGAGTAGATGTTAAGATTTGGTACTTGGAACTGTACAAATAAAATGCGATCAAGTGGAGACAGCGATGGAGGCAGCAGCTAGGTGCCATGACGTTAGGTGATACAATGAAATACTCCCTCCGTTTCAAAATATAAGTCTTTCCACCTACTTTCCACACACATGTATCTAGACATATTTTAGTGCAAGATTAATGTGAACCTTGCACTAAAACATGTTTAGATACATGTGTGTGGAAAGTAGGTGGTGCAACTTATATTTTGAAACGGAGGGAGTAGTAATTTACTAAATAAGTTCTGCCCGGCTAGAATATCTGGGTTGGGGGGGGGGGGGGGGGGATGAAAATAAAATGCTAAGATTTTCTCCATTGACCCTCAAGTCGTCAACAAGTTCAGTCTAGCGCTGGTTTTGTATAGAGTCAATATAAAGAACTTCCAACTTCTATCTGACCGGTCGAAGAATTTTTTGACACTTTTGTTTCCCTCTGTTTTGTTTGCCATATTGCAATGTAAATAGTTATATTTTCGGTTGTAATATATTTTAGCAGTAAAAACACCAATTGGTTCAGTTACAAAAGTAAATTAGTTGTAATTAGTTCATTCATGGAGGAAGAACCTTCTCTAACATGGATGTCTTCTGTGACAATTGGAGGGCAGACATCAATATTTCCATGCCTTGCTGTGATTGTCATACATGTATTCTACTTCTCTAATTGCACGGATTACATTTAAGGTCTTAATGTTTATATTGTTCAATGCGTTAGCAGTAGGTTTAACCATTGTAAATCTCTCTGGTTTTTGCAGGAGAAGAGGTCTTCTCTTCTTTCCAGCATGGGCATTAAGACACTTGATTCCTTCCGACAATGAAACAAATCTTGCTTGCTCCAGGTCTTGAGCCACCCTGTGCCAACCTCTGTCTTCTCCGACGATATTCTCGGGCGGCTACCCATCCCGGCCAGTTTTCTCAGACAACGGAGCAGAGTCACTCAGGTTATCGGTGTCGCCAAACCAATCAACGAACTCATCAGCATTCTCCGACGATGCAGACAGCAGCATGAGCTAGATGGAATCTAGAGTCTACTGTTTAGGTAAAACAATCGTGTAAACGTATGTAATAGAGTAGGGATATACTCACTTATCCCTGTATTACCTATCAGCTATGTTCTATGAATGAATTCGCCTTCTTGACAGCATCACTTGGTGCGAGCATGCTTTAACCCGCGTAACGACCATGTCAACTAACGGCGTCATGCAAAGGGAAAATCATACAAAGCTTTTCTAAAATCTGAGTTCGAGTTGTCATATAGTCCAGAATCATGATATATCAAAGTTACAACCTTTTGGTATTTGAGTTGATCGTTATAACTGTCAGGCCCATGCATCTGGCTGTAACTCTTCAGAGTATACCTACAACAAGACTGAGTCAAGCCCTACGGAGTACTAGACATCAAAACGTGCAGCAACAGTCAGAAAATGGAAATGGCATAACCTTCAAATTGCTCAACATTAATCAAAAGGTTCTATACGTGGGTCATGCTCACTTGCCATCGCCATTCCCGTGCACAAGCATGTTGGGCACATCACCTGGACACCGCAGGCATGCGTGTATTAATGTTGTGTGGCTACTGAGCATAAGTATATATAATCTGCAGTTCTGCACACTGTTTAATCTACAGTGTCCCAAATTGAGTTTGGAAAGAATAAACTTGAGTATAATGATGGACCATTTGATTATTTTTCAATTAAACATTCTGAATTATGAAAATCATCAAACTGAGTATTTTGGAGCAAACTTGAGATTAGACAGCATAAAAAAACGTGGTCAACGGGGGAATGATCCCTCCCTTGACTTTACGTTGTTAGGTAGGTGAGATGCCCGGTTTATTCGAGTATGCCTCGGCGCAGCCATTTAGGCGCAGCTGGGACTCAAACCCGGGCCGGCTAGGCGCGCACTCGCAGCCTCTGCCACTGGGTTAGCACCCAGTTCTCGATTAGACAGCATACCTTTCTAGCTCCTGAACAATTGGAACACCGTTCAGTTGTAGATAGGGAAGAGCGTTTGGTGCTCAGTAAAATTTTGCTACCAGAACATCGGGCACATGGCAAGTATCGTACATTTAATACATAAATTAGTTCATTTGTGCAAATAACGAAGTGCAAAAAGAGGAGTTCTGAAGGTTATTTTTCTTTGCTTATTTGTCAGATAGTTGAAGAGGAATTCACTCATACCAGTCCCATGGCAATATGTGCATCTTTTCTTCTCTTGCTGCCTCACATTTCTAACTTCAACCAACATTAAGGCTGAAATTACACCAACTGCACCGCCTGAAAAGGATGCCACAATAGGATCTACCTGACTATAGAACAGCCGAGAAAAAGGTATTAAATCACTGTTTTAAACACTACCGGTGAATTCAGTAAACCAAAAAAGCTCTTAAAGCACCTTAATTGTAGAGGCAAATACATGTTCCGTATAAAGTCTTCATACGATGTACCACCAAGGCCTAATTTAAGTTCCAGCTGCATCAAAAGATCATTTTTAAGAAGAGATACAACATTACCTCTAGTAAGGACGAGAAGCTCTTGGAAAAACTAAGGAATGCAACATAGTCTTTTTAATTACAAAAAATTTGAAGAGAGATGAACTGGACTTACAGTTGGAGCTATCAAGCCTCCAAACATGATTATCCCAGATATGAAAGAGAATGATGTCAAATAAAGTTGCTTCATTAGGGTTGCCAAGGACGACAGACGAACCGTGGACGTCTGCCTCTCTCCCGCTACAGTAGAGAGAGGGGATTTTTTCGCCCGCGCGCAGATCCACAACCTCGCCGCCGATCCGCCGCATCCCCCGTCCTCCGGCGGCCGCTTCGGCGGCGGGAGGGCGGGGGATCTCCGCCTCGCGTGTGTAGATAGTGTAGGGTGTGTGTGCTTCTCATCCGGCGGCGCCTTGGAGGAGGTCAGGCCGTCGGAGTTGCTTTTGGTGCAGGTACTTGCCTCCTTCGTCGGCGGTGCTCGCTGGAGCTCGGCGATGGGGTGCCTGCTCCTTCCGGTCCCTCGGAGCTCCGGTTCTGTTGGGATCGCTATCCCCCTCCCGGATCCCGCGTGGCGGCGGATCGGGGTTGACGCTATTGAAGCCAGAGAAGCTGGAGGAAGACGAAGATGCTGCGGGAGCTGGGTGGAGGCTCTGAGGAGTTCGAGGTCCGGCGACTTCCCGTCCGCCTGGGGACGTCTTCCGATCCATGGTTTGAAGGAAGATGCGGCGGCGGCGCGCCACCGGCACGGGCAGTTCTTCGCCGGCGTCTTCGTGTTGCAGAAGGTCTGGATTGCTTTTTTCTTCTTCGATGGATGCCTTCGTGTAATGATCTTCCTGTAATTTCTCTGGTTTCCGCAAAAAAAAAAAAAAAAAAAAGTTGCTTCATTGTCTTGGGTGTGTACTTCAGACAAACCAAAATGTATGAATATTACTAAGAACAACTTCATAAGACACTAACTTTTGCACATAAACCACGTGAGGGCTGGGTGCCGGTCACCGTGTAAGGCAAGAAGGGAATAGTAGATGGCATCTCCTGCATTTAATTTTCATCACTGCTGGCACCTCTGCTTTCAGCAGCTCTTATCCGCTGCTGCACCCGCAATCGTCTGACCTGCAGAGAACATTACCCATACTGAGGCGAGCTAAAAAAAATTACTTTTAGGATAGTAATGTGCGGATAATAATCACCTCTTCCATTAAGAGGAAAATTTTGTTACGCCTACGCTTGATATTGTCTTGAATCTCTTGGGATTGCATCTGAACGAAGTCTTGTATTGTCTCTGGACCTTCGATTATGCAAAAACTAGTACTACAGAAGTGAACCATTGGCGAGCTCTTACGACTAGAGGGTCAGGGGTCTCTCGTTAATCTGAATTTGCTCTAGCTAGTAAGCATTCCAGAAGATCTACATCACTGTCACTGCAGATCAAATCTACACGCAGAGTTTTGGTTGTCTTTATCATAACTATATATGTGATATGATACTAATCTTGACATAATACCCTTAAGTAAGTCACAAGTGAACATTTAAATCCTGTAGACTATGCCAAGAAGCTGTAAATTGACTCATCCATTACCTAAATAAACAAGAAACAAGGGGATTGTTTATGCGGGGGGAAAGTTAAAGCAAACCTGGATAGGCTGCCGTCTCCGGCTGGCGGAGCTAGTGTATAAGCATTGGGTTCATATGAACCCAATAAACTGCATATTATCCTTTGCTATTCTGATCCTTGTCATTGCATATTAGTAAATAATTACACCATAGACAAGAGAATGAACCCAGCGGATTTATGTGTTGGCTTCGCCCCGGCCGCCCTGGAGTCCCCGGCGGAAGAGCACCGCCGCAACATGGTTACAGGCTTACAGCCCTGGGGTCAGCGCCTTCTCTCCTCCATACCACGCGATGAACCGTTGCCACTGGAAGAAACAGGCGCTGGGAAGCGGGCCACGCCGCTGGCGGCGTCGCGGCAAGGCAAGACATGGGGCCGGCCCGTGACTTCCATCACCAACGGCGTAGCGATGGACGAATGGAAAGCTACGACGGTTTTGGATAAAGACCGGGCTGTTCGCGGTGGGATCCGACAAGGCGAGCGGTAGATGACAAATGTGAGAGACGAAGCATCTCTCGTGGCACCGTTTTTTTTTTTTGACATTGTTACCGGCATTTCTTTGCCACTCCTAGTCTCTACAAAGAAAAAGTAATTCGACCGGTCGAATCACCTGTTCATTATGATATGTGATTTTTCATATCCTTCAAATAAAAAATTCAATTTGAATTTGCATAAACTCATCTCTCCCATCTATGGTACATTTTCAGGAGAAAACCTGAAAACATATGTAACTGAAATTTCATCTGACCCTGAAAGAAAAAGAAAAAAGAGACCAACCGGGACTAGCTCTTGGTGGCTTAATTTTATAGAAGAACTGCTTATTCTTTGTGAGAATTTTAGAAATTCGCTCCCAACGAGATTTGAACTTTGGTTGCTAGGTTTAGACATTGCTACCCTTGCCGCTGGGCCATCTGCCCTGTTCTCAAATTCATCTGTCATTGGTTAATTTACAGGGCAACAACCGATAAAAGGGTAAGTACATTTTTGGTTACCCTAGGAACGATGGATTGCTAGCAAGATAAAAGGTTAAAGACGTCTGACAAACATAGGTTACTCACATGCTTTTTAATATTATCATCACGGATATGTTGGCTATACTCATCGCAAGAGAAAGGAGGTAACCAAATAGGAGAGGTTTCCTATCTCATTTAGTTGAGGGGGCATCTCTATTTTACAACATGCTGAACGACACATTCTTTTTGTTTTGAAAACATGATTTGGCGAAAGTGGTTAATATGAAATTAATCCTGTCTATTCTTGAGAAACTTTGGAGGCTTAAAATTAATTTGTTACAAAAGTGAGATTTGCTTTTTTGGGAAAGCGAAAGAGGAAGAAAATCAGTATGAGAAAAATTTCGGTTGTAAACCAGGAGTACCTTTTAAATACTTAGGTGTGCACATTCATTATAAAAATCTTTTTAATTCTGAGTGGTACCAATACTTAGGTTGAATGAGATTGAAAAAAAGATTAAGGCTCATATTTCGCATAAGGGTTTTGTGCCTTACTTTGGTGTGTATTTGGAACCGCCGAGCCTTGTATTAATGGGACAAGCGACTTCCATGTTTTGCAGGTTATCATTATGTCTGCTCATTTGTTTCAGTTATTGGTGTTCCTCCTTCTGCCAGATCAGCGGGACCTTAAACCTATTGGTTGTACTTGGCACCTAATGGTCGCTCAGGATATTTTCAGTCAGCCTCGGTGACAGCATATTATCGACTTCATAATGTCTACTTGCTATATGTTGTCATTTATTCATTTGTTGATCATGTCTTAAACTTATGTGATCCATGATTTGTACAAACTTGATATTACCAAACACTGCAATAGAAGGGCTATGTGCAGAGCTTGATGTAGAGGCCCGAGTTTTCCGCTTTTTGAAAAAAGAAAAAATGCTATATCTCCCGTGCTAAGCTCATACTAACGCATATGTGGCCGACGATGGAACAATGATCCATGATACCGATAAATAAACTCACATGGACGTATAATGCCGGTAACCTATCACTTTTCTCAGCGAACCTATTGTGGTACACACTAATGAAAATCCTAGATGTCTACATCAGTAGGCAACACACTTAATCATGTACTTCTGAAGTTTTGATACGTTAATCGAGCATCGAGAATTAAGGTGATCGATGGAGTCTTGGAGAGTCAAAGTTGCACGCAGTTCTACTCGTCCTCGCGATTTGGGATGTAGAATTACTCGTCCTCGTGATTTGGGATGTAGAAAAACAGTTCTTTTATAAGTTCTAGGAAGTGAGATACATATTTCATTTTTCTTACTCTTGAGTCATATAATGAATTTTATCCTATTTAGAGATATCTTGTCAAATACTATCTTCGTCCCCTTTTATAACACGTTTTGTCAAGTCAACTAAGCTTGCCAAAATGTTTCATAGAAGGAAACAGAGGAAGTAATCTTAAACTGAACTAACATGATAAGATAATTTTATTTCTTAGATTTGAAATTTTGGGTTGTTCCATTTTATACCCTTTTGTTATGTACATGGGAAACTAATTACCTCATTGTTCGCAGTTATTCTTGGCCGCTGGCCAGTTTTACGATGAAAGTCTTAAGGAGGGCCAAAGTACTGAATGGAGAAGAGAAGACTGAACCCTCTTTTCTCTAACGTGTGTCCGTTAGACAATGTAGATAGGATATTTCGATAGAATATTCACTTGAACTGAGCGTAACAAGTTGAATTCACTCATAAAAGTAATCTCTCTAAACCAAACCGTATACCTGGTTGATGATCAATTTTCACCCTTCACTTCGTCCCGATGGATTCTAACATGTTTTAATAACATTTCTTCATTGACAATTAGATAGATTACATATACTACTCCTTATTACGCTATCATGATATAAGCACTTGGTTGTCATGTTTCTAAATGTTGGTTTACACCAGTACAAAATTTGCTTGATAGTAATTTTGTGACATGATATGGTAAAATTTCAAATGTGATGAACGTGAGTGTCTGAGAAATTACACTGGTAAAACGAAACCGCACGGTGTCTGTCTCTCGGAGATCTGTGCGTCAGCCATCGTCGGCAACGAGCTCCCCGGCGTGGCGACGGCGCGGTCCGACCTGTTCGCCACTCATACGGCGTCGAAAAACGGTGGCGGCGGATCGATCCCGTGCCTGGACAACCTCCATCACGCGTCGCGGCCGGAACAAGAGAGCGTGTCCGCCTCCCGCCTGTCCGCCCACCAGCCGTTCGACGAAATGCAGGAGCCGCGCAAGCCCGCCCGATGGCAGCGCCGCCACCTGGACCGTTCGCTTGCAGAACCGCCCCAGCAGAAACAGAACAGTGGCGCGGATCGAGGTCACGCGCGTGCATCCTTGGTGCTGGTTCGCCGGCGCTGCTTCCATTCTAGCTGGCTGGTGCAGGGGCGCAGGCACGCCATCGATTCGATTCTTCCGAGACTCACAGGTGAGCGGCAGCATCCCAACAATTTGTCATTCTACTAGCTCGTTTGACAACAACAATTTGTTATTCTAGTTGAACACTAAGTGCCCATCAGGCTAGCACCATGTGTAATCCGCAGCTTCATGACCATGCGATGCCGTGCCATCAACGTCCACTAATATATTCTACTAGCTAGCTAGCCATCCAATGTGCCTCGATTTGTCTGTTAATTAGCACTTGTCCAGTGGAGATTCAGAGATGGTTACTTCACTGTCGGACTACTGGTAATATCCTCTAGAGCGTGGTTACCACACCACACTCTGTCCTAGGTTCCTAGTTCCCATTTGGAAGAATAGAGTGTGCATTGCAACAAAGAGGAAAGATCAAGGCTTTTATAAGTACAATCTTGGCAGTATGTATCGTGTCCTCTCATCTGCTGCCGTGCATATTATTAAGTATATCGCCTGCATGGCAACAGTAGAATATACATACAGGGTTGTGGCACCAGGTCTGAGCAGCCTCCAGGACTAGGTTGCCTTCACCGATAAATGGCTGCCAGGAAGGCTCCAAAATGATTAGCGAGGGACGGACAATCAAAGCCACATCAGTGGCAGTGATGTTCTTACTAATATATCACCATGTTTGCTGAAATTTAGTTGGAGATGTTGATGTTTCTGATCAGCTATAGATTTCTTGCTGTAAAGTTGCATATCAGACTTCGTATAGGAGTGCTGAATAATTGGTCTAGGACGCATGACCCGAAAGATAGGAGGACCATTTTATGGGGGGAAGGGTAACCTTGCGTTTTAAAATTTCCAGTGGCTAGATCGTCAGGTTTGACGGGCGACCAGATCCATGATCGCGCTTAATATGTGTCTCGGTTCTTGAGGCATTTCTTATGGAATTACTTTGTTCTTTTTCATGGTAGGTAATTTAAAAAAATTACCCTTGTAGCCCATCTGTAATTGAGGCATTCACTTGCCTGAGCTTGCTTAATTGCGATGACTGGTTTGTCTATCTGAAAAAATAGGAAAAATGAAGTCTGCAACAATTTATCAAACAGATCCTACTGTGGTGGGGACAATTCAAGTGAGTAAAATTACCATCTTTCAACAGGTTAAACTAAAGATCACCTTTTATTACAGGACTCTGTCTCTATATTTATCACACCAACTCAAGTGTTACCACAACCATACATGGCCAAGTATAAGAGCAGCATATTTGAAAGGCATATCGTGAGGATGGAATCGATAGGAGCCACCATGACAGCTATTCTCTGCTATACTGTATTTGAAGTTTGGGTTTCATATGGCACAGTCTTCTTTGCGGGTTCATATGGCACAGTCTGCAACTGGTCGTGGTCTATAAAATACAGAAGAAGTATGTTTCTGTGTCGAAAATAACAAGGCATCGTCCTTCCAGAGTGAGGCAACTCAGCAATAGAAAATGGAGGGGGGTAGCAAGAGGGGAGAGGTTGGACGAGAAGTTCACCATGGAGGTGTGGTGCAGAGTGGCAGTGACACTGGCGATGGTGAGAAAGATGAGCAATTTCAGGTACACGTATACTGCTACACTTTTGTGCATTCGTGTAGTTCTAGGGCTGACTTAAGTTATGTGGTTGTTTCTAAATTTTTTTGGGGTGGTGGCAGCCAAAATGGAGGAAATTCTTCGCTCATGTTGGTCCTGGAGCTCTTGTAGCCATTGGCTTCCTGGATCCTAGCAACTGTAAGCTCCTGTTATTTTCTGAGTGTTGTATACAGTGCAAATGCACTTGTTGACAAGAAGGAGCAACTTCTTGTCATGGTGGTAAAGATTGTTTCTGTTTGTGTGATTTGACAGTGGAAACTGACATGCAAGCTGGAGCTGACTTCAAGTATGAGGTACATTACATTTGGTGGCTTCTTGTACTGAATGGGCACTGCCACTATTCTTGCCAACTTAGTGCTATCTTTTGTTATTTAATACGGGAAGAGAAACATATACTTGGCGCAGAAAATATTTGAAATTTATTTAGGTTCTGCAAAGAGACAATAGTGCTTTTAAATTTTGTGGCTTGATGTGCATTATCAAACAAAAGATTACAAACTCAGACGAGAGTATAATTTCACGATGACTGGTTTATTAAATTTAACCTGGAGTAGCAATATATATCATGGGACTGTCTATGTGATGTGACGGAAGTGGAAGTACTTTAGTAAAAGTTAGTGACACCTGTAGAACCAAATTTGACCTCTTCAAATAATGACTGATCTATTATTTAACAAAATCTTCGAATCTCTGAATCAATTTCTAGTTGGAACCTATGAACCATTTTTTTGGTTTGGCTGTCGGATCTATGTTTTGTCCAAATCAAAGCACCTACTTTTTGCACGAGTGAAGACCACACTGGCCTGGGCATGCAATCTAAAAATAAGAAGCAAAGATCAGCTTGCAGAGGGACTTGCTTCCAATATGTATTCATTTTGGAGTAGTAACTCTAGAGAATATTTCTGAAAAACACTTAGATTTTAGAGCTGAACCTGCATAGTTTTATACTTTTATTGCTGCTCTGTGTTTATGGTTTATACCGAATATTTATCCTGTCTTGTAAATATAAATTTTGAACTCAGGTGTATCCATAGTGAACAAGAATCTAAATGCTTATTTCCTATGTAGAGCACAGTATTTTAAACACACTTTACCCCTGACTACCAAACGAGGTCTTATTTGAATAAAAGAACGGAAAATACTTTGTGGAGGAATATGTACATATAAATTACTATCAGTACTTGACTCGAGTCCTTTAGGACAGTCATACTAGTCATACAATAATTAGAAACAAGTCTTGCACATACTAAGTAATGGTATTCACTAATTTTATTTCTTGGTAAAAAATAAATGACTGATCTGATCAGAGAACTAATTCTTCTCTAGCAATATTGACTGAAAAGGTTAGCTGGAAAAACAAAACAAGAACACACTCAACCTATCATATATGTTGCTCTCCTCTCATTTTCCTATCTATCAGGCATTCTTCCATCACCAATCTAAGTTTTTATTAATTTCCCATGAACAGCTTCTGTGGGTCATCTTAGTTGGGATGATATTTGCGCTCTTTATACAAACATTAGCCGCTAACCTTGGAGTGAAAACAGGTAGTTTTCACCCAGCTATTTGCCTTGGTTTCTGTACATCAGTTCCGCACTTACCGCTGAATCCCTGTACAGGGAGGCACCTTGCTGAACTCTGCAGGGAAGAATATCCTTGCTTTGTCAATACTTGCTTATGGATCGTTGCTGAGCTGGCAGTGATTTCTGATGATATCCCTGAAGGTTGATTAGTAAACCATATTATTTCTTTCTTTTCTTTGCTGTGTTTTGCATTTCTGTAACATAATGTTTTTTACTGCAGTGTTGGGTACCGCTTTTGCATTCAACATATTGTTTAAAATTCCTGTGTGGGTTGGAGTTATCCTCACGGTGTTCAGCACCCTCTTGCTTCTTGGGGTGCAGAGATTTGGGGTACATGAACACAAGCCCCTCCGTGAATTTCTCAGCTATCTATACAGTTACCTGACCTTCTAGGCCGATAATCGGTTATTGATTATTTAACCTTACCATGTAACATCAATGGTAGGCCCGGAAACTGGAGTGTATCATAGCAGCGTGCATGTTCACCATGGCTGGCTGCTTCTTTGGAGAGCTGAGCTACCTGAGGCCATCCGCAGGGGAGGTAGCCAAGGGCATGTTTGTCCCCTCTCTGCGAGGGAAAGGCGCTGCTGCCAATGCGATTGCGCTCTTTGGCGCTATCATAACGCCGTAAGGAACTTATTTAGTCATCAGGGTTTGTTCACCATGGTTATTTTGCATCTGTCCATGTATGCAAAGTTCACGATGAGCCTGTCTGCGACATGCATGCAGGTACAACTTGTTCTTGCACTCTGCCCTGGTCCTCTCAAGAAAGACCCCGCGCCCAGACAAAAGTATCAGAGTAGGTTGCACCGTCAGGATATGAGGGAGTGTTGTTGGGGCGACAAGCTATTGTTTGTTGCTTAATGGCTAAATGGCTTTGCTGTTACCTTGTTTTGGACAGGCAGCCTGCCGATACTTCCTTATCGAGTGCAGCCTCGCCTTCATCGTGGCGTTCCTCATCAACGTCGCGGTGGTTGTCGTTGCTGGATCCATCTGCAGTGCGAACAGTCTCTCCCCGGCCGATGCCAACACGTGTGGCGATCTTACTCTGCAATCTGCACCTCTTCTGCTCAAGGTATGCCGCGCTTGATCTGCTGAAATGGTCATTCCAGCTTCAGTATCATCTTACACCTTATGATGCGTAATATGAATGGAATTAATCGCGGCACATCTGATATGAGAGTTCCGAATTAAAGTATCTTTACAGAACTTTTTCATCCTTTCAGAATGTATTGGGGAGATCAAGCTCTGTTGTATATGCGGTTGCGCTGCTAGCTTCTGGGCAAAGCACCACAATTAGTTGCACATTCGCTGGGCAGGTCATCATGCAGGTAATTTTTCCTGATCCAGGTGTTATTGGGTTTATTTATACAAACTATATATCTGAAAGATAACTTGCGTCCTTTAGCATTATTTATGCCACAGAGTACCTTTCTTACAACTTATGTTCTGCATTTCAGGGATTTTTGGACATGAAGTTGAAGAACTGGGTGAGAAACCTCATCACTCGGACGATTGCTATAGCTCCGAGCCTTATTGTCGCAATTGTCAGCGGTCCGTCAGGCGCTGGCAAGCTAATCATCCTGTCCTCGGTAAACCTCCTCGACCTCTTCACAGTTTCACGTTCCTAGTTGAAAATGGTCATTACAATGGGTGATCGATAGTTTAAGATTCACATATTTTCCAAAGAAAAGAAAATTTCCAGTTAACTGACAAGCTTCTGGTCCTGAATTCTCTTCTGATGCAGATGATTCTGTCATTCGAGATGCCGTTCGCTCTCATCCCTCTCCTCAAGTTCTGCAGCAGCAGCAAGAAAGTAGGACCCCTCAAGGAATCCATCTATGTAAGCCTCCAAACAATTTCCTGACCAAAAACACACCCACGCATACACAGTAAAATGACGGTTACACACAGTTGCGCAGTAGGAAAAAAATTCTATTACGCCGTAAAATTGCAACTTTACACATATATAATGATCAATGCATGGGTGCAGACGGTGATCGTTGCCTGGGCCCTCAGCGCGGCGCTCATCGTGGTGAACACCTACTTCCTAGTCTGGACCTATGTAGACTGGCTGGCGCACAACCACCTGCCCAGGTACGCAAACGTGCTCGTCTCCATCGTCGTCTTCACACTCATGGCCGCCTACCTTGTCGCCGTCGTGTACCTGACGTTCAGGAAGGACACGGTGGTGACTTACGTCCCGGTGGCAGAGAGAGCGCAGGGGCAGGCGGAGGCCGGCAAGGCGCTGGCATCAGTGTCCAGTGAGGACGGAGACCAGCCGGCACCATACAGGAAGGACCTTGCCGATGCCTCCATGTAGGCTGTAGCTAATACATGTTGCCTTACCTTCTTTGGAATTATTGTTATGTTTATGGTCTGTGTTGCTCAAGTCATGTAAGTACATATCTCCTATATGGATCATTTTGTTGCAGATGCCAGGTATACTCGATATCAGCCTGATGTGAAAGTAATCTCCTTTATTGAGCATTTATTCAGCTACTGTAGATGGTTGCTTTATTTCCTTATTGGCAATTTGGATAAATTTTTTTTTTTTGCATTGTATGTGCCACAACCTTGATCTGCGGTGATATTGTCTTCTGAAACATGGTGTTCGCAGACATTGCTGAGTGCATACAACTATGTAATAACTGTGTTGTGTTAGGTGGTATTTCTGTATTAATATATCCTGAGTCGAGATGTTGTAGGTTGTGTCTATCGGTTAGAGACATGCACATGATGAGTAGAGAATTTACTTGGTAGCTGATGAGGACACACCACCACAATTATGAGATATGCTAAAATATGAATTTTGTTTACAAACCTAGAAAGATCTCACACCAAGAGTTTAAATGTTAGAAATATTTGAACTAGGCATGAGAACATACTGCGCCAAGTAAGAAATGACAACACTAAAAGTGGACCTAGTGACCGCCTAGTGGCTTTTGATGATATGAAGACCAATTAAGGGAATTATGATCTACTAGGTCTATACATGTGTTTACTTCAAATTGTATTGGTTTAACCGACAGTTGTTGATCACTTGGGGGAACAACATGGCCTGCCGCCCCGACAGTCACTAGCGCTGGTAGAGGGAGCATGCTAAGGAGGAAAGGAATTTGGCTAGGGTATATTAGGTGGCCCGGTGCCTCCTTGGGGACAGCATGGAAGTGAAAAAGGTTGATGTGTTATGTACGGTGGACTCCTTTGTTTGTATTAGCACAAGACAAGAACTTAATATGAACTAAAGAGGAGTGGTCTCATTCCTTCCTTCAAGGTAGCGGTTTCAACTTGTACATGCAGAATGTAAAAGCGCTATACATGCACGAAAATATTTGGCCGTATAAGTCCCAACTGATGGATCTAAGGGACAAATTAAGCCACAATTGGAAGGCTAAGATGAATAAGTGTGGGGTGCGGTAAGGTGTCCTATAAACAAGCACATAGCCAATGGTTTCCAAGGTAAAGCTTGCTTTGATAAGAACAGCCTAGCATGTTGGTTAGTTGCTTGTAGTTTGGATGATGTTATTCGTATGCACCAAACCTTTAGCCGTGGCGTTATTATCTTGTATCTACAACCTAGTTACCATGAATGCGCAACACTAGAAAAGTTTAAATTGAAACGTTAAGAGGCTCGGTTGCATCCAGTAAGATTGAATCGGATGTGGTATTGTGGTGTGCTATATCTTTCGGAGACTAATAAATAATTTTTTGGCCTAGATTTATCAGGAAATGTTTTACCCAAGGAGATTTGATAATTTGACTTATCTGCCTTTTTCTGATAGTTTCGGAGGTCTACCTATTGTGTGGGTTGGTGACACCTACTATGGCTCACTTATTTCCAGAATGATGCAAAAAAAAAAATCTCGGCTAACAATGTGTTGTTGTTAACTAACTAATGTGTAAAGCCCCCTACTGATGTGTTCTTCTGATTGATCTGAACTTCGTCTTATTGCCAGAGGACTAGTCTTCTCTTTGGTCCATTCTATACAATCCGCAGTGTCCCAGTTTTCATCCGTTCTTCGCCATGGTTCTTCACTAGTACAACATATTTGTTTTGCAGAACGGATTGGTGCAGCACGAACTAATTGACGTAATGCCGATGATGCCAAGAAAGATGAAATATCAAGCATATCTAGGAGATTCAATCACCTAAAGATCTAGCTTACACCGTACTAGGTGTTAAGAACCCCACATCACCGTGGAAGAACCTGAGCAACACCTCCTATGTTCACACATGATGAATTCCCTGTGTCTTCCAATCCTGAACCTATGAACAAACAGATCACCCAAACATGCCATGGATGAAGAACGTCCTTGCTGATGTTAACACCTCCTAACTTGATATTTTGCTTACAGCGTACTAGGTGTTAATAACCACACGTCAACGTGTAGTAGCACGAGCAACACCCTTCAAGCATGAACATGCTGAATTCCCAGTGTCTTCCAGTCCCGAACATATGAACAAGCAAATAGATATTACCAAAGCATGCCATCTCTACACAGGAGTAGTACATAGCACTCAATCAACTTGATTCATGGATGTAATCACTAATCAGTAGATATACAGATTATGCAGTACTATGTGTTTCCTAGCTGGCTGTTTTGTGTCATCGCGATCTTGGCATGTACCATTTGCTATGCATGTATTACCTATGTGCCTGATGATATGGATTTTAGAGTGTGGACCTTTTATTCCCACGTGACCTATACCCCTCCTATTGTACCTCTAACATATTGCACTTCCAGATCACTTATTTTATGTCTCTACAATATATATTATTTACTCTTTAAAATAATTCTTATTTTAATGGAGCACAAATCCATTTGTATGTATGTTAAGGGACTGAATATCATTTAATGATTAGATGGTGTCGAATCTAGACCTTTATAGAAATTTCTTATATTTTCCCGATATTTATAATTGATTTCATTAAGATACAATATGAGACACGCTACAGTTGAAATGACGAGAACATGTTTTTCTTTTGAACAAGGGAAATTGCTTGTCATTTTCATCAGAAATAATGTTTGGAACGAGGGCCAAGGTCGTAGCTTAGGCCTCTACAAACAAGAGCTCATACTGTAGATTAGGACTTAAAACAAACACCACACTCTCCCAAATATTACATTACCAATAAGTTTTGCCCGGCTAAGCTCCAATTAGCCGTTCCCTCCTTGACTGATTATTGCATGGAGCCTATAGGGGTGGCTTGGCCGCTGAGGTAGTCCACGGAACAGCGACGAGCCCGTGATGGAAATCAAGCGTCGTGTCGTAAGGGGACCGCTCAGATGGATCTAAGTCCCAAGTCCAAAATGTTTATGTAGACTCTAGCTTGGCCTGATTTATCTGCATTGCACACTAGATTGTATCATATTCAGATCTATCCGCGGAAGGTCGTGCGAGTGTAGGGGCTATCTGATTAAAGAACACATGTACATACTGATAAAAAACTTATCTTCGTCTAACTGGAAGTACTTTGTGTCAATTACTCCGGCATTCTGTACAGACGAACAATGTCGGCGATAGATGCGTGTGGCACAAAAGTGAGGCGGAAGCTGGCAACAAAGGAGGAGATTAGCCAAGATTTAGGTCAATCGACCGAATTGCATGAGATTGCCCGAGGAGATCAGCAACGCTACATAATCCCTGCTTTGCGGGTTGAGCCAAATGCACATTACTAGTTCATCAGATTGCCCAAGGACATGAAATCCCACTGCAACGTTCTACACATTTCGCTATGCCCCATCTTCCGTTTGCCCTCCACCACACTTCTTCACGGATAGAGTGCTTTCGTCTCGTACAACATGTGTGGGCAGCTCGAACTAATTGGCATACTAGCAATGACCCGAAACAAGAACAAATATCCAACATATGGTGGAGCTTCTATCGCCCAAGAATATTCCTCACACCGTACTAAGTGTTAACAACCACACGTCGACGTGTGGTAGCACGAGCAACACCATCGAAGTACGCACATGTTGAATTCCCTGTGTCTTCCAATCCCGAACGTATGAACAACCAAATAGATATACCAAAGCATGGATGCCATGCATGAAGAAGATCCTTGCATGTTGATGCTAGCACGTACTAGTGTACTCCATCTCTACATAGGTGTAGTACGTAACACTCAATCAACTCGATTCATAGATGTAGATGTAACCAATATAGTGGCCGGCGTGTGTTCTCTAGCTGGCTATTTTGTGTTATCATGATATTGGCCTCTATGTACCATTTGCTACATGTGTTGCCTATGTGTTTGATGAGATGGATTTTATAGAGTTTGGACCTTTTACCCCGTGTGGCCTATACCCCTCCTATTATTACCTCTAACATATCGTACCCGAAACTTCCCAAGAAAAATCCCGAATTGAATCCAAAATTGAAATCCAAATAGGACTAAGAAGGAGGTGAATTATGTCTAAATAATTAGAGAACTAGGAATACTAGTGATCTTCTCCTACTTTAATTTATTCATTTAGTTCTTCAATTAACTCAAAGTTCTTTCTTTTTCTTTAAAGAATTATGCCTTCCTTAAAATATCATTTTTCATATCCACATACTTTATGTATCTGCCAATCAACCTCGCCTTCATCTCAGAGATGCACAGTCGCCTCCTACTAGTCTATTTGGTATAAGATTCACCGTCGATTCATGCACTAAGATTTGTTCCCCAAATAAAACATATATGAATCAAAAATATTATAGATATTTTATATGAGGCACGGATCTTAGGGCATATCTTGTGCCGGTAGGTACCGGCTCCTGTAAAAATGCATTCGCCTGCAGATTTAGGCCAACCCACCTAGTCCATGAGTTGTGCCCTCGTGTAATGTGATATCGCTAGAAGGCTAGCTAGCAACCCTACATTGTCACTGCTTTGTTCGGTTGAGCCAAAGCACATGGCTTCTTCTCCGTTCTTTTCTTAATTTCTTGTCCTGTGTCTCTGGGGAGTAAATATAAAAAAACAAATATTTACTTAGTTAGCTAGGCTGAGGTGGACCCCTTTTTTCCTGGGCTCGGGGCAGCTGCCCCCACCCTCAGGACCCAGCGTTAACAAATGTGTACACCTGCCACGATGACAAATAATGGAATCCACCTCATAGCTCCATAACATCAAGATGCCTGATGAGACTGATTTGCTAAGTGTCTTGTTGAGTTGAACATCATAGATTGTCCGAGGAACTTCCTATACATTTCGCTATGCCCCATTTTTCGTTTGCCCGCCGCCGCACTTCTTCGCGGATAGAGTACCTTCATCTCGTACAACATGTGTGGCTAGCTCGAACTATTTGGCCTACTAGCAATGAAGCCAAAAAAGAAGAAATATCCAGCATATGTAGCAGCGTCTGTCGCCAAGGAATATTCCTCACACCGTAGTAGGTGTTAACAACCACACGTCAACGTGTAATAGTACAAGCTACACCCTCCAAGAACGCACTTGTTGAATTCCCGGTGTCTTCCAATCCCGAACGTTTGAACAACCAAATAGATATACCAAAGCATGTCATGCATGAAGAAGATCCTTGCATGTTGATGTTACCACGTAAGTGTACTCCATCTGTACATAGGTCTAGTACACGACACTCAGTCAACTCGACTCATGGATTTAGATGTAACCAATAGAGTGGTATGTGTTCTCTAGCTTGCTATTTAGTTTTTTCGTGATATTGGCCTTTATGTACCATTTGCTAAGCATGTGTTACCTATGTGCTCGATGAGATGGATTTTATAGAGTTTGGACCTTTTACTCCGCGTGACCTATACCCCTCCTATTATTACCTCTAACGTATCGTACTTTCATATCCACATACTTTATGTCTCCACCAATCAACCGCGTCTTCATCAGCACAGATGCATAGTCGCCTCCTACTAGTCTATCTGGTGGCCGCCGCTGCCGTAGCTCGGGTGAAACCGCCTTATCCAACTTCTAAAAACTGACCAACAACTACAAGACATCATATAAAAATATATTTCATGATCTATCTAATGGTATTGATTTGGTATTGTAAATGTCAGTGGGTTCTTCATAAAAATTGATCAAACTTCACACGATTTGACAAAAATAATGTCTTACCTTAAAAAACAAAGTGACTACATTACAAAAGCCCCAAATATCTACTTAATTAGGTAGTCTAAGGTGGACTCAGGACCAGGTGTTAAAAAATGTGCAAGGCCCCTGCCAACATGACAAATGATGGAATCCACCTCATAGCTCGATGACATCAAGATGCCTCTGATGAGACTGATTTGCTAATTCTTGTTGAGTTGAACATCATCTGACTGTTCGAGGACCGGAACTTCCTCTGCTACATCCTATATATTCCGTTGTATCCAATTTCCCGTGTGCCCCCAGCCACATTTCATAACGTCTAGAGCACCTATATCTCGTAGAACATTTGTGTGCACCTCGAACTAATTGGCATTCTAACACTGAAGCCAATCATGAAGAAATATCTAGCATATGTAGGAGCTTCTATCACCTATATTTTTTGCTTACACCGTACTAGGTGTTAACAACCACACATCACCGTGGATTACCACGAGCTACTCTTCCTAAGCTTGCACATGCTGAATTCCCTGTGTCTTCCAATCCCGAACGTATGAACAAGCAAAGAGATACATCAAAGCATGCCATGCATGAAGAAGATCCTTGCATGATTATGTTAGGACGTATTAGTTTACCCTATCTCTACATAGGAATAGTACATAACACTCAATCAACTCGACTCCAGTAGATATATCGATTATATAGTACTATGTGTTTTCTAAATAGCTATTTTGTGTTATCACAGTCTTGGCCTTCATGCATCATTTGCGATGCATGTGTCTGATGAGATGAATTTTATAGAGTGATCACCCTGACATATACCCTTCCTATTATTACCTCTAACATATCCTACTTTCGTATCCACGTACTTTATGTCTCCACCAATCAACCTCGCCTTCATCAGCACAGATGCACAATCGCCTCCTACTAGTAAATTCGATTTAGCTCGTACTATTACTCTATCTCTGCACCAGAGTACTACGTAGCGCCCAATAAAATCGATTCGTGAGATCAGCTTGTATGTACCATTTGCTGATGGCTTGTATGAAAGCCATCAGCTGCATACGTAGCGCTCATAAACTCGATTCGTGAGATTAGCAAGTAGTAATAGTGAAGAAACTGGAAGGTGGATACCTCTCCTTGCTCAAAATCACCAACCCGCAAAATCGCAATTCTCAAAATAAAAACAAAAAAATCGCCAATCCGCAGCCACCATCTGTAACCCACTGAGATGAACTAGTATCAGAAATTAGTGCTAATTTACCATTCAACTACTAGAAGATATGGTTATTTTGCATCTTATAGAGTAATAATGCAGTAATAAATACATGCCACCCCGTTCTTTCGAACTTTACTGTCCAAAGCCAAGTCATGCCATAATGAAAACTTGCTGGACTATAAGCCTGGGTCACAAGAACACTGATCCTTGCGCTATAACCGACTCAACTGTTGCAGTGGACTGACCCAAAGGAGGGGATGGCCGGCAGGGGGAAGCGATCGACGATATGAGTTGGAAGCTTGCGATAGCCACACAGTGAACCTAGAGATCTACAGAGCGCGACAATAGTTGCGCATAACATGGAATGTGTAGCCAACGCGATTTCAATCGACAAAGTTCTGGGTAGCTTCCCCTGCAAATGAAATCATAGAGTTGTTTCGTCATATAAGCCTCAAAGGAAGAATTCAGGGATAGCTTTCGAAGGATAATACTCAAAATCCGATTCTACGGAACGGCGCATGCCCAAATTACTATGAACATGTCATTCCATTAACCCCAAAAGGAAAATAAAGATATACTGATCAAAATCAAGAAGACAGTGAAATAATGGCACTACGAGGGGGTGAGAAAGCGACAAACTGATACTAACCGTGCATACACTTTACAAAGGTCTCAAGCTCTGAGAAGCTAACATTTCCCTGCAAAAGAGATGGAGTTTGCTGACGGTACGCAAAGAATGAGACATGGTGACGGTCAGGATCGTTCCTCGGCTTCGCTGTGTCAAGGATCAGAGGGTACATCGCACCGTCAAGACATGGAAGAGCACTCTCTACACTTATAGATAGACCCTGGTCCCATGCTGCATTCATAACCTGCACATTTTCATATGTGCCGAGATCAACACACGAAAAAAAAACATGCAAACATAGCTGCAGAGGATTCTTAGGACATCTCACCTGCCAGGTTAAACCTTCTGGGTCAGCAAATGCGTCATCATTCTCCTGGACTGTAAATTCCCGCCCATAACAAACTACTTTAAGAATTACGGAATGCTTCTTGAGCATTTGAAAACTGGAGTGTATCCATCTCGATTTGTAGGGTTGTAGAAACCTGCCGTAAGCTCTGCCGCATGACTTGCAGTTCTGTACCACCAATACATAGAGGGGATCTGAGGGAAGACAATTGTCTTGTCATGAAACAGCCAAACTGGAGTACCATGGAGTTATCAGGGCAGGACATGCTATATATTGGAATGTTGTACTATGAGAGCATGCAAAGGATCCGCTTAATGTATGTGTATCAAGATATGATAACGGTATTTCACAAGTTTGCTTAGGAATTTGAATAAATTTTAATTAGTCGATCTAATTACTAGCAGTTTGAGTACCTCTGTACCATATCTTGTCTAAACTCGAGGGTGCTTCATGATTAGGCATTCAATTCCCCATGAGTTATCAAAGCTAAAGTACCATACCAGGTTTTCAGCAATCTTTGGCTGCTTTGAACAGAAGCGCAATACATAATTATAAAAATCTTAGGAGGAATACTCTTTTAGTGCAAAGTTTGATGTGATAATTACATGTGGAGTCTTTTTAGTGTAAACTAGAGAGCAGCACAAGGAATACATGTGGAGCCTTCTACAATTATAAAGAGAAGAATATGGTGCTTCAAGGCCCAATAATAACTGTCCAGAGAAATGCATACTGCATACCTTCACCATAATTACTGCTCCATCAAACGCAAGAGTAGCAAGTGAGAGCACCTGATCCACATGATCTATGAGGACTCCAGAATACCAATTAAGGAAGAAACGTCCATAGTAGCTGTCATAATCACCACCATCACAAAAAAAGCCAGTGTGTGAGCTCTTGAATTATAGTAACCAGTATTATCAGGTCCATGGGCCCAAAACAAATGTCCACGTGTCAGGGCTGCTTGACGCAGGTTCTTTTGCATATACCTGTCATAACACTGTCAACAAAGCAATCAGCAAAACAATGCATACTGCATACACTTACAAAACTATGCATGAGACTATACACTACAAATAATGTAGCATAACATTTTTGGATATGTGCAATCCAAAAGGTAAGGTAAGTTCAAGTCATAGCCATCTGCACCCATTTTTTTAAATGCATTTTAAACGTCTTTTAAAATGTCAAAAAAAATCTGAAACAAAATTCCCCTCAAACATCTTGCAAAAACATGTGTGCGAAAAGTCTGTGAAAAAATCTTTTTATTTTGCCTCAGCAAAAAAGAGAAATTTCGGTGCTAGAAAGGAAGACACCACGAGACATATTTTTTCTCTTTTTTACACGGGCCAAATAAAAAGTTGTTTCTCCTCGAAACTCTCTACACACACAGAGAACCTGCAGATGTACTCTCGCAACTTTTTTCTGAATTTTTAAACATTTAGAAAATGTTTTTCGAAAACAAGGCAGATGCACCCGTGTTCAGGTGGCTATTTTTCGTGTAACACCCCTAAATCTAGTTCAAAATTATGTGTGGCTATAGTGACACCGGTTTACGTCTAGAGTACTCGTGAAGTTTGATCTACACGCAAAGAGGCTCTATTGATACTATAATGAAATTGTGCAAAATAGTAAATATTTTACATTTGTTCAGGTTTAATGAATAAAAGAAGAAGGGTTCAGAAGCAGAAAAGAAGGTAACTGCACTACTGCAGTATGCATTCCTATCCTTAATGGTTCAAACTTCGGATAAGTAAATACTCTTTTAGTATTTTCTTTACGAAACGAAAAACCTTTGGAGTTTTAAGTAAATACCTGAAACTCGCCAATACCAGGATATCTCCAGCCCATTTGTTCTGGACACGAAGGGTATCTTAGCTCTCCAGAAGCACCCAATCCAATCTCAATAGCAGAAATAAGACCCTCTTCAGACAAGCTTCTGAATTCCATATGAAAGCTCCTCATGAAATCAAAATAAACCTGCATATAATCTCATTAAGTATCACTTCACAAGTTTGTCCTACTAGAGAATTGATATGAAAAGATTGAAGATGGTAACATATTAACCTGATTTAATGTATCCAATAACATAACAGCTTGTTGCTATCTACAAGATATACTACAATTACCACTGTAGAAATGACTAACATTTCAATGAATTGAAAATTTTACTAGGATAGGAATAGACCAAACAAATGCTTGTCTAAGGAGAATGGCAGTTTTTTTTTTGGTTTTGTAACAAACACATATTCTAAAAGAGAGTTTAAACTTCAAAGAGGAGAGAAGAGAGATTACCAAGGATGACCCAATACCTCAATGCCAGTTCTCCCTCGAAGGACACGCTCTTTGTCAATTCCCCAGGAGAGACATTCTGTATTTCTCCTACCTTCTCGATCAGTGAAAAATATATCCTGGTTCTCTTGTGCAATTTCCATGACCCACCTAGGGAGACCGATTAACACATCACCAGATCCACGCTCCCCGGGCCCATGAAATGACAATACAACCTTACATTTGGGGAGGAACACTTGTTAGCCAATGTAAGTCGAGTTCGTGCAAAAAATGAGAAAAGAGAAGCTTATCTAGTTTGAACAATTTTTAAAACATTTTTTTCAATGTTACATCATGCTCATATTTGAAAGTTCATCATATAAGCTCAAAAGGTTTAGTCAAGCTACTGCCTCGCTTTGGAAGGTCTATTTTTGCAAGGCTCAACTGTCTGGTTATGTCAAGACTCAAGAAAGTTATAGTCCATTTGGATTCAATGTATGGATGCCTTCGTCTAAGTCCATGCATAAGTTCTAAGGGATCCAAGTATACTTAAGTGGCTATAATTCAATCACCAGAAGTAAATGTGTACAAAGTTACTACATAAATACGAAAATATCAGGTGTCAATAATAGCATCCTAAAAAATGTCATAAGTCATGATAGTATGCTAACCTGAACTTTTAGCTTGAACTCTTTAATGATACCAAAAAGGTCTCTGTAGCCAGACCATTCGTACTTTTGAGGAGTCCAAGCTTCCACAATCCCCCACCAACAGTCAACAACAACTCCGTCAACATTCAAAGACTTCAGATGCCTTAGTTCAGCACGTATAGCCTCTGCATCAACCAATTGGCAATAACAATTGATAATGCCCATCTACAGAACCAGCAACAATGCTAAAGCATGGTGAGATAGATAGAAACAATAGATGTGGAAATTTCAGGAATATATGGCTGGCAGATGCAGAAACCATAACTTTCTCAACTTACAACTTATTTCGAATGCATAGATCTTAAAATGAATGGGATGCGTACGAAATACTGTGATAGATATTAGTCAGATTGATGTAATTCGTGTGAATTTGGTGCCACATAAAAAATTCAAGTTACCAGGGGCAAACCTAGTAAAAACGTAGAAACAGACTTGCCCATTTGCAAAGTACTAGTATATCTTTTGAACCTTTTTGGGCATCCACTTTACACTATCACATGGCATCCAACTAGCAAGCGAGAGATGGCCTGGATCACATTAGAGCCCACAACGCGGTGAACAGGGGGGTGTAGCAACAAAAAGAGCGGACCAATCCCATGCTTTCTGCACCCTCTTGCAGGGCAAAGGTGGGACCCAGCCAGAGGGTCATAGTTCAGTGAAGCAACAGAAGATGGAAAGTGGCTATCACGACTAGAGGGAGGCAACTAGGACGACTAATGCATCTCAATCGCAGAGCTATAGGGATTGACCTTTGGTCTACGTTAAGTTTGGGCTTTTTGCCTTGTGCGGATGCAGCGGTTCTGTTCCTAACTCACATTAGTGAAACTCAGTGTTAATTTGTTTTCCATAAAGCAACAACAATTTTTGTAATACACTGATAACTGGGAAGTTGTCACGAGTCATGCCTTCTATATCCGAACCTCATGCTTAACTTATGGACCTAAAGGTTTAATCTCACATCTTCATAGATTTGCATGAACTTGTGATAGCTGGTAGTGTTAAGTTATATTGATTGGCAATGCGTATCTGCCTTGGGATAACATATGTATGAGAATGCATTTGATGACATTGTAGCCAATATAGCCTGCATAGCACAAAACTTCAAATGGAAATGACAAAGCAACCTCATCTTCACCTAGTCCACCTCAAACAACATGCCATAACATTGGATTCATTGCAAAAAGGTAAATGACCAAACTGATGAAAATAAACAAGTTAAGGGTGGCTTCAATTTAATTTTAAGTTCCAACACCAAGTGATACAGGCTTGCAAGTTAAGTGCAAATGTGCAATTTCTCAAACATAAATTACAGAACTCTAAACAAAACATGAAAATCAGTTCCAACTTCCAACCGTGTGTATATGGAAAGAGCAAGATTAAAATTAACATAGCAGATTTTTATCAAGAGGTTCACCAGGAACTTACAGACAGAGAGGCATATACTGGTATATACGGAGTTCTCGTGTAATCACCCGCCCACACTGCTGATACTCTCACTAACTGTTACAGTTGAACAATCAAAGTAAAACATGGTATTGTCACCCAATTTGTTTAGATAAATCAGAAAGCTCAAAGGAAAAGCAGCACTGCGAGATGAAGAATCAGTGAACTTGACAATGCAAATCGGCATCAACCTACTCTAGCCTCATATATGACAGAATACTGTTACATGTAACTACTGCTGTATAATGCAACTAGAATACTACTGCAAGCTGGAGCCACAACATTCTAGGACCTATCAATGGCAATTAACTTCACGGTTTATAAATCAGAAGAGCCGATAGACACCAAGATATTATAGCAATTAAGGTTCTCTGGTTTACAAACATCGGCGTGGATCAAATGAAAAACTTTGCTCACCTGATCACCTTCCATAAAATTCAACGAATTTGCTGAACTTGAATTCTCATAGTTCTCATTCTTACTGCTTTGCTCTGCTACCACGACTGAGTCCAACGACGACAGTGACATGCTATCATCTGTTTGTAGGCCAGAAGCCTGAGAATCCAGCGGTGTCCCGATGGCGTAGCTGTTCAGATGGTTGGTGAAAGATGGGATTTCCACAGAAGTACCATGGAAAGCTCCCTGCTGCATATCAGAAGCAACGCATCACCAACACGAATGCGTTATGGACGCAAAAAATGCTAGTAATTTCTTGCAAACTCTACACATTGCCATCACATTTGCACATTAGAATCAGCTTACGGGTTGGGCATCTAAGTATATATGTCACTTGCGGAGCATCTAAGTAAGCAAGTGAGAGACTGGAGAGGGCGCACACGTACGAATTGAGCAGGGGGAGGGAGAATGGGCAGGGACGCGGACGGGGAGGAGCGAAAGGTGGTTCCGTCGGGGTGGACGGTCCATCCGGCGGCGCGGGCGAGGGCGGCGAGGACGTCGTTCATGTCGGCGCGGGCGGGGAGGGGGAAGTTGCCGTGCTGCCGCAGCCCGGCCAGCATGCGGCTGGTGATGGCGCGCCGGTGCCGCTCCCGCAGCTTCGTCCGCTCCCGCTCCCGCTCGCCGCTCCGCCGCGCTGGGGCGGAGGAGGAAGCGGGGGCGGTGGCGAGGCCGCGCGGGCTTCGACTAGGCGGAGGGGGAGGCGAGGCGGCTGGATCAGCTTCCCGGTGGGGGTGTTTTGTGGTCATGGCTGGCGCGCCGCCGATCTGCGAGCGCGGGTGAGGAGGGGGCGCCGCGGCAGCTGCCGGTGCGGACGCTGGTAGAGGAAGCGGAGACTGACTGGAGTGTGGAAGAAAAGTGGTAGAAATGCTGACGTGGCACAGCTGACCAAGCGCCAGTGGGGATAATTTTTTCTTCGACAATTCCGCAAATTCGCTGAACTGAAAGTAGATCCGTAGAAAGTAACTCTTTTTTTTTGAAACTGCCATTAACTCAGCAGTACAGGTACATTTACATCAGGGACCCCAAAGAAACGGAATTTTACAGAGTGGTCTCTAACTTTTACAACAACGGACTCAACTAAATTCTGAGAAAATCAATCAAGTCCTCCGCGCTTGCTGGAGTAGGACGAACTCCAGCAACGATCATCCTCGTCGGCGCCGGGGACGACACCACCATTTGGAACCGAGAGGAAGGGGAGTGTCGCTCCGAGCTCGAGGTGGGGCCTTCCCATGGAGGTTCAACATGCTTCGGCCATCGTCGGCTTCGAGATTGACCACCCTTTGGTCGTCAGGGTCGGCAACCAAAACTTGGGTCGTCGAGAATGTTCACCAAATTTTCGCGGCACCACAACTCCAAGACAGCATGTAGCCAGTCCATGAAGCTCCGTCTGCACCTTCTCCTTCTTACCTATTTGAGGGAAAAAATTGCTACCTATGTAGCATGGATGTTCATACCCTACTACTTTTTTTAAAGGAATCTACTAGGGGAAGCCCTACAGCGGATATTGTTTTTAAAAATAATACTAACCCAAGCCTATGTCCGTGAGGATTTGAACCTGGGTGGCTAGATTGTACATCCACTACTCAAAATGTCAAAACAACACGTGGGAAGGGCCAACGGCTAGTTTTGATATTCCCCTCCCAACTACCGCGACCTGTGCCTTCTCGCTCATCCGCATGGGAAACAATTTGGTGAATTTTCCACGCTTGTTACACTCGAGCGCCTCTGTAGGGTCACTTTGGATTGAAGGATTTTCATAGGAAAACTGGAGGTTTCCAATCCATAAGGATTTTTTTTAACGTATCCCTTTGGATCAAAGGAGTGACACCTCCAAAATTCTTATAGATTACATTCCTACACCCTAACCTCGGAGAAATTTTCTATGTTTTTCATGTTTTCCATCCAAATAACCATTCCTACTGTTTTCTTCTATTTTATAATCTTCTTTTTACATCTGCAATGCTATCAATTTTTTGTGTTTTTTCAATACTATGTTTTCTAATCATGTGATTCCAAGAAGCCTTATCCTCTCTCCACCTTCCTTGGTGTTGATTAATAGAATGGGGCCAGAGGTTTCGTCCCCGTTTAAAAAGAAAATTAATCGGTGTTACTGCTCCACTTTAAAAAGGGATGTTCTAAACATGTCTATGTTAAGCTATAGAAATTTTTGCACATAGATATAATGTTGAATATTAAATTCTTTTGAGAAAATGACAGAGGGTGTAGACATGTCTTGAACATAGGACCATTGGTCAAAGTTTTATTTCTCTATCTGTAAAAAGGGTATATTTTGACGATCGTGCTAATATATTGACAGAGGGAGTGATAAAATACCATGAACCAACGGGAGATAGTACCAGTTATTTGTGGCAAACTATGTAGAGGCCCAATTTGTTTGAATTTTCGAATAATGTTTAGACTTCAGACTTTCAGAGCAACCCAGAACCCTACTTTGAACCTAACCCGTCTTCGCAGCCACGCACCTCTTCTCCCCTATAATCGCCTCTGAACATGATAAGAACCTTCCAGAACCTTCTGCAACGACCCCGCGCTTCTATTCCCCTCAACAGCTTCTGCACTCGCGCCCCGGACCCACCGTCGCCCGCCGGCGGCGACCTCTTCCAATGGAACTCCGCCATCACTGGCCACCTCCGCGCCGGCAGGGTGGCCGCCGCGCGCCGCCTGTTCGACGAAATGCCGGAGCGGAACATGTTCACATGGAATTGCATGATCTCGGGCCTCGTGGGGAACCGGATGCTCGCGGACGCGCGCAGGGTGTTCGACATGATGCCCGCGAGGAACCCGGTCTCCTGGGCGGCGCTCCTGACGGGCTACGCGCGGTCCGGGAGGGTCGCTGAGGCCAGGGAGCTCTTTGACCGGATGCCGGACCGGAATGTGGTCTCTTGGAACGCGATGATGTCGGGCTACGTGCGCAACGGGATGGTCGACCGAGCACGCGAGCTGTTCGAGGTGATGCCGTCGAGGAATGACATCTCGTGGCTGACGATGATCTCTGGTTATATCAGGAAGCGGCGTGTCCGCGAGGCGAGGGAGCTCTTTGATCGTGCGCCTTCCCCGCCGACTTCTTTGTGCAATGCGTTGCTGTCAGGTTACGTCACACTTAATTGCATGAAGGACGCGGAGGAACTGTTTGGTCGGATGCAGAGACGGGACCCTGTCTCGTGGAATGTTATGATCACAGGCCATGCACGGGCTGGAAGGATGCAGGTTGCGCGGAGTCTGTTTGATGAGATGCCCCAGAAGGACACTATATCTTGGACCGCCATTGTACGCGGCTATTTGCAGAATGGAGATGTTGATGCTTCATGGAATGTGTTCCAGGAAATGCCTGATCGGGATGTTGTTGCTTGGAACACAATGATCGGTGGTTTTGTGCAGAGTGAGAGGTTGGATGATGCTTTGAGATTGTTTGCTGAAATGCCAGATAGGGATCTGGTATCCTGGAACACAATCTTGCAAGGCTATGTGCAAAAAGGAGACATGGATAGTGCAAATACTTGGTTTAGAAGAATGCCAGAGAAAGATGAGACCTCATGGAACACATTGATCTCTGGGTACAAAGATGAAGGGGCACTAGCTTTGCTGTCAGAAATGATCAGAGGAGGACTCACACCGGACCAAGCCACTTTGAGCGTTGTTATTTCTATCTGTGCCTCACTTGTTGCACTGGGATGTGGAAAGATGGTGCATCTCCGTGCAGTCAAAACTGGCTTTGAGCATGATGCTCTGGTAATGAGCTCACTGATATCTATGTACTCGAAGTGCGGGCTAATTGTTGAAGCTTCCCAAATTTTTGATTCGATGTTGCAGCGAGATACAGTGACATGGAATGCCATGATTGCGACCTATGCTTATCATGGTATGGCTGCTGAAGCTCTGAAACTCTTTTACAGGATGACTGAAGATGGGTTTCGTCCAGACCATGCATCCTTTCTAAGTGTATTGTCTGCTTGTGCACATAAAGGCTATTTATATGAAGGTTGCCACTATTTTAGAAGTATGCAAGAAGATTGGAACTTGATTCCGAGATCTGATCACTATTCATGTATGGTGGATCTCCTAGGAAGATCGGGTTTTACACACCAGGCTTATGCCTTCATGAGAAAAATCCCAGCTGACCTTCAAGTACATGCATGGGAGACACTGTTTAGCGCATGCAATGCTCATGGGGATGTTCAGCTTGGAGAAGTCATTGCAAATAATGTTCTTCGGGCACAACCTTCTGATGGAGGAATGTATACACTCTTGGCAAATTTATATGCTGCAAAAAAGATGTGGAACAGCTCAGCTAGTGTTAGAGGATTCATGAAACAGCAGGGGTTAAAGAAGGAGACTGGGTGTAGTTGGGTTGAGCTGAAGGGGGAGGTTGCTTCCTTCTCATCAAATGACAATTCACATCCTCTAATTGATCAGATATGCCAAGAGGTTGATAATCTTTCTGTCATGATAGAAGAGGTGACGTGATAAGCTTATCAAATGAAACTCTCAACTTGGACAGTCTGTGAGATCATTTGATGACCCTTATGTCTCCAAAGTCACGCTGAGGCCCAGGGGGTAAGCCCAAATGAGAAGTTATAGTCAGGTGTTGGAGCCTGTTCAGTTCTTTAGTGATGACCCCTTCCAAGATGACAATCAAGGTGGTGGAAACAAGACCATGGTCTCATCCTCTGGAAACCTCCTTGACCATGGCTGAAAGAGGTGAGACAAGGTGAGGTACTGGAACTATAACCGCTGCATTAGTGGTACCCTTTAAGTTTCATTCAGACATTCATTTCTCAGCCCAGACTACCTTGGCCCACTAGTTAACTAGACATCAATATTTTAGAATAAACCAGATCGGAAAAGTCTACGCCTTATCTTATCAACGGAACAAATAGCAGCGTTTGCACACAATATGTCGCTGTCATGACAAGCAAGATATTTTCTCATCACAGCAACTGGAGACCACGCAATATGGCCCTACCAAACAGACTGGTACTCCAATAGCATTTTTTGTCCATTACCATACACTGATACTCGATCCCCTTGCCCCATCCCCTCTCTCTCTGGCTCCTGTCCTACCCACCGACCCCCAGGATTCAATGGCCATGGCGACCAGTTATCCAATCTCCAACCCACCACTTACCTTCAAAACTTCTCATCTTAGTAAACAAGTACACCATCCCAAACAATCTATCTCATATCTTATTGTTTTCTTTCCCTTTAAACTTGAGCTTGCTGTTCATACAGTCTTGGTTTTGTGAAGGTTCCAAATTGTAGACTTCTTACAATCAGAAGTGGCAATGGCAGTGGGGGTACATTCACTATGGAAAGGAGGAACTTAAGAACTTGGTTCCATGTTTGTGCTGTCACTGGGGACCAGAGCACCCGCAATGCTTTTGATGCAGAATTCCCAAGCAATTACACAGAACTTATTGTCCAGGTACTTCTGTGCAAACTTGAACACTGACAACTGGTGCTCCTAAAATGTGCTGGGGCCTTTGATGTGGTACCAGTCTTATATTCCGATATCAGTCTCTTTGCTTTAATACGAGCCAAAGTATCTCATTGTATGCAGCTGCCTCTACTCAAGGTGAACTTGCACCTCACATGATCAAATGTCAAATCCATTGTCTGTCAGGCACTTGTGGAATGTCTGAATTACATCATTTGCATCTTAGATTCTCAGATATTATTGTGTAATTTTTTGGTGGAGTCTTTTGCACTACTGAATTGACCTAAACAAGCAAGACTGTGGTCTAGCTATGCAGTGGCATGCATGTTACACATTCAGTTGAGTTTTCTTCGCAATTAGGTGGGAAAACCAATGTTCCACATTTGGTGCAGAATATTTTACACCTATCTCTGTGCTGCAAAGTTACTGTCGCAGACAGCTGTTGTAAGAGTAAGACATACGGTGGATTGCTGGACTTCTGTGCCAGCAACTCAGCACTATACTACATCTGAAAACTGTTGTTTGGATAGAATCCGTGAACATCCCCAATTAGTGATACAGTTTAACTTACCATGTTAGTAGCATCTTCCCTCACGTGCTTATGTGGCAGAGAAGCCCAGCAATCCAGCATATTAAACTCTACCATTGATGACTAACAATGTAATTATCACTGTATTTGCTGTTGATTTTGTATGTCAGCGTTTTTTACCTTTGGTCTTGTTTATTCTGTGAAAGAAAATGCATGCGTGATGTAAGGACTAATAGGGTATACATGTAGTGATTTCAGGCTAAAGAAGCTACAGAATCAGCTCTCAAGGATGGAAAGCAGCTATTGGTAAGTGACTGGAGCGTCAGTCTTATCCCTTAGTTGGATTTAATTTTGTTCCTTTTGTGTAAATGATTTTTGTGTGTTATGATTATAGGAAATAGAGTTTCCTACAGCAGGACTACAGTCTGTACCAGGTTCCACATAGATGACCTTTCTGCATACTTAACTTACTATAAGTTATTTTTTAGGTGAAAAGCTCCAATTTGTTTCTGTTCAGGCGATGGCGAAGGGGGAATTGAGATGACAGGAAGTATGCTTCTCATTAGAGAATTTTGTGATCGCTTTGTACCTGCAGAGAAAGCTACCCGGACCAGAATTGTAAGTCATTCTGTGCATTCTTGTATTTATTAGTTTTTTTACCTACAAGCTAATTATGTAAATTGATTTTGACCGCTCAAATAGCAACACATCTTATGCTATGGTAATCTAATCATTGTACTCCAGTTTGTATTAATTGGATTTTTTAATTGTCCCAACATGTTTCAGTTCTTCCCTGAGGCAAATGAGGTTACTTTTGCAAGACAGTCAGCCTTTGAAGGATGTTCACTGAAATTGGATTATCTAACGAAACCATCCTTATTTGAAGATTTTGGTTTTACAACAAAGGTCAAAATGGCAGACCGGGTGCAGCCTAGTGACGAGATATTTCTTGTGGCTTATCCCTATTTCAATGTCAATGGTGTGCTTTTCTGGTGTTTGAAGTTTGAGCTACCCTCCCATTATTGTACTGTTAGTCACAGTTCACTTTGCTACTATAATAGTAATGTGTCAATGATGTTCTGCAGAAATGCTTGTGGTGGAGGAGCTTTACAAGGAAGCAGTTCTTAATACAGAGCGGAAATTGATTATTTTCAATGGAGAACTAGATCGGATAAGAAGTGGATGTATCCTTTTGTAGATCACATCGTTAATTGATTACCCTAACGAAGAGCTAGAAACTCTTATTTTGTGATTCGATGTTTATATATTTGACTTCCTTAAGAAGGCAAAGATTACCCGCCCTTTTTCTACCCAAAGCTAGGGGAACTTTCCAAAACATTTCTTCCGAAATTGGAGACAGTTTACTATATTCACAATTTTAAGGGATCGAAAGGGGGAGCACTGTTCAGGTTTGCATCCTTATCCTGTGCATGTTACGCACCTGGTTCTCCCTCAATCTGCCTTCGCTGATGCATAGGTCCACTTTTTAACGTAGTTGTATTGAGATTTATCACATGTTTCTGGAGTCTGGACATAAGTTTTTTGCATCCTTATCCTGCGCATGTTACGCACCTGGTTCTCCCCCAATATGCCTTCGCTGATGCATAGGTCCATGTGTACGCATGTACACTTTTTAACGTAGTTGTATTGAGATGTATCACATGTTTCTGGACATAAGTTTGTTGACATCCTTGCCGTTTTGAAGTCTCAGTTATTGTAGCACTAACACTCTTCATGTTAGATGCACCACCTAGAAGTATAGTTTGTAGACAATCCTACTTCCTTACAGTCAGATTTGTTTCCAATCATTTCATCTGTCTTGTATGCACATGTTAAGACATCCTCTTATCACTATAGTAGTGTGATCAACATCGTGCTTTCGGTTAATATGGAAGCTTATGTTTGCCTGTCAACACGATCTTTTCTTTATTGGCAGGTGTTACCCTGGCCCTTGGAAGGTGCTGAGAAAAGTAGGCGGCAGTTTTGTTTGTTTGCATGAACAGGAGGAGATGCCTTCACTGAAAGAAGTGGCCCTCAACATACTTCCTTCTGCCTAGAAACTTTAATGCTTGAAGCTTTCTAGAATCATCTCCAGAGTTAGGTTGCAGAAGACCCTCTGGCGGAGTACATAGAAATTAAGGTAGAAATGGGTATAAGATCGCTCAAAAGTATATCCTGGCCAGGTCAGTCATATCTTCGAAGATTACGGATAACTGGTTGCGCTCACTGGTAATTAAAAAAAGAGGCCATCATATTATGTAGTTTAAACTTCCTCGCAAGAAAGAGAGCCTAAATTTTATCTTCTGGTCAGTTTGGCATCACGAGATCTAGCTGGTTGACTTACCTCGGTCAGGAAGCAAACGCTCTTGCAAATTCCTGGTGGCTCCCAAGCTTAAGCTCTAAGGTGGAGAAAACGAAACATGAGCCGAGTAATGTGACAGAGGCAAGGTGGGTGCAAAGAAATGTTCTGCCAATGCATGTCGTTGTGCAACACTTGTGAAATATCTAGCACGCGTCTCCTATTTATAGCTGGACCTAGTTGAAGTCTTCAAGCTGTCATATTATTATTGTTTTCTTTTGCATTTTCTTTGGTTTATAGAAATCGGGAAATTCTGATGCTTGCAAATGTTTCTACAACATTCAAGTCCATTTATTTATCTGGAGCAGCACACTTCGCTTGAAGTAGGATTTAGGGCACTACCGCATAGTGAAAAGTAGGGAAGAACTAGGTGTCAGTGATTTGATCTTCCCATAGTGATTGCAGCGTTGCTTTCATATGCCCAACATGGATAATCTATGGATTCGTTCTAAAAAATATATTAGTTCAATAGACGTGAGCAGTTGTACAATCAGCAAAAACGTAACTATAGATGTAAAGAACACCTTCATGTAAACTAAACATCAAGTGGTACTACGCGTAATCGTCTTGTGGCGCTTTGTGGCCGAATTCATGTGAACTGAAGCTAAGCACTGCTTTTGTTCCAAGAAATGTTGGGAAACTCGTGTTGGCGCCTCTCATTAGCTCAACAGCACTTGTACACCACTCATTGTGTACGCACCTCAAATCCTGTTTGCCTCCCAAACCTATGTTCTTGAACGTGGAGAGATGAAAGAGTGAGGTTATCATGTGCGGGAGGCTAGGATGAGCTATGGAGATATCACCTGAAATACTCGGTTGTAGATAGTTGCTTCTTATTCGCAGCTTATTTATAGAGCAGTTAGCTGCATCCTACCTATATGTACTGCCTCCTAGTCTCCTATTTATACTTGTCAGGAGATATGTACTTGCTTACATGTGCACCTTTCTTGGTTGGGCCAGAAATTGTTTTAGCAGTGCATACATTTTTATCTGAGAACCTGTGAAGATATGGTACTTCTGAGTAATCAATTCGGATACATTTGAGGGCATGTCGTTGTGGTGTTACATGTCGTATGTTGCGTATATCTCTGCCACCAAAGGTCTGGGGTTTTATCATTTGCTATAATTTATCTAAGTACAAAAGTATTTTGTGTGTTCAAACATCGAATTGAGAAACCAGGTGTCTGCCTTGTTTGAGCCATGCTCACAATAGTGGCATCATTGTGGTTAGATAACCGAGACTAACTTCAGCTAAAGCTAACTAAGTATGTGTGGTCCTGCAGGTAGCTAGATGGGCCTGTCATGTTTTGGTCTTTCTTGCATTTTATTTTTTAGTAAAAATGAGAAATTCGGATGCTTGCAATTTGTCTACTAGCACATTCAAGTCCATCTAGCTACCTGGACCACACATACTTAGTTAGATTTAAGTAGGATTAATACTAGTACCGACTCTAAACTTTGGAATAACAAAAGGTAGTGAAATACTAGCTAACGGTAGTTTGTGCACCTCCAACGGGCTGGCGCATACGGACCAGCCCAGTCCGCTTTTGTCCGAACGGACAAATGCCCTTCTCCAACGGGCTGGCGCATCTGGACTGGTGTCCGCCCGGACACCAGTTTTCGACCCAAACGCGGCCCAACTTTGGGGCGGGACGGACAGGCTCTCGGTCCGCCTCTTTGTCCTCCCTGTCCGCGTCGGGCCCAAGGTCCAGCCACAGAATCCCCTCCCAAACCCTCGTTCGGCCGCCCATTCCCTCCCCAGCCGCCCCCAGCCGCCCTCGCCGCCCCAACCGTTCATGGAGGACGGGCTGTCCAAATCCACGGCCGCTACCGGCGCCGCCCTACTCGCGGTGAAGAAGGAGCCGAAGCCGGCCTCGGTCAAGCGACAAGGCCGGAGGGAGAGGACTCGGGAGAAGAAGGCAGAGGAGAAGGCCACCGTCGCAGCGGCCAAGGAAAAGGAGAGGCTCGCCGCCATCGCGCATCAGGCCAACTCCGACCTCATCGCCGCCCAGGCCGCCGCCCGAGCTGTCCTTCTACTCAAAGGGGAGGTTTTTGCAGGGGCCTTCGTTGCTGCCACCGGCTTCTCCCCCGACACGGTTCCGTCGGCCGGAAGCTCGGTCTCCTCCGCCAAAGCGAAGCCGCCTAAATCCTCATCCCCCGGCCTCTCGACGCCGTCGCCGGCCGCCGCCCATCACCCAGTGTTGCGGCTGGGTTCCCGCGAGGACTCGCCGGAGATTTCGTCGGTACCGGTCGAGCCGAAGTCGCTCGACCTCAACGTGACCCCGAGTGCCGGCGACGGGCGGGCCCGTGGCAAATCGAAGACCACGGCGGGTGGCAGGATGACCATGCTCGAGGCCCGTGCCCTCATGTTCGACGGGAGCGAGTTCCTGCCGACGATGCCTGCCAACCCGGCCTACTTCACCGAGGATGTCATGGACGACATGATCAACGGCCGCATCTACTTCGATCCTGCCGAGGCCGAGACGACATGTGATGTCCTATTTATTTCTACTTATTATGTGTTGAACTATTTAAATTTTGAAGAATTTGTATTTTGAACTATTTGGATTTCGAACTATTTGGATTGAGGCCAATTTGAGTCATTTGAATGTTCCAATATTTTTTGTTGGCCCATTTTGCGCCAGGTCGTTGGGGGCACTCCCACCCCAAACGGACAAAGGCTCAAAATGTGTTCGATGCCCGCCCCCAAACGGACCAAATCGGACACATTGGGGTGTCTGTTTGCTCCACCCCGTTGGAGGTGCCGTTATTATCACTGGATTGTAACCGTTGCTTTTACGCGTGCATTATGAAAAATGTGTGATGGATACATAATTTGTGAGTTGTTTCCATGTAGAAAACTTAATGTGACAAAGGAATTACTCCCTCCGTCTCAAAATAAGTGTCTTAAGTTTGCCAAAAAATGCATGCATCTAGACATGTTTTATGTATAGATACATCCACTTTTGGTCAAATTTGAGACACTTATTTTTGAACAGAGGGAGTACTTTTTTTACATCAGGACTTCTATCAGAATATTTTTTTTTAGATAAGGGGGTGCGGATCCCCGGCCTCTGCATCCAAGAGATGCACACAGCCATCCGCAATTATTAAACAATCCGAATATTCAGTTTTACAATTCAAGGGTCACTTAAGGTGGCTACAAAAATCAACCACTCGAACAGCAAAAATCTAAGCATCTATTCTTCTAGAATGAAGCCACCCAGACCGGTTGAAGATAGCCCGCACGACCGTCAGCAATCGGGTACACCCGGCATCCATAAGACCACGCTGGTCCGCCGGGAGGAGGAATGACCACAGGTGTATCCAGTAGCACGCCTTGTGAATGACCTGCAAATAATGAATAAAATTCGTTTTGTTAAAGACAATATCATTTCTACAATTCCAAATAACCCATAAAATGGCCGCGACGCCAATCCGAATGCGAGCCTTTGTAACTTTATCAATCCCGTTTAACCAAGTACCAAAGATGTTGTTTATATTAGAAGAAGTGAAATGAACTAATCGCCAGATATCTCTAGCAAAAGGACATTGGACGAAAAGATGCTCCGCAGACTCATCCGCATGACAAAAGACGCATTTCTTACATCCTACCCAACGTCTTTTAGCCAAGTTATCTTTTGTCAACAGCTGATTTCTGCTAAGAAACCATAAGAAAATCTTAATTTTCAATGGAATCTTTAATTTCCATAGGTACGTACGCAGGTACCTTGTATGTCCATTCATGAAGTCTTCGTAAAGCGACTTAACAGTGAACAAACCATTATTAGTGAGAGTCCATGTAAATCCATCCGCATCATCTGTTAAATTTACTCGCATCAACCTCTCCACTAATAAAAACCATGCATCTCTCCGTTGACCTAGTAACGTCCGTCTAAAAGGAAGGTTAATAGGAGCAGTCCCAAAAATATCAGCAACCGTACTATGTTTATTTGTGGTGATGGCATAAAGTGACGGATAGTCATGTTGCAAGGTATGGGTTTCTTACCACGCATCCTCCCAAAACCTCGCTTGTTCCCCGTTTCCGATCACAAATCGACCTCGTTGGAAAAAACAAAGCGAGGATAAACTACACATCAGGACTTCTATCAGAATATATACAAAGCGAGGATAAACTACACATGTAAGTACACTTTCCTATAAACTAGATCATCAAATCGATAAGATATGAAGATGTTCTACGAACTGCGGTGCTTTCTGGCCCAAGTAATGCCTAGAAATTCAGGGTTGTGCGGGATCTTCAGTCCTACTTGCACGTAACCCATTTTCCATGCACCTTTATTCCCGACTGCATCCCAATCCCAAGTTTGAGATCAAAGAGCGAGGTGAACATGGGCAAGGCTAGGACGAGCATGTAGATACCACTCAAAATATAGTTTACGTATATATGCTAGGTAGCTGCATCCTACCTGGGCTACTGCCTTGACATATAGTGTACTCACATAACTCAGCTTGTTTGGTCAAGCCATCAATAGCTTTTTATTGGAGCGTATAATATTTTCAAGTGGAAGAAGATTTGATACGTTTAAGTAATCAATTCTGATCAATTGGAGGGTAGCTGCAATGTTAAACCCTCCGCGGTTTACGTCCGCCGCCGCCGGCCACTTCTACCGAGATTCTACGGGAGGCAGATCGACCTCGGCCCCGTGCTCGCCGCTGTCCAGATCGTCTTCGGCCTCCAGCTCACCTCCGCCCAGGTCGACCACAGCCTCCAGCTCGCCGCCGACTACCTTCCGGATAAGCTTCGTTCGATCGAGATGCTGCACGAGAAGCCCGTCAGGTGTGGTCCACTCGGCGAAGATGTAGATGGAACGAGCATAGCGCCGAAGAGGCGCCGCCAATCATCATCTTCCGATGCTCCTACTGCCACTGCCCAGGTCCATCAAGCCCCGATTTCTTACGCCAATGATCACCAGGCCCCGATTACAGACATGGCCATCGTCCAAGCAGAAGACAATGCGCTGGAATCGGGAGAAGAAGAAGAAGAAACCAATGAGCTTTTTGGGCCGGAAGTAATTCTCAGCGAGGAAGACCAAGCCGGTTTTGTAAAACTGTTGCCTCCCGATAATCCTCCTCGTATGAGCATGACGCAGATGAGTTGGGAGGACAACTACGAGCAACTAGAGCGCCATGGGCGCCTTCGTATCGCTTATTAGGCATCTCTAACCGATCCCCTAAAATCGGTTAGAGGAGTAAAAATACGCAGCGGCGGCACCTAACCGAACTCCTAAACGGTTAGAGGAGTAAAATTATACTCATCGGAGGAGTAAAAGTGGCGGCCGACTCCTAAATTTACTCCTCCGAGGCCAGTTCCGAGAAAAAGTCCCCGCCTCCCGACCCGCCGCACCTATTCCCGCCGGAGTCGCCGCCGGCGACCCCCATACCCCGCCGCCCCCACCCCGGTCCCTCCGCCGCCCTCCGGCCCACCTCTCCCTCGCTCGCCGCCTCTCGACGTCGCCGGAATCGACGGGGCGAGCTCGTTTTCGCCGGTCGCCGCCCCGATTTGGAGCAAATCGGGCTCCGTCGCCGTCGATTCGCCGCAACTTCGAGCCGTCGGAGGCTGGGAAGGCTGTAGAAGGCAGGCACCGTGTCGGGGGGCTGCCCCCGGCTAGGGCAAAGAGGTGGTGTTGGGAGCTATAAAGTGGAAAGGAAAGTCAATCCGGGTTGCTCAAGCCGGATCACTTGGATCGGATCGGTGGAGAAACTCGGTTAGTACTCAATCTTGTTTAAGTACAGGGAGACGCCAAAGGGGAACTGGCAAAGTCTAGCCGAGTCAGAAGAAGAGATCCGGCTCAACTAGCCGGGTTGCCTGGAAGAGATCCGGCTCAACTAGCCGGGTTGCCTGGAAGAACCCGGCTTACCAGCAATGTCGGCAATGCACAAGGGCCGAGTAATGTCAGTAAGTTCACGGGTCCTGCAGGCCTCCTGCCCGAGGCTCAGAAGACACGGGATTCCTGGGAGCGCAGCAACCTAGGAGCTGACTCGGCCAATTCGGGAAAGGGGCTATGACCTAGACCCGGTGGGCTACACCTGCCATTGCCCGAAGTGGCAAGATAGGCCTGCTAGGGCTTGACAGCCAGGTCGAGACACGGGATTCCTGGGAGCGCAGCAACCTAGGAGCTGACTCGGCCAATTCGGGAAAGGGGCTATGACCTAGACCCGGTGGGCTACACTGCCATTGCCCGAAGTGGCAAGATAGGCCTGCTAGGCCTGACAGTCCGGCCGTTGGATTGACAGGGGGCAGAGGCTTGTCCTCTTCCTCTTGGAAGTGCCATTATCTCATGGAGCCAGGGGCAAAGAAGTAACTCGGCAAGCCTTTATATACAGCACCACCACCTCCTGTGTGGAGAGGAACCCTAGAGCTCATTTTCCCCCCTTGGTAGCTTCTTCTTCATCGTGAGCTCTCACCATTGTTGCTTCATACAGCTCGAGGAGCGCTTTGTACTTGTCACCATTGAGATATAAAGAGACTAGGCTAGTGCTGCAGTAGGGGTGTTACCTCCACAAGAGGGCCCCGAAGCAGGGTACATCGTGGTGTGCTTTGTGTTTTTGGTTTCTTGGTTTCTTGTTCATGTTCTTGCGGTTTCTTGCGTGTTCTTGCTTGTGCACTTCTTGAGTGCATAAACCCTCCCCGGTTCCCCCAACGCACTTTCGGCCCCATCTTAGCCATACCTATGGCATCTGCCGTGATCCCACCACGACAGTTGGCGCCCACCGTGGGGCAGATTGAGGCGTTGGAGGGAGTTTACATCCGGACGGGCTCAGGCGAGCGTGTTCTTTCTGGGCTTATCGCCAAGATCGGCGAGTTCACCTTCGTCAGCGACAATGCAGGGTGTTTCGCCGGCAAGCCCTTCCCCGAGCATGGCTTCCTGATGATGCTTGGTAGCTTCGTCACCTATGTTGCTGTCGAGGCTGTTCGCGAGTACCCGGCGCAGGTGCTCGTGGCCGAGGACCCTCCTTCTTTCCGCGCAGCTCTCGGACGGCGTAGCGCTCGCCCCGGGAGTAGCGTGGAAGTGATGATGACCGGAGCAAGTGCTGGAGCTGGCAAAGGAGATGCCGGCAATAGCATACCCGAGGAGCTGATCACGCCAACCGATCCGGTTGACAAGCCGACTCGGACGGCAAAGTTCCCAAAGGAGAAACCAGATCCGGTTGGTCCACTTGGCATGTCAAGTAGGGAGGCTCCCTTAGAGGATGTCCTGGAAAAGTTAGCTCGGCCAGTGGCACCTGGGGCAAATGTAGAGCTTACTATAGCTCAGTTAGAGGCAGAGCGCCTGAGGTTGCAAAGAGAAGCCCGGTTAGTGGTGGAGTCTAGGCAAGCATTTGATAGAGACATGAGAGAATATAATGCTGCCAATGGTATCACCGATGGTTTCACTCCGGTAGCGCCTCACCCGCGCAAGAGAGCAGATTTGCGCAACAGGGGTAAGGACCTCAATGATGAGTTAGCTAGAGCCGCAAGGTCGAGCTCGAGTAAGGCTACTAGTCATAGATCGGGTACAGGCAAGCCGGTGTATAGCTCCCCGGCCAAAATCTTAGGGCTGCAGCGGCAGCGCGAGCCGAGTTGACCACATTAACCGGGGATGCTTGGCGCAAGCAGGCAGAAAGAGTCAATGAGCTGGTTGATGTGTGTAACCGGCAGAATGAGGCTTTCCGGAAAGCTAATCCGGACGCTGGTGGTTCTCGAGTGGTAGTGTCGGCTAAGGCTGTTAGCCAGAGATCCAAGGGGCAAGCGTCATCTCCGCATGTCGGAGCTGACCGGGCCCAAAGCGTGAATTCGGGCAAGAGCAAACAGCTGCAGGCCTATGATGCTGAGTATGCCGGCAAGCAGCTAGCTGCTCAAGGAAGAGGTGGCCAGAGCAGAAACAATGGCGGTCAAGGCAATCCGGGAGCCGGAAGGGGTAATTCGGCTGGCCGAGGTCAACCACCTCGTCCTCCTGGGCAGAATCAACCCCGGCAGGAGCAGCAAGTGATGGTGCAAGCGCAGCAGCAAGGTGGTGGCCAGGCGGGCTACCGCTATGATGATGGTAATTCGGCTATGGCGCGAGCCGGATACCAAACGTATGATAATGCACTTGCGTCCAGGCTGGGACCTCGGACATTGGCTCCGGATGATCAGCGTCTCAGGTTGGATAGGATTTACCAGTCCGAGAGGCTGGAAGAGCAAGGCCCACCAGGTCCTCCATGCTTTGGGCCTAGGATCATGAACGAGCCGAATGTGCCGTTGTTTCAGCTTGGCCGAATCACAAAGCCGTATAACGGCAGCACTAAGCCGCAGGATTGGCTGATAGACTATGTATCCTCGGTGCACATTGCGGGGGGCAATCGCCGATGGGCGGTCCGGTATCTCCCGCATATGTTGGAAGGGCCAGCCCGGATTTGGCTGAATAACTTACCAGAGGGTAGTATCAACTCTTGGATGGATTTGGAGCAGGCATTTTACAGCAACTTCTCCAGCACTTACAAGAGGCCAAACCGACCTCAGCTCTTGTCTGCGTGCAGGCAGGAAGAGCGGGAGACAGACCGAGAATTTTTGACTCGGTGGAGCAACATTCGCAATTCTTGTGAAGGTGTCGTGGAGGAGCAGGCCATTTCTTGGTTCGCGCAGGGTTGCCGACATGGCACCCCGCTTTGGCAGAAGCTCCAGAGGGATATGCCAAAGACCCTGGCGGAAATGATCCGGATAGCAGATACATATGCTCTTGGCGATCCGACGCAGCCAGCGTTGGATGTGGTGGGAACAAGCAGGAGGCAACCGGTTAATAACCGAACTGGACCATTGAGGCCCAGTGACCGACATGAGTTCGGTTATAAAAGGAGAGATCCGGATTACAGATACGGCTCAGACCAGGTTGCTGCAGTAAATATGGATCATCCTGATAGCCAGAGACCAAAAAATGAGGGTCCAGCTTGGAGGCCGAATCAAGGTGCCTGGGCAAAGAAAGTGTGGGATGGACCGAGTCCACCTCTAACTTTTGAGGCAATGATAGATGGGCCTTGCCGTTATCACACAACAGACCCACGCAAGCCGGCCAATCATTCAACTCGGAATTGTAGCTGGCATCATCGCATCCAGGCGGAAGGTCAGAGAGGGCCACCTCAGAGAGGTGCTCCTAGACCGAATTTCAGGCCAAATACGCCTTTATCCGGAGCCAATGCAACCCCGGTGAACGAAGGAGCTCCAAGGCCGGCAGCCACAAAGCCGGTTAACCTGGTAAATATGGGAGGCAACAACAACGCTGGTCCGAGTCGGCAAGGTGGATACCCCGGAAATGATTACAAGGAAGCTCATCAAAGTTATGTGGTTTTTGTGACCGAGCCAACTGACAAGAAAAGTCAGCTGCGAAGGGCGAAGGAGGTGAATGCAGTCACACCAGCAGTACCAAAATACCTGAACTGGTCCGAGCAGGAGATCACTTGGAGCAGGGCTGATAATCCCAGGGTTATGCCAAGCCCAGGAAACTACGCACTGGTGGTGGATCCGACTTTGGTTGGACCAAAGATTAATGTGAAATTCACTCGAGTCTTGGTTGACAATGGCAGTGCTATAAACATCATGTATCGGGACACAATGGTCAAGTTGGGTTATTCGCCGAATCAGCTGCAGCAGAGCAGTTGCACCTTCCATGGTATAGTACCCGGGGTGTCTTGTTCCCCAATGGGTAAGATCTGGGTAGATGTGCTGTTTGGTACCAAGGACAATCACAGACTTGAGAGTCTCGAATTCGAGGTGGTAGACTTGGAGAGCCCATACCATGCTCTGCTCGGCAGGCCGGCATTAGCCAAGTTCATGATATCCACTCATGTTGCCTACCTCAAGATGAAGATGCCTGGCCCGAATGGTATCATCACCGTTGTGGGAGATTACAAGAAGGCCATACAGTGTGCCACGGTTGGTTCCACCTTAGCCGAGTCGTTGGTGATCCAAGCTGAGAAGAGCAAGATGCATGAAGTAGTGGCGATGGCGAAGTCAGCTCAGCTCGGCGTGCTGGCCATGACCAATCCGGATGCAGGTGCAACATTTGAGGTGCCCAAGGAGACAAAGAAGATCCCCATTGACCCGGAGAATCCGGAGCGCATGGCCATCATTGGTGCCGGGTTGGGCGAGAAATAGGAAAGCGCGCTCTGTCACTTCCTCCGTGAGAATCGGGATATCTTTGCATGGTCGGCTAAGGACCTGCCTGGTGTTCCGAGGGAGTTGGCAGAGCACTCTTTATTTGTCAGGCCGGATGTGAAGCCGGTGAGGCAACCGACTCGGCGTCTTTCAGACGATCGAAGAAAAGTGGTGCTTGATGAGCTGGCTAAGCTACTTGCAGCCGGATTCATTATGGAGGTGTTGCATCCAGACTGGATATCCAATCCGGTTCTGGTAGAGAAGAAGAAGGACGAACCAGCGGTGGTCAAGGTGTGGCGTATGTGCATCGACTTCACCAACCTGAACAAGGCGTGCCCGAAGGATCCCTTTCCTTTACCTCGGATTGATCAAGTGATCGATTCTACTGCTGGGTGTGAGTTGTTGTCTTTTATTGATGCGTACTCTGGTTTTCACCAGATACCACTGAACCCCAAAGATCAAATAAAGACTGCTTTTATTACCCCGTATGGGGCGTATTGCTATCGTGTCATGTGTTTCGGTTTGAGAAATGCCGGTGCAACTTATCAGAGATGTATGCAGAAATGCTTACATCTCAAATGGGCAAAAATGTGCAAGTGTATGTCGATGATATCGTCATCAAAACTAAAGAAAAACGCACTCTCCTCGAGGATCTCGAGGAAACATTTGTGAACTTGAGAAAGTATCGGTTAAAATTGAATCCGGATAAATGCACCTTTGGTGTCCCGGCTGGAAAGTTGCTCGGTTTCCTTGTATCGAGCCGAGGTATTGAAGTGAATCCGGCTAAGATCCGAGCCATAGAAAACATGAAATTGCCTAAATGTCTAAAAGATGTACAAAAGTTCACCGGGTGTCTAGCCTCGTTGAGTCGGTTTGTGAGTCGGCTAGGAGAAAAAGCCTTGCCCTTGTATCAATTGATGAAAAAGAGCACCGGGTTCACATGGACCCCGCAGGCAGATTCGGCTTTCAATGAATTAAAAAAGATGTTGTCCACTGCACCAATTTGGCATCACCTTTGCCGAATGAGCCAATGCTACTTTACATTGCGGCCACTAACCGGGTCGTAAGTGTGGTGATAGTGGTAGAGCGAGAAGAGGAGGGTAAATCCGTGCAGAGACCGGTGTACTATTTAAGCGAGGTGATCTCAACCTCAAAGCAAAATTATCCTCACTACCAGAAGATGACATATGGTGTATACCTGGCGGCCAAGAAGTTGAAACATTACTTCCAGGAGCACCCGATCACCGTAGTATGCGAAGCTCCAATCTCGGAGATCATTGGGTGCAAAGATGCGACTGGCCGAGTTGCCAAATGGGCAATAGAAGTGTCTCCTTACACCCCGCATTATGAGAGAAGAGATGCTATCAAGTCTCAGCTTTACCGGATTTCCTTTGTGACTGGGCCGAGATGCAGTATGAGCCACCAAGCCGATTACAATTACTGGAAGTTGCACTTTGATGGCTCCAAAACCAAAATCGGACTGGGTGCTGGGATAGTACTCACATCACCGAAGCAAGATCAGTTGCGATATGTGTTGCAGATTCATTTTCAGCATCAAACAATGTGGCCGAATATGAGGCACTGATCCATGGGCTTAATGTGGCTAAGGACATCGGCATCCGCCGGATAGAATGTTTTGGTGATTCAGATTTAGTGGTGCAGCAGTCTTCTGGAAATTGGGATGCCCTTGATGCCAATATGGCACTATATCGATTTCATGTCCAGAAAATTTCAGGATTTTTTGAAGGCTGCGAGTACAAGCACATACCTCGGCTGGAGAACGAAGCTGCTGATATCTTGTCAAAACTCGGGTCGTCTAGGGATGCAATCCCACCCGGGATATCCTTGAATCACCTAAGGATCCCTTCAATCAAACCTTCACCTGATTCCGAGTCGATTTTTATCCCAAAGCAAGAATCTGAAGCTGTTCCTATGAATGTTGATGTCGGGTACATTTGGGAGGACCCGGGGACTGCATGGCGAGACTCGGGGACTGCGCACCGAGACTCGGGAATGCTACCCAAATCTTAGGGAAGAGGGGAAGAGAGGAAGATGGTGCTAACCGAATCTTAGGGAATGGACAGAGCTGATAGAAGAGATAATGGCGGCCGAACCAGTGGAAATAGATGAGCACTTATTCCCTTTGCATCCAGTACCGGAATGGGCTGAAGAAATCATGAAGTTCATGTCGGAGGGGAGTTTGCCAAATGATGAAACCGAAGCTAGGCGAGTGCAGAGGAGGTCCAAGGGTTACACCATCATAAATAAGGAGTTATACAAAAGGAGTGCAACCGAGGTGCTACAACGTTGCGTGGAGCCAGCCGAGGGCAAGGAGATGCTCCTGGAGATACATCAAGGAGAATGTGGGCATCATTGCAGTACAAGAGCCCTGGTGGCTAAAGTATTCCGGCATGGGTTTTACTGGCCCACTGCTCATGCAGATGCAGAGGACATAGTCCGAAAATGTGAAGGATGCCAAAGGTTTGCCAAGCAGACACACCTACCCGCATCGGCGCTCAAAACAATTCCTATCACTTGGCCGTTTGCTGTGTGGTGTTTGGATATGGTGGGAGAATTCAAGCCGGCTAGGGGTAACATGACACATATGCTGGTGATGGTGGATAAGTTCACCAAGTGGATAGAGGTGAAACCGATCCGGAAAGTGGATGGTCATTCGGCTGTAACTTTCCTGAAAGAAATCATTTTGAGATACGGTTACCCCCATAGCATCATCTCGGATAATGGCACGAACTTTGCTGTGGGAGAGTTTGCCCGATTCTGCATGAATAAGGGGATCCGGTTAGATATAGCCTCAGTGGCACACCCAGAGTCCAATGGACAGGTGGAAAGATCAAATGCTTTGGTATTAGCTGGGATAAAAGCCCGGTTAATAGAACCCTGGTAAAGACTCCGGGGTGCTGGATAGATGAAATACCATCAGTACTATGGGGTCTAAGGACCACGCCGAATCGGTCAACTGGCTATACGCCATTTTTTCTGGTATATGGGGCAGAAGCAGTGCTACCCACTGACATAGAATATGATGCACCAAGGGTGACAATGTATACGGAAACCGAGGCAAAAGAGGCCCGGGAAGATGCAGTGGATCTGCTAGAGGAAGCAAGGGAATTGGCCCTGTCTCGGACAGCAGTATATCAGCAGGGTCTCCGACGTTATCATAGTCGGAAGATCAGCCCTCGAGTGTTTCATGAAGGAGATCTAGTACTAAGGCTGGTGCAGCGCAGCAAAGGCCGACATAAGTTATCACCTCCATGGGAGGGACCATTCATTGTGAGCAAGGCTATGCACAATGACTCGTACTACCTTGTAGACGCACAGGAACAAAGGAAGGATGGCCTGGACAGACCCGGAGAAGAAACCAAGCGACCCTGGAATGTAGCTCTGCTTCGACCCTTTTACTCTTAAGGGCGCAATGTATGTATCTCAGTTTATCATAAATGAAATTTCGGCAATCCGAGTCTGGACTCGGGGACTGCCTCGTCCTTATGCATGTGTTTTTTATTACTGTTTTGTCCATACCGTTCATGTGTCGGATTGTTTTGAACCTCGTCCCAAAATTCAAGTAATGTATGCTGTGTTGTTGATCTCGTGACTCGACTGACAAACACCAAAATGGTAGTCAAGAGCAGAGGTGGAATATGGGAAACATGAAAATGGACTCGGGGACTCGGTCCAAAACCGATTCGGCACATGTCGTTTACTAACCCTGTTATTTCTTTTTTGTTTATGTTAGATGATTCTAAACCACAACTCGCATGTTTCAAGTATTGTATGCTATGATTCCTATCTTGTGACTCGACTGTCAAACACCTAAAAGGTAGACAAGAGCAAGATTCGGCAAAAATAGTAAACAAGAAAACAGACTCGGGGACTCGGTTTAAATGATCCAACATAAACTTAGTCCGGATCACATTAAGCAAAATAAAAGTAGTCTCGAAGGAACTTAAATTGTATATTACATCTGCTCCCGGCATACCGGGGATTTAATGTTTTTCATTAAGATAATTCAGGAAGGAGCCTAGGCTGCAGGAGACTCGGTTGCAGGGATGGACTCGGATGATGGAGGAACCTCGGTTGAAATAGGGCCCTCACTTGCAGGAATGACCTTGGACGGAGAGCTTGAGGCTTGGCAGATTCGGAAACATCCGGATCAACTGACGTCTTGGCGGTGATTTGCTCTGTGGCCTTAGCCGAATCAGTGGCTGGCGTCTTGGAAGTTCGGATTACAGCTTGTTCGGCAGTTTCAGCCGAGTCAGTGGCTGGCATCTTGGAGGTCTTGGCCGAGTCACAAGCTGCAGGTTGTTCGGCGGAGTCAGCCGAATCACCAGAGTCGCCCTCAGACTCGGCGTATTCGTCAAGTGAGGCATCATCTGATTCCTCTCTTCAGATTCTTCCCCATCCGAGTAGACCGGAGCTTCAGATCAAGATGCTTGGTGTTTGCAAATTCGGCCATAAAGTTGGCAGCTTCCTCGCGGATCTTGATCCGGTCCGGATCTGAAGCCCATGAAGAACCCTCGCGAAGGGAGCGCACTTTGGCAAGATCAATCAGCTCATACCAAGACATAATAAATAGCAAACCTGCGTCAGCACCAGCGCGGGCGGACGAAGATCTCCACTGCTTTAACCGGGTCTCTGCCTGATCCAGGTCTTTGATTAGCTCGTCCGCAGACCGGACTTGCCGAGCTTCAGGAAACAAGACTCGGTGAGCTTTGAGGCTTGCATTGAACAGATCAATATGGGAATCCTTCAAAGGAGCAATCCGAGCTCTAAGTGCAGTAATGTGATCTTCGATATCCCACGTCTCTGGTAGGGGAGCTCCAGTTAACTTAGCTCTCTCAGCTCGGGCATCCCTCACAGCTTTGGCGGCTTGAAGCCGGATGCTGGTAAACTCTCCTACATTCAGATAAGCTAACACCGAGTTAAACGAGGAACACGAAATGATGTGTCGGATAAGAGCAGAGGAGGAAGAGGAGATTCGGCAAACTTACGATCCATGTCTTCATTGAGGCTAGCAAGATCAGCAAGCCATTTCGCGCTGATCGCCTTGTGAGCAGCCAGATCATCTTTCGCCGCTTTAGCTTCGGCTTCAGCATCTGCAACGTGCGTTTGGATTTTCTTGTCCAATTCAGCCCGCTTCTCAAGCCCGGCTTTGAAAGTGTCTCGCTCCTTCTGGATCGAGTCTTTCTCCCTCTGCAGCGTGTCCCGGTCTTTCTTGACCTTCTCCTTCACTTTTTCAACCCGGTCAAGCTCCCGCAGGAGCCGGGTCACTTCTGACTTTTCCTCCGATAAAGCGCGCTTGTGCTCCTGATCTTTCTTTTTCATCTCCGCACCTTGCGCATCGAAGGAAGCTTGGAGGGCCTGGTGCTGCAGGACTAGCTGCTTAAAGATCCGGCTGCGAGCAGTCGTGGTTTCCTGAAAGAAAAAGGGTTAATGGCGTAAAACGAATCTCGGGGACTGGAGGCCCGAGATTAATAAAAAGAAAGTTGACCGAATGAATTGGAAGAGAGACTCGGGGACTGGGAGTCCCACAAAATTTATGATCAAGTTTTACAGATTCAAGCCGAATGACTTTCTTACTCGGAGGAGTATCAGTCGTTCGACCCGAATCTCGGGGACTGGGGATAGTGTAGATTGATCATGATGAAATAAAAGCAGGATTCGGCAATGTTACCTCGAAGACCCGGTTAGCTTCAGTGACCGAGGCCTGCACAGAATGTAGAGATTGAAACATCCGGCTAGGACCAGCCGGATGTGGCGACGCTGAAGTGGTCGAGCCTTCGGCAAGGTCCGCAGCATTCCAAGCTTTAACAAATTGCTCTGCGGAGCCGAGGTTGTCGCCGCTCGGAGTGCGGAGATTCGGCAGAACCTGGCCACTAAGGCGGGCGCGAGTGATCGCCTCAGAGAGTTGATCATGCACCCGAGTCGCTGATGGAGCGGCGGAAACCGGCTTGCTAGCAACCATCTGCTTATCCGAGGTTGTTGGAGTTGTGCCAAAGGAGACCTGAGTCGGCTTAGGCAGAGGCGATGCGCCCGGGGTCTGGCTGGATCTGGCTGTTTCGGTTGGTTCTGCGACGCTTGCTGTGGTGGTTTAGATACTTCCTGTTGCTGCTTCTGCTGCTTCTCGAGAGGTTGCTGCTGCTGCTGCTTCTTCTTCTTCTGCTGCTCTTGATTCAGAGCCTTGGCGGTAGGGCGAGGATCCGGCTTAGTCAAAGACTTAGCCGAAGTCTTAGCTTTTTCCTTCTCCAACTCCTTCAGAGGACGTGGCCAAGTTGAATCTCGGGTAGGACCCGAGATTTCCTCATTCTCCAAGTCAATAACCGACTCTGGAACGAGAGTTGGCGGAGGAGTTTGGCGGTTGTGGCACGCGCGGGAGAGGGACAGCCTTTTTAGGAGACTGGTGCTCCATGGCCGTATCCAGTGGAGGAATGGGAGAAAGAATGGATGAATGAGTTTGCTCGGTGACGAGGACGTCACTGCATAGAGCAAAGTAAACAGTTAACCGGATAAAGATGACTCGGTTAATAAAGGAAGAAAGCAAATGAAATTGGCATTACCCCTTGGTAGTAGGCATGGCCTTGAGCCGATTCGGTTTGGAGGCAGTTTTCTTCATTCTCTTGGCTGGAGGGGCATCTGATCCGGACGCATCAGGGCGTTTCCGAGATGTCCCTTGAGCATCCGGTTTGGCTGGAACACAAGGTTGTGACCATGAAATCGGAATGGCATCAATAGGATCTAGGATCCAGCAATCATCATCTTCATCCTCGGAAAGGTTGTAAATAGTCGGTTGCTTACCCTTGCGATGGGCTTGGCGCGCGGAATCGGCAAATAATCGTCCGTATCCGCATCCTCTTCGCCCTCGCGCAGCGGGCTGCGATCCGGTCCCCACACTTTGGTGGAGAGATCTCCATCTTCGGTGATTTGGCGGTCGAACAGCTGCAGTAGAGTCAAGGCAAATCTGGATTAGTCCGATGTCATTTTGATGAAGTATGGATTGATTCGGAGAATGGTGAACTAACCTGTGGTGGAAGTGCGTCTCGGTGGAACGGCTCCACGCCCCACCGCCACTTGTCCAACATCTCGGTGTAGGCAATGGCGTTTACCCGTCTCTTGACGGAAACTCTGGTGAGGTCATGTTTGCTGATCCGGGTAGGATCTAGCAGACCACCCATGTGGCAAATCTTGTGCTTGCGTTGTTGAAGAGGACTGACCCGGCGACAGACGAAGGTCCGGAGGAGATCGTCCGCGAGCAGGCCTTTCTCCAGAAAATCCTCCAAAGTTTGATGTATGATTTGAAGCTCCGCAAGAGTGTCAGCCGGATCATATCTGAAGTTCAGTTCGGCTGTGGGGGGCTCGATCCTGAACTCGGGCAAGTTGAGAGCATCATGGCCTTCAACGCTCTTCACGTAGAAGAAGGACCTTTGCCATTTCTTGCAAGTATCCAGGCCAGTGATCCGGGGAAAGATGGAGCCCGTCCTCGGGGTAATGCTGGACGAACCACAGGCGGTCATCACCTTCGGGTCACTACCCGGGATCGTATGTTTCCGGAGGTGGAAGTACTTCGCCCAGGTTTCGACAGTCGGCCAGAGACCGAGATATCCCTCCATAAAGGAGGTAAAAGCCGACAGGGAGACAAAGGAGTTAGCCGGAAGGTGGTGAGGCTGCAGGCCGAAGAAATCTAGGAATCTCCGGAAGAAGTCACTCGCTGGGAGTCCGAATCCGCGCTCGAAGTGCGCTAGAAATACAACGCGCTCACCCGGTTGGGTGACCGGTTCGAGTTCTTTCCCCGGTTTTCGGCATATAACTTTAGGTGTTATACGCCGGGTGCTCAGCAGCCATTCCAGATCATCATTTGTAACGTCGGAACCCTCCCAACTGCCGGGGGCAGCTTCGGCATATCCGAATCAGTCCTGCAAAAGGTCGGATATAGCCGAGTTAGGAGATGCGGAATCTCTAATCCAGAACGAATCGAATAAAGGTGTAACCGAATCAGCTGTTAAGGATTCGGTAGAGGCTACCCGGATAAAGTGGTCTAGTTACTGCGGAAAAGTAATTCGGCTAGTAACTACAAACACCTTTTCGTGAGAATCTAGGGTTACGCAAGATCTACCGCAGCAGTAAAATAGAGAAGAAATCCCGATAAAAATATGGCGGAACTGTTCAAGAAGTGGCAAGCCAAACTGGGGCAATCTAGTGCAAAACCTAGAAAGGAGATCTAGGGAATGCACTAAGGCGCGGCAATGAACTCGTTTGCTAGTGAATCTAGAAAGCGAGCGCAAGTTCATGGCGGAAGATGAACTCGTTCGAGGGAAGCATGGCAGGGGATGAAGAACTCACGATTGCAGTACGGCGATGAAGAGGCCCCATCTTAGCCATACCTATGGCATCTGCCGTGATCCCACCACGACACACCGTCCCTCGACGCCTCCTCTGCCCTACCCGACGACCGCCCGGCCAACCTCGTCACCTCCTCCGCCCGTGAGGTGTTCGACCGAATAGCAAGGTGAGGTTTTTTAGTCGAATTTGTTTGTTTTTGTTTTCAAATTTGAACGGCGTCGTCGTCGTGTAGATGAAGAGGTTGAGGGAGTTCCTCTTGGACGACTCATCGTCGAGGAAGAGGAGGAGGACGACGACGACGTCGAGATGGCCATGGCCATCATTTTGAACGATGAAGTTCGGCGGCCGAGGCTTGGATCGCAGTTCGGCCGCGCATACATCAACCGGGATAGAGCCGAGGGCCATGCCAAGATCATGCGAGACTATTTCAACCCCAATGCCATCTATCCGGAGAAGTACTTTCGCCGACGTTTCCGTATGCACAAGGGCCTCTTTCTCACCATTGCCAAAGCGGTGGAGAAGCATGATGATTGGTTCAAGCTTCGGAGGAGTGCATCTGGTGAGATAAGCGCAAGCCCGTTGATGAAGTGTCTTGCAGCTGTTCGAGTGCTTGCATATGGGTGTTCTGCGGATGCCATTGACGACTATGTTCGTATTGGCGAAGATACCATCTTGGAGGCTGTCCGGAGGTTCACAATGGCTGTGATTGAGATCTTTGGAGTTGAGTATTTGAGGGCACCCAATGAGGATGACACCGAGAGGCTCTTGGGTGAGAGCCAAGAAAGAGGATGGCCGGGGATGCTTGGCTCAATAGATTGCATGCATTGGACATGGAAGAATTGTCCAGCTGGATGGAAAGGTCAGTACAAGGGCCATTGCAACGATCCAACAATCATCCTAGAGGCGGTGGCATCGAAGGATCTATGGATTTGGCATGCCTTTTTTGGATTGCCTGGGTCTCACAATGACCTCAATGTGCTTTCTAGATCACCACTTTTCTCTAGGCTTGTTGCGGGTGATGCTCCTCGTGTTAGCTATGAAGTCAACAACCGTGAGTACACCATGGGTTACGATCTTGCAGATGGCATCTATCCTACATGGGCCACCTTGTGAAGACAATTCCAAAAACTCTCATCAACAATCCCAAGAAGGCTCACTTTGCCAAGGTTCAAGAGTCTGCGAGGAAGGATGTGGAGTGTGCTTTTGGTGTGCTTCAGAAGAGATTTGGCATAATCAAAGGCCCTGCTGAGTATTGGAAGCCGAAGGTGCTTTGGCAAATAATGAAGTGTTGCATCATCTTGCGTAACATGATCATTGAAGATGAGCGCGGCATGCCCGAGAACTTCCGGTACATCTCCAATGGTGATCAGGTAGAACCAGCACATGATGCCAACAGGATCCAAGCATTCCTTCAAGCCCATGCGCGCATTGAGAACAAGGAGGTGCATGAACAGCTGCAGCAGGACCTTGTTGAGCATCACTGGGATCTCCATGGTGCTACCTAGTTTTAGTTTGAACTATTCTGATGATTTGTTGAACCCTGCCATGTGTTTGGCTTTGAATTTATTTGGTTTGTAAACTTAATATTTATTCATTCGTAAACATTTATTTGATTGTATGTGAACTATGCCGAATGTTTGGCTATGGATAATTTGATTTCTACAAAAAAAAAATTACTCCTCTAAAAATAGGGGTTCGGTTAGGTGTCGACCACCTTTAGAGGAGTACTTTTACTCCTCTAAAGTTTACTCCTCTAACCGATTGGGGATCGGTTAGAGATGCCCTTACAAGGTACCTGCCTACCAACTGTGTGCGAGTCAATCAATCAGTACCACTCATTTTGCATTTAATCCATGCCATAAAGTTTGCATCTCTGTGCCATATCAGCTAATTCAGCCCCTCTGGTTTGGCATGTCTGAACAATTTTGTCTTTTGTTTTCATCATCTTTTTGTAGCTGTAAAGCCAGAGTCTGGACGCTGTCGCGAGCTTAAGGATCCAGATGCATACTCTGAGGATGATATTCGCAAGCAGGATTACTATAAGTATTTAGAGGAGGAAGATTGTTTTGAGTGGTTCTTCCATACTGACGATAGCTGGAACCCCGATTTGGATGACTATCAACGGATTGTTCTTAGGAATTTCGTAAGTTCACTGTCTATATCTGTAGTTGAGTCATCTGGTTGACTAGTTTGGTTATGTTGATCATGAATATTTAGAAACGTTTTGAACACACACCGTGAAAACCCGTAATCAGTGATGTAGCTCATTTTGCTCTATTATCACAACCACAGTTGTGATGTTAGTACAGAAAATTTTGAACTTACGAGTTAAAATTGTTACTGAACAGTCTATCCTTGATACATCTCGTGGAGGATTATTGTTTGACTTGCATCACCATATTCTCTGCTGCGGTTTATGAGAACATCGGTTTTGTATCTATTGCCCCATTATTTGTTAGTTTTTGTGGCTTCCTATGGATGGTAGTACTTGCTGGGTTTGATTTCAAAAGTGTTGCCAGTTTTTTCGTATTTTTTCCAACTTCGGCAATTCTAGCTGGTGCATTTGCTGAGTAACCACTTAAAATTGGTTGGTTGTTAGCCATTTCATATTTGTTATAAGGCTGTGGTTCAGCACTAGAAGATGAAAATATCATGTTTTTAATGACTACTGGGAGCTATGGTATTTTATATGTTTCACCAGTGTTGCTATTCACAAGGAACACATGCTGGTCTCTGGCGTGATGTCCTTACCTCTTGCCTTGAGTGAATCTCTGTAAAACTGCTCCGTTTTTAAATATATATTCAGGTGGGGAGACACCTCCACCCCCCCCCCCCCCCCCCCCCCCCCCCCCCGGTTTCAAAAAAAAAAAACCCAGTGTTGCTATTTCAAACTTAATATCTGTTACATGATGATGGACTTCTTGCTGGTAACTCTTTGGCTGCTGAAACTAGTTGATGTTTCAATTGCTTCTGAATTGTATCATGCCGATCTCTCAGTGGGTTGACTTATTGAAGACAATTTAATTATATGGTAGCATTTCAAGCATGGATCTTCTTACAAGGAAAAAATGTGAATCTTTTAGCCAGGTACTTTCATAGACTAAACACGCCGTCTAACTGTTCTGTAGCCATTAAGCACGGAGTATGTCCACTAATGTGCTTTGAAACAGTTGTGGTATTTGTGTATATCCTAGTTTTTTTCTTCCTTTTTATTCTGTGCATAGCTATGAACCGAAATCATTGTTGGATGGACACATGACATTCCTGGTAAACATTGCTGCTATTATATATAAACCTACATTAAAGTGGTAGTTATTTCCCGCTTGAAGACCAGATCACCTCGAATAGATATTGCTCATCTGTCTCGGAATGCCAGATTGTAAGAATTTGAAAAAGTTTTGGGTAGTGTTTAGTTATTTACCGACTCCTCATTAACTTTCAGGTAGTGTCCATCGATCTCCTGAGTCGAGGAATCGACATTCTAAAGAACGAAGAATCATTGGAATTTCCCATCTTTTTTCAGCTCTCCTCCCGTCCCGATGGGAGACTGATCTTGACGTCGGCGTTGGTTTTTCCAACGAAAAACAAGAACATTCTTCCATGACAAAATGCTACTTCACACACTTGATTTCCCATCGACGAAGGCCACTATACGCGTTTTCTGAGGAGCAACATTATCCTTTCTTTTCCTCTGGCTAGAAAGATGTTTCAGTTCGCCAGGTTGTTTCTTGCCTGCTCATGGATTCAGCAGGCAGTTCAAAAGGTTGACCTATTTGGGAATCTCCGGATCTATGCTTATTTGCAACTCCCCGAAGCATTTCGTCGCTTGCTACGCCCTTCCTCGTCTCTGGGTGCCATCCTTTCTCCTGCATTTTCGTGCACATAAGCATAGCTCCAACCACTTTTCATGCTTAGCAAATGCTGTAATGAGGGTGTTGAATGTATACGGATCTGGCACAAGATCTCTGTCCGCCTTTTCTTTCAGCTGATCCTCTACCTAATGGTTCAGACCCTGGCAGACACCGGTGCGAGAACAGAAGCAAGTCAACTATACCAGCATTTCTGAAGATAGGCAACTCTTTATTTCAGAAGATAGGAATTCCAGATAAATAGATCCGCATTTCTATCTAATTCTTGTCCAATTTGTAGATGCCTGGTTGCATGGAACCACAGTACCCTGATGTCGATGCCTACCATGAGCGTTATCATACATATGAAATGGATGCTGTTTATGTCAGGTACCATGGAGAAATATCAAAGAAAATAAAGGTATACATCATGCAATCAAGTTGTTAGAATTTAAAATATTACCAGTGGCTGTATTATTTTAACACTGATAGACTTCTATTTTGCAACAGTGGATTAAAGCATTTTTACATATGGATCAGATGTCTGCGGATGTAAGTATGCCCTACAAAAAATCATGAATACAGCCGGATATACACATGGATGGTGAAGCACCAGATTATAAACTAATTTTCACTTCAGTGAACAGATATAAGAACTAGAGGATGGAGGCAAGCATTGAGGATTGCGACACAGTTGCCCGATATGACTCTTAGTTTAGCTTATCTGGCATATGATGTAAGACATTAGATATCCTCTCGTCTCATATGCTAATTTAGGTGTGTGTCACTGGTCTTACTCACAATATGTGTCCATTTGATTCAGGAGTATATTTATGACCTGCGCGAGGATGCGTCCCTCAAGGACCTAGATCTTGTCTATTTTCTGATCTGGAGACTTGTTGTTAAGGATAATGTTAGCCTGCTACTTAAAACACTTTATGTAATAAACCACCACTGACATGCGTGTGTGGTTATGCATATTTCTTACCATTTCACACGTATTTCAGAAAAGTTACATGGATGCCGTGAAGGAAGTCTATAGTATGGACAAGTTCCACATACATAAACGGGTAATGGATGTTGAACTGAAGGAGGCTCCCGCCTTTTTGACAATTAGACAAAAGGCAAGTTGCTTTCTTAATTAATTTGGAGCTGTTTTGTAAGTTTATATGCCTTTTGTCTGAGTTTATATTGTCAAATATACAACATCTTGCCAATGTCTAATTTCCTCTGTTTACCTTTCTAGATTCATTGTATTACTCAGAGGGCTGGCATTTCTTCAAATGTAAGTAAGATGCTGTACGTTTGACATGACGATGCTTATGTAACTGGAGTAGATTGTTAACTAATGTATCACCTTTGTGCTTGATTTTAGACTGAAGATGATGAGCTCGGGTTTTGTTCCGGAAGGGACTTGCTCATTTTAAAACAAAGTACATGGTGAAATATGCTGAAAAAAAGTTGGAGATCGCGGAACGTTTGAATTTGCTCATGTAAATATTGAGTACGTTAACTGTATAACCTTTAACCAAGATAGGGTGCAGCCCCAGGATAAACCATACTTATGTGCGTGTTTATAATACACCCTGCAGGATTGAGATTACAGGACGGACTGAGGCTCCAGGACAAACCCGCAGTCCCGCGTCCACCCTGTAGGACGACTCGATCTGAGCTCCAGCCCATGGTGTACATTGATGAGATCCACTTCTCAGACCTCTCGCCAGAAGCAACACCAACACCGTATGAAGACTATGGCCGCCGCCACCTCCATATATCCACGGTCTGGGCTGCGCACAGCTGGGCACTGGGGAGCTGGCCGTCACTAGCGTACCTCGTGAGGCTGCCCTCCGCCGCTGGCTCCTCCCATTGGTAGGGATCCCCCACCTGTTTTTTTGACGTGGAACACTGATATTCCATTGACTTACGACGGCAGAATCGCCGAACATGGCAGAGTTTACAACAGCTGGAATCTGGTCAAACCAAACATGACGTAGACCAAGATTTCCTGTGGCACCTAGCCCTGCCAGTAAATGAGCTGGCTTATTACATTCGCGGGGTTGAAACATGATGCGGTGATCAATAAACGATAAAGCTAGTTTTGCTTTTCCCTCCCAGATAGAGCACCCAGCGGTGACAGATCAAAAGACTTTGCTTCCATTGCTTGCACGACACCCATGCAGTCAGAGACGAAGAGAGGTCTGCCAATTCCCATACCTTCAGCAATCTGTATCGATTGGATTAGTGCTTCAAGTTCTGTATGCAGTGCTTCACTTGCGTTCGGTAGTGCACCAGCAGCTGCAAACACCAGCCCGACCTGTTGCAGTGCCGGTAATTTTACTTCCCTGGTCTACTTAAGGGCTAATTTGGTGCAGGGGTGGCAAAAACCTCGGTAGAAAGCCCCCCAGGGAATTTTGAGGTGCGCACTGGATCCCTGGGTGACGTGGGGGAGATCTCCCCAGCCCTGGGTGCATTTGGCTGCAAGGGACGAGGGGGAGCAAGCCACGGAGGGAAATCCATGGACACCCTCCACAACAAGTCGTAGTCTAAATTTTTAAATACCAAATATGATTGGTACATGGCATATAGATAAATTCTGTAATCAAAACAGAAAATAAAATATAAAAAATTCGAAATAATATGTGACTATTTATCATCAGAAGAGTGAGAATTTAGAAGGAAAATCTTCATTACAGTCCCATTTCATTGCGAATCAAGTGGTGCCAGCACTGTTTTTGTGTGCCAAACTAAGATCAACCATTTCAACCCGTTCAAAAAGTTCTGAATTTTAGAACTGAAATTACTTCAAATTTTAGCTCTCAAAAACACAATGCGTCGCTCGGAACTATATCTCAATACAAAAAAGAGAAAAATTCACCAACGGTCACTGAACTATTCCGGTGGGTGCAAAAATGGCAACGAACTCATGAAATGGCATTTTCGGGTGCTGGAACTTGTTCCGTCTGTGCACATACGGTCACTGCGGACGTTTTCGTACGTATTTCGTCCACGTGGCGAGCCACGTCAGCGTATGAGGGGCGGCGGGAGGAATACAGATCCGCCGTGGTACTGCAGGTCGCTGGAGGGTGCTTGGCCAGCGCCCAACGTCCTGCTGCAGATCGCCGCCCCCTCCCAAGGCCTCGCCAGCTCCTCTCTGGAGTAAGATCGTCTTGCCGCCCCACTTGGTCCTGCTCGCCCAACACGTTGCTGGCTCCCGGCTGTGATTCTGCTTCTCTGCAACAAGAAACTGGCAATTACTCCACTAGCAATCAGAAACTTAACTGGCAAGCAAAAGTGGCAATCAAGTACTCCAGGCAAACAAAATTGGCATTCATAACTAGCAATACTGGAAGCAGAACAAGCTTGTGTCCAATATTGCTAGCAATACTAGCAACTTTTTTCTGTGTACAGATCAATACTTGCAGAAAAAATACTGCTACTCCTGCACAAATGCTCAAGAAATTGCAAGCAGTCCAAGCTACTGCTACTGACAATGCTTGCAAACAGTGAAAGCTACTCCTGCACAAATGCACAAGCAAATGAACTAGCTACTCATATGATAATTACAGGGGCGTAATAACATTAATAAGCAGAGATTACGATCGTTCTTCCCACCCAACAAGATGACCTTTGCAACAAGAAAATTTAAGGAAAAAACTACACATGCAGAGAGCAAATGATCACCAGCATTGGTTCTTTTGGGAGTAAATATATGTGTCATTGTCTATCAACTTAACAAGCGAACTGTGCTGAGTTGAGAAAACAGTTAATGGAAGGCATGTCGGTATCAAACAACTTCAGAAGCTAATCAGGTCGGTATCGAACAAATACAACTAGGTAGTAATTATTGAAACTACATTGAGCATCTACCTTCGCCATAATTTGTGACCTCCCTTGCGAGCAGCAGTCGCCTCCTCCAATAATAATACTGTTCTCTTTCAGCTATCTACACAATAAGCACACGGTGATCTATCATCTGAAATAATAACCTTTGTTCTCTTTCATGCAGCTAAAATACTATATGATGTCAAAAGAATATATTCATGCTGCAGATTGCCCTGAAGAAAAGCAATTGTTCGTGAGTTCTTCATGAACCATGGGTTGTTATACTAGGTAACAGAACAACTGGAGTAGCAATAATTCTTATCACTTCCGCACATATCAAAAAACAGTGCGTTCCTCTCCCATATACCTACAGTTAACTAAGCAACTTGGATGAATCCATCAAGCAAAGTGTTAGCACTGATAATATATGTACTTACCCCTAAACAATGCCTATCTGCAACTGAGATGGCCTGCAAATTTTAGAAGAAACATCAGCCCTTATTTCAGTTCCAACAAGATGTAAAATTGATATAGAGAGAAATCAAACCGGAGATTACTTATAGAGTAGAATAAAGTGCAAGAAGGTGAAGTATTAGTATTAGATGCAAATAGTGGTCGATTACCTCATCAGAGCTCGTGTGGGATGTGGATAGAAATGGAGGTGGAGAAGTACGAGATCCAGAGATTAGATGTCTCACTGCCACTGGTCTTGCTACTCTTGCTGTGATGCGCCTTGTGGATCTGGGGCCAGCAAGTTCATCGTTCATCTTGAGGTTAGCAGGGGAAGCATCACGGTGGTGAGAATAGAAGAACAAGAAGCAGGAGTGCAGGCTTGGCTAAGCAAGTGGCGGCGGATCTGGTGGCAACGAAGTCGTCAGTGAGGACCAGCGCTCCAGCAGGACTGCGTCCGCTACTCTGCGTGGAGTAGTGGAAGGAGGAAAAGATCGGTCGATGCATCCCTAGTGGTCGCCGGAGGGAGGGGAATTACGGCGGAGACCGTTGCTCACGGTCGCGAGAGGAGCTCCGATGCATCGCCGCCGCTGGACCAGCTTCGCCATCGCCGGAGGAGAGAAGAGTTCCGAGGCGGGGGGAGTGGGGGAAGCTTGGACGAAGGGGAGCGGAGCAGAGCTAGGACGGAGGCCGAGGAGATCATGGACGACGGTGGCGAACCGCTTGGGGAGGGGCCCTCGCTCCGGTCACCGGAGGACGGAGCTCGGGAACGTCACACGAAGCGCCGCCGCCTCTCTGTTCGTGAGAGAGAGCGACACGAGGAAATCCTCCCGACCTCCGGACTAGGAAAACCTCACCCGGGAAAGGCCGACCCGATTTCCCTCCCCTCGCGGAGCACCAAATGAGTCCGTGGGGCTATCCGGGCCAGATTCGTCCGTGTTTTTTTCACCCGGGATCCCGGGCCTTTTCCTGGCTACCAAATGAGCCCTTAGAGGGAGCGTCTGACGAGGAAGATCGCGGGGAAGCCGAGGGACAGCTTGGAGCCGGGCCGTATGCGGAGGCCCGTCGCGAGGCTGGCTGTGTACAAGGTATGTTGAAACTGCTGGATTGGGAACACTCAAGAGGATGAGAACCATTATAAACAAAATTTTGATTGTGAGTGCGGATCCCTACGTTTTCGATACATATGTTTCACTATCAATCATAGAAGATTACATGTAAATTGGTGGAAGACCGCTTTTATGGAAAGCTAGGCAAACGACAGGGAAAGTTTCTCTCATACGGTGATAGGCTGGTCCTTATTAATTCTATTTAACGAGTATTCTAATGTTTATGATATTGATCCTTCAAATACTTAAAGGACCGAGGAAAAGATTATAATTCTATAGATTTATCTTTTAAGTAAGATCTATAGAATTATAGTCAAATGTATGACGATCTAATGAATGGACACTATAGATTTCTCTGTAAGTATTTATGGAGGCTCAAAGTGGCATTGGACACTAATACAAATCGGGTTCTAGATTCTAGATGCAGCCGAATGTTGACGGTTGCACGCGCTATCTCTAACCATTTCGAAAAATTCAAAAACGTCCTCCCTGCCGGATGAGCTCCATTAAGCTTATTCGGCCACTAGTTATCTATTACTGCATTAGCTATCTTACACTTGTTGGAAATCCTTGTGCTGATCAAGTTACAAAGGAGAGACGCGACTATGACTTACCTTGATTGATCTACCGGATGGCGTACGTGATCCATGATTCTGTTCCTCATGCCGATTCGCGAATTGACCACTCTTGAGATGGGCTGCTAGATTCAGTCTTTTGGATCGGGTCGTTATGACGGGGAGACATCAGCACAATGGAACGAACTAGGAGCCTATATGAGAATGATGGCCGGCGGAAGGGTGCGATTAGCTGAAGGGAACCCTTTCGGAAGGTCACCCCACGCAGGATGGTAAGCCACGTGGCGAACCGAGCAGGGCAGCAAAAGCAAAATTTGACACGACACATGTGCCTGCGCGCGCGTACGAGCCTCAGCCCCGCGACGCCCTGGCTTGCTCACTCCCGCACATACATCCCTGTACGAGGCCTCCGTGGGTGTACGTCGTGCGCTCGCTCGCCCATGCGTAGGAAGGCACGAAGCCCTGCGGCGTACGAAGCAGCTCGCTCGGGTTCGGCTGTACGATCTGTTGCATGCATCCTGTACGTTGAGGTAAAGCCCCCGCATGTGTAGTAGTAATTGAAGTGCATACATTATTAATAATTATTAGTATGACGACTTTACTTTGCAGAGTTTTAGACGCCTACGGCGTACAACTATACAGACATAGATTGTACAACTACATGTACATAGATTGTACAACCTACACAGACACATGTTGTACACAACTACACAGACACAGGTTGTACAACTATACAGAAACATATTGTACAACTAACAGGTTGTACAACTACACAGACATATGTTGTAGAACTACACAGAAACATGTTGTACAACTAATAGGTTGTACAAACTACACAGGACAGGGTGTACAACTACACAGAACACGAAGTATAAAAGTACACAGATAAATGTTTGTACAACTACACAGAAAACAAAGTACAAAGTACACCGAATAGAAAGTATAAAAGTACACAGAAGTGGGAGTACACAGTACACAAAACAGGATGTACATACTATGCATAACCGGGAGTACAAAAAAAAAGTTCGTCGAAACCTATCGACATGGGATCTAGTTTTGAAGATCTCGACGCGAGGAGCTCAAAAGTGAAAACGGTTCGTAATTTCGATAAACGGTTCTCAAGATATTTCGTTTTCAAAATTCGGATTTGAAAAATAAAAGGAAAAAAGGGAAACTGCATGCCCACGTACGCATGACCCTTCTCTCTCATACTCCCCCACTTTCAATTTAATTGTGACACTTGACAGACATGCAAACAACCAAAATTGAAACATGTGAGGAGAATCCGACACTTGTCACGACTAGAATGATTGTGGGGTTTTCTTTGCAAAGAGAATTTTTTTTCTAGTGATTCTCCTAGCGGAACAACACGGGCGAAGAGAGAAGTGGCCGGAACTCATCAGCAGGCTTGATCGGGATCAGGACAGTCGGAGGCGATACATAAACAGGCCGACTGGCCAACAGAACTAATAGTGGGCCTCAGCTCTCGTGGACATCGGAACTGGGGCCCCAAAATTTTGGCCAGACTGTCAGGTCTCCTAGGCCGCATGTGGCCGTCGAGGGGCTAAACAAGAACAACATGTGCCCAATTTCATCAAAACACTTGGCTTTCAATTCCCTTTGTCTCCCAAGCCTAGCTCGAAATGGAGAGATAGAAGAGTGGTGTCATGATCTCCGAAATACTGCAAACATGTGTGAGATGTTCACCAGCTAGCCCAGCTTGCATGCGATGGGCATCACTGAAAAAAAAAAGGCTCGTAGTGGCTATGTGCGTAGCTTATGTTGAGCTTATGGTGTGAAGTATTTATAGAGCAGCTGGGGCTTATATTCATTTCTCACGGCCTTGGGGTCAGTAAATACTTAACTACTCTACCTTGATTTTATAAGTTATAAATACCTTTGTGTGGTGCATATCTTATTCATGTTTTAGAAAAACAGTGAAGAATTAAACCTGTGGTGGTTCTCCTGGTGCCAGAATGGTTAGTTGTTTTGTAGCACTCTGCACTCTTATTTGGTTGCTTTGGCATTTCTTGTGGATGGTAAGCTTATAAATTTATGATGGCATTTGTTATCACCGATTAGCAATCTAGTGCTATTTGGATCTGTTGGAAAACAAGTCTCTAAGTTAACATAAAGTTGGATAATTAATTATGCAAACCACCATTTCTCTAGCCCTCGTTAGAAACAGTTATAGACTAATCTTTGTATCTAATATAACGAATTTAAGCTACAGTTAAATATTCTAAGCGTTGCCGACTTAATATGGGCAACAGTGCAAATCTTCGTCGCAATTGATGCCTTTAGAACAGCCGGAGTGAAGGTTCAACGAGTTGTTCAGCATCTTCCGGGGTAGAGGTTCAGAACAATATCTAGGGAAGACTGTTGGCCAACAAATAAACTTGATAGAATTAGTCGTTTGGAGTGTAGTTATGGTGCCCGATACGTTGTCCATGGATTTTAAGCCTACTGGGTCTCGATGACAAGACGGATCGGGTGCTCGGTTGTCTGCAACCAAGCATGCATGCTCTGATGGCCTATGACCGCCGCCACGACGTTGCAACCGCATGCGTCTTTGTGAGACCTTGACCCTGCCCGATGTATGCTCGGTCTCGGTGTCGCAATAACCCATGCTTTGGGCATAGGCGAGGACCATGACAAACTTCACCAACCTAACGTCCATTTTTTTGTCAGCACCATCGGGTACGAACACTAAGGCAAATCTACCACCACCATTACCGAGTTATTGACAGAGCGTGTACTCTAAAAGAGGCGTTTGAATAGTTTGTCTAAGATACGGAGGTGAAATTACTTTGTAATGGCTCATGTAAGAGTTTTAGATCGCTTAGTGCTAGTGGACGCGAAGAATAACAATGACATCCCATAAACTCGGCTTGCATTGGCAAGGTTCTTTTATCATGTCACGATGTCCACGTGAGAGAACCATGTATGTGTTCGGCTATTTGGGTGTGTATGCAACAGATGGGGAGAAGACAATGCTGCAGAGCTAGTACATTCTGCGAATTAGGTTTCCCGATGTACATGTAAAAACCGATCTGCACGACGACCATGAGCCTAGTGAATAGTACTTTGCAACAGTTTTCTGGAGAAATGCGGCGGCAACTTAGGCTGACTTAGTTTTTAGTGGTGCTCTTCGAATATTGAATCTCAGTTTTCTAGGTGGAAACTATTGGTCTCACCTTTATTAGTTGTACCTGGTAATGACAGACTTCTAGCTTTATCAGTGTTGAGGGTATTAAGATGAAATCCCTTGGCGTGACATCGGTGGTTAGATCGAGTTAAGATGGTGCCGATGCACTTTTTTCTTCACGTAAGTGTCACTTTTGTAGAACCTTTTTCGTACTCCGAGTATTGCCACTTCGAAGCTTGTTTTCATGTTGTTATGTGGGTATATATGTTCCTCTTTTTTCATATTATCAATTTTTATTTAGAAAAAATATGTGGCACACGAGTAATTTGTTTTGAGTTCCCATGCAGGTTCACTTGATCTTGGCCGATGCGACAAGTAGGTCATGGAGGAGAGACCAACTAAGGGAGCTTGAGAATTGAGTGTACTGGAGCGCATGGTGTTTGTGTTGGTTCTTCTCTTCTCGGTGCTGTGTGTGGTTTTTGTGTTGGTAGCTAGGTTGGCCGGGGTACATATGCATAGTTGTTGGCTGTCGCGTTCTTTGATGGTCGGGTATTATTGGGTTTGTATGTTGGTTTTTGACCGGTTATCTTAAATTAACCGGGCAACTCTCTTCTTTTTAGTTAATGTCTTGATGCGTAAGCCTCCGTTTAGAAGAAGAAAAAAAATGTACCGGGATGCACTAGCAAATGGTGTATAAGTTAAAAAAAAATCCCCAACTGAAGCTAGGATACTACACTATCGCATTAACTAAAGAGCCGGTTTGGTAAGTTTCTGGTTTAAGATTCCAAATCCATCCCTAGAAAGCTAGAACCGGTGCTCGTTCTCAAGGATTAAGTATCTTTGTCCACGCTGGTTAAGAACAAATAACACTTGGAAGGCTTTCAATTCTTTCATACTAAGAGAGAAACGTAGGAGACACTTGAGAGAGTACTATTCACTTTTTTAATAATACTAATAAGTCCATTGCTTTGCGTCGATCTTACATTTATAATTGTGTAACACACATTAAGCACCTAGTAAAAAACGACTGCTAACAGAACGTCCCACACAGTGAAGCATCCGTTCTTCTCCCTCGGGCTGAGACGACCTTCACATGTACGGCCTTGTCCTTTGTAGTTTGCACTCATTTTGCTTATGAGGAGGAAATTTCATTTGAGCAGTAGTTAACAGGCGCAGTATATTGAACTACATATTTCTGTTGGAAGAGTTCGAAGTAGAACACACGGAACACGCGATGCGCCACAGGCCATGTTCCATAATTCCCAGTTGCCTCCCAAGCCTACATATAGCCAGCTCTAATATGCATGGGGTGATCATGCAGTTGTAAGCATGCAAAAGTGTAGAATTATGAGATTATGCGAAATATTGAGTGATTTTTTTAACACCTCCTTTGTCTTTATTTTGTGAAGCATCAAATAATTTTTGTCTTAGTGAAAGAGTGGCATAATTACATAATCACAACCCACAAATCTTAATCCCACAACTTAATCACAACCCACAAGGATATCCAAAGACTAGGACAAAGCCCATCAGTGTATATACATTTAGCAACCATAAAACATGCATCTGATCTAAGTTCCCAGATCCGGCTAGAATTGAAGTAGTATTTAGAAAATACAGTAAACTGAAGCTAGTATTTTGCTAACCGGAGATGTGGCGAGCTGAGGCCGTCAGTTCAAGCACACATCACTTAATTATTTCCTTAGTGACAGGTTACGCAATACACGCGGTTTCGTCTCGTCACAAATGGCCAGTAAATCGGAATTAATTATGAAATTACGCAATACACGCGGTTTCCTTTAGACTAGTTACAATGGAGAGTATCATATGAGTATCATGCATATGATACTAGTCTATGTTACTATCTCCACAATGGGCCTCATGGGCGAGTATATAAAGGGGTACAGACTTGGAGGGTAAGAAGCCTCTCCTAGAGATAAGGTAGGAGCCGGGTTACAAATCCTAACCTACCAAATACATGTACGCTAATTATATCTCTAACAAAAAGCAAAGATAGTTGTTCACAGGTTCGGATATCAGTTTGCTAGTAGAACTTGCAATATATAGAGTGCAACTTGCCAATTATAGAGCTCCACTTGCACATACACGTGTTAGCTGGCATGGACGCATTAATTCTTGAATATCTTGTTACCTAGTAGAAATGTAGGCACACACTTCAGGTTTGATATGATATTAATTAACTGGGCTAATAACATCGAGATCTACAATGTAAATTCAGCATGTAAATTTCAAGAGCGGTACTAGCATAGATTTACTTACCGCTGCTCCCTCCATTCAGGTTTATCGGGCGCCATACAATTGATGCCTCTCTTACATGGCTCGTCCGCGTCCATCCCCTTCAGTAAGGATGGCAATGGGTAGGATAGAACAACACCATAACTATATTCGTATAGATAGCAGGTATAATTTTTTACTCATACATGTATGCACGGTATGAAACTTTATCTATACCCATACCCGACGGGTACCCATGCCCATCAGGTACCTAACGGGTATATCAAATATTACACAAAGTTTTTCACAATTTTACATGTATCGATAGCATAATTGGAAAAAAAAATCAATTATCCTAACTCATTAACAGATAGACGGGTACATAACAACTATCAAAATTTAGTAATCACAGTCTTATCCTTACAACTCATAAGTAAACAAGAATAGTATGAGTCGATCACATTACAAATTTAAGTCTATTTTTGTTTGTTAAGAAAATCATTTGACTACTACAGAGTATTGACCCCTTGCGCTATGCTATGGAGTTGCGGGGCTACATATGTTGGACCACCACAGGTAAGGCCCACATGAGTATAAATGGGTAGGTTATGGGTATACCCATGGGTACAAGTCTATACTTGTGCCGTACTGATTACTTAACGGCCGGGTAGGCTACCCGTGGGTAAAATTGCAATCCTTACCCTTCAGTTTCGCTGCGTGTAGGTGCATGGTGTGGCGCGATATGCTTTCACCGCCTGAAGCGAGACTCCTCATGGGATGCTTTGGAGCTGGACAAAAGAAATGAACGCGTTCTTTCTGTTGTTTTTTAATTTAGAGAACTTTTCAAATCTGATTTTTTTTAAGTTTGAATATTATTTGAATGTAGACAAAAATTGAAAAATTTAAGATTTTTTATATGAACAAATTTTGAATTTGAATAATTTAAAATGGAACAAAATTTCAATTTAATTGTTTTCAAAATATCATCACATTTTGAATTGGAACTTTTTCTGAATATGAAAAAAATTGAATAAGAGTTTTTTAAAATATACAAAATTTGAATTGGAACAGCTTTTTTATATGGAAAAATCTTGAATTGAAACAATTTTCGAATATGAACAAATTTGAAAAGTTTTTGAAAATAATATTAAGTTAAAAACAAGAAAAGATAAGAAAAATTAAAATTAAAAGAACCAAAAATAAAAGAAAAGGGAAAAAAGGGAAAAGAAAAAGAAAAAAAACATGGCCAAATGGGTCGGCCCGTCCGTGCTTGACCTTGCCAGCGAGACTTGCCCGATGTGTGGGTACTGCAGCTTCATGACGTCCCAAAACCTATACGCAGTGTGGACAGACTAAAGGCCGACACCTTGAAGGTGGATCGCACGGTGGTGGTTGTTGAACCCTCCCTTCTCCACTTTTGTGCTCTCGTGCACACAAAATAATCGGATGTCGCATCGCCGTCAAGCTGGTGAGCTCCATCACCATCTTTGTCAATAACAAGTGGTATGGAATTAGGATGGAAATCGAACCGAAACAGATTCCCAGGTTCCGCGCCACCCAACCCACCTGTCAATGCCAAGAAGTGCAAAAGGCATTGCAAAGGCAGACCCATCTATTCTACAAAATAGTGAGAAATGGAGATTTAATAATAAAAAAACTCATCGACTTAAGAAACTATGATCAAGTAGCTCATCTCGTATGTACATTAATGATGATGACAATGGTGACGATGTGGAAAAAGGCGGAGTCCAACACTGGGGACGAGAAAGGGGAGACCGAATGGAAGGAACAAGTCAAATGAGAATGTGTAGAAAATGTCCGAGGCAACGAGCGTGATAGGGAATATTGATGGGTTGATGAATTCAAGAAAGGAGATGGTGGGTCAAGCTATGCGGCTGAAGATTGAGTTGGCTGAGCAGAAGCAGTAAGGGTGGCAACAACTTAAAGGAAATGAATACAAGATGTTTGGTCGAAGAGAAGCACGAGGCAAAGTTTTAGGAGCATATGCTTCTTCTCAAGGAGAACCAGATGAGGAAACAGATCACTGCTGAGGAGAATCAGATCATGACGATATATCAAAATGGAATGGACGAGAAAGGGAGGCGTATTGGGAGATTGTATATATGTGCACAAATTTTGCAATCAAGAATAAGCTGGGTTGGGATGATGGAAGGTGGAGTTCCGGCCGGCTCCGAGGATGCCGATGGCGGCGGTGGCTAGCTTGCTGCATTCGATATACTCAAAGGGCCCCCATTCTGAACTTACTGTACATGACCCGCACACCAATTGCTAATGCATCACATTCCTTCCTTGCTACTGCTGCCGGAAAGTCGGCAGTTTCTCAGTGATCTTACTGCTCTGCCGTCGTGGAGTATGGAGAATGGCGCGGAAGGATGCGACATGGATGGAATAGGAGCCGGAGGATGCGCCGCAGATGAAAAAGAGGAGTCGGCCACCTCCGCCTGTGTGCGTCACGGAGGAGCGCTAGTTTTTCCAAATTATCGATGATAAATCAGCTTGGTGCCACTGCCACTGCCGAGGTACTCAAAGCTTCCTCGACGTGCACTGTAGTATTTCTCAAAGCTTGCACAACGCCTACCCTACGCGCATCTTCATTTCCCGTAGCCTCCCAATCCCAAGCTCGATCACTTGATGTCACCAGGTCCGCACCCATGCATAGCTGAAGAGGAGAGCTCGTGTGGTTGATTGGGTAAAACCTCTCGTCTGCCATTTGTTGAGCTGGGAGCATCCGACGGTTCTTTAGGTCCGGAAATAGAGTTCGCTACCTACCGATCCTCAGAGACTGCGGGCCGACTCGCAAGAGTCCCTGGTAGAACCAGAGTCACTCACAAGGCCAGCATGCCCCTTAGTTCCCCAATGCTTCCCAAGCCTAACCTGGATGGAGCGAGGAGACATTGACCAGCCGAAGTAACTTCACTTTCAAAGACAAAGATAGGAGATATTTATCACGTTCTGTTTGCCCGTGTCTAGCTTCTAAAGCTACCTGTTTGCAATTTTAGAGCTAGTTTGCTAGTTGCGTCCTACACTCCTACTACAAGCACTACCGTTCCCTTATATATCAAAGTTGCAAAATATTTGTTGACCTAAACCTACCTTCTCTTATATATGCACAAGGAAAATCAATGAGCAAAGGTACATCAGCATATTTAAGCTAGTACCCAACGAGCGTGCCTTCCATCTTTGGGTTCCATGCCCTACAGCTTAAACACACCGGACCAGTGCCCATTCGTTCTCCTCCAAACGTTTTTGCTGTATCCCTAAAAATTCCATTGCCAGCTTCCATGAAACCACCCACACATTTGGCATTCGTATTTCGCCAGCTTCCAAGGCTGCAGTTAATCAGTCGGCAATTCACAGCCGAAGTGACAAAACTCTGAACTTTCAAAATGCCGAGATGAATCATCCAAGGATTCTAAGTAAGGCGTGGACGATAAAGGCATATTCCGCTTCGTGCTCCGGAAGCACACTATGCACCTACTGCCGTCCTATTTTCAGAACCATTTCAATTTCGGAAAAAAATATCGTATGCATCATGTATCTGAACTTTTGTTTGAAACCATAAGGGTGTATTTAATTTTCGGATGGTAACAAAGGCGATCACAACTAGCCGTAGTCATTTTCTGCAACTATATCGATCCCCACCATGCTGTTGAATAGCTATACTTCATTTTGTTACAGGAACCTGATGCTCTGTAACACTACATATGCTAGCAGTTAAAAACATTGACTAAAAAAAATAGTGAGAAAATAGTTGATTAACTGTTGTCCCTGATTACTGAAAGGAAAACTATCTTGGATTGAGATAGTCACTCTGTATTTATAATCTCTGTCAAGACAATGCTTACAACTATGGCGATCACCACAATGCTGTTGGCTAGCTACACTTCATTTTGTTAGAGGAACCTCATGTTCTGTACAGTCGCTACCGCCTGTAGACCTGTCTAAATGGACTGTGGAGATTACCACCAGACTCTACGCTAGCTATACTGATGGCAGAAATCAGATGAACCCGGTTTTCAGTACGATCGCATAATCCCGCAGAGAATTCAAGATGAAAAGCAGGAGTCCCACGTAGAGCCAGGGCAACTCACACGAACAGCATGCGCCATAATTCCCCACTGCATCCCAAGCCTAACCTGAATCGACCAGTACCAACTCAGTATGGAAGACAAAGGACACTATCATGTTTTGTCGCACGTATGTATGACACTGGGTATTACAGCAAAGAGAAACTCGTAGGGTGTGTTTGGTTCAGTGGCTATGAAAAAGTGGTTGGGGGTAACCACAATCACGTGGTTGGTGATAACCATTTTTCTTGTTTGGTTGTATGGTTTGGTTAGCCAAGTTTTGTGTTTGGGTGAAGGGATAAAAAGTGGTTAGGGGTAGTCATGTTTATTTGATTTAATGTGTGGGGTGATATGGTAACCTCTCTGATTTGAGGTGTGGATCATAAGAATTTCCAAAATAGAATATGTGTGTACATCATGTTTCATTTAGACATGAACAAAGAAAATCATCGTAGCTACGAGATGGTGATTCTCGTAGTGCTTGCCACCTTAAAATCATCTCCTAGCATGTCACCTCGCAGAATCAACATTTACTAATTTATAACAGTCTTTGATAGCACTAATAGAAAACGTAATGGATGTATAATTGTCATCTTCAGACAGGTCCCATCAGTTAAATTGTTCAAATGCTTTAACACATAGTTCTCAGAATAATAATAACCAAAACAATTCCATAACTGATGTTGTTCTTGGCAGGCCAATGATAATTTGCTTCTAGCAATAAAGATCAAAGAAACAAATTCGCTTTAAGTTGCTTCCAGCAATAAATATTAACACATGCACACCTCTGATATAATTACGCAATGCTCGGCAGAAATATCTAGAAAAAAATTCGTTATATTTGATACCTTGGATGGGATGAGAAAAGAAACGAGGGAAACAGATAAGGGTTCGTCGTGTGGGTTTTTCTCTGTTTCAGAGGAAAGGTGAGCGACCGAAAAACTCTTCCACGAGTGATTTTAGCGAGGCCACCGTGGGTGGTTGGCCTCAACCACCACATTTTTGTCTAGCTAGCTTGTGTGAAACTACCCGTTTGCTTTATATATAGAGCAAGTTAGGTAACTAAGTCATACAAGCATTACCGCTCCCTTATATATCGGGTTGCAAAATATTTGATTACCGAAACCTTCCTTGAATAATCCAAAAGAGAACAGACGGGCGTGCCTTCATACATCTCGTCACCGTGATACACATCTTTTGGTTCCATACCACACACTGTATAAACCATCCCAATATAGAGATTTCATTGTCAACTTCAGTGCAAGCATTCACACTTTTGGCATGACTGATTGCCCTCTCGGTGTTTTAGTTAGCAGATCGGAAATTAACAATCGAATGGACAAAATATCTGAGTTTCCATAATGATATGTGAGGAAACATCGAAGGATCCCGAGTCACAAGTATTAGAAGCACATGCTCGAAATTAAACACTCTGAATCAACATGTTGTGATAGCGCAATGGATAGTCCTCCATCTTCATTTTCAAACTTTCAGTTTTATAGATGCCAGCTATGTTTTCTATACTAAATGTTGTCATTTTTATCTGTACAAGCGAGCGGTGTTCGAATAGTACGTCTAGGAAGTTATTTCTTTGAAAAAATAGGTCGTCAAATAAGTACTACTACAGTTAAAAATATTATTCTCGTTGAATATTTTCTTCATAGTAATCGGGGTTATTCTGCTTGTTGCCATTTTAGCATTTGTAAGCTTCGCTATTCATTTGATTCACGCAGCACTAAGCATGCTCCACTTGAATTTCTTGTGTACTAAAGACTAGCGTCTATATGTCATTGGGTTCTTCTGACCAATTATTTTCTTCCTAAATCACCGCAAGAATCGAACCAAGAGATTGTTGACACAAATAGGAATAAATGTTCTGCGGAAATGTTCGAGCAACCAAGAGCACCCGGGAGGACACAGTTTGATCGCCTGGCTTCGTGATATTTCCCTTAACATGAAGGCATAGCAAGTGACATGTGGGAAGCTTTCGACTAATAAATTTTGAAAATTTCAATCCTATGCCAGAGAGATCTCTATGCCAGAGTTGCGGGCAGTGAATAGGATTGGGTAAATACTTCTCCCCTGCATCGTCCAAGATACCATCTCAAGGAACACCAACATTACGAGTTTCGGGGGGCATGGATTAAGTCGACGAGGGAAAGAATTCCACTATGTCTCGGAACTCGGATACGTCCCAAGCAATGTCCCAACCGGAGATCACCTACTCGCTGTTTTCATCCAGCTTCAAGAAAGGCACTGAGGAGCAGGGGTACCTTGTAACAACGATCTTTTGGCCGACGAGAGCACCTGTACAACGATGAAGGAGGCACATCCAGGTAAAACTCGGCCTCACGCTTATTCTGCCATTTTTCTACTGTCGCCATCCAGTGAGACGAACACAGGTGGAGCTCGCGGATCCGAAAGCTCACCATGCCAAACTATCTACCGGAGAAATTCAGTTTGAAGCCACGGTACAAGAGCATCACACGCGTTTTAATTCCCAACTGTCTTCCAATCCTAATTAAGCATGAACTTGTGGAGCGAGAGAGTAGAGAGTGTGAGCGCATCATGGAAGCAAGATTAAGCCACGCGGAGAAGACTGATGAAGAAGCTCGTCCACAGGAATGCTCCTGTTTTTATACAGCTAGCCAGCTAGCTCCACCCGAATACCCGATGCCTGCATTACTGCCATGCCATTTAGGACCAACTTAGTGTCATTGGTGAGCATCGTCCTTCTGGGAAGTTGTAAATATTTGGTAAATCGAATTATCAATACTCCGCAGTAGGGTGGGAGATGTAAAGAGCCAGTACACAACTATCAAGTGTGCCCGCCTTCACCGATAGGACTGCTCGATGGCACCGACGTCGCGCCTGCCAAGACCATCGAGGTGGAGGATGAGGAGAAGAAGAAGGTGACCGTGCCGAATCTTGCGTACTCCGCCTGGATCGTCAAGGACCAACAGGTGATGGGGTGGATCCTCCAGACCCTCTCACCAGAGATACTCGCCAACATGTTCGAACACACCTCCACCGTGCAGGTCTGGAGCACGATCACCGCCATGTTTACCTCGGTCTCGAGGTCCAAGGTCACACACCTTCGCACGGCTCTGAACAAGACCAAGAAGAAGAAACACATGTCTGCAGCCGAGTACTTCACCACCATGAAGGGCTTCTGCTCCGAGCTCGCCGCCGCCGGCAAACCGATAGATGATGATGAGCTTATTGGTTACATTCTTAATGGACTTGATGGTTCATATAATGATGTTGTTGCTGTAGTGAATGGACAGCGAGGTACCACCCTTGATGATCTATTTGCTCAGATTGCTGCCCATGACATGGGTAGAGAGATGCTCTCCGATGAAGATGATGCCCTTCCAGCGCAAACCTTCACCTCCTCTGCCCACCTTGCTCGCGGTGGCAACGAGCAAGGACACTCGGGTGATCGAGGCCGCCGTGATGGCGGACGACGCGACGATGGTGGACCCTGGCGTCCACGTGATGATGGTGCCCGTGACGGAGGCCGCCACGGTGACGGCGGTCCCTGGCGTTCGCGGGATGATGGCGCTCGTGATGGAGGTCGCCGTGACAACGGTGGCCAGTGGCGTTCCCGTGATGGCAGTGGAGGACGCAATGATGGCCGCCGTGATGGCGGCAATGGAGGACGCCGTGATGATCGGCGTCGTGGTGATCGCGCTCCAACCCCGTACGTCAATGTTACTTGCCAAATTTGCAAGATCCACGGCCATCCAGCAAGCGACTGCTGGTGGCGCTATCAGGACCATGACGAGTCTGATGATGAAGATCGTGAAGAGAAGAATGCACGCCTCGCTTCCTACGGGGTTGATACCAACTGGTATCCCGACACCGGTGCTTCGAACCACATCACATTGGAATTGAGCAAGCTCTCCACCCACGACAAGTACAAGGGGCGTGATCGTGTCCACACTGCGGATGGAAACGGTATGCAAATAAGCAACATTGGTTATTCAACATTGTGCACCCCACATGCATCTTTTCATCTCAAAAACATCCTTCATGTTCCTAATGCCACTGCAAACCTCTTATCTGTTCATAAGCTTACACTTGATAATCATATATTCTTTGAATTTCACCCACATTCTTTTTGATAAAGGACCAGGAAACAAGGAGAATTCTGTTTAAAGGTCCATGCCATGGTGGTCTCTATCCGCTAGTGCCGTTTTCCACTGGGTCTTCCAAGCATGCTTCATTACAATAAAGCCGTCGTCATCCACCTGGCATCGTCGTCCAGGACATCCTTCATCCTTTGTGGTTCAGCAAGTTCTTAGAAGTAATAAATCTCCTATTCTCCTGAAATAAGCCCATACATTTGTGACTCTTGCCAGTTACTAAGAGCCACCAGCTGCCATATCCTGTGTCCACTAGTGTTTCCACTGTTCCACTGGAACAAGTGTTTCTGATGTATGGGGTCCAGCACCTGAGTCTGTTGGCAAATACTCTTATTATGTAAGATTTATCGATGATTTCAGCAAGTTTACCTGGATTTATTTGCTTAAGAAGCATTCTGAGGTGTATCAAGTTTTTCTTAATTTCCAGCAACTTGTTGAACGCAAATTTGATAGGAAAATTATTACCATGCAAACTGATTGGGGTGGTGAGTATGAAAAACTGAATAGCTTTTTCCAAAAGATAGGTATTTCGCATCATGTTTCTTGTCCCATGCCCACCAACAATATGGTTCCGCTGAACGCAAACATCGCCACATTGTTGAAGTTGGTCTTGCATTGCTTGCCAACGCCTCTATGCCCTTAAGTTTTGGGACGAAGCTTTTCTCACTGCCACCTTCTCATAAACATGCTTCCTAGCAAAGTCATAAATATGGATACACCTATTGAGCGTCTTCTTCATACCAAGCCGAACTATGAGTCTCTTAGAGTGTTTGGATGTGCCTGTTGGCCAATCTACGTCCCTATAACAAAAGAAAACTTGCCTTTCGTTCCACACGTTGTGTGTTTTTGGGCTATAGTCCACGCCACAAAGGAGTCAAATGTTTAGAAGTTTCATCTGGACGAATTTATATCTCACGTGATGTTGTGTTTGATGAAAGTGTTTTTCCTTTTGCCTCACTTCATCCTAATGCTGGTGCTCGTCTTCGCAAAGACATTCTTCTTTTGCCTTCTTCCACTACATCAAATGTTGGGGATGCACATGTTGAAACTATATGGATTTGCATATTATACCTGTTGTTACTAATGATCATGATGTAGAATATGAAGTGCAAACTGATGCGGAGCCACAGCAGCAAGAAACAGAAAAAATCTGATGAAAACCGTGCTGAAACGGTGTTAAACAGGCCAAGAAACGACACAGGTCGTGGTATACGTCGCGATTCCGAGGAGGATTGATCCGCGCTGATCCCGTGCAGATTCTCCTGGCGCAGGTGGTCACGTCGATCCCGAGGACGCATCTGTCGCCGCCTCGGATTGGCCTTCGCCTTCCACACCCACGCGGTCCTCGTCCGTGCACGGACCGCGGCCTCCTCGCCTGCATGCAACGACTCCGCTGCTGCCACGTCTTGCAGGTGGACACGCTCCAGGACCCCGTCCCGGTACCGCTCCGGACCCCGCCGCGGTCGCCATCACCGGTCCCATCCGACGACGAATCTGCGGGCGACACGTCGCCGCAGTCTCCAGCGCACGAGCCTTCTCCTGCGCATGCAGACACGGACGCGGTGGAATCTTCTCCCGCCACTGATGATGCTCATGATGATGTCCATGATGATGCTGCTGCCAGCCCCAGCGGATCCTCTGTGCAGGAATCTGCTGCAGTTCTCCTGCGCCAACACCATCTCCACCGCCTCCTGAACCTCGTACCCGACTTCAAAAAGGTATACGCCAGCCCAGAAAATTACTGATGGTACTGTTCGGTGGTGCTAGTTTACATCTACAGATGAACCACGTACACTCTCGGAAGCTCTTGAAGATGATCGTTGGCGCAAGGCGATGGAAGAGGAATACAATGCTCTCATAGAAAATAAAACATGGCATCTAGTTCCTCCACATCACACAAAAAATCTCATTGAGTGCAAATGGGTATATCGTATTAAAAGGCATGCAGATGGTACTGTTGACAGGTATAAAGCACGTCTGGTTGCGAAAGGATTTAAACAAAGGTATGGAATAGATTATGAGGATACCTTCAGTCCTGTGGTAAAAGCAGCAACTATTCGTATTGTTTGTCTGTTGCTGTGTCCAGAGGATGGAGCTTGCGACAGTTAGATGTCAAGAACGCGTTTTTGCATGGCGTTCTGGAAGAGGAAGTTACATGAAACAACCCCAGGTTTTGAAAATCCTCAAGCTCCACATCACATTTGTAAACTTGATAAAGCCTTGTATGGTCTCAAGCAGGCCCCTCGAGCATGGTACTCTAGACTCAGCACCAAGTTGCGACAGCTTGGTTTTTCTCCCTCCAAGGCCGATACCTCACTTTTCCTTTATGATAAATCTGGTATTATGATATTTGTTCTAATCTATGTGGATGATATTATAGTCACAAGTTCATCAGATCAGGCCATTCTGCTCTTCTCGTGATTTAAATGATGATTTTGCTCTCAAGGACTTGGGAGATTTACACTTCTTCTTGGGTATTGAAGTAAAGAAGACGCAGTCTGGTTTATTGCTTACACAGGAAAAATATGCTACAGAGATACTTGCTAAAGTTGGTATGACAAAGTGCACACCCTGTCCTACACCTTTATCTACTACTGAAAAATTGTCTTTATCTGCTGGGACTCCTCTTGGTCCTAAGGATAGTACCCACTACAGGAGTATTGTAGGTGCTTTACAGTATTTGACATTGACACGGCCTGATATTGCCTTTTCTGTAAACAAAGTTTGTCAATATCTACATGCCCTACAAGTGCTCATTGGACAGCTGCAAAACGGATTTTACGTTATGTTCAGGTACGTTGCATGTTGGACTTACATTTCAGAAGTCTCATCCACTCTTTTGAGTGCCTTTTCAGATGCAGATTGGGCAAGTTGTCTTGATGATAGAAGATCAACTGGAGGTTTTGCTATATTTATAGGACCGAACCTGGTTTCCTGGTGTGCACGCAAACAGAAAACAGTGTCAAGATCAAGTACTGAAGCTGAGTATAAGTCTCTTGCCAATGCTACAGCTGAGCTGATATGGGTTGAAGCTGTTCTGAATGAACTTGGTGTTAAACTGAAGGAAAAACCGTGTTATGGTGTGACAACTTGGAGCTACATACTTGTCTGCTAATCCAATGTTTCATGCTAGGACTAAGCATATTGAAATTGATTATCATTTTGTTCGTGAAAGAGTTGCAGAGAAATTGCTTGACATTAAGTTTATCTCCAGCAAAGATCAAGTTGCAGATGGATTCACAAAGGTCTTACCAGTCAAGAGCTTACATGAGTTTATGCGTAATCTCAACCTCTCCGAAGGTTGTGATTAAGGGGGGATTTTAGACTTGTAATACGGTACCTAAATATGATGTATACGTATAGAGTATGGAGTAGTACTCCACCTCATATACGCCCTATTGTACTGCCACGCCAGGGGCTCTTCCTGGCTCATATAACACGCAACCGATCGACCCTGCTGGGCAACGATGGTTCCTCCGATTCACACGGTAAACAAGGTAGACGGCGTGGGTCTACGGGTCAGGGTTCGGCTGTTGTCGGAGCGAGGAGTTGCTAGAATCCTTCTGAATCTTGCATCGTGTCATAATACACGTATACAGTTGTGGTGGGAGGTGTAAAGATCCAATACAAAACTCTCAAGTATGAGCACGTCCACAGACAGGGGTACCCCAAAAGAAGGTTCTGCAGTTAGATTATGAAACTCCCACGTCGAAGCCACCAGAGGGAATCTATGAGAACTCGTGCTCAAATGTGGTTTTCCACGTTTCTATGGTCTACCCTAACACAACCAAGAAGAAAGATCCATTGATCTACCCCTTTCGACCTCAGTAAAACGGGTAGACGACACGAGACCCACATAAGTACGGATCGACACCGATGATGGATCAATGCAACGGTGCCATCAATGCGTTGTTTAGGCAAGTGCACACCAGAAAGGTCACCAGCAACATGCCGCGGAGAATCGGGGTAGGGGGCTTTTAAGCAGCTCTAGGACAAGCTCATGCGACGAAGCTGGCTCCACAAATCCACAACAGTATTGGAGGGTTGTGTCGTGTGAACGAGGCTGGTGGCGCGGTCGCGGAGCCTGCTAGAGTTAGGTCTTGGGAGAAGGACGAGGTCGGGAGAGGTGGGAGAAGGATCCACACGACCATTATGGTACGAAGAAATCGTATTGAATCTTTTGTGCTGAATGTTGTGCTCACTAATAATTTGCCACCAAAAAATCGTGACCTACGAGCAATAGTGTATCTGGTGCATAGCGCGAGCTAGCAGTGGACAACAGTTCTGATGGTGAAGGGGGCACGACCTTGACCAAGTTTTTTGGCTGTAGGTGTTCACGCCTGCGCCTCTACTAAGCCATTACTTCGATCATATATTTTTGTTTTAAAATTTAAATACGAATTAGACAACAGCCATGACCGCACTTTCAAATCAGTGAGAATAATGCATCGGTGATTAAAGTAGCCTCTAAATAAAGAGGCTATTACAATATATGTGGACTTTTGATTGCGTTGACTAGTGCATTAATCTTGACATGGTATGAGAGCAGAAGGTTTAAAGTTCAAGTCCTGCATTTCACAGTTTATCCAAAAATTGTGTCTAACATTTCCATCAGTTTGGACTTCTATGTCCTTCGGGTTGGGGATACGTTCTCTAAGACATGCTGCTAGTTTTCTTATTGTTTGTTCTCACTTTGGCTTCCGAAGAGTCGCCTCCATTGTGTAAGAGAACTCAGAGACAGGTTATAAAGCGCCTCGTGGTGCTTCTCATCTCATGGACCCATTGGTATTTACTAGTTGAAATCGGCGCGACGACACGCCGCGCCCTTTGTGATAAATTTAATGTCTTGTATGTTTTTTGTTTTTATTTTAATAGATAATATACTTTGTATTTAGAGAAAATATGTCTAGGTCATTTTTAAATATTTGCTATTTTAAATTGTTCAAATATGTATTAATTTTGACATAAATTGATTGGATTTAGTTTTCTGAACATTTTTATATGTTGAACACATTTTTTTTTGGTAAACAGATAAAAAGTTATTGATTTTACAATATTAATTATTTTTTGGAATTCTTTTAAATAAGTTGGTCCTACATGTCAGATTTTAGTAATTCCCAAAACCATTTCTAAATGTAATGTTTTGTATTTTTTTTTTTTTGTTATAATGGATAAATGGATAACATTCTTTGAAATTAGAGAAAATGTGTTTAGGTTTTTTTTAATATTTACAAATTTGAATTGTTCAAACATGTATTAATTTTGACATAAACTGATTGGATTTAATTTTCTGAACATTTTGATATATTAAACATATTTTTTTGGTGAACAGATAAAAAGTTAGTGATTTTATAATGTTAAATATTTTTCTGGAACTCTTTTAAGCAAGCTGGCCCCACATGTCAGAGTTTTTTAATTTACAAAACCATTTGCGAGAAGAATAAAGGCTGACAGAATTTTGACATAAACTGATTGGATTTAATTTTCTGAACATTTTGATATATTAAACATATTTTTCTGGTAAACAGATAAAAAGTTAGTGATTTTATAATGTTAATTATTTTTCTGGAATTCTATTAAGCAAGCTGGCCTCACATGTCAGAGTTTTTTTAATTTACAAAACCATTTGCGAAAAGAATAAAGGCGGACAGGGTGGTCCCACCGTGGTAGCTTGCTGACGTCAGCAATGGCAGCACGGTTCTGGTGTTGTTGAACGCGGGATCGAATCGGCAGTTTGAGCGCGGGAGGGGTCGCGCGAGCTAGCGCGGTGGACGCGCGCTGCCGAAAGTTGCCAACGGTGCCGGAAAGTTGCTCGAAACCCGGCGACCGGACCTGAGGAAGAACGTGCGATTCGCCAGCTTTAGGCTATCCCAGCTCGTGAAACTCCATGGTGAGGAAGAGTGGAGAACGGCGGAGCTTTTGGCTTCTTCGGTTCACCCTGGGGAGGCCGGAGACGGCGGCGCCGCGGCGGCGGCCGTGCGGCTAGGGTTCCGCCCAGAGGAAGGAGAAGAGCACGGGGAGGAGATGTGAGGGACGGTTTTGCAGTTAGGTCCTCATTATTTTTTGGTATTTGCAAAGAAATCCGATGGAGCGTGGAGTTGTGGTCTGCGGAGATATTTTCGGAAAACTTGAGGACTTCCGTGTAAAAATGCCACGGGGATCGTCCGTGTGGACCGTTGGATGTGAGATCGACGGCGTGGAAGCGTTTGCACTGTAGCTTAAGGCCACGCTACAGTAGCTGGAGGGATCTCGGCGCGGCATCTTCAGCTGCCTTTATATATAGTAAGAAGATAAGATGTTCAATGTACAGAAAATGACCAACACTGTGATCCTATATACGTAGGGATCGAAGTGGCTAGTGGGGAAAGAACCAGAACGTGGATTTCAACAGGTCCACAATGAAGTGACGAGTCTGCCGTTCTACACGATGGAGCAGCAGTCAACACAAGCACTTCATGGAATTGCAAAGTTTTTCCAAATGCAGCCCGTAATAGAACAGATGGTACACCCGGCGACACAAGGATATTGTGTCTAAGTCCTGGTTGGCTCCAAAGCCTAGCTAGCTATTGTTTCAACATTTGTGGATGGATAAAAACTAATACGATGGATTTGCTACCAACGTTTCACTTAGAAGAAAAGCTCCTAGCTAGGAGCTTCAGCTACCCCCGAAACAATACTGCATTGTTTGCAATTTATAGAGGTACATCTTGCGAATAATAGAGCTCAGTCCCACGCAGATACACGCAATAACTGTCTGCCCTCATGTTAAGTCTTGCATACAGAATATCAGCTCACGGTGTTAACCAAAAATTTATATTCCATTACCTAAAAACTGATGCAGCCAGCGGATCTGCTAAAGGCTAAGGGAGAATCTACAGCTCCCTCGCAAACAGCACCCTACTTATCTTTGTTCTCCTCCGATTCCTGCTCGTATCGGCGTTTGAACTTTGCGACCTGTCCCAGGCTTTGGGCCATCTGGCGCTTCGCCCTCATGTGGTACACTTTGCCCGTATGGTTCACCTTGGTCATCATGATGTTAATCAGCCTGCCACTCTGCGTCACGTATGAGATCCACTGCATCTGAGGGTGTAGTCCCTTCCTCATCCTTCCAACCTGCAATCAGGGTGCAACGACATCAGCCAGGTATCTATTATCCTGTTTCCAGATGCTAACCATAAAAGAAACATCCATTTCCTCAACATACACACACATAGGTTATGAAGCCATGATCATCATTGACCAAGATTAATGTAGAACCTTGCCATTATTAGTCCCTCATAACAATATTAAAAAAAACTGAGTACAGTATGAGCAATACATCGTTGAAATGTTCTGTTACACGATTGCTACAGAATTATAAACGTACTTTAAGTGCTTGACTCTTCATGGTCAGTTTTGGCAACTAGAACATTCAGTCATACAAGAGAAGGTAGCATGGTATGCAACCAGACATAGAAGCAAAAGATACAACACTTAAGCATCATTAAATTGATAGGCTGATAGTGCAAAGTCGAGGTTACTTGAACTGCAAAAAACGTACAACACTATTGCTTACTGATAGGGGTGGGAAACGAATCTGATAGTACTCCCCGCTTTCTTTCACATAGCTCCGAATAGAGAATGCATGCGAATATGGATCATATCATATACAGATTTGATGTTTACTGAGTGTGAATATTGGAAGTTCACTCAATTTGGTACAAATATGGATATCTACAACTTCAAGGACAGATATCGAAAACAAAGAACTAGATAACAGTTCTGTCTATGAAAGGTTGTAGTGTGTGCTACGAAGCAAGTATTTTGCAGCATGGATATCAAGAGGTGGAGGTCTGGCTCAGCTCCGTGACTATCTTTCCGAGCTTCCTTTGTTGTATCTTAGTGCCAACCTCTCTTTTTCCAGCTGCTTCTATGCATGATTGAAAATGTAACGAAATTGCAGTCATTAGGGGTATAGCTTTTTGCCTTACGGACTGCTCTCGGTGTGAATGTTTTGACGCTTCTGGCGCTTCTGAGAGCATTGATAAGAATAGTGGCCTTCTTCACGGCAATTGTAACATATCAACACTTGTGTTGATACGTTGTCTACTGTAACCAAAGGACTAGGCTTGTCGATGGTCAATACTTGATTTTTTAAGGGACAGCTCTTGGCCCGATGCCCTTCCTCACCACAGCTAAAACATTTAACTTTCAATGCCGGTTTCACTTCTGATGAATGTTTAGCAGTACTTGGGTCCTGTTCTTCTAATTCTTTGCACAGGTTTGGAAATGCAGGTATTGTGCTGGTCGCTTCTAACTCTCTGGACAGGTTGGTGGATGTATCTCCGGACTTTTGAGGACAGTGATTGGCATAGTGACCTTCTTCATGGCATTTCAAGCATATCATCTTCAATGCTGGTGTTGTTGCATTGCCTGTTTTAGCGATGGGATTAGACTTGCTAGGGGTCAGTACCTTTGGTTTTTTTATTTTGAAACCTGGTTTTGAGGGACAACAATGGAATAGTGGCCTTCATCACCACAGCTGTAACATTTACCTGCTGTTATTGGCTTTTTCCCTGCTGATTTTTTAGCAGATCTAGGTTTACATACTTGTGATCCCGTGGAAGGATTAGCAAGTGAAGGTGATACTGTGGAAGGATTGGCAGGTGTAGGTGATCGTGTGGAAGGCTTGGCAGGTGTAGACAATGTGCTGCCTTGTTTAGATAGTGCAAGTCGCAGAGCAGCTTGGAAGTTCTCTCTCTGATCCTTACACACTGTGGTCAATACTGAATTCAAGGGGCACTGAGCAAGATAATGATCCTGACATTCACAAAATGGGCATGTAACATTTCTCATTCCACACTCTCCATGCTGATGATATTTATCACAACTTGAACAAGTTAGACCATGTGCACTAGCACTATGCCCTATTTCTCCACAGCGGGTGCAAGCACGATTTTCGGACTTGTTCTGCTGGCAACACCACAAACGACAGTGGCCTCTTTTGCTACAGAGTGTGCAGATGACTTTGTCCTCCTGATCCTTCATAGGGCAGTCACAACTGTAATGTCCTTCCTCGCCGCAAACCAAACAGGTGATTGTCCCATCCAGTTGGTCCTGATGACATATACTTTCTACAGTTTGTTGGTATGAGTTTAATACCAGAAACGATTGATCTTCTGAAACAAGGAGTTTTTCTTGTGTGAAAACGGAACTCCCTGGCAAGGGAGTGAGTGAACCATTCCATTGACCTTGATTGCTACAGCCATAGCTTGTGATGTGCTTTCTTGTACTTTCTTCACATCGATTTTCAAGTTGGTTACTGCGAAAGTGGGAGTTGAGGTCTGTGGTTGTCTTCCACTTTCTTTTTGACCTGATTTCCTGACCTTTGTCATATGATCCGTTGGCTGCCATTTGAATTGTTTCTGACCAGGGACAATAGAGAAGAGGGCAAGGTATGAGGCAAGGAAGAATATAGTTTGAGGAGCACCATAAATGCTATTCTAGATGCTACTGAATGCCACTGTATAGATGCAGCAGAATATAACTGAAACAGCCAACCGGTCTCCACTAATGTACATGCATAAGGCCAAATACCCCCAACGAAACACCAATGTTTGGGCAGAACTATCCAAATTCTTCTATTGCCCCAAAACACATGAAAGGAAACTACTGAAAACAAAATATCCCTTTTTTTTAAACGTAAACCACAGAGCCAGCTCACGACACATGAAAAGGCTGCAATCTGATTCCTTGCCCGATGTTAAAATCCAACATCTCAACTGAGGACTAATCAGTTTGCTCATGAGATTGCAAAAATAGGTAGAGAATGTAGTGTGGGTGTGTTGTGTACGGTATGTAAGATGGTGTTTCTTCATGCGTGTCGGACATGCTGCTACGAGATTGTAACAACATAATTTTGTGATGTACAAAGGGTAAGAAAGCTCTCCCCATTCAGAAGAAAAAGACTAAACGACTCGATGCTTGACCTGCAGATAATTGCTCCTCTTTTGCTGCCGGAAAGCTACTGCCAAATTGGTTAATGAACTATCTGATCCGATATGCATTAAAATCGCAGAGCTGACTTATGTTCAGCCAAGAGGCTTCAGTTGGACAGCTCTTTAGGCAGCAATTCACGGTTTAAACCGAGCGCATGCACTAGATCATTGTTGTTTTAACCTAACCGCACGCACCAAATCGAGCCCCCAAAATGTTTCAGATTTGGTTCGCTGCGCCAAATCACCTAGTGTGACGAGATAATCGATGTAACGGAAGGGGAATGGATCTAGAGGAGATCAGATCCACGGTGAGATGGGGGCGTAAGCGTACCTTACAGGGGTGAGCGGCGGGGGAGGATCTGCGGCAGTGGACAGCCGGATGAGGGGCACTCGGCGGTGGCGAGGATAGGGAGCCGGAGAGGATGCAGCAAGCTCGGGCGGCGTACGAGGACCAAGCGGCAGTGGCGGCGGCGGCGGCGGCGGGGAGAGTTAGAGCGACCGAGCGAAGTGGGGCTATCTCGGAGCCGATAGGAAGAAAACCACCTCCACGTCTCCACCCCCGTCGCCACCGTTAAGCTATGATGAAAACAGAAATCCTGAGCCCCTTTATATTTTTTACTGTATTTAGGAACCAAAACCTTGTCACCGTTGAGCTATGAAAACAAAAATACCGGTAACACACACAATACATTTCCGAATTTTCCTTATCTCGCATGTTTGGACCGGCCCCAAAGTGGGTTTCGATTGAAATCACGCTAGATAAGGTGGCACAGAAATATTTGCTAGGTCGTCGATCCAACTTTGTTACGTGCGTACATCGTGCCATAGCATTAGTATTTTCATCAATCTTTTCCTTACCACGCCACTAGATGTTGTGGACGGTAAATATTGAAAGCCTGGGGCGGAGGCACGTGGAAGATAATGTTTGAGCGGCACACCCGGTGAGACCCTTGGCCTAGTGGGTGGCTTGCTTACATGAGCTCACATGGTATCTAATTTTGATGTTCCCGTTGCCTCCTAAACCTAATACTAAGACTGAAACTTTTCTTGTGCGATCAACTTTGTCTCCGGGCAACACCATGCGTGGACATATGAAACATAAGAATACAACCATGCAATGAGCTTGATTATATAGTAGTATGGTGTACAAGAGTAATGGTACCGTGGTACCTACGTATTTATTGATCCACGTGAACATGTTTGTCCATACAATTTGAAACGCGCAACATCATGTCAATAGTTGTATTGTACGTGGTTATTATATGAGATAAGCGCACCATTGGTCAGTAAACTTTTTTGAATGAGTATTTTGGTCGATGAACTTGCGAGCTGTTGTGCACTAGTCACGTAGCTAGGGCCTATTATTTTTGTCTGGACTCAATTAGGCTGACTTAAAGGGCTATCGAAGGCGCGTGCGGAGATGCTCTCACATGGCTTTGCTCCTGGCCGACGAAGAATCCTGGAGGTGTTTTAGGCCTTTCACTCGAAACGCGGGTGTGCATAAAAGACAACGACTCAGTCGTCTCGCCTCGTAATCATACAACAATCACCTTCTTTCTTGCGGAAAATTGTTCCTCAATCATCGTTGAACTAGGAAAACAACAATTTCGGTAACACACAAAAATACATTTCTAGATTTTCCAATAGCCAGTGCAAATATGTATTTATATTGCGCAGTATTTATATTGCGCATGAGTTCATCATATGCTCTCCTTATTCAATTTCACTACATCGTTTGAACTTAAGAAAAATATGTGATTTTACAATTGTGTATGTAGTGTGAAGGCCTATTTTCCTTATCTCGCATGTTTTGACCGGCCCTCCGCACTTGCTTTGTTTTAAAATCAAGCTAGATAAAATCTACACCTAGAGGCGGCTCAGTGGGTTTTCTGGTGGGTCGTCATTCCTATGGTGTTATGTGTGTACAGCTTGTCGTAGCATTAGTAATACCATCGACCTTTCCCTTACCGCACCACTCGACATCGTGGACGGTAAGGATTGAAAGCCTATGGCGGAGGCACGTCGGAGAGACAGTTTGAGCGGCACACTAGGCAAGACTGGTGGTCTAGTGGGTGGCTTGCTTACTTTAAGGCATGTGTGTTGTGTACTTTTGATGTTCATGCTGCCTCCTAAACCGAAGTCTAGGACTGAAAATGTTCTTGTGCGATCAACTTGGGTCTCCAAGTGATATCATGTCAACATATGAAACATAAGAACACAAGCATGCAATGAGTTTTATTATATAGTAGTATTGCGTACGATAGTAATGGTACCATGACGCCTATGTATTTATTGGCTCATGTCGACATGTGTGTCTACACAACTTAGAATGCACAAAATCATGACAAAAGTTGTATCTTACGTAGTTATTATGAGATTAACGCATAGTTGGTCACTATTTTTTTTAATGAGTACTTTGGTCATTGAACTTGCGATATGTTGTGCACTGGTCACGTAGCTCCCAATAGATGAGTAAACTGGTCATAATCGTGACATAGGTGAAAAATGAGGGTGATGTGGCCTGTTGGCTGGCTGTTGACTGGCGACTATGACCTTTCTTATTTCAAAAGCAAGCTTATATCAAATTGTAAAATCACATTTGTTTATTTCCCTCTCCATTTCACCCACTGACGAGCAGCCCGGTCCTCGAGAGGGCGAGCTTGCTGGCACTTCTACTGTGGCGCGTCCTCATCAACTCCACTCCTCCTGCACGCCTCCATTGTACTCCCCCTTCTGCAGTTCCCGGCTGCACTTCCTCGGCTCCCCAACTATTTGTGCTTCGATATATCGGCCTATATGGTCTCCCACCATGCCTTCAATATTTAAAGTGCCTGCTATCGTTGCACTATGGACTCACGGGGTAGTGATAATGTCGAACAAGGTTAAGCATGAAATGTGCATAGAAGAGCTAGTAAGCGAAGCCGTATGTGTACAAAGATACATTGTTATCAAGTGCTGCAACCTGTTCACGACATGTTTGTACACCTTGAATTCCCAGTGCCTTCCAAGCCGAACCCACAAAGAAGCAAGATGATATACAGCCAGAGCATGTTTGAGCCACAGTAGAGAAGTGTCGTGGTGGGATCACGCAGATGCCTAGAGGTAGGCTTAGTTTGGGGCCGAACGTACGCTTGAGGATTCGGGGAGGGATTGCGCGATGGCGTCGCACACGAAGAACACTGCAAACACAAAGATCTACCCTGCTTCGGGGCCCTCGTGAGGAGGTAAAACCCCTACTGCAGCATCTATCCTACTTTGGTGTATTTCCCTCTGTATATGCGGTGCGTACAAATGCTCCTCGAGCTGGATACCTCTAAGTGCCTCTAAGTATGCCTCTAATCACTGCTAATTAAGCTGCTAATCTCCAGAGAGGAGAGATCCCGCGGGGGGAAATGAGCCCAGGGGCCTCTTGTCCGTCTCCCCTTGCCTCTCCCCCTGGTGCTCTTTATATAGAGAGAGCCCAGGGGACATGCAGGGGACAAGGGGACACAGTACACTGTTCACTGTAGCTGACTTGACCAATGGGGTCTTGTCACACTGTTCACGCGTCACTGTAGTTGTACTGTTGTCACATCAGTGGCACTGTAGCCACGCTGCCTGTGTCATCGTCTTTGTCCTCTAGCGTCTGTCTCCTGGATCTTCGGGACCATGGCAGAGGTATCTGTACTTGACGAGGTAGCAACCGGGATGTCGGTGTAGAGGTGATGCCGGTGTAAAGGTAACAGCTGAGGTAGGCCAACCGAAGTAACTTGTCCGAGGTACCAGCGTCGATCTGCCCACAGGCCGGAACTGGGAGCGAGGTGAGGCCCGTCCGAGACTGCTGCAGCATGGCCCACGCGGGATGCACTCAATGCCCAGCCGAGTCTGCCCAGCCGAGGTGGCAGTGTCGGCCCGGCCATCCGAGGTAAAGGCGAGGTGAATTGCGATGGCAGACGCCGGTCCGATGGTGGATCAGCTCGGAGGGACTTCGGTCCGCTGGAGAGAAATAAATCCCGGCCCAGCCGAGTCAAGAGAGGTCGGCCCAGCCGAGTTCAGTGGATGACTTGGCCCACCGAGATAGGGATACCTCGGCCTGCCTGGAGCCGCGAGGCTTCAGCCCACCGGAGCCTGGAGTACGCTCGGCCTGGCCCGAGACTGGGAAGAGCTCGGTCTGGGGAACTTAGCCCACCCGAGGTAATCCAGTTCGGCCTGCTCCCAGGTGCCACTAACTCGGACCGATCCGAGTTTGGAGAAGATTCGGCCCTGCCGAGCTGGGCAAGACTGGACCATCCGAGGCTGGCTGAAGCTCGGCCCGCCCGAGGCTGGCAACCCGACACAGGCCAATGCCGTCCCAGTGTAGAGCAAACTCGGACTGAACGGTGCTAAACTCGGCCCAGGCTGCCTCTTTAACCTTTCTCTTTACCGTTAACTCATTTACTCCTGCTTTTACCTCTTTTATTACCTCAACCAGCTCATAACTTTGGGGTACCGGGGATTACATCCCCGACATTAGTCCCCGAGGCTGCGGGGGACTCGCAGAGTCGCGCGTAGACTTACAAAAACAAACAACTGTACCAGAAACTTCCTGCACCGTACAGCCTTGCCTTTCAGGCCAAATGCGACATCCGGTTGACCGAGCTCACCCGAATAAACAACGAGATGGACAATTTGTACTGGAAATATTTGCCTGAATGGTCACCATTATATGCCGGTTCTTAGCCCTCCTGGCTTTTACCGAACTCGGATGCCACCAGCGTCGGCTAGCCCTCCTGGCTTTTACCGAACTGGGATGCCGCCAGCGTCGGTTAGCCCTCCTGGCTTTCACCGAATTGGGATGCCGCCAGCGTCGGTTAGCCCTCCTGGCTTTCACCGAATTGGGATGCCGCCAGCGTCGGTTAGCCCTCCTGGCTTTCACCGAATTGGGATGCCGCCAGCGTCGGTTAGCCCTCCTGGCTTTCACCGAATTGGGATGCCGCCAGCATCGGTTAGCCCTCCTGGCTTTCACCGAATTGGGATGCCGCCAGCGTCGGTTAGCCCTCCTGGCTTTCACCGAATTGGGATGCTGCCAGCGTCGGTTAGCCCTCCTGGCTTTCACCGAATTGGGATGCCGCCAGCGTCGGTTAGCCCTCCTGGCTTTTACCGAATTGGGATGCCGCCAGCGTTGGTTAGACCGTCGTAAACCTGCAAGTATGTGTCTCATATGTCTCTGTATCTCGGCCTCTCTAGGCATATCACATATGTGTCGGTATCTCGGATGTCCGGTAGCCACTTTGGGCGCTTACCGACATCAATGTCTCCAGCCTCTGCTGGTGTGACATAAGCATATCTCGAATGCCGGTCTTAGCCACTCCGGGCGTATACCGACATAGATGTCTCCAGCCACTGCTGGTTTGACATAACCATGTCTCGAATGCCGGTTTTAGCCACTCCGGGCGTATACCGACATAGATGTCTCCAGCCACTGCTGGTTTGACATAAGCATATCTCGAATGCCGGTTTTAGCCATTTCGGGCGTATACCGACATAGATGTCTCCAGCCACTGCTGGTTTGACATAACCATGTCTCGAATGCCGGTTTTAGCCACTCCGGGCGTATACCGACATAGATGTCTCCAGCCACTGCTGGTTTGACATAAGCATATCTCGAATGCCGGTTTTAGCCACTTCGGGCGTATACCGACATAGATGTCTCCAGCCACTGCTGGTTTGACATAACCATGTCTCGAATGCCGGTTTTGGCCACTCCGGGCGTATACCGACATAGATGTCTCCAGCCACTGCTGGTTTGACATAAGCATATCTCGAATGCCGGTTTTAGCCACTCCGGGCGTATACCGACATAGATGTCTCCAGCCACTGCTGGTTTGACATAACCATGTCTCGAATGCCGGTTTTAGCCACTCCGGGCGTATACCGACACAGATGTCTCCAGCCACTGCTGGTTTGACATAAGCATATCTTGAATGCCGGTTTTAGCCACTTCGGGCGTATACCGACATAGATGTCTCCAGCCACTGCTGGTTTGACATATAACCTGCAAAAACATATCTCAAAGGTTGCCTCTGATTAACCAACATAGACACTGATCTGGTACACAGGTAATGCCATGATACATTGGCAAACAGAATAAACGATGATTTGGGATATGGAATGATGCCAGGATATTGTGACAAACCGAAATAAACAGTGATTTGGGATATGAAATGATGCCGTGATACTATGGCAAACCGAAACAAACGGCGATCTAGAGAATACCGGTAATGCCAGGGTACCTTGGGTAAATTGAGATAACCAATATAGCCATGATACCTCGGATTTCCATTATACCTCGGGTTTCCCTTATACCTCGGATTTCCACCATACCTCGGATTTCCACCATACCTCGGAATTCCATTATACCTCGGAATTTCATTATACTTTGGAATTCAGTTATAACCCGGATTTCCATTATGACCCGGATTTCCATTATGACCCGGATTTCCAATATGACCCGGATTTCCAATATACCTCGGATTACCAATATACCTCGGATTACCAATATACCTCGGATTTCTGGAATACCTCGGATTTTCCAGGATACCTCAGTAACGAACATTCTCAACAAAACCGATGTCACCTTTCAACGTTAGTCCAACATACATATCACGAAGAATATTTGACGGGAATAACAATTATACTAACTGAGGCAAACCAGCTATAGCACTTAACAGAAAACTAATCGAACAGCAGATACTATGCACAAAAAAACTAGACTCGGTCTCAACCGAGTCCCCGAGTCACTATTCTTATCTAGGAGAAGGTGTAAAACAGACGGGCTATCCAGTCCCCGGGTCAAGACATCTTGTCCCGGGTAGAACAACTAATCAAAGCAAGGTAGAAACGAGGGGCCAGTCCCCGAGCACTGTTTGAGACTATCTAGAAGCATGGGCAGACATATAAATGATACTTACACGGTCAGGTTGTAGGAGAAGTCTTAACTCGGATTCTCCCAAGATACCTCGGACTTCAGAACACCTCGGATTCCAGAACAGCTCGGATTCCAGAACAGCTCGGATTCCTGAACACCCCGGATTCCAGAACAGCTCGGATTCCGGAACACCTCGGATTCCAGAATCAGCTCGGATTCCAGAATCAGCTCGGATTCCAGAACACCTCGGATTCCAGAATCAGCTCGGATTCGCACTGTAGCCAACTCGAAAAATGAGTCAACACACGGGGACGATGTCGAAGTAGAGTCCCTGCGTTGATGACGAAGGTCCCATCCGAATTAATCCAGCAAGCGCCACTATCAGCCCCACGGTGGGCGCCAACTGTCGTGGTGGGATCACGCAGATGCCTAGGGGTAGGCTTAGTCTGGGGCCGAACGTACGCTTGAGGATTCGGGGAGGGATTGCGCGATGGCGTCGCACACGAAGAACACTGCAAACACAAAGATCTACCCTGCTTCGGGGCCCTCATGAGGAGGTAAAACCCCTACTGCAGCATCTATCCTACTTTGGTGTATTTCCCTCTGTATATGCGGTGCGTACAAATGCTCCTCGAGCTGGATACCTCTAAGTGCCTCTAAGTATGCCTCTAATCACTGCTAATTTAGCTGCTAATCTCCAGAGAGGAGAGCTCCCGCGGGGGAAATGAGCCCAGGGGCCTCTTGTCCGTCTCCCCTTGCCTCTCCCCCTGGTGATCTTTATATAGAGAGAGCACAGGGGACATGCAGGGGACAAGGGGACACAGTACACTGTTCACTGTAGCTGACTTGACCAATGGGGTCTTATCACACTGTTCACGCGTCACTGTAGTTGTACTGTTGTCACATCAGTGGCACTGTAGCCACGCTGCCTGTGTCATCGTCTTTGTCCTCTAGCGTCTGTCTCCTGGATCTTCGGGACCATGGCAGAGGTATCTGTACTTGACGAGGTAGCAACCGGGATGTCGGTGTAGAGGTGATGCCGGTGTAAAGGTAACAGCCGAGGTAGGCCAACCGAAGTAACTTGTCCGAGGTACCAGCGTCGATCTGCCCACAGGCCGGAACTGGGAGCGAGGTGAGGCCCGTCAGAGACTGCTGCAGCATGGCCCACGCGGGATGCACTCAATGCCCAGCCGAGTCTGCCCAGCCGAGGTGGCAGTGTCGGCCCGGCCATCCGAGGCAAAGGCGAGGTGAATTGCGATGGCAGACGCCGGTCCGATGGTGGATCAGCTCAGAGGGACTTCGGTCCGCTGGAGAGAAATAAATCCCGGCCCAGCCGAGTCAAGAGAGGTCGGCCCAGCCGAGTTCAGTGGATGACTTGGCCCACCGAGATAGGGATACCTCGGCCTGCCTGGAGCCGCGAGGCTTCGGCCCACCGGAGCCTGGAGTACGCTCGGCCTGGCCCGAGACTGGGAAGAGCTCGGTCTGGGGAACTTAGCCCACCCGAGGTAATCCAGTTCGGCCTGCTCCCAGGTGCCACTAACTCGGACCGATCCGAGTTTGGAGAAGATTCGGCCCTGCCGAGCTGGGCAAGACTGGACCATCCGAGGCTGGCTGAAGCTCGGCCCGCCCGAGGCTGGCAACCCGACACAGGCCAATGCCGGCCCAGTGTAGAGCAAACTCGGACTGAACGGTGCTAAACTCGGCCCAGGCTGCCTCTTTAACCTTTCTCTTTACCGTTAACTCATTTACTCCTGCTTTTACCTCTTTTATTACCTCAACCAGCTCATAACTTTGGGGTACCGGGGATTACATCCCCGACAAGAAGAGTGTGGAGTCTTGCATGTTAGCACTTAATTACAAGCACGGGTGTACAAGCTCGATCATGTGTGCCCTTCAATATGTATCAGGCTATGCATATATGAGGATCAAGTAATTAAGTAGTATTGTACGAGTAGTTGTTGTGGTTGTTGCTGTAGGGAGTGATTGAACTTTTTCTGGGTCGGAATTGTTCAGCAGTTAGCACGCCCACAGCTATTGCCTATGATAAAACGTGGGTGCACAGTGTCGCCTGTAGAGCTCGAGCAACACGAGCACGATTGTTGCATGTCTCCGCATCTAATTTTATCTCAGATTTGAAACTTAAGAGCCATGGAAATAGTTCCCTGTGATTTAGCCTGTACAAGTCTCAGCGGTCGCAAAATGGAAGGATGGCACCGCTTTATAAATAAAGCCCAATGACAAGGTTCAGTGCCATATTCCCAGAGTCTTACAATAATGCATGATGAGCGAAAATATATGGTTCATGCCTCACAACCGGAGGCCAAATTGATACATAAAGGTCAAACAATAACATAAACTGGCTCTAGGTCTTGCACTAATGAAGAGGCTTGTATACTATAGGCTAGTTATTCAAACTGCTAATCAAACACCATAAGCTTCGCCCCCACTCTTCACGGCCGTGTTGTGCATGATAACACAAACATTCATTATCTTACACATCTAATCTAGCAACCATGCTTGAGCAGGATACTGGACAATAGCAAAACAAGTTTGGAACACACCAAATGTATGTTGCACATCCTTTTTAACACTCTTGTTTCGAGATAAAGTGAGTTTTTTTCTAACTAACAAGGTTGCGAATTGTGTTCCCAAATGTCCACCGACGAGGTTATATGCCGTCGTCTAGGTAGTACCCCTTGTTATATCGGTGGTTATTGATCTCATAGTTGCAATCCGGAGCTTGGCCTTCAACAAGTATCACAAACACTTAAGAGCGATCTCTCTAAAAAAAACACTAAAGAGCGTTGCAGCACGTTTACGTCAATGTGAGAACTGGCCATGCTAAGAAAAAATGTGTCAAATCCACATGTCATAAATATGTCACATTTATACTATGACACAGCACGTTAAAAAAACAACAAGAATCACCTGTTAATTTTTGCCATCTACCGTGAAACTGACGTCATCTTTTGTATGACCTCATTGGCACTATCCATAACTTATCAATCAAACAATGAAGCTATGAAACTACAAACCATTCCACTAAATTACCTAGGGCAAAGAATTTCAATGAAATTACCTATTGGATAGATGGTCGAACACCTTGTGTGCGAAGCGGGAGGTAGGCTCGGCCCCGCCGGGTGAACGAGTTGTGGGGAGAGGCAGCTCACGGTGAGTCGGAATGCATGGTTGTTGCGGACTTCTGGCAGACAATTGGCGACAAAAAGGGATGGCGGCGAAGGTACGGGAGAGGGAGGACAAATGGTTGTGTAACTGGCATGTGGTGGTGGTGCCCACCTGTCGGGTCTACATGTCAGGTGTGTCCGACGCCCCCCGAGCTGGACCCGAATGCTGGTTGCGGATAAGTGGAGACTGTTTTCTGGACAGACCGAACCGTTGGGAGACGCTACTACAGCCGATGATTTTTGTCCAAATCCCCATGTGAAGATGCTCTAAAAGGGCTTCGCTAGTGGCTGGAGGAGGAGTTACGGAGGCGTTTTAGACCTTTGACTCAAATCACGCGTGTGTGTCTAGAAGGGTCGTCTCTTTCTCTTCTCGTCCTCATACACCAGTCACGTTGTTTCTTGCGGAAAATTGTTTCTCAATCACCGTTGAGACATGAAAATAGCAATACCAGTAGGTAACACACAAAAATACATTTTTGAATTTTCCAATGGACAGTGCAAATCTGTCTATATTGTGCATGAGTCCAACATGCGTTATTCTTGGTTCTGTTTCACTACATCGTTTGACGTTAGGAAAAAAAACATGTGATTCTATAATTGTGTATGTGTGAATGCTCCTTTTCCTTTTCTTCATCTCACATGTTTGGACCGGACCCTCTGCACTTGTTTTGTATTGATATCAAACATGTGCCACCTCCTGGTGTAGCTCTCGTCTAGCCGCGGGTGACCGGGCGCAGGGGCGGACCTAGACCAAAATTTTAGAGGGGGCAAAGATGTGCTAATTGGAGAAAATATCTTTACTAAGTGGGGGCAAAACAGTCTTTAAGCTTGCAATTATAAGGGGTCTAAAAATTTGAGCGGGGGCAGCTGCCCCATTGGATACACGCTTGGTCCGCCCCTGACCGGGCTCTTACCGAAGAGCGCGCCTCCGTCCCCCTCCTCCTCCCAACCCTCCGCTGTTTTTGAAGAATCTTCTCAAGGCTTGTATGTTGTAGAACAGTGATTAGTGTCTTGTTGGTTACTGTCACCTTAAAAATCTTGGGTTTTTTTCTTCTGTAGTTTGGTTATATTCATCTTTCATTTCTATACTTTGACGTTTCAGCACTAGGATATTCGATTGAAAACTAGTTACCGAGGGTTCGAGATACCACGCCGAGCGTCATAGGTGTCATAAAACATCAATTGCCCGTAACTTCTTGAGTTTGGGCTGCTGCGAAAGAAATTGTCCATTATTTTGAACTGGAAATTTCCCTTTGCGTTAAGAAACGATATATCTCTAATCAGCGCAACCAGTTACCGGTTTACCACTAAGAGCTTGTTTGACACCCATCATTTCATTTTATTTGACAGAAATGAAATGATTCATTTTGAAAGTGAAATGACAGGGTTAGAGATAGGAATTGGCATAACACACAATAGGCGTTTGCTGAAATTTCAAATGAAATGACATGTCAATTTCATGCCAGCTAAATAGGTTGAGCATCGAATCACAAATGAATTCCATGATTCCAACTCGAAATGATGGGTACCAAACGACCTCTAAGACATCTGGAACATAAATTTGACATATGGATATTGGCCCTGCTACATCTTCTACTATAGTCCAATGGAGCAGTATACACCTATGTGCACGACAGGAAAATAGACGACACTTGATCGTCAGATTGTACCGCTAAAAGACACTTGATCGTCAAATTCTACTTCCTCCAATCCTCCCCTTTGTGTCATCATCCTCCTACAGTAGGCACATCAGGTAGGTGTGCTTACTTGGATTTGTAGAGCGTCTACTGTTGGTATTCCCGTTGCCTCCTAAGTTCTAAGCCTATGATTAAGATTGGTCTCCCACGGCCACGGGCTTCAACTCTAGCCTCGAGTTGAACACTGCATCAAACTTGGAACAAGTGGAACATAGGAATACAAGAGTGGAGAGGATGTTTTGATTATATAGTAGTATACCGTTCGATAGTACTCCCTTCGTTCCAATTTAATTGACTTGCTATACATCAAATGTGGATGTATCTAGACATTTTACATGTATAGATACATCCACATGTGGTGCATAGCAAGTCAATTAAATTGAAACGGAGGGAGTAATTGGTACCATGTAGTGCGGTTTTTATTGACCGAAGTGAACCTGTGCCCACACGGCCCCACACAAGATCTAAACAATAAAACAACATCTCAAGAAATGTGGCTTGCTTGTTTATATTTCACGCAAATAGTTGAATAAATATGGTTTCTGCTTAAACATGTGTATACTATGCTGCTTGCACATGTATAGTACATAGAGCACATTAGTGTCCTCCTCTCTAGTCTCTATCCATCGTAGCCATGCCTTGTGAATCCAGCTGTAGCAACGGCTACTCCTCCATGAGAGACATACCCAAAGAAAAGTGTAAAACAAAGATGAAGTTTCAACTCAAGGTATCAAAGTGGAAATAATTCCGGCCAAAGATAAATTGCAGACACGTTGTTAAAGAAATATATTGTTTCATTTCCATTGTGACAACCTTAATATATTCTAGTTAATAAGACATGCTAGCATCGTTAACACTAATCAATTAAACTTTGTTGGGTTCATCACGACACATATGCAGCATCATTTTCAAAATTAACAAAAGTTATTCGAAACATTAACAAGCAAACAAAAAAGTTGTTTGTGCGTCTTTTAATATGAAAACTGAACTAAAATAATGCAATAAATATGGCTATATGCATCTGTGATGCATAAGCTGGGGTTTTCCTTTCTAAAAAAGTTGTTGGAGTGTCAAAGTATTCTTCGTGGAAACCTTACACATAAATACAAAATTGTTGCTCGAGTCTTGTCTAATGTGCACAAAATCGTATTGCCGAAATATCCTAAGGAAGAAAATCATTTGCTTCGGAAAGTAAAGAAAAGTATGGATATTTTCCATTCACATGATTTCTTAGTAGATATATAGGAGAAGTACTTGATTTAAATTCCGTACACTGTTGATTAATATGGGAATGTGATACTCCACAGGTTTGTTTTGTGCTCCTACGTGGTGGTTTTTGTAAAACAAATTTAGTATCCGGTCAACAACCTAGTCAGCACGCCACATCAGCCTCACTTGTCATATGTGTCACGATTATCATCGGTATGCTCATCTATTGAGAGTTACATGACCAGCGCACAACATCTCGCGAGTTCGGTGACAAAACTACTCATCTCAGAAGAGTTTAATGACCAATGGTGTTTTTATCTCTTTATTAGATAGTAGCTTGTTGTTTGATAGTAATAACTGTACATAACTGTACCATGGCCTGTGTATTTACAACAGATTTAGACCGCACATCATCATGTCCAAAGTTGTAGCGTGTGTTCTGTTCTATTTGTGGGTAACCACAATATAAATTTATAATTCTCGCTTACATATGTATTATATACATAGAGCGTCTATTATAAGGACCAAACACACACTAGTCCCCTCTCTCTCTCCCTGTCTCTCCATCCCTCCCTCCCTCTCGCTCTCTCTCGCTCGCTAGCTGCTGAACCAACATCATTCCTCCGCAAGAGGCATACCCCCAAACAAAAAGGATATAATAGACAAATTAAAACAAGGGATAGAATAAGAAACATTTCATATCAAAGATTCAAAAAAAACACCAAGTTCAAAAGGAGTTAAATTTATTTATCTTCCTCTTCATATTATGAAATATCAAATTTGCCTCGCTCGACATGGAATATTTTATTGACATGCTGTCAGTCACGCTACACATCGCGGTTGACCATGGCTCATGTTTAAATTCATTTTGCCAAGGTGGTTTGTTTAAATAGGGTCAATGAAGCTAGAAAAGAAATACTACTACGGAACTCGGGAAGCGGACCCACCAGGTATCTTTAGGAGGCCATTGCTATTGTGTTACATGTATATTGTGTGTCATGTATCTTTAATTAGTAATTTGATTCATTTTTTCTCACCATACAACTCGATGTGTGTGTGTGGATGACAAGGATTGGCGGAAGAGCCACACCAAGTAGAAAATCTCGCAACACGTGTGGTAAAGTAGGTTGTTTGCTTACTAAATGTCATGTCTTCTCTATTTTTGATGTTCCTGTTGCCTCCTAAACCTAAATTTAAGCCTAAAATTGTCCTTCATGTTTCAACTTCTATTCTTTAGCCGATACCATGTCAACATGGGAACATATACAACATAAGAAGGGAAGCATGCAATGAGTTTGATTATAAAGTAGTATGTTGCTCAATAGTAATATACATGGTGTATGTGTTTATTGACTCATGTGAGTGGGTGTGCCTTGACATAGTTAGACCGCACACCATTAGGTCAAAAGTTGTAGCACTACAATATAAGTTTATAATGCATGCGTACAAATGTAGAATACACAGTGCATTATAGAACACAAGATGTAAGGACTAAAACTCTCTCTCTCTCTCTCACACACACACACACATCTACATTTACCAACAAACAATCCTCCACACAAAAGGGATACACCAAACAAATAAAAAGAACAAATCAAATGGAAACATTTTCCATTAAACATAAAAAGGAACACCAAGTTAAAGAAAATGATTGTAATTCAATGCTTGAAAGTCACGGTCTATTTTGACAATCAAGACATACACTTGACTTCAAGACAAACTCAACTAATATTCTTGTTGTCGTGGCACTATACTATTTTTTTTTACATGCCAAAATGTCAAACTGAATCCGAAAATTCAGAAACTGTATTTTGAAGGTTCAATCAACTCATAAAAAACTCCATGGATGTGAGCTATGCACCAATAAATTTTATAATTGTGTACAATCGGAAACCCGTGGTTATGAAAATAGTAAACAATAGGTATACAATTGGCACCATATTATAAATCTTCAATTTTGTCTTGTTATGTATCCAAGAAGTTAAAACATTTTATAATAAATTTTAACTCAAATATAGAATACATCTACTAACACATAATATAATTATTTCAGGTTATTCTTAAAACTTTCCAGTATCATATTTGATATTTTTTTAAACTCCGGGTTTAAAATGGCCGCACTCATAGGACGCGTTAGAGAAAAAAGCAAGTTGTTCAGGTGTCCAAAGTTTTTCTCACCGCTACCAGGTCACCTCAGAGAAGCTGAGACGTGGACCTCACACGTCAGTCAGTCCATCCTAGAACAGGCGAAATATCCACCGAAACAATATTTTGTTGTGCAAAAAAAGAAGAAGAAGAAGAAAACTGAAATATCCCCGCCTCCACCACCACAATTGTTCTTCTTCTCCTCCTTCCCCATCTCTCCCTCTCCTCCGCGTTCTGATTTATTTGAATCAATTATGTCGATCAATGAGCCTAGCATATTAGAAGATAATTCATGTATATTGGAAAAAATAGAAGTCATATCATCATCTATGGGTACAAAAACGATGATTTATTATATAATAACAGCACATACCATTTCTTCTAATAACTAAAACACTGAGACCAACAATTTCAAAGGGCTTGATCTATTCAACTATGATTAGTCAACTTGATTTTCATCAAAAATCTGACGAGGGGAGTGCTCTAGATTCAACATATGGTTCAGTACTTTAATGTGGAATTTCGAGCTATGGCTCATGGAATATGTGGTTACAAAATTTATTGAAGGAGCTGGGACTCTCCCAAAAAAAAATCATTGATGGTGTACTGTGACAATAAAGCTGCCCTTGATATTGCTCATAATCCAGTGCAGCATGGTCGGACAAAGCATATAGATCGATCGACATTTTGTAAAAAAAAAAGTTGGAGCAAGGAATCATCCGGATGCCATATGTGACTTCTTCTAATCAACTTGCTGATATGTTGACTAAAGGCCTATCAGAAAGAGTGTTCTCTAGTTTATGTAGCAAGATAGTAGAGGGACTAAACTGTAATGTGTTGTGTGAATATGTGAAAGGGAACGAAGCAGAGTGAAGTACGGATGTACAATAGCTCATTCAGAAAATAAAGGCAATAGTTCCAGTGATTTAGTGAGCTTCCTTTCTGTTTAATGTTTGTTTTCTACAGGCCTGACCCTCCACACTTACTTTGTACCGAAATCAAGCTAGACGAGATTTACACATGAGTCTTTGCTGGGTGGTCGATCGTACACTGTTACATGCGTACACCGTGTCATAGTATTACTATTTTCATCAACCTTTCCCTTGTCGCGCATCTCGATGTTGTGGACGGTAAGGATCAAAAGCCTATGGCAGAGGCACGTCGGAGAGATAGTTTGAGTAACACACCCGGTGAGACCACTGGCCTAGTGGGCGGCTTGCTTAGTTCAAGTCATAAGTTCTCTAGTTTTGATGTTCCTGTTGCCTCCTAAACCTAAGCCTAAGGCTGAAATTGTTCTTATGCGATCTTCTTGGGTCTCTAGCTAGGTGACACCATGTCCACAAATGCACATATGAATACAAGCATGCAATGAGTCTGATTATATAGTAGTATGGTATATGATAGTAATGGTACCATGGCGCCTATGTATTTATTGACTTACGTCGACACGTGTGTCTACACAACTTAGAACGCACAGTATCATGTCAAAAGTTGTATCATACATGGTTATTATATGAGATAAATGCACCATTGGTCAGTGAACTTTTTTTAATGAGCACTTTGGTTACTGAATTTGCGAGATGTTGTGCATTTGTCACGTAGCACCCAATAAATGAGTAAACTGGTCATACTCGTGACAGAGGTGAAAAGTGAGAGTGACTTGTGGTCTGCTGACTGGCTCTTGACTGGAGACTGTGACCTTTCTTCTGGCAAAAGCAACCTTATAGAATCTCAAAATCACATTTGTCTCTTTCCTCTCTATTTCACCCACTTACAAGCGGCCCCAACCTGTTAGGTTGTCTTTAACCTTGGCATAGTTGAGTGTGTTGACAGAGATGAGAAGTTCGGTCCTCGAGAGGCTGAGCCAGATCTACAGCTTATTAGCATATGCATGACTCGTGTGATTTGTTCCTCCCACGGATTTTCCTGCTCTAGCTTTTTAATCCTGTGGTTTGCTCCTTCCCACAATTTTTTTTCCTGCTCTCACATTTGGTAGTACGCATGCATGGTTAAACAAAAGTAGAACTTTTCGAATTTGGTTGTATGCATGTTGAGATTCCTCCGGATAACGTTATATTTTGTTGTGCGTGAAGGATTTGATGCTTCTGTATGTATACAAATTTATTCTTCTCGCAAGCTTGCTTCTTAAATCACGTGTAGGTTAGACCAGTATGCTAATATAGTACTATTGATTTTCTTGCTTTTTATAATTGATGAACTATGGTATGATATTTAGCTCAGCTTTATTTGCATGTCTGCAGAACCTGGCATGAAGATGCGAACATCCCTCCGCGTACAGCATCGGCCTGGACATTTCCACAAGCTTCTGACTCGACATATATATCTTGTATTTTGGAAGCATGAGATGTATGTATATTGCTGCTAATTAGTTGTAGTTTCTTTTGGATTCCCTGTAAGAGGACACTAGGCGATGTTGTTTGGGTAGTTTGAATATGTCTTGCATTTTGAATCACGTGACTTAGTAGTAAAATGATGTAATTAAAATATTATGTATATTGACTTGTATACACTGCGGAAGACATTATGTGCATCATTTATTGCTACCGTATGCCACCGGCTAGCAGCCGGTGGCCTGGCTTTTTTTAATATTCCTGGCGCTCAAATGAAACGGTTAAAATAACCGTTGCATATGGAGGGGTTCACATCAGTATCGGACGCGGGGCAACGGACCCATTCTCCGTCACTAATGAGGCTTTGCCCCCGTTGCCATAGTGTCACTCTATACTAGTGATAGATGGCGGTCGGAGCAGACTCAGTGGTGTCGGCGCAACAAAAAGTAGGGGGACAAGCAGTGGATGTTCTTGGCTGCTATGGGGAGGGTCGTCGGGGTCGTGGTCATTGAGAAAACGATAACATAGTCAGCAAACTGATATATGCATGTATCTTGAACAAACCCGGTTCACGCATAGAGTACTAGAATACGCAAATAAATCAAATTCAGGTTTAGCTCCTAAAATCTATAATCATGCACGAGTTGATTAGTATGGGAATGTGATACTCTACAAGGTTCTTTTTGCGATTATACAAGGTTGTTTTTGTAAAATAAAGTCAGTCTCCGATCAACAATCTAGTCAGCACGCCACGTCAGCCTCACTTGTCACATTTGTCATGATTATCACCGGTCTGCTCATCTATTGGGAGTTATATGACCAGTGCACAACATCGCGCGAGTTCGGTGACAAAACTACTCATCTCAGAAGAGTTCAATGACCAATGGTGTTTCATATCTTTATTGCATAATAACTTGTTCGACAGTAATATTGTACCATGGCCTGTATATTGATTTAGACCACACAATAGCATGTCAAAAGTTGTAGCATGTGTTTTATTATATTTGTGTGTAACCACGATATAAATGTATAATTCTCGATTACATGTGTATAATACAAAGGGCGCTTATTATAAGGACCAAAACACACACTAGTCCCCCCTCTCTCTCAACATCATTCCTCCGCAAGAGTCATACCCCCACACAAATGGGAGATATAACAGACAAATTAAAACAAGGGATAAAAATGAAAACATTTCGTATCAAAGATTCAAAAAGAAACACCAAATTCAAAAAGAGTTAAGTTTATGTATCAACATCAAACTTTCCTCGTTCGGCATGTAGCATTTTCTTGACATGATGTCAGTCACAGTTCACATTGCGGTAGACCATGGCTCATGTGCAAATGCATTTTGACAAGGTGGTTGGTTTAAATAGGGTCAAACTACATTTTATTGTGAAATTAAGCTAGAAAATAAATTCCACAGGAAGCGAACCCATGAGGTGTCCATTACTATTGTGTTACATGTATATTGTGCGTCATGTATCTTTAATTAGTACTTTGATTCATCTTTTCCTCACCATACAACTCAATGTGTGTGTGTGGATGACAAGGGTTGTCGCTTGTCGGTAGAGGCACATCGAGTAGAAAATCCTGCAACACTCGTTGTAGAGTAGGTGGTTTTGCTTACTGAAAGTCATTTCCTCTCTATTTTTTATGTTTATGTTGCCTCCTAAACCTAAGTTTAATTAAAAAACTTCTTCCGTGTTCAACTTTTGTTTTTTAGCCGACACCATGTCAACATGGGAACATATGCAACATAAGAAGAGAAGCATGCAATGAGTTTGATTATATAGTAGTATGTTGTTTAGTAGTAATGTACATGGTGTATGAGTTTATTGACTCACGTGAGCGTGTGTGCCTTGACATAGTTAGACCGCACAACATTAGGTAAAAGTTGTACAACTACAATATAAGTATATAAGGTGTGTCCACATGTACTCGCTCCGTTCCAATTTAATTGACTTGCTATGCACATCATATGGATGTATGTAGACATGTTACATGCCTAGACACATTCACATGTGGTGCATAGCATGCCTAGACACATTCACATGTGGTGCATAGCAAGTCAATTAAATTGAAACGGAGGGAGTAGAATACACAGAGCACATTATAGAACACAAGCTATAAGGACCAAAACTCTCCATCCCTCTCTCTATCTCTCTCTCTCTCACACATCTATCAACTTGAAAAAAAAAAACATCGACACAAAAAGATACAACAAACAAATTAAAAGAAAAAAAATCAAATGGAAACATTTTCCGTTAAAGATAAAAAGGAACACTAAGTTAAAGAAAGTGATTGTAATTTAATTCTTGAAAGCCTCGGTCTATTCTGATAATCAAGACACACACTTGACGTCAAGACAAAGTCAACTAATATTCTTTGTGTGGCACTATACTCTTTTTTTACACGTCCAAATGTCAAACTGAATCCAAAAATTCAGAAACTGTATTTTGAAGGTTCAATCAACTCATAAAAAACTCCATGGGTGTGAGCTATGCACCTATAATTTTTATTACGTAATTACTTTTATAGTTGTGTACAATCGAAACACGTGGATATGAAAATATAAACAATAGGTATACTATTGGCACAATAGTATAGATCTTCAATTTTGTCTTGTTATCTATCAAGAAATTTAAAAATTCCATATAAAATTTAACTCAAATGTCGAATACATCTACTAATACATGATATAATTATTTCAGGATATTCTTTAAGACCTTCCAGTATCATACTCCGTAGTTGATATTTTTCGAAACTTCAGGCTTAAAATGGCCGCACTCATTCGACCCGTTAGTAGAGAAAAAAGCAAGTTGTTCAGAGGTCAAAAGTCTTTCTCACCGCTACCAGGTCTCCTCAGAGAAGCTGAGACGTGGGCCTCACACGTCAGTCAGTCCATCCTAGAACAGGCGAAATATCCACCGAAACAAAATCATTTGCTGTACAAACAAAAAAAAGGAAAGAAACTGAAAATATCCCCGCCTCCACCACTGTTCTTCTCCTCCTCCTTCCCCATCTCTCCCTCTCCTCCTCCTTGTCTCCGATTTCTCTTCCCAAATTCGCCCCACTCCCCGCTCCCATTTGCTCGCAGTGTGCCACGCATCACCGTCGACGGCGGTACGGAGGCGGTGGGTGAGTGGCGCCCCTCTGCTTGCACTGAACTGGCGTGCGCGGAGTGGAGATCCACCCGACCTGGAATGGTTCCTCCGTTCGTCGGTAAGGACACCCTAGCTCGATTCTTCCAAAGCCTCCGTTTCTTGTTGCTTCTCGGGATCTCACTCTTCTCCTTGCTGTGGCTACGAGCAATCAAATCCAAATCTATCTTTCTTGCCTTACCGTTCGATTAAGCTGCCGATTTCCCTGCTGCGCAGTGCAGTATATCAATCTAGTCCGCCAAACGTCCGTATGTCAGGTTCGATTAGGTTCTTACTCTCCGGGCGCGCAAGATCCAATCCACCGTTTTCTTTTCGTGAAAAATCGGGGCTTTAAGTAGTTGAGGGCTATGAACGTTTTGTTAAGATTCCACCGTTAGTGCCGATTCAGATTTTGAAGGGGAAATGCTGTTAAAGAAAGAAGCCCGGGTTGCCTATTGTGAAGAAGAAGGTTCTGAATTTTGCCCTGTATTGGCAAACCGGAGGCTCCTGTTCTCCCTCGCAGCCAATTGTTGTGATGGGAGGACAGTGAGGAACGGAATGTGGTTTGTATGGGGCGAACTTATTTTTTGTTATCATGGTAGTACACTTAAGCATGTGAGTCTTAAAGAAGAAATAAGATGGCCAAAGTACGCAAGTAACCAAGGAGTAATTATGGTTCTTTGCGGTGTTCTGCTGTGGGCGCTTTTGGTTGGTTCACAACTTCACATGTAAATCTGATGAAGTAACTTCTCCTTAATAACATGTTGAAGTTCTGCAGGTGATCCAAGTTCATGAATGAAATGCACTAAGATAGATTATTTGACAGAGACTAATAAGGAGAAATAGACCAAACTAGGGTAGGTGCCGAGGCGAAGTTGTTGTCCTTCGAAATGTTGAAGCTTTTTGTTAATTCACATGTGGATTGGATAATGTGACAGCTCCTTAATAACATGTCGGAGTTCTAGAAACAACAGAAGTTTATGAATGAGATAGATTATTTGACAGGATTTGTTTTCTTCAGTTCTGACTTGTGAACATGAATTGAGTTTAACTACCCATGTTTATGTGGCCCCTTTATACTGAAAACTGCATTCAGTATCAACCTATGCAACAGATTGTTTTGCCCATGTTTATATATCTCACTAATAATCATAAAACTGAATCATGCAGCTGATCACAAGGAAAGATGGAGTGGTGGGGGCGTTGATATTATCAAGTGCATCCCAATGTGAAGGAAGCTTTTACAATGGCCCCGGAAGCAGCATTGTGACTGTAGTCCCTGAGTCAGATTGTGTTGACCATGGGCTCTCTGAGGCACTCAGTAGTATTGGGCTTGATGGAGAGTCTACAAGTAAGCCCTCCTGGGCTGCGTCACTTGTCAATGTTGGTCTATCATCATTGACTGGCTTGAATGATCTGCTTGAATGTCCAGTGTGTACAAACTCAATGCGGCCACCTATACTTCAGGTATGTATGCTAATGTGTCTTCACTCTTTTCAGTCCTTGAGTCTTTGGACCATGTACATGAGGCTAGGCTTGGTTTGAACTCTTTATCAGTTGTATGACTCGATGTGGTTTTTCAGTCAATAGAAATCTCTTTATTAAACAGAAGAGCATATTATTGGTAATTTTGATATTATTCCAAGTGTTATCCTGTTTGTTTTAATTTGGCTTGGTTGACTTTGGTATTTGGTTGGATTTGTGTAGAAAGTTGTACCAGATTACCAGTCCCACAACTTTGGATAATCACTAAAATTGCTACATAAGGTATAAATGCACACTAAAATGTCCTTCGCTGCTCAAATTATTCTGTTGGTAAAGTATACTTGTTTTTTTGCTAAATAAAAGTGCCATTGATTGTTTTATTTTTTATTATTTTCTTGTAGATTAGCAGGCCCATTTTCCTGATGGAAATTTCTTTACCAGTTATGTTAACCATGGCAATTGTTTTTCATTCACCGTACTGTTCATTGTTACAATGTTGGGTTGTTCTTCTTGAAAGTCATCCAGATTTCTACCTGTTAAAGATACAACAGGAATGCATGAGAAGAGTTTTTTGTTTGATCAGTATGTTTGTGACGTACGTGCCTAATTAGGTACTCATGCTTCTGTCTTCCTTTGTCATTTGCATCTCTCAAGTCTCAACAAGCACATAAGTTCTCTACCTTTAATTGAAGCTATTCTTAGTTTGCTTCATATGAAGACACTTGTGTAGTTATATGTTTAATGTGAAATCCTTTTCACTATTTTTCACGGCTGCAAAATCTGAAATATTAGTTTTATTTGAAATATTATGATCATTCGGTTCTGCAACTTTCCTTGTGGTTCCATCCTTATTGATTTTATTGCGTTACTTTGGGTAATATCTCATGATAGTGAGAACAAGTTTTGTCAACTATGATTTATATAGTAAGAAAGATGATAACGTACTGATTAATTATGGTCTGTCTTGCAGTGCCCAAATGGTCACACAATTTGCTCCAGCTGTAGGCATAGGGTAGACAATCATTGCCCTACTTGCCGCCAGGAACTAGGGAATATCAGATGCTTGGCTCTTGAGAAGGTGGCCGAATCAATTCAGCTTCCATGCAAACACCAGGGCCTGGGCTGTCCTGAGATTCATCCTTACCAAAACAAACTTAAGCACGAGGAGCTCTGCAGGTTCAGGCCATACAGTTGTCCATATGCAGGCTCAGAATGCCTGATCGCAGGTGATGTTCCATTGCTCGTGTCTCATCTCATAAATGACCATAAGGTGGACTTGCATGAAGGCTGTACCTTTAACCACCGTTACGTGAAGTCAAATCCTTACGAAGTGGAAAACGCTACATGGATGCTCACTGTAAGTAATATATCTATGCATGTTAAATACAGACATACAATTCGTATTTGCGTATATATCTGGTTGTGCACAAAAAGTTACTTCCTCCGTTACAAATTTGAAGGCATATAAGTTTATTCAAAAGTGAACATCTTCTAAGTTTGACAGGTTTATCGACAAAAATGTCAACATCTACAATACCAAATCAATATCAATAGGTTCACCATAAAATACATTCTCATAGTGTATTAATTCAATATTGCAGATATTGGCATGTTCTGTATATATTTTGTCAAACTTAAGCTTTGACATTTGACTAAGTTTATCGTCTTATATTATAATTTAAACGGGGTAGTATGTGATTATCCAATCTGGAATACATCAGTTATCTTTGTCTAAGGAATCGATTTAAAAAAAAATCACCATATGCATATTTATTTTATAGAATTGTATTTGCCTATCAAGAAGCATTCTGGTATATATCTTTTGGCGTTCTAATGTCATCCTTGTCATTTGCTTTGAACTCATCCAGTCTTACCTGTTTGTACCAAGCAGCTTTCGACTGTCTAATCCAGTCTAAGACTAAGATACGATCTGACTTCTCGTTGCCTTTGCAGGTTTTCAAGTGTTTTGGGCAGCACTTCTGCCTCCACTTCGAGGCGTTCCTGCTGGGGATGTCGCCGGTATACATGGCCTTCCTGCGTTTCATGGGCGAAGAGAGTGAGGCCCGGAACTTCTGCTACAGCCTGGAGGTGGGCGGGAACGGGCGGAAGCTGACGTGGCAGGGCACGCCCCGGAGCATCCGGGACGGCCACAAGAAGGTGCGGGACAGCTTCGATGGCCTCATCATCCACCGCAACATGGCCCTCTTCTTCTCCAGCGGCACCAGGCAGGAGCTCAAGCTGCGAGTGACTGGCCGCATCTGGAAGGAACAATGATGGATGACGAGAGATAAGCGGACTCGAGGAGCTGCTGTTCCTCTCTCTCCATCTCTCAGGAGCGTGTTGCGATAGCAGGAACTGGACCGGCGCTCCTCTTTGGCTGTCGTTGACCCCCCATGATTCCATTATTTTGTTCTTGTGCTGGGAGACTGTCTACTAGATGTACAAATGCTTCGAAAAAATTGTGGTACACGTGTATCGAGACCACAAAAGGGAGAGAATGTTTCCCTGAACAAATGTTATGAATTCTGTGATTTCTGTCGTTTTGTTGCTCTGCATTTTCTACGGACAGCATACACTGCATATAAGCCAGGGCCTGGCCGTCGTGTTTGGGCTGGGCTGAAGTGGGTTGTGTAGAAGGCGGCTGCAGCCAGCAGCAAGCAAGCGAGCCACTGGCTCAAATTCCAAGGAGGTCCTATTTGACACCTCGTGGACTACGGTGTCTGAAGGAGGAGCTGCTGGGCTGAAGCCCACCTTGCACGCATTGCTGCCGCCTCTGATCCTCTCTGCCGGTTGCTCGCCATTGATTCTCCCACCGCCGGCCGCAACCGCTAGCTCCCACGCTGGGCGTTGATACCTTGCCTCCTTGGTGCTATGCCTTGCTTGAGCCGCTGTCACTGCTGGTCCGCCACCGCCCGCCTTCCCTATAAAGTCTTAAACCCGACCTTGTTTCTGTCTCCGGCGAACACCCTATACCGCCGAAGCTAAGTTTTTTCCCCACCTCCACCTACACCGCAGTGAGCCATGTCGCCCCGTCTCCGACGAGGCCTGCGTCTTCTTTGGTGGTAGCCACCCTAAGTGCATCTTCCTCGTCTCGTGTCGCCTAGCGCCAGGCCCAGAAATGCGAAAGGGAGCAGGAAGGGTACTAGTCATGCGATAACAAACGCAATGAGTTTCAAGTATGATTCACCGTAGTCCATCATATAATCGAAGTGCCACTGCGATGGGCCAGAGACAGTATGTATTTTTCTTCTTGTAGAATGAAAACAACCTTGTAGAACGAAAACTACATCGTATGATGCTACGAAAACAAAATCGACACAACCTATTGCATACTCCTCAATCTCAGGACGTTCATACTGACGGAAGCTTTAGGTCATTAAGCTCGAAGCTTTAGGTCATTGAGCTCATACGAGAACTTTGAGATATTTTAGAAAGACGATACAAAGTGGTCTTGATATTTTAGTTTTAGACACCTCCTAACCCAAATTAAATGACTTCTCTATATGAAAACATGCGACTTCGTGAGCCCTCATCCGGTGAACACTTGCATAGATAGAGAGGCGCGCCATTATTTTTTACGAGGGTACCGTAAGTGTCTATTATTGCAACACTTGATATCAACTTACCCATGTACAATTATATTATATACCAACGGAAAAAAATCTTAGTATAAAGATGGTTATATGAAACCATTGGTATGCTTTGTGTGGATTATATTCAAATGATGTGACACTCTTCCGGGCTATCTTACATGAAAATCTGAATCAGGCCAGCCCATAATTAATGTCACTTCTGACATTGGAGTCTATGTGTCTTGCTTCGGTACACTCCGTATGAAAAGAAAACAGTTTTCGATGCAAATCAACACCGCATATCACAACTTATCCCTTCGGTTAAAAAGGTAGCTAATTATTTTTGTTGTTGTAGATTTTGTCTTAAGATCATAAATGGCAAGGGGAGTAAACATATCGGATCGGATTTCGTCGTACCATATCCTTTACCATATTTTTTCTCGGATTTGGAGAAGAGTGGAAAATGACCGATTCCGGATTCGATTTGGACATATCGGCCGTGGATTCTAATTGGAAACAGAGCGGACTTGGATCGAAACAAAAGTAGTGGGATAATACTCTCATAGGCACATAATTATATTTGTACCAAAACTTAAGTGGGATTTAACCTTTCGGCCTTGCAAGAGTCAATTAGTTAAGAAAATATAGACATTATTTTGCTCAAACCCTACCATTAGCGAGATGGTATATATTAACTGAACAACAGTCTATTATAGTAAAATTCAGGGCTAAACATGCTTGTCGAAATTAACTTGGTAACTCAATAACTAAAAACATTGTGAGATTAGCCTTAGCTTTTGACTCGAAAATCAGATAACGGTTTGAAATATTTGGATAATCCTAGTTAATTTTCGCAAAATCCATATCCGCAGACTATATGCTATACCATATCCAACACCTTAGCTGCCCACTTTGGAATCAGATATCCTTATTCGGTGGATATGGATGCTTTAAAACAGATTCGTCATAGATGGATTCGGTTCGGAAATCTTCCTATCTGCTTACACCTCTATGAATGGCACATCATTCGAGGGTGAACGACCTGTATTTTCTTTGCCTCGATTAGCCTACGCTGTTACGCCTCGCAGCATGCCCCGCCAGTGCTCGTAGCTACTCAAGTGTCACTGATAGAACAATTTCAGTTGTGTGCAAGATAGAGATACCGCGCGGCACCATGTGCTTTCTAATTAAGTGAAAACACGACATCATGGCACTGTTGAACTGCCGGTATTCGGTGACAATGACTACAATGTCATATACAGTAGACGGTTTAGTTTCTGACGGCTCCTAACCCTAGGTTGAGGACCCCTCTCTCTCCCCCCGTGCGGCGCCGCCGCGCCGTGCCGGGGAGCCCCCGCCAGCCGCCTCCGTCCGCCCCTCCCATCTCGCCCCTCCCGCCGCCGCCGCCATAGGCGTCGCAGGGCAAAGCCCGTGTGGCGCGGCGGCGGCGTTCATCCTCGGCCGGAGGTTGGGTCGGAGCGGCGGCGGTTCCCTCCGGTCAACTCTCTAGCGTGACGCGGGCCAGCGGCGGCCAGGGATGGCGATGACGGCGGCGCGACGAGGATTGGTGGCGGCGGCGCCCGATCTGGGCCCAGATGGGCTTGGCGGGCAGAGCCCTCCGACTTCACCGGCGCCGGCGGATCTCGTCCCTGGGCTTGGCAAGCATCACGAGGAAGCCGGGGGCTCCTGCCCCGGGCGTGGTGGTGGTCTCCTCCTTCGCCGGAGGTGGCCGACCGGCTGGAGGTCGGCGTGGCTGCTCCCTTGCAGCGGCGCGACGGTGGCGTGGTGTTCTTCTTCGGGCGGATCGGTGGCGAGGAGCGGTGACCAAATCCCAGCCATCTTCGCAGGACGGATCTGGGAGTTCGGCCGGTGCAAGCCGGGCTACTGCCGACGATTACGGCGCCTTTGGGTGTCGTCGCCTTGTTGAAGGGGTCGTCGCCGAGATTCACCAACCTTCGCACATAGTTCCGGAGGAAACCCTAGATCTGGTTCTACCGGATCGGACGATGGCGGCACTCTCAGTGTCGTTCTCCCTCTTGAGGGCATCGTTTTGGAACACGTGATGCCTGGTGGAGTCTTCTGGTGGAGCGACGTGCCGTTTTCCGCGTCGACAATGGTGGCTCGGCAGCATGGTGCAGTGGAGTCTCGGAGTGGATGCGTGCGAATGGACGAGGGCAGGCGGTGGTGCTGTTTGGCGTCATGGCGGCGTCGACGGCTGGCCTTGCAAGGTCTTGCGTTGATCTTTTCCTGAAGATGGGTTCGTGGAAGACGGCGGGAGCGATTTCTGCAGCGCGCGCATGCGGTGCGCGTTGAGTGTCTGCTGAACTGGTGATCCGGTTTTCGATGATGTGCGTAGGTGGGAGGTCATGACATGCGGTCCTGATCATAGCCACCCCCATCATAGTTGTAGCGATTCTGGGATGACTTCGGTTTGATCAATGTTGTATCTTGTAAGACTTTGTTGAATAATTGCGGATGGCTGTGTGCATCATTTTGATGCAGAGGCCGGGGATCCGCACCCCCTTATCTAAAATAATAATAAAAAACCTAGGTTGAGCCGGCTCTCATGAACTCTAAGCACAAGCGTGCAAACTTTGATGGACGGGTGTTGTAGCACAAATATGCAAAAAGCAGATGACTTGGCGACGTTGGCGTGACCTCTTTCGGTGGCGTGCCCACGGATATGAAGGCTCCTTGCTTCTTTTTCTATTGCTCGAGTGGTTGATGTCAGTACTCATTCCTCCTTGTAAAGATTTGAGTTGGTGTTGAGTTCACTCCTCCTCTTCACTGTTACTAACATTACTTACATCACATGAGGCAGACATAAATACACTTTTACAAACATGTGAGACCAAGTACAATTAAACAAATATGCTCTTGCCCATATGTGGTACTAGCATGCTTTCGTGAGGCTAATAAAAATACATGTTAAACCGACGCTCCTATAAAAATAATACGTAAATCAAATGCATGAATGAGACTCCAACTTAAAATTACGCTCTTAGTTTTAGTTTATCTCCCCTGCCAACAGTCCTTGTTCTAGATCATAGCATAAAAAAACAAACAAATGCTAGGAGACTGTCTACTGCTACTTTATGTACAAATGCTTCAAAATATTGTTTGTTGAGAAGGGACAAATGCTACCCTAAAACTTATGTTGTGTATTCTAATTTTATCACTGTATTTTCTACGGAACATGCACTGCATATCAGCCAAGGCATTGCCCTTGCGTCTCGGTGTAGAAGCCAGAGAACGCCTGTAGCAAGGGAGAGTCACCTTGCTGAAACTCCAAATTAATGTAGTCGTCGTAAAATGCTAGTGTCCTCATGGTGGCCAGACGCAATCTTTATTTTCCTTTTGGTAGAACAAAGTTACATTGTGTGAACAATAGTAACAAAATTCACACAACTTATTTAATATTGCTCAATTTGGACGTTCACACCGACTGAAGCTTTCAAGTCGTTGAGCTCAGCCTGGAACTCTGAGACATTTTAGAACGACGATCATAAACTAGTTCTTGATAGTTTAATTTCTGACACCTTCTAAGCCAAGTTAATCCAGTTTTCATGATTGTTATCATGTTGATGATAGATAATCGTGTCACAAATATATGAATAACATGTAACTTAGTGAGACATCATCCGGTGGGACCTTTCACGGAGGTGGACTGGACAACACGGCGAGGGATATTTTCATCCGATATGGATGGTCGCGTGATCTTCAGCTCTTGGCTTGTTTCACGCATATGTACATTTTCACTTTTCTCAGACTGTACGGTTGCGGTTTTGTGCATCTTAGTTATACAAAGGTTGAGAGTAATGATTAAACCTTTTAACTAATAAATGCCTTGATCAAAAAACAAATCATCCAGTAGGCAAGTGCATAGATACATAAGCTCTTCATTAATTTTTACGATGCGACCTCAAGTGGATATTATTGCAACACTTAGATATCAACTTAATTATACAAGCTCTACTTTTTATATACAGATGAAAAGGAACATCCTAAAAAAATCTTACGTAACTATTTAGAGTTCCAAGGTAAAGATGCTTATATGAAACCAATAATATGCTTTGTTTAGATTATATTCAAATGCTATGACACTCTTTGTGGCTAGCTTACATGAAATCTAAATCATGTTGGCTCATAATTAATTTCTCTTCAGACAAGGGAGTCTGTAAGTTTTGCTTCGGTACAACCCATATGTAAGAGATAACTGTTTTCGGTGCAAATCATCGCACAGTTTACCCCTTCGATTATAAAGGTAGCTTATTACTTTTTACATTGTAAAATGCTTGCATACATGCAAAGGGAATAGATCTATACTGACTGGAAAAGTGTCCATATTCATAAAAAATCTTTCAGAAGCCTTTATTGAATTTTCTCTTAGTGTGGTGAATGGCACATCATCGCAGGGTGAATCACCTTAGTGGGATTTTCCTCGATGAGCCCGCGGTGCTGCAGCTCGCAACATGCCCACGACTGTAGATTATCTGTGCAGCTAAGTGCTAAAGTGTCACTGATAAGCCAGATTGAGTTGTGCGCAAGATAGAGATACCGCGGTGAACCATGTGCTTTCTATATAAGTGGAACAATTATAAAGTTGTTCACGGCCCTATGGCATTGTCCGATTGCTGATCTCCAGGTGACAATAACTTGCTTGTCATATACCATAGAGAGTTTAATTCCCGACACCTCCTAACTCTAGGTTGAGTCAGCGCTCATGGACTCTTTGCACGAGCGTGCAAAGGTTGATAGATGGGTGAAATGAAATAACTCTGTGTGACCCCTTTCAGTGGGCTGTACACAGATATATAGAGGCTCATTTCTTTGCTTCTTTTGTTATGACTCAAGTGGTTGATGCCAGTGCTATTACATAATAAAGGAGAGTTTGTGTGGGCCGTGGTTCGCAGCGCACATCTCTCACTGATAGAGCAAGTATAATAAGGTACAGTCAGGAGGCTATGTAAGGATCTAAATAATATATATGTGCTTACATGGAAGGAGAGAGAAGAGGAGATAGAAAGGAAGTTCACTCTCATGAAAGAGCCAGCTGCAACACGTGCTCCTAGGTACTTTGTGGGAGTGAAAGGTGGGTCATATGTTAATAAATTAGCACATCTTTATAGCTAACTATTATACATGTGGACTATAGGGTTGGCTATATATGACATGACAATACCCTATAGTCAGTTGTTGGCTGTACTATTAAACTTGCTCTTAGTCTTACTAATAAATTAATAAAATTAAATAATAAACTAACATAGACCGGCACTATTTCCGAGAAGCAATCCGGGTCGTCAAGTTCCATATAACCCTTCATGTCCTCATTCTATATCTCCTCCGTTAGTAACAATATCTTTTCATCTCCTCCATATTAACATCGACAAATTTGTAATACCACTGCAATCAAATGGTACACTTGAAAAATACCAAATAAAACAAGAATACTCGAAATTTGATCAAAACTTGGAGAAGACGAAGAGTAGGAGAAACTAATCCATCCATGATTTTGATTTGTTGCTTGAGTGGAGATGGAGGAGATGAAAAGGGCTATATATCTATATCTTGTAAAGCAAAATTCCAGTAACATGTATCTATGATTTTTTTTCCAGCATGAAACCTATCCACATCACCTACCATTTTAGCCAATCAATTGTCCATGTCCACTAATATTTATTAATAATTGTATATCTTTATATGCAACATATCCACACCATATATTGTTTTAAACCATACAATTGTTCACGTCACCATATTTTTTTTAACACAACATACCATTTTATTCATTCATAATCAAAGTTACATTATCAACCAAACTAGGTACTATCTTTGGGAAAGGGTGTCGCGGAGAAAGACCTAACTAAGTGCAAACGTATAGTTCAAGTTGCAACATTTAGTTATAATCAGAGGGAGTAGTTTTCTTTATTTCTTCTATAGACCAGACATTGTCATCTTCTTTCTGTTTTGCCAATGTCATCTTCACAAATGATCGATGTGCAAAAGCAGCGATCTTAGAGATGTGCGGAGGCAGTGAGCTTAGTTTTCGTATAGTTCTATTGGGCAGCTGGATAAACAAGTAGCTGCCTGGAATCTTAAAATAAGAAGGTGTTTTGACTCCTCGCATCCTGTATTTAAAATATATTTTAAACCTATCTCAAAATGTTTTAAAAAATATGACGCATAAGTTTTAACATACTATATGTACACATAGTTGTCTCATGAAAACCGACATTTTTTTAGTAGTGTAAAAAGACAAAAATTGGTAATAAAATAAGTCTTTTCATAAGACTTTTTGTCTTTTTATAGAGGCCACAAAATTATGGCGAAATGACTTTATGAACACATAAAACGTTAAGATTTATTAGAGAATTCGTTTAATATTGTGAATTTTTTGAGACAAGTTTAATATTGTGAAATGTGTTTTCTAAATACCGGGTGGCAAACTGGATTTATTAGTGGGCTCTACCTGTCGACTTTCGCTTCTCTTGCGCGACTCGAGAGGCCCACGACCAGCCGCCACCCGAAAGAACCACGCCGCCGTCAGGAGATCGTTGGCCGGCGGACGGCGGCGGCGAGGTGCTCTCGACCGTCTGTTTTCTTCCCTCCCATCCACCCCTCCGCCGTCAGTGTACTTCCCCTTCATCCACCGCTCCGAGGAAGAGGCGAACTAGGTCCGCGGGAAGATGGGCTCCGAGGCGGACGCGGCGGAGATTACCGGCCCTCTCCTCTCCGGAGGCAATGGCAGCGCGCCGGAAGAGGAGGCGGTTCCGCCGTGGAGGGAGCAGCTGACGGTGCGGGCGATAGTGGTGAGCGCCATCCTGGGGGTGCTCTTCTGCCTCATCACGCACAAGCTCCACCTCACGGTGGGGATCGTCCCCTCGCTCAACGTCGCCGCGGGGCTGCTCGGCTACTTCCTCGTGCGGACCTGGACGTCGGCGCTCGCCAGGTTCGGGATCGTTTCCGAGCCCTTCACCAAGCAGGAGAACACCGTCATCCAGACCTGCGTCGTCGCAATCTACGGCCTCGCCGTCAGCGGTACGTGTCGATTTCACGGACCTTATTCGGGGTTGATTGTTTAGGTTTAACTATCGGTGATGCTCCTTTATTCTAAGTACGTTCTCTGTGTTAGATTTATTAGGTGCAACAATGCTGGGATTTCAGAAACATCGGATTTTATTTCAGAATTTTGGGTACTACCTAGCTGAATACTACATATGATCTTGATGCACTGAATGTTGAAGTTTGCATCATAAATATCTTATTTTGGTGTGCATTGGGAGTGGCAGGGTCGCTGATGATAGCTCTAGCTCCCCCCTTCTCATCGAGCTCACATTATGAACTAATATTTGTGTTGATACAGGTGGCTTCGGATCGTATTTGCTTGCAATGGATCAGAAAACTTATGAGCTTATCGGGACTGATTATCCTGGTAACCGGGCAGTGGATGTTAAGAATCTTTCACTGACATGGATGATCGGCTTCATATTTGTTGTTAGCTTCCTCGGTCTATTTAGTCTTGTTGCGCTGCGCAAGGTAGGCATTGATACATTGGAACCGTGCATCTGTTATGTTTATCTGGTTATGTTGTGGAGTAAATTAGACATACCTAATATGAATTTAGTAAACGAACGTATGTTTTGGTGTTATTTTTAGGTGATGGTAATTGATTACAAGTTGACCTATCCGAGTGGAACTGCTACCGCCATGTTGATAAATAGCTTCCACACTACTACTGGAGCTGAGGTTGCGGAGTAAGAAGCGGATCAGAGTTTTTCCTCAATTTATACTCATATATTTCAATTTAAGTCATCTCTTCCTGGTCATTTGTATGGCAGTATGTTGTAAACAAATCCAAAATTAATTATTTAGTTAAGTTAGACCAATGGCGCGTTTTCTGTGTATAAAACACCGATAGTTGCAACAATATTCTGGTGAACTTGCAAGTGAGTCCTCAGCCCACTATATGTCTTTCATCTATCTAGTCTTTAGGGGATATGGTTGCCTGTTTCGACTGAACTTTAATGCGGACATGACTGTGTGCTAGGTGATTTTATCATATTTCCTCTCTGTATGCTCAAATAGAAACTCCTGGTCTTTATATTTTATTGATCTATTTTGGTTCTATTGCATTGAGATTATGAATGCTGTTATATGCTCTCTTCTAATAAGCTTATCATTTTTGGGAAAGGAGTGTGCAAAACTGCAAATAATATGTATTATTAGTGCAGCAAGGTGGATCTGGAGGTAGAAAATACCAGTTTCCTGTTTGTACAGTAGTCATGCAACATATACTTGTTAAAAATTGCAATGCCCTGCATATCAAATTTCTAAGTCTGTTGAGTCAACACACTACTAATTTATATTTTATGGTTGCAGGAAACAAGTTAGCTGTCTTGGGAAGTATTTAAGCATTAGTTTTATTTGGAACTTGTTTAAGTGGTTTTTCAGTGGTGTTGGGGATTCTTGTGGCTTCGATAATTTCCCTTCTCTGGGGCTTGCAGCATTTGAGAACACGTACGTTTTATTCCAATTAGTTTTTATTATTCCTTCAATGTTCAAGAGTCACAACTTGTACATTTTAGCTTTGGGGGCTGACTGGCCTTCCTTGTCCCCTTAACCTACTTTGACCATGTCTCTAGTCTGACAGCTATAACTTCTATTGTCATATGAAACTACTCATTTTGTGTATGGACCATGTTATACATGCTCACAAAAGTTTTACATGTTCCATTTTGTAGGTTTTATTTTAACTTTAGTCCAACCTATATTGGATGTGGTCTTATATGCCCACACATTGTTAACTGCTCTATACTTCTTGGAGCCATTATATCTTGGGGATTTCTTTGGCCATATATAACCACAAAAGCTGGGGATTGGTATCCAGCTGACCTTGGAAGCAACGATTTCAAAGGACTCTATGGATACAAGGTATGGTGATTGACGATTTTATTTGTTCCGGACTTCAAATAACTTTCAGTTTCGTACTGCAGAGTGACAATCCACCTATAATGTTCTTTTTTCAATATATCTATAACTAGATCATGAATTAATATGCTTGATAAACAATGTTGCTTCCAAGGTTAGATTAGGCAAGCATATCTGAAGTAAACATGGAGTAATACTATTAACGCTCTTACTATTTCCTAAGTGGACATCATGATCGTGAGAACTAGTGAGTTCAAGATTAGAATTGTTCGAAAATTTGTTACTTTCTTAGGTGAACAGATAGATGGCATATCAAGTTTGTTTAGTACTTATTGTTATTTGTTCACAGACTGACCAGTCTTTTACATATTTATGTTTAACAAAAAGTAAGTTGTATCTACCCTACCTTCCAGGTTTTCATATCTGTATCTGTCATACTCGGTGATGGTATCTATAATCTCATTAAGATCATTTACACTACTATCAAGGAAATAATGAATGCACGATCAAAGCAAGGAAGAACTCCTCTTGCCCAGATTAAGGATGGTAATGTTCTTCTTGTATGATATTTACCGTTAGTATATCATTAATCATGCATCTCATCTCATTTCTCTTCTGTTATTGTAGATAATGGAAGTTCTAAATTATCATCCGAGGAAAAACATCTGAATGAGGTATTCATAAAAGACAGTATCCCTCCCTGGTTGGCAGGATCTGGCTATGTGGGCCTTGCAGCAATATCAACCGTGACTGTACCAATGCTGTTCCCACAACTCAAGTGGTACCTTATCCTCTCAGTCTATGTTGTTGCTCCCCTACTCGCCTTCTGCAACTCTTATGGCGCGGGCCTGACAGATATGAGCCTTTCGTCCACGTATGGAAAGATTGGCCTTTTTATTTTTGCCTCTTGGGTTGGCCAGAGTGGGGGTGTGATTGCCGGCTTGGCAGCTTGCGGTGTTATGATGTCCATCGTATCCACAGCCGCCGATCTCATGCAAGACTTCAAGACTGGTTATCTGACCCTCTCTTCACCAAGATCCATGTTTGTGTCACAGTTGATTGGGACTGCCCTTGGCTGTGTAATTGCTCCGCTCACCTTTTGGCTTTACTGGACGGCCTTCGATGTTGGCAATCCTGATGGCATGTACAAAGCTCCATATGCAGTCATCTTCCGTGAGATGTCAATCCTGGGCGTGGAAGGATTCTCAGCGCTGCCCCAGCACTGCCTAGCAATCTGCGCTTTCTTCTTTTGTGCAGCCATTGCAATCAACCTCCTGAGGGATGTCACTCCAGCCAGCGTGTCGAAATTCATCCCACTCCCGATGGCCATGGCTATCCCCTTTTATATTGGAGCATATTTTGCGATCGACATGTTTGTCGGGACGGTCATCTTGTTCGTCTGGGAGAGGGTGACCCGCAAGGAGTCTGAGGGCTTTGCAGGCGCGGTTGCTTCTGGTTTGATCTGTGGTGATGGAATCTGGAGTGTCCCTTTTGCGGTGCTCTCTATCATGAGGATTGATCCACCGATGTGCATTTACTTCAAACCATCTGTTGCATACTAGCTGAAAATAGAGCGGGATCGTTCGGTTTACTGGGACGCACAAATGCAATAGCATAATGCTATGTACATATTTTGCACAACTGTAAATAACACCGGCAAAATAGCAGCAGCTTTATTCATTCTGTTTATCTTATTCTCCTCCGATTTCCTCCGTTTCAATGTTGCTGATGCTTGGACTTAGTATGTTTATATAACGATGAAAAACAAGGTCCTAAATACTTTCTTAGTAAGCATTTTGAGTTAGAAACTTAATATGTTTTTATGAAACCAATGATATATGATCGCCATGGATTATACTCAGATGATATGACAGTCTTTCTGTCTATCTTATATGGAAATCAAAATCATGTTGGCTCATAATTAATGTCTCTTATGATAGTGGAGTTTCTGAGTCTTGCTTCGGTACACCCTGTATGTAAAGGACAACTATTCTAGATGCAAAATTATGATGCCGATTACAATTTACATATTCGGCTAAAAGGATAGCTTGTTCTATTTTACATAGTAAAATGTTGGTGTACATGCGAATGTAATAGATTTAGACTGAAATGAAAACTGAAACAATGGCAATATTCATACGTGAATCACAGTGTACAAACTTGATTACATTTCTTTTATTAGGGTTTTCTTAAATTCATTAATGACTCATCATTCTCACCTGCTAGAACTCAAATCTTCAAATCAGCTTATATTTTCTTATTAAGTGGAACAACGATAAAGTTGTTTGCGGCTTTGTCCCATTTTTGTTCTGTTGATGTTCATGTGACAGTGAGTTGAATGTGATACTGCAGAGTAAGTTTAATTTCTGACACCTCCTAACCCTAGGTTTATCTGGCTCTCATGGACTACACGAGCATGCATGTAAAGTTAGGAGAGGGTTGTGGCATCCAAATATCGAATAAGTGTGTGTGACCTATTTCGGTGGGTTTTACACTGATCGTCAATTTCAAGACATGACCCGTCGGCTCAGTCTTTCGGAGATGCTCATAGGGGTAGGGGTGTGCGTTCATATCGGTGGGTGTATGCCCGTGTATGTGAGTCTGCGTTCGTACTGTGTTTCCCAAAAAGGAGCCTCCTTACTTTTATTATATGCTCAAGTGATTGATGGAAATACTTTCCTTATACTGTTAAATGGGAATTTGTTGTCGTCCTTCCCACCAGCATCTCATTCCACCTCTCTTAGGCACGTGCAACAACAAAATAAATATTTCTAGAACTAATTAAGATCTTGTAATTATCGCATAATTAAGAAATTGTTATGGCCGGTGCTAAATAAAATGCTCAAGATCTGATCTAATGTCTAGAATCAGACCTAAGCACATGTATGTCATTCAAAGTTTAAAGCTAGACAAAGTCCGATTTTGCACTTTCACCTCGAATTTCTTGAAATTAACCCTCGGCCCAAGCTTTGGCCCGACCAAGTCCAGAGAGGAATTGCAGCGTTCCTAGAGAAGCGAAGCTCCAAGGTGACTTCAAGCAGTGGTGGCATGCTGGCGCATAGCGGCGGCGACGTGAGGCTAGGCAGCACCGCACCGTTACCACCTCCTCTCCCCCGCCTCTCCCCTTGTATGAGCCGCCATTGAGTTGAGCAGTGCCATTGGCTTACCCGGCTGACTCCATCTCATCGCCCAGATCGTCGTCGGCTCCCCTCGATGGGCGGCCCCCTCCACGAGCTTCTGCTACCACCGTCCTATCCTTCGTCGCCCTTCCCCACCTTTATGCATCGCCTCTCCTTCCAATCCTCTACAGATCTAGACGTGGTGGCCTGGCGCTCCTCATGAAGTCTTCGGTTTGAACTTGGCGAAATTGAATGTTTCTATTCTTTGATAGGAAAAAAGAGTCCCAGACCAACTTAACATAGTAGAAGTAGAGCAAACCAAGAATAATACAAGAGTGAAGGAGCAAAGGAGAACCACTCTAATCTTGTAGCACTTACTTATGCCTGATTAATATTGGATGCATAATACGAATGTCATATCACATTCTATAGAAGACAAAGTTGATGATAAAACTTCTGAGAGAGAGGGAGAGAGAGAGGGGCATTCGCAGTTATGAGTGGACATGTAGCTAGTAATTAACAAATCAGTGTTAGGTGTAGTACCATGCATATTTGCATCTATCACTCATGTACCATTTGACAAAAGATGGCCTAATATATATCTCGTCGGCTACAAGCTGTGTAACTATCTAACATACTGCAACGCGTGTGTATTTTTCTAACACCTAAAGCTTCAGAATATGAGATCCTTGTATAAATGCATGTTGTGTGTATTACGTGTGTATGCATGAGAGGTATCGGGATATCTAAGTGCTGTGTGCCGCAAGATGGATGTGCAGCAATTTTTTCAAGCACATCCGTGAGAATCACGTCTCTTTTTTCGTTAAGATAGAAAGAGAGGTTGGCAAGATTATATGACTTCAGAAGAACTTGAAAGGAGAGTTTGACCACATGCGCGAGTTTGACCACATGCGTCTCTGCTATTAATATGTTGCTCCACCCAGCTATGCCACACAGCTTTCCGATGAGCCACTGCTCGAATGCGCCGACATGTCAGAAGGCATGGTTGCGATCTTGTCAAACACCCGGAAGTTTCATTTTAGCAAGAATCAGCGCGTTGGTCTCCTTTTCTATGAGCCGAAGTCACCGCCTTCTAATCTCTGATCACCAGTCCCTCAGTGTCAAAGTTGCCAAACATGCATACTCGCACAACCTCTAACCACGGTTTGACAGCCAAAACAGTTCTCTGTCCGAGTAAGAAATTCAGACATGGGCGCAAACCATGACATCCACCATATACAAACAATTGAGTATCTCACGGTTTTCTTGTAAATTTTGTGAAACGTTAGTAAGAATAGATTTATGTTTTGGTTTGTGCAATCAATGTGCTGCACGCCTTCTTGTATGCATTGACACAAGTAGTTTACACGTATACGATCATAACTCGATAGATCTTTAATCATGGAGAATAGTTTGTTTGTATTCATATACATATATCTGGAATTTGCTAGTGTTTTGCTATGGCCTTTATGCCTCAGCCCAACTAGAAATTCTGAATTTTTTATTGGCCCATTCATGCATGGTAAGGGTGGACTATAGTTTAGTCTCACATTGCTAGTTAGTACAGCGTTTTGCACCATCTTATAAGGCTCTTCTGCCACTAGTATGACTATGAGAAGATGAGACCTACATGTGTGCTCCTTCGCCGCTCGCCTTGTCTCGTTGCGAAAATGAGCCAAGAGTCGAGGTCAACAAAACCATGCATGTTTTATTTTATTTTTGGTTGTTTGGGAAAATTAATCAAATCATTATTATACGCATTAATTACTCACATGTTTCCGATTGTTTTGGATCGTCGGTTGTTAATCTCACATCTTACCCGACCCGCGGTATATAAATGGATAGACGTTAGCCCTCGCCGCATGTGCAACACATGAGACTTTCACGTTCCAGAGCATTGAGCCGTCGCCCAAGTCTTCCGCATCATGTCTTCCGACTTGCACCAGAGACAGTAGGCCTCTGAAACCACGCTTCTCATAATACTATATGGGAGAGCGGAGATCAATTTTTTGGGTAGCGCACTCGCGCGAGTATTGACATCGACTTCTTCCTAACGACGACTTCTTCCACGACATGAGCAATCTCTTCATCAACTTGGCCGACGTCGTCAGTGGTTCTGCTTTTGTTGCACCATACGTGGTTTTGTCTTACTTGTTCGATAACATGCTAGAATTTATGTTTCTAAGAACCCGGATGCCCACAACCGTGTCGACTGTTGGTATTGCTAGCTAGCCACCAAAATGTTCGTGGTATGCCATCTTGAGTTGAATACATATTATGGATCACATCCAAGCATCTTCTTGAAGACTTGAACCATAATCTTGAAAAGGCCTTGTATTTTCTAATTAAGTAGAACACTGATAATGTTCTTTGTGGCTTCATCCCATTTTTTCCACGCTGATCTTTGGATGACAATGGCTTGAATGTGATATTTCATAGAAAGTTTCATTTCCGACACCTCCTAACCCTAGGTTGATACGGATGACATGTTTTCTATGCACGGGTGTGCAAAGTTTCGTAGATGGTTGTAGCATAAATATGTAAAAACCGAAGAAGTGTGCGTGACCTCTTCAGATGGGCTATACACAGATTTTTTAGAAAATAGGGTGTGGATCCCCGGCCTCTGCATCAGAACGATGCACACAGCCACCGCAATTATTGAATCGTCACAAGTTATTCAGAGTTTACAATTCACGGATCACTCAAAGTGGATACAAAAATCAACCACTTAAAACTAGCTCTATCCATCAATCCTTCTATGATGTTGCCACCCACCCTAGCAGAAGATAGCCCGTACGACCATCATCATTCGAGTACATCCGGAATCCATGCGACCACGTCTTTCCGCAGGAAGAAGATATGACCACATGTGGATCCAATAGGTGGCTTTGTTGATAACCTGCAAATAATGAACAAATGTTGCCTTGTTAAAGATTATATCGTTACGACAGTTCCAAATAGCCCATAGAATAGCCGCAACTCCAATTCTAATGAGTTCTTTAGATGTCTTATCCACCCCATTTAACCAGCTTCCAAACAAATTTGCTATACTAGTTGGGGGGTAAATGTTGAAAGTAAAATGAACCAAGCGCCATATATTACGTGCAAACATACAGGAAATGAACAAGTGCTCAACAGACTCATCTGCATCACAGAAAACGCATTTCTTACACCCTATCCACCTCCGTCTAAGCAAGTTATCCTTCGTCAACAATTCTTTCCTATGCAAAAACCACAAGAAGATTCGTATCTTAAGGGGCACTTTAAGTTTCCACAAGTATTTTTTAAAATATATAGTGTGTCCATTAAGCAGTGTAGCATAGTACGATTTAACAGAGAAGTCACCCGATGGCGTGAGCTTCCATATGAACCTATCAGATTCATTCGTTAATTGAACCCGCATTAGTCTTTCAACCAAATGAAACCAGATTTCTCTATTATTTCCCACCAAGTTTCGCCGAAAGGTGAGGTTAATAGGAGTACCAGCAAAAACTTCCGCAACAGTCATCTGCTTATTGGACACCACGGCATAGAGCGATGGATACTCATCTGCTAATGACGAGTCACCAATCCAACTATCCTCCCAAAATCTAGTTTGGTGCCCATCTCCAACCGCAAAGGAGCCATGCTTAAAGAAGTCATCCTTCACTCGCATTAACCCCTTCCAAAAAGGTGAATCATGTGGCTTAATCTGAACTTGAGATAACGTTTTATCCCCCAAATATTTGTTTGTTAATAATTCCTGCCACACCCCATCTTCGTTAAGTAGTTTAAATAACCATTTACTCAAAAGACATTTATTCTTGATATCTAGCACCTCAATTCCCAGCCCCCCTTGGTCCTTTGGTCAGCACACAATATTCCACTTTGTTAGCCTATATTTCTTCTTTAGTTGATCACTTTGCCAAAAAAATCTAGACCGATAGAAATCCAATCTTTTACGTACCCCTTTAGGTATTTCAAAGAACGATAGCAAGAACATTGGCAAGCTTGTCAAAACCGAATTAATTAGCACAAGACGATCTCCGTATGATAACATCTTAACTACCCAAGATCCTAGCTTCCGCTCGAAGCGATCTTCTACTGGTTTCCACTCCTTATTGAGGAGTTTCCTATAATGTATAGGAATACCGAGATATTTAAATGGTAATGAACCGATTCCACAACCAAAAATATTTCGGTATTGTTCTTGCTCCCCTACTGCCTTGCCAAAACAATAAAGCTCACTTTTATGAAAATTGATTTTTAACCCCGACAGCTGCTCAAAAAAAGCCAATATTAGTTTCATGTTCACGGCTTTCGCAACATCGTGTTCAAGAAACAGAATTGTGTCATCCGCATATTGAAGTATGGAAACACCACCCTCAACTAAATGTGGTATTAATCCTCCTACTTGACCATCTTGCTTAGCCCGCGCAATTAAAATAGCCAACATATCAGCCACCAAATTGAACAACAAAGGTGACAACGGATCACCTTGTCGTAACCCTTTCAGAGTCTGAAAATAATGCCCAATATCATCATTAACCCGGATACCAACACTTCCACCCTGGACAAATCTAGCAATCCATTCACACCACGTTGGTGCAAATCCTTTCATACGAAGAACTTGTTGCAAAAAAGACCATTTCACTTTATCATAGGCTTTCTCAAAATCAATTTTAAAAAGAACCCCGTCTAACTTTTTACGGTGCATCTCATGTATTGTTTCATGGAGAACTACAACTCCTTCTAAGATGTTTCTCCCAGGGATAAAAGCGGTTTGAGTTGGACGCACAACTCTACTCGCAATTGAAGTTACCCTATTTGTGCCCACCTTCGTGAAAATTTTAAAGCTAACATTAAGGAGACAAATTGGCCTGTATTGTTCGATTCTACTTGCATCCTCCTTCTTTGGCAGTAACGTAATGATTCCGAAGTTTAACTTGAATAAGGGCAATTCACCCGTTCGCAATTGGGCAAACATTGCCATCAAATCATTTTTTTTAAATAGGCCAAAACTTTTGATAAAATTCTGCCGGAAACCCGTCTGGTCCGGAGATTTATTATGTTCCATTTGTGAGATCGCATCATGAACTTCCTTCTCCGTGAACTCCGAAGTCAAAATCGTATTTTCCTCCGGTGATATTTGGGGCATATCATTCGTAAATGCCTCATTCATTGAGAAATAATTTGGATCCGGAGCTCCAAATAGTTTCTTGTAGAATTCAGAAATGAACACTTTTAAGTTTGCCTCACCCACAATTGTCCCCTCATCTTGTTCTAATTGGAAAATCCTCTTTTTCCTATGTTTGCCATTTGCCATGATATGAAAATAACGTGTATTATTTCCACCTTCTTGAATATTTTTCACTTTCGCCCTTTGTGCCCATTTAGATTCTTCATCGCGGAGGAGTTTCGCTAACTCATTTTCCGCCTCCTTTTTTGCTGCCCGTTCGGCTGCACTTAAAGGAATAGTCTCGGCCTGTATATCCATTTTATCAATGTAAGTTAGCAAGTGTTGTTTTAATTTTTTGTAATCCGCATTTAGATTCTTTGCCCATCCTCTTAAATATTGCCGAATATGTCTAATCTTATTTTGCCACCGCTCTATGGGAGTATCCCCCACTTGGACCGATGTCCATTCGCGGTGAATCATTTCATAAAAACCTTCCTGGCGCATCCAAGACAGTTCAAATGAAAAATGATTTTTATTCCCTACATGAGCTTGTTCACCCGAATCAATTATCAGGGGTGTATGATCTGACCCGGCGCGAGTCATCGCATGAACCGACACCAGGGGATACTTTTGTTCCCATGCAACACTAGATAGGAAACGGTCCAATTTCTCGTATGTTGGTGTTTCACGTCTACTTGCCCAAGTATATTGCCTCCCTGATAACTGAATTTCTTTTAGACTTAGGCTCTCAATTATAACATTGAAGATAAAAGGCCATCTCGCATTAAAATTAGAATTATTCTTCTCCTCTTCCCTTTGAATAATGTTGAAGTCCCCTCCTACCAATGGGCTATACACAGATATGCAGGCTCCCTGCTTTTTTTATATAGGGCTCACCGCTCAAGTGGTTGAAGCCAATACTATTACATAATAAGTGGAAGTTGGTGCGAGCCGTGGTTCATACCTCGCACCGCCTTTTGCTAAGAAATCTTTGACATTATGATAACAAACAAATACATAACAAAACATCTAATACCACTAGCACATATATAGCTATAAGCTGAACACGCGCCAGTTAAGAGCCTCACAGATTTTGGAGTATGTTGCAGCATTCATCTCACTGATGTTGGGACCTCAAAATAAAGGGCTCACAAACCGTTGTTCATGTTCACAGGGCCAACGGTAAAAATACAATCGTAGCCTTTGTGACTTACAAAGATAGCGAATAAACCGGAAACAACCATTTACAGATGTGAAACTATACAAAAATAAATAAATAATGTTGGTGTCGCCGGCTTCAATGCATCAATGACGGAGTTCAAGCCGAGCTTCTCCGTCTTGGCTCTCGATGGCTCCTTTGCCTTACAAATATGATCAGTGCACGTCGGGTCAACGAAGCCAGTTACTTGATGATGGAAGACCTGCTCGTCGAGGACGCCGTGAAGAACACCTTCTTGACGTCTAGGTGATGAACATGAGAATATGGTGCGGATGGTGCTGAGCTTTGCGATAGGACCAAATTTCTTGTCCTAAACGATCCCAGGAACTTGAGCGAACCCTCGCACGACCCACCGTACCACCCCTTATACCGATCAACGGATTCGTCCGCGCAGTTTTGTGGTGGAAGACACACTTTCCCAAGACGATATTGGCATGGTACGGCGTGGTACCAACTCCCAGTTATGATTGGCGACCGGAGCTTCATACTCCTTCCACGTTACCGCCATCTAGTGGGGGTTGCTGAGTTGTAGTACGCACTGATGTGGGTAGCGGCACTGGATGAGCATGCTCCATGATATTGGCATACAGTTTGCTGGGGGAAGAAGACGGCCGCAATGTGTGCCCTGAGTAACCATGTGGTGCGATCTAAGGCATGTGTGGTTGCTTTCACAACATATGGCGACGGGCCTCCTTTGCTCGGTAGAAGTTAGCCTTTATCTGAATATCCTTACACTGAATTTGGATCACAACAAAATAATAACACAAAGTCTGGTAGATGATTGTGACGCAATTTTATCGCAGAAAAAAAATCAAAAACTTCATGGGCTAAACACGGATATGGGGGCTCCTTGCTTGTTTTTATAGGGCTCTTAGAGTATGATGTCATTATTCTTTCCTCCTAGTAAAGATTAGAGTTGGTGGTGAGTTCACTCCTTTTCACTATAACTGACATGTGTGCCAAACTACATTGTAAAAGTCGCTGATAAAAAAATGTAGGATTTGCAACCTTACATGATGCGGAAACAAACAAATTCATATTTACCCAAGTTATATCATACTCCCTCCGATCCTAAAAAAGTTTCGCTGGCAGTGCTACAAAATCGTGCATGGTACGTGTCTTTCTGCCGAAACTTAATTAGGATCGGAGGTAGTATAATATATTGATGAAAAAAAAATCCTAGAAAGTTTCTTAGTAACTATATTGTAGAGTTCCAAATTAGGGATGCTTATATGATGAAACCAATGATATGCTCGTTGTGGATTGTATTCGAACGATATGACACTCTTCGTGCATCATGCTAGCTCATGATTCATGTATCTTCGGATAGTGGAGTTTGTGAGTTTTGGTTCCGTACACCCTGCATGTAAAATTATTTCCGATGCAAATCAAACTGTGCAAAATCACAACTTAACCCTTCGGTAAAAGTACTTGAATACATGCAAAGGGGATAAATTTAGACCGAAGTGATTGTAGAAAACAACATTAGACCAAAGTGAAAACATAGACGGTGAGGCCGCATTGATGCATGAATCATAGTTAATAAACCCAATCATTTTTTTTGGTAGATTTTGTCTTAGGGTGACAAGTCTAAATTGGCTGTGTCCCACATTGTATTTTTTCTCATAAATTTATTGAGCCCGAGTCTTAAAGTCTACTCTGACTTGCGGCAAGTTGCCTCAACCCAGTGAGAGATATCTTGCAAGCCCATGAGCACTCAGTGTCAGTGTTGCTGGCCGCTAAAGTGTCCCAGATAAGTCAGTTTCAGTTGTGCACAAGATAGAGATACTGCATTGCAGAGGTGGCCATATGCTTTCTAATTAAGTGGAACAAGTGCAAAGTTGGTTGTGACAGCATGTAATCTATGAACTGCTGATCTTCAAGTGACAATGACATGTACGTGGTACAAGATAGAAAGTTTAATGTCTGATGCCTCCTAACCCTAGGTTGAGCCGGCGCTCACAGACGCCTTGCATGAGTGTGCAAAGTTTTATAGATGGTGGTGGCATAAATATGAATAAATCAAATAATTTTGTGTGACCTCTTCCAATGTGTTGTATCGCGGACATGGAGGCTACTTGCCTCTTTTTATGGGGTTCTACATAATAAGTGCGAGTTGGTGCGGGCGTGCTTCACACATGCATGTCAGCCAAGCCTCACTGCTACTCACATAGTCACATGTGTACTCAGACCAGCCACACTGGTGATTCACTTCCTAAAAATAGTTGTCAGAGCCGATTTATTTCCTTGCACTGTGTGGAATCGATTCAACATGTATTGGTAGGAACCATGGCAGAATAAATAATACTTGTGTATGCTGCATACACTCTCTTTCTACCTCACAATGCATGCTCACATCGCTCCACCACTCAGATTTGTGCCTAAGAAGCGAACCAAACATTTGCATCACTTTCGTCGTCAGAGGACTTTGAATCAATGTCCACACCGTATGGAACCGGCTCCATGGCCCCTTTGAGTCGCTTTTTTCCTACGGTGTGGCTGCCCTCAGTGTCATTGTAAAAGTAACACGATAAAAATGTTGGATTAGCATCCTAACATGAGGCGGAAATTAAGAAATGCACTTTTACGAAGTTTCACTATATAATATACTGATGAAAAATTTCTAGAAATCGTCTTAGAATCTCCGCTCCAAATTATAAGATGTTCTAAAAAAATCTAAATCGTGTGTATATGGATGCACTGCAGTATGTCCATTCACTCATTTCAGTCTATATGTAGTCCACATTGAAATATCCAAAACGTGTATACTTTGAAACGAAGGAAATATATGACACCAATGAGTTGTGTTGTGTATTAAATTCAAACGATATGACGTTTTTCGTGTCTATCTTTCATGAAAAATTGCATCATGCTAGCTCATAATTCATGTATCTTCGTACACTGAGTTTGTGGGTTTGCTTCCTTACACCTTTATGTAAAACAGTTTCCGACGCAAATCAACGTGGCGGACCACTACTTACCTCTTCAGTAAAAAAACTTGCATACATTCAAAGGGAATAGATTTAGACTGGACTGATTGCGGAAACTAAGATTTAGACTAAAGTGTAACCAGAGTAAGTGTGGCCGTAATGATACGCAAATCATTGTTAAGAAAACTAATCATTTTTTTTTTTGTAGATTTTGTGTAAGGATTGTGAATGATGGAATGGCACGACATTCCCGGATGGCCAGTCTAGAATAGGCTTTGCCTCGAAGTGCTTAAGCACATGTTGCATGCTCACGACCGTCGACTGTCAGTGTTGGTAGCCGCTAAAGTGGTCTAGATAAGTCAGTTGCAGTTGTGCGCAAGATAGAGATACCACCCTGCAACAGACGTCATGTGCTCTCTAATTAAGCGGAATAATGGTAAACTTGGTTGTGGCTCCATAGCATCATTGCACTGCTGATCTTCAAGTGACAATGGCATGTATGTGATACAACATAGAAAGTCTAATTTCCGACGCCTCCTAACCCTACGTTGAGCGGGAGATCTCGTGGATCCTTACACAAGTGTACAAAGTTAGTTTGCGGTATAAATATGCAAAAACAATGAGTAGCTTTGTGTGACCTCTTTCATCAGGGCTGTGTTCACGGATATGGAGGATCCTTGCTTCGTTTTATAAGGGCTCGAGTGGTTGATGTAATGATGCGGGCCGTGCTTTATACATGCATGTCAGACAGTCACGTTTAGGCTGGTCGGAGGGCAGAGAATGGCTGTAGCAAGCGAGAGCCAGCAGCTGAAATTTCAAGTGCGCTCGTCGTACAATACTACTGTTCTTACGGTGGGCCCGGCGAAGTTTTTATCTTTTGGGGAGAAATAATGAAGGAAAGTTTATCTGCCGGTTCTGATGTAGTAGTAGAATTAGAGATAACAGCCACAGATATCAACATCCGACGCTTTGGCCGAGTGGTTAAGGCGTGTGCCTGCTAAGTACATGGGGTTTCCCCGCGAGAGTTCGAATCTCTCAGGCGTCGTTTCCTTTTTTGTTTTTTTTGTTCTCCCTTCAGAATGCCACCCATTTCAATATTTTACTTTAGCAACCTCGTTTAATTTTTGTCTTCTTTTCCACTCACACACGAAAACAAATGTTCTATTTTCATTGTTAATAACGCAGTAAACATTTCTTCTGCAACGGACATCGAGCTGGAGCAGCAAAAATTCCATCAATTTGGATTCAGCCTTACAAATTTATTTATTTCGCTAAATGTAGTCAATGGCGACCTGTCGATGAACACGGTTTTGACGGTGTTCACTTCTGCTGGTTTGTGGATCTAAAATTCCAGGTTTAACCTCTCATTTAACTCTTAGCACTGAACATCAGCACAAAGGCATCCCTGAAGCAATCATACAATAAAACTGCTTTTTTTTCCCTTTCAATAGGCAATCGTGTACACAAACTGACCCCTCAAGTATGATACACACATACAGAAATCCCGTGCCAGATGATGTCTATCATTTCACTCATTCATACAGCAAGCATCTCAGGAGGAAGAAAGAGGATACACTGCGAGTTCCTGTCAGATAAGTGCCATCCCGTGCAGCAGCCAGCCACAGGGGAATCGTGGCGTGCCACCGTGAAGCATGATTCCTGTGAGATGAACGAATGATGGACGTGGCGACGGCATGGAGCATCAGATGCCGGGGTGAGGTCACTGCACAAACAGAAACACATCAGTTTCAGGTTTGAGCATATAAAAAGGGAGCAAGAATTGCCCACAATAAAGTCTAGCCGTCTAGGCATGATCGAACTTAGCAAACGAATGGACACGGTTATCACTGATGTTATAGCGGTAAAAGTTAAAAGGAATCAAGGTGGGCACAGAACCAGACCTTCGGTCGGTGAGGTTAGATAGAAGGTCCGGCAACCGAAGTAGCGTGGCCCGTCTCCTGCAACTGCTTCAGGGTGGACGCAAGCCAGTCAAGCCCATCGTAAAGGCCCTCGCCACGGAGCGCGCACGTCCCCTGTATGTGCCATAGCCTGTTCTTGAGATCATGCAGGCCCATCCCCTCGCTCACCTCCGCCGGGCTCATTGAACCTCTCTATGTGTACAAGGAAAAACATAGTCAGTTAAGACAAGATCCATCGCCCCATTTTTGTGCTGAAAGTAAACAGACACGTGTGTTCTCTAATGTATGCAGGATGGAAGGTCGTGTCTGATTCTGTAGGTAATCGACATAGAACTTGATATCGAAAGAGACACGCAGCTATGTTTTCTTTTTTTTGCAATAACGAACTTCCGACTGGAAAGCAACTTAAGAACACAAGAAATGTATGGCGACCCATGCAAATACGGTCATGGACAGCTAGTGCAATTAATAATACAGTAACGATTACTTTAACTTACCAAATCCTGTTTGTTTGCTAATACTAAGATTATGCTGTTTGCCATCAAAGGGTCCTTGATAATGGTCTGAAAGTGTCCAAGGAATACAAGTTAGCAGGATCTCACATTCTTAACCAACATAATTTAAGGCGGCCGGAAGTCCTATGGTGACAGAGATACTATAAAAATATGTAACCTGGAATTCTTGTCTGGCATCTCCAATCCTTTCTCTGTCCAAAGAATCGACAACATAGATCTACACCAAATCAAAAGCAGAGACACATACTTAGCATTGGTAGTAAAAAGATATGTAAATGAATAAATGATCATAGAACAATTCAAACCGCCAAGGAACTCGATCAACTGTGAATCAGCTAAACAGTTTTCCTTAGCAAGAGGACTAAATTATCTTCACAATATTCTGCACATCAGTCTACTAATTTCACCCAACAGTGACAAGGAAACCAATCAATAACATGCAAAGAAATTGTATCAGGCAGACCTAGGATTTGCAAGAAAAAAGGGCGGCAGTTGGAACACATGAAAGACAACCAAATCAAGGATCGGGGATGAATATAGGTACATAAGCAGGCTAAAATGGCAAATGAGATGCTAAATCTTGACACGTGTCTAATTATTACCAGTGCATCAGAATTGCTGAGGTACATCTTCCATAATGGCCTGAGCTTTTCTTGTCCGCCAACATCCCAGACAGTAAATGCCACATTCTTGTATTGAACCTTCTCGACGTTAAAACCTGCAGAGGAAAAATCATAAACCAATGATAAGACAAAAGATCAAGAATGGAAGAATGGAGGGCTGTAGTAAAGTCCAAAATGTCAACTGGTTTAGTTTATTGTCAGAATTTAGCTAAAGTTATTAAGCTCCCAAATTTTTGCTCTTTCCTAAATTTTGTATGATGATAAGTTGTTCTAACTAACATAGGGTGGTAAAACAAAATGTTGTTAACCACCCGGCAATAAGGAAACTCTATTTCAACAATATGAAACAATTTTTTGTATAAATAATGAAATGAAAGAACAGCATATTCATGGCATGATCTGATAGTCATATAGAAGCGGCATATCATAAGGATAAGTACCAGTTTAAACATTATTAGCACCTGCATCTTCATAACATGGTACAATAGGGCAACACTTGACATAAATAAATATAGAAATGAATCAATGATAGTATGCTATATCAGCCTCCTACCTACTGTAGGCACTGTTGAAAGAACCTCCCCCATGTGCAGCCTATACAAGATTGTTGTTTTGCCAGCTGCATCCAAACCAAGCATCACAACCTTCAAAAGGTTACTCACCATTAGCGGAAACAATCATCAAAGAATGTACTCTATAGGTCGATTTAAAACAAACAGATGGACCATGAGGAAGACTTGACAAAATGCTTCAGTCTAGCCACCACAAATTGCTGAGTTAAGGGAGATAAAATGGTTGTGACCTTTGAGTTTCATAATTTGGGTTTTTTTTCACTAGAAGAACTGCAAAAGCAATGTACATAGTAATTAACTAGACTACTAGCTAGACTCATCATCGACTTAATTGGTGCTTGGCAAAATTAACTGAACCGAGATTCAGTTCCTCACATTCACTGCAACTGCACACTGCTAGAGTGCTATCCTGGACAATTTCCCGCGAATCGCTCGTTTCGCTGCAGGGAGAACCCAACCAGCAAGCACTCGATTCATCGGACCTGCGCCGCGCAGTTGGGGATCCAACCTCAACAAAGAAAACCCTAAATTCAGAACTCCAGGCCACACTGTACTCCACAGGACACAACCTAAGAGCCCGGATCGATGGTTCATTCTACTATTCTAGCGCACCAAACTCTCATGGGTTCAGATTGATTCGCGATTCAAGCAAGGCCAACGTGACTGAATCAGTTAAAGCAGGAACAACGAGAAAGTTAATTAATTCCAAGAACTGCGCCGCATCGAGAAAGCTCCCAAGAACCTACAAGATCGAGCGCCTAGGTACCCCCGAAGCGCGGAGGGAGGAGAGAGATCGTGGTTAGGTTTTTACCCTCATCTCCTTGGTGGAGAAGAAGTTGTCGAAGAGCCTGCGCAGCGCCTGCCCCATCTTCTTGCTCTCCGCTTCCTACTTCTCCCTCCCCTTGCGCCTCTCTCTCTCTCGAGTGAGTGGGGTGGATTCTTGTACAGCTGTTGCTCCCTGCAGGGGTCCAGTCCAGAGGCAAGGTTGGTGAGGGGGGAGTTCGCTAGGAGGAGGAAGAAAGGGCAGCGCGCACGGTGAGAATACTCGTCTTGCTTTCGCTTTGGTGTTTCTGCTGTTGCTCTCCGGTGAGTGGAACATTCAAGCCCAACTCCTTCACGGCGAGGCTTCCGTTTGCTCGAGTGCTATGACACCTCCGATTTTCCTTGTAATCGGTTTTTTTTTTCGGTAATACGTGTCACATTTATATAAAGATCAAACTACAACCCGCGTAAAAGCTGACATTATATAACTGAAGTTAGAAGAAACATATGAAAAAACCAACGTCTCTCCTTCGGCACCACCGTAGTCCATAGCAACCTTCAAAAGCAAAGTGGACAGATCATCTCTTCACCCGACCTCGACGCGGCTCCATTTATGATCAACAGCTTTACAGACCTTTAAAACAGTTTTCCAGAGGCAAAATCAGGGTAGCACGACTACGGACATGCCATCAAACTCTAGACTGACACCCCACACGACGACGTCGGAGTGGGAACCCAGCACAAAATACACCATCTTCTATCTGTCACCAGCGATAACTACCGTCTTCATGTACGGATGACATTCCAAGCTCCGCCACGACACTGGATACCGTTCAGATCCCTCGCTGACCACAGAGTAGAACACGTCATCGGAGAAGAACTTGAACCACTTTTATTCATCACCATCGAGCAGCCGAAAACCTAACCTACAGAGCGGCTAACCTAGAGCTACACTCCTCGGGGTCCGGCGACCCCCCTCACCACCGATGACCAGAAGGTTGTCGGCGGAGGGGAACCGCTAGAAAACGGCAACGGAAGGTTGAACCCTAGATCACCTTTCTCTCCTAGCGGGCAGAGGAAAAGCTATCCTTTGACCTCCAGTGCTATTTGTCTAGTTGTTGCGCTTTGTATCAACTGCAAGCTGTGTCCATGATCTCCAAGATGGATATGTGTTCTTGCTGTTCGGGACATGCCGGAGACGGGTGAGAGCGTCTCTGCTGCGGTTTCTCAGATTTAACAGTCAAGAACCTCCTGATTTGAGCTCGGTGTTGGACCATTTCTATCTTCAGCTCAATCGCTTACCTCATAGGCGTCTGCCAATGCGATTGCTGGTTGAGCCGCTGGCTCTACGGTTGGTTAGATTGCAAGAGGCCCTGAAAGAGTGCAAGTGCAGGTATATTGAGTCCGAGTTCTCGACGACCCCCTGATAGGCTCCATTTGTACTCTTCGACATATCCATCATATTTATTTTGTAGCTTTTCTCACTTGTGCCCAGCTAGGCATCTTTGTTCAGGGTGAAAGTTGTAATATCTGTGTTGTAATCTGCTATGAAATCTAATATAAGTTATTTCCGTTCAAAAAAAAAGGGGTAATTTTTTCCTTCTAATTAATCTGAGTATTCCAACATCTACGGTAGATCCAGAGTAGAATGAATACATGTTCGATAACTAAGACTAACTTTAGGCCCTCTTTGTTAGGCTTATTGTTGGCTTTTCAATTTCGACTTATAAGCCACAAAAAACACCTACATAGGTGTTTTGGGCTTTTGGCTTTTAACCTTTAGCCTTTAACTGGGACATTGTTACATGTTGGTATAAGCTAAAAGTCAAAAGTGTTTTTGTGAGCGGTGAGCCGTGAGGAAGAGAGAGGAGGAAGAAGATGGATGGGTGGCCCACCGATCAGTCTCACTAAATGCCAAATCGATTGTCTTCGGGGTTTTATAGGGCATTTTTGAAAAATATAGCCGCTAGAGATGGTCAACATATTGCCACGTCAATAAATACGGCGTTATATAGCCTTCGGTGATCGTCGATGACACACGCGCATATATTCAGTGACCTTAAATCACTAACAGCGATGTACGGTGACAACGGCGAGTAATGATCTTAAGTTCAATGATTCTGATGGGTTTTAGTCTTTAAAAATCGTAATCCAAAATTTTCAACAACTTCACTATCATACTCCGACTCGTCGTCTCTCTTCCATCACAATTATCTCCACGTCACTGTATGCACTCTTCAGCTCTAAGTGAATCTTGGCAAGGTGTGTTGTCGGAACGAATCAGATAGCAAAGGATACTTTTTTCAGAAATTAGATGGTACGCAGTTTTTCCTATTTTTCTTCTCTTTATTACATGAATTTTCCTATTTTTACTATTAGCCCATGAATTGCCGGCGAACACAATTCAAAACCAGACCATACCAAAAGAGGTACGGAGTATCCCACTCTTTCCCTTCCTTAAAAATACCGAAAACTAATAAATAGAAATCCATATATATCCATACAAAAAAAAAGGAAAATCAGGGAGAGAAAATCCCAAACGTCTCCATTCCAAAATCATTTCGCGGACCGCCCGGCGAGATCAGGCGGCTCCGTCGCCGACACACGGCGGAAAAGGTGAGATTTTTCGTAGGGCGGCGGAGCCATTTGTCCTGCGAGATTGTCGGTGCCGTTTTCGAAGCCCCCAGGTAGCAGCAGTTTTGTTCATCTTCTATCTGTATCCTGCGCATTTCCGGCTATCCAACGCAGTAATCCGGCGTGGTTTGATTGTAGACGGTCGGAAGGCGCGATCTTGCGGCTGCGAACTCGGGCAGATTCATGCCGCTCATCTGAGGATTAAGATTTCTAGCGGAGGTGAGAGGCTGGGCGATTCCACCGCGTTTCTTGTGCCGATATCACCGATTTCTTGGTGCTGTTGCCCGAGATTCTGGGGTGAAATTGGTTGCGGGAGACGAAAGGTAGGATCTAGACCATTCAGATTCCCAAATTTTATCTGAATGCGGTGGGCCTCCTGCTGATTTGGATCCCGGGGGCATGGTGATCTAGGGTTAGGGTTTTGATTGCCCCTCCCTGGTTTGCTGCTTGTTTGGGAAACACGCAGAGGCGATGGACTACTACAACATTCTCAAGGTGAATCGCAATGCCACCTTGGAGGACCTCAAGAAGTCGTATCGGCGGCTCGCGAGGACATGGCACCCCGACAAGAACCCGACTGCTGGCGCCGAGGCTGAGGCCAAGTTCAAACAGATAACCGAGGCCTATGAGGCAAGTGAACTTCTGTGCATTTGTTTTCCTTGCAGTACCCGTTGCCGATTACATGTTTGATTCTTTGCCAGTTTGGAATGAAATGATAGCTAACTCCTGTGTAGAGATTTTAGTTTTAATAAATGTTAGGATTTATCCTTTTGTTTCACGCATATAAAATAAGGTTGCTTGATTCATTTGCAATACCACCACGAGCATCTCTTTGTTCGCGCCGACAACATGCTACATAAGCTTTTTAGCTCAGATTTGTAGTTAGCTGGATCTCCATGTTGTGCTCTGTTGCCCCATTTGGAAATTGGAAAGTTCAATCTAGTTGAATCTTCAAGGAGCAACATATAGTTCCCTTTTCTTCTTCTTTATAATTTTGTACTTGTTGTGTGTGTACTCCTTTCTTATAGCATTTCATTGTGCAAAATGAGAGCATTGCTTCATCATCGATTCATATTATAACAGTTATATTGAATGAAAATAGTTAATTTGATAGTGCGACAACCCGGTGAAGTTTTGCAAAAGGAGATTTGCAATCTTGTATTCAATTCCAAAAGTAGCTATACCGTTCTGCATCTGAGAAGTTAAATTCTTAACCTGTAACTACTGTAACTTATATGTAAACATTGTTTTGAATGATGAAAGTGCGGCTTCTCTGATAATACATTTTTAGTATGTTGAAGTTACCTTTGCTCAGTCTGCTTGCAACTTCTGCATTTAGTATGGTGAGGCCATATAGTAATACTGCTTGTCGGTGACCTACACTAGATGTGATGCAAGTCTGGCTCAGTTACTCGCATCAGATTTCATTGTGTTTATGCAATTGCAAAAGAAATTGCAGCTGAATTCTCTCTGGTCACCATCAATTGCATGAGGTCACGGGTTCAAGTCCTGGAAACAGCCTCTTGCAGAAATGCAGGGAAAGGCTGTGTACTAAACACCCAAAATGGTCGGACCCTTCTCCGGACCCTGCGCAAGCGGGAGCTACTGCACAGGGGCTGCCCTTTAACCATCAATTGCATATGACTTCAATACCTTTCAAGGCATTAAGAGTTGTACTGTATCACACTTTATTTTAGTTTTAGTCTAGCACTCCACAAATATACATGGTTGCAGGCTTTGCAGTATGTGATGTACTGTACTTTCTTCTTGTTAGAAGTAATCTTGTCATATCTAGGCATGAAGTTTCTAGCTTAGTCATGAAGTATCTAGAGTATGTAGGAGTCCTAGTAGAAGTAAAAGTCTGAAGGTTTCTTGTTCAAGTCAGAGTTCTGTAGTAGTTTCTAGATGTCACAGGCTGGTGAACAGTAACCGACATAGACAGCCTATATAAGGATGTACCCCTTTGTATGAGAACCAAAAGCTTGTAAGCCAAGATGTAGCCTCAGGCATATGTATGATATATAAAGCATATATGTGGTCTGTCATATATGCATATGTGTTAGTGTGTGTGAAGCACAACCTTATTAGAAGGGACCTAAGTGACTTAGCTTCCAACAATTGGTATCAGAGCCTGAAGATCTGAGGGTTGCGGCGATGTACTCCATGCGATGTGGAGGACGACGGCGTGAGGTGGAGGTTGTTGGCGGTGTGACGCCAATAGCTGCTGGTTGCGGCGCGATGCCGGTAGGAGGAGAAGGCGGTGTAATGCTGCCAAGAGAAGACGAGGGCGCGATGCCGTCACCAGGAGACGATGGTGTGATGCCGTTACGAGGAGGCAGCGACGCGATGCCGCTAGGCCCGATGACGGTGGTGCGATGTCATCATGATCATGGAGAGTTGGTGCCAAATGTGGTTTTGTGGCAAGACAGGCGGTGGTGTGATACCATCGTCGTAGAGGGCGTCGGTGTGAGGCCGACCACTATGGTGTGATTCCATTGTCTATGGAAAGGTTGGTGTGAAGCCAATGACGCTGGTGTGGTGCCATCGTCAAGTGGAAGAGTCGGTGTGAGGCCGACAATTGTGGTGTGATGCCACTGGCACAGGGATGGTCGGTGTGAAACCAAATCGGTGGTGTGATGCCATCGTATATGGAGTCAGTGTGAGGGTGTGATGCCATCATATATGGAGCCAGTGTGAGTCTGACAAGCACGGTGCGATGCCGTTGCTAGACATGAGGCAGTGCGAGGCTGTCACAAGATGAAGCGCATGGTCCAGGTGATTTGGATTAGAGGATCTAGTTGGTATTACAAGATTAAGGGGGAGATTGTTAGAAGTAATCTTGTCATATCTAGGCATGAAGTTTCTAGCTTAGTCATGAAGTATCTAGAGTATGTAGGAGTCCTAGTAGAAGTAAAAGTCTGAAGGTTTCTTGTTCAAGTCAGAGTTCTGTAGTAGTTTCTAGATGTCACAGGCTGGTGAACAGTAACCGACCTAGACAGCCTATATAAGGATGTACCCCTTTGTATGAGAACCAAAAGCTTGTAAGCCAAGATGTAGCCTCAGGCATATGTATGATATATAAAGCATATATGTGGTCTGTCATATATGCATATGTGTTAGTGTGTGTGAAGCACAACCTTATTAGAAGGGACCTAAGTGACTTAGCTTCCAACACTTCTAAGAAAGCATCAGTGCAGAATGTGTTTCATATTTTCCTGGTTTTCCCAAGTGCCTTCATAACTTAAATCTTTAGTTTTTGTTTTGTTTTTAAAACCTACTTAAATTTTTAGTTCGTGAGTTGTTATACTTATTTGCTCTTCTCTCACCAACTTCTTGCCAGGTACTAAGTGATCCCGAAAAGCGTGCAGTTTATGACCAGTATGGTGAAGAAGGTTTAAAGGGGATGCCTCCACCTGGTTCGCATAGCCGTACCTCCACATCTGCTGGCCCAAGTGGTCCAAGTAATTTCCGGTACAATCCTAGTGATCCAGATGATTTCTTTAACGAGTTCATGGCAAGCAACAGGCCGTACACCTTTGATCAAGACCGAAGGCGCTTTCAACCAACACATCAGACCTCAGCAAGGAATACTCGAAGTGAAGCTTCTTCCAGCTCACAGAGGGAGCCCAGTACCAGTACAAGACAGCTAGAAAAGCCACCTTCTGTTGAGAAAACACTACTGTGCACTCTTGAAGAATTGCATAATGGAACAAAAAAGAAGATGAAGATCACTAGGAATGTTGCTAAACCTGAAGGGTACGTGTCTACTGTTTCCATATTTGTCCGAGTTTTGTTTATTGTTGGGAACACATTTATGAAATTTGAAATGTAAGTCTGTACTGAGATGATCTTTACAAGTTATAAGTTTTAAAGGTTTGGTTAGTGTTCTCTATTGCGTCATCATGGGATAGGATATTATAATTGTAGTTTCTCCGTTATAATTGCATTTTGCTAAGTCCAGTTTTTTGCAAGTACTTTTGTTATAAAGCGTGGATTTGAACTACTCGTCGAAAGCTTAACTCGAGTGCATGTGTGTGGTATTTAATTTTAAACATTTGTGTGTAGCGTCTTCTCTTGCGTATCTTAGCATGTTTTACTGGGACATGCAAACACAGAGCAGCTTGTCTTATTTGGCTATTTTTGCTGCATTTTTTGTCTTAATTAGAGACCCCTACTATTTACTAATCTTGTTATCTCCAGTTAAATCACCTGAAAAATCTAAAATTGAATTGTTGGAAGTAAAATTTACAAGTTTCCACTATTTGCCTGGATTCTGAATGTTCTTGACCCTGATGAGCCAGATGTCTGATAAATGCACAATGAGTTTTTGTAAACGATGTGAAAACAGTGTTTAGAATGTGAAAATCATGCTGAGAATCATACCTGACATTCTACTATCTTGGTTAAGTTGTTAATGTCTATTTTTCATTCTACTTTTTTGTTCTTCCTGAAAATCGTGCGGAGGAGCATATAGACAATGGACGAAGTTCTTCCTCTTAGTTTTGTTACTTTTTATTTATCTACCCTCGGAATGAACATCCAACGGATGAAGTTCTTCCTCTTAGTTTTGTTGCATTACATGGAAGCACAGTTGGCTTGAGATGTTTACTTCAGTATTTCTCGTATCTGATTCTCCATCTTCATGTCATCTTCTGCAGAAAGTTAGAAGTCGAGACAGAGGTCTTGCAGGTCGAGGTGTTGCCAGGCTGGAAACCGGGAACAAAGGTGACATTTGACAATAAAGGCGACAGGCTGCACGGCTATCTGCCGCAGGACCTAACCTTCGTCATCGACGTGAAGCCACACGACACCTACATTCTGGAAGGGAACAACCTCCTAGTAAGCCAGGAGATCCCTCTGGTGGATGCTCTCGCCGGGACGACCATAAACCTCAGGACCCTCGACGGCAGGAGCCTTCCAGTCAGGGTGGACGAAGTGGTGCGCCCTGGGCATGAGATCGTGATCGAGAACGAAGGGTGGCCAATCCGGAAGGAGCCAGGGAAGAAGGGGAGCTTGAGGATCAAGTTCGATGTGACCTTCCCGACAAGGCTATCGTCGTCGCAGCGAGCTGCCATCCGGCAGATCATGGGGAGATAACCGGAGAAGAGAATGGCATATATAACCTAAAGAAAACAAGGAAACGAACTGGCTAGTCTGCGGACAGGTTGAGCTGATTTAGATAGTTCATCTGGCGATTGTAGATCCAGTAGCAGTGGTTGTGGCACCGATTCTATTATGTCCGTGCTGTTGTTTGGAAAGCGAGATAGTTTTTTTTCTGCTCATCTTAGAAATGATGCTAATTCTGGTCATGTTGCACTGGTAATACTGAATCTCGTTATGATAAACAGATCCATTTTGAGAGCTTTGTTATCGCTGGTAGTTCTTCAAATATTTGGGCTAATGACGTGTGGCCCCTCTTTGGAAATTGGAGTACCTGTCAATACCTGTGATGTGTGATGTATTCAGATTACAGTGCATAACCCAATACTTTGAGGGATGCATTACCGTTGCACAGCTGAACCAAACAAAAGAGTATGGTTTGTCCAGTCCGGAGCTATTACACAGCGCAACCTATTTCCCTTTACGTCTGCATTACCAGTCCTCAAAACAAACGTCCATAGTTCAACGAATGAACATCATTGTTTTAAAGATCAGAAGACCTGGCAAATAAAAAAAGCTGATTATCTGTGATGTACAAAAAAACACTTCTTTACAAAACAAAAAATAACAATTTGACAAAAAAAGACCATGATTATCTGTGATGATTGTTATTTTGAGGATCAGAAGACCTGGCAAAACAAAAACCTGACTACCTGACCTGTGCTGTAAAAAACCCGACTCCCTTCCAAAAAATAAACAAAACAAAACAGCACATAATGTCTATTGCCTGGTATCATATTTGATTATTTGTCATGGAGACGTTAAGGGACTAAGGGAGACATAGGGAAAAAGACTCAGGGTGAAGCACTTCAAGCAAAATTGTTTGTTAAGAGGCATCTCGTCGCATATCGTCCTTCCGTCATGTCCTCCTCCACAGCGTCTACCCGGTCCCAGTCGAAGCACTGTATAAGTGCCACAAGAACAAGCCCTATCGTCTGTATGACATTGCCTCTCCGGGACACTTCCTCCTCCCCATTTAGAATGGTATCATGATTCATGAATAACCCCTCAGCCCTGTAATCCTCAAGCCTCTCCGGCCTAAACTCCATGGGATCCTCCCACCTGGTCAGGTCCCTGTGGATGGCGTACGCATTAATGATCAGCATGGTCCGGCTCAGAATTGTTTGGCCACCAATCTTGCAGTCCGGCGGGAGGGTAAAGACGGAGGTCTCACTTATGATACACCCGAGTTAGGTGAGGTCCTCAACAGCAACCAGGCGGGAGGTCCGAGAGAAATCATGGCGAAGTCACCAAGGTATCCTCTTGTTCATCCTCTTTACAACTTTGTTTGTTCCTCCAATGTCTCAAGTCTCAATAATCTATCTAACCCTCTCACTTCTTTTTTTGTGAAGATCTAACCCTCTCAGCTTAGGTGTCACAAAAATACACACGATGACACAAACTCAACACATACACACACATTTCAGTGAAGAGACACTATTAGCTTTGCTCTCTCGAGAGCTGCTTCTCCTTGATTATATTAGAGGCTTCATATTTTCTTCTTGCCTTCACAGCCTTCTTTGCTCAATACAAATATTTATACAAGTAGTTGTCACCTATTCCATGATCTGACTGACTACTTCACTAATATATGACTTATCCACCTCTAACAAACTTGACCATGCATATAGTTGTTCTCATGCATTTAGACCCATCCACCTCTAACCAACTTGGTCATGCATTCTTCTTTTTATCGGCCTCCACCCATTAATAAAAAATGTACGGCATAATGTGAAAATACAAATTCAGTGCCTATAGGTCCCACGTGTATCCCTAGATCGCCAATTTGATCAACATAATACGAGGTATATATTACGAAAAATCATGAGAAACTTCAGATGATATATTTTCTACAATTTATGTTACATTGGTAAAATTGACAATCTAACATACACGAAAGATCTCTGTAAAACAGAAGGGAGCGAGTACATACCACCACATGCATGCGGCTAATAAATATTATTTAAGCGGAAATTACCACCACGAGTGCACCCAAAAAAAAAATCAAGATAAACTCGTAAGTTAAGAGCGCACTATATAATCCTGAACTATCTGAACCCATTGGTCAAGCACTAACAAAAGTAGTCTCATATAGGCAGGATTATCTAAATCTGAGTCACGGTGAGTTAACTACGTCTCACTCGATTTTATATAAAAAAGATCATTCATGTCTAATTTTTCCTGGGTGATGTAAATAATTTGGCACTGAATTTGTTAAGAAGATTTTTGCTACCACGGAACACTGTTCTTTGAATTTACATCAAATACAAAATTTCTGCTAGAAAACTTGAAAAAAATTGCATCATAGAAAGGGGATTTTTGCTACACACCTTTCTATGAAATTGCATCAAAGGAACAAAATTTCTGCTACAAAACTTGAAAAAAATTGCATCATAAAAAGGTGATTTTTGCTACCACTGAACACCTTTCTATGAATTTGCATCAAAGGAACAAAATTTCTGCTACAAAACTTGAAACAAATTGCATCATAAAAAGGGGATTTTTGCTACCATAGAACACCTTTCTGTAAATTTGCATCCAAGGAACCAAAAAATTCTGCTACAAACCTTCGAACAAGTTGCACCACAAGAAGAAAAAAATTGCATCAGCGGAGGTCGGCGTTCCTGCCATGAGAGCATCGCCTTCGCCCCATGGGAGCATTGTCGTCGTCTCCTTGTAGCACTGGCGCCCTCCATGGGGAGCACGGACGTGCTCCTCCGGCAGCACCGCGCCACTGCCAGGGCTAGAAGCACCGCCGACGACCCATGGCAGCACCTCCTCCCGCCGATGGTAGCAACGCCGAAGGCCGATGGCAGCAAAAACGTCATGCTTTGGTACCACTGCCGCTCAACGCTGGCAGAACCATGCCTCCGGGATGGCAGCAACGCCACCTCTGCAAGGGAAATAGGAACGGCGGAGAGAGGAGGAGCTCGTGTGTCGCACGGGGAGGAGGCACGAAGTGGACGGCGTGCTCGAAGGCTGCGACGCGAGGAAGAGAGGAGGAGTCAGACGAGCATGGCTGCGGCTTCGCCGGCGTGCCAGGCGGCGTAGAGCCGGTCGAGTGGAGGGGAGGAACGGAGGCGCTGGCCGTACCGCTGCGCGGGAGGAGACGCTGGGCTGGTAGAGGCTAAGGGAAGAGAGAGGGGAACGGCGGCACCAGCCGGCGCCGGTGGGAGCTGCTGTTCGTGCGTGCGATTTGGGAAAGAAGGAGCGGATGGTCGGGAAGAGATAGGGTGAGCGCGTGATGGGACCGCGTGGACACGCGTCGAACGGATGACCCGGGGGACGCAACGCGCGCGATCCCCCGGTTGATTATAAGAGCATCTCCAACAGAAGCCCAACGCGCCGGCGCGCTAAAAATTTTTGCAGCGCCAAAATACCGTTTTAGCGCGCTGGCCGACACTTTTGCTTTAGCAGCCGCGCTAAAATGCCGCGCGAAAACGGGATGGTTTACCAGGCGCGCTAAAATAGCGCGCCACAAACCTCCATCTGCACTTGTTTGCAACGAAACAAGATCAAACAATACAAAATAAATAGACCGCAAATAGCAATATATTGCAGTAGACTCGATTATACGAACAGACAAACACAAACTAGACTAGATCAAACTAAGTCGGCCCTCATAGCGCTCGGCCCGCCGGTCGGCCCGCTCGCCCTCGCCTGCCGCGAACACCGCCTGGGTGTTCCAGAAGTCCATCTCCTCTCTCGCCTCGCGTGGGTGGTTCCGGTACCAGTCGTCGACGGCGCGCTGGTCCCGCTCCTCGACTAGGCCCCGCGTCGCGCGGAGGCGGTGTTCACGGCGGTCGTGGCGGTGACGAGGCGCGGCGGCGGCGCCCTGTTCGCCGTCTCTTGCGCGTTGCGGCAGTCCTGGAAGTTCATCTGCGCGCGCGGGCGGTTCAGCCTTCACGCCGCCGCGTCGTACGCGCGGGCGGCCTCCGCCGCGGTCGCGTACGTCCCAAGCGGGACGCGGCTATCGCCGGAGCGGATCTCGGCGTAGAACGTCCCGTTGGCGCGCGGGCGGACGCCGCGGTAGCCGGATTGGGAGCGGCGACGCGGAGGCATCGTGGCGGGCGGTGGGGATTCCGAGCGGCGCGGGAGAGAGAGAGCGGTTGGGAGAGGAGGAGAGACGCGTGGAGTGAGCGCGCGCTGGCCGCGGGGCGGGGTATTTAACGCGAAACGTAGCGCGTTGGCCAGCGCGCACGTTTTTTCCCGCGTCTGCTGGGAAAATTCTGTTATACGGCGCGCGCTCCGTTTCCGGCGTCTGCTGGAGATGCTCTAAGCGTTTTCCTTTTTCTAGCGGTTCCGTGTCATGCAGGTCAAAGCATCTATCACTCCGTTCTACGCACGCGATTAGTGCTACATTAATCAGCTGTATATTGAGCGCTTTCTCTTTGCATTCATTCAAAATACAATTCATTCTCTCTCCATCAATCTACCCGCGTATCTTGTCTACTCCACGACATGTGGTACAGCCAGTTATTATACGCAAGCATGAGTATTGAAGGGAGAAAAATGGTGAAAGACACTGCCAGACTAGATACAAACATCATCCAGCGGGGCTCAGGTGCGGGAGGGGAGGTCCCATTGATCGCTGGCCTCAAGGCACTCCGAAAAGCCATTAAAAGTACTGAGGTTCCCTTTTTTGTGAGGAAGTGCTCCTGTTTTTTATTGGGAGTGCACCTACTGTAATGGATGGATGAACAAAGAATTTTTTATCATGCAATCGTTTATCCCCACACACTGGTCAATCAATTGATTTTTTGAGGCACTTGAATTACATGTTCTCTATTTTTGAACGATGCAATTGGTGGCCGACGATTAAACAGATTGTTTTGCTGATCGAGGGATCTACTGTTTTTTTGTTCTTTTTGAAACGTCTATCACAAACTCTTTAAGCAAAAAGAAATTTCCAACATGCATTAGGCTATTATCTATGAAATGAACTGTGAGTAGAGGGTCCATCAACATGACGTTGGACCTATGATTATTTAGATTCAGGATTTCTTCTTATTAGTGGTGAAAAAATCGAAAGCAGGTTTTATTTAGATAAAGATAGCATGTTTCAAGCTTCAACGATTAGATTGAGACGATACAACTGCACAGAAAATACTTCTAGCATATGTATATCAAGATGCCAAAGTACAAGCAGACACGCCAAAAACAAATACAAGTGGAAAACAAGAATGATAGGATCCATCAATCCGCGAACTCGACCGAACCACATCCTGAGTAAAACATTCCCTGGCCAGTGACCAGCCGCTCCAAATGTTCCTACGCCCTCACCAACTAACTCCCACAATTTCGATGCACAAGCCTATAGAAAAACAGGGCATCGCTCCGGTTCCATCAACCAAAATGAAGCCAACATATTCAGTTTAATATCATTTTGTTCAGACCTTTTATGCTAAAAACAGCTGGTCTAAGGAACATAAGCACCGCTCAACATAACACCGCAGATTTTGGGACTGGGGACAACTCTAAGAACCATCCCATCTTCAACTAATTTTGATGCACAAGTACCACCCGGTAAGGGTGGTCAAATATGTTCGACAACTCCGTACAGATATTTTTTAACAATGTTACATACTATTATTTCTAAAAAAATGTGGTGCCTATAGTAATATTAGATGTCCACTAAAACTTGAAAGGAAAATTTAACAAGTTCATTCGAAATAAAGAACCACCATCAGTCTGGGCACCATATATATGAGACCATGCATGACACGAAGGCTGGACCACGTGGCCTCTACTACCATCTCCAACGGGGCAAATTCTTCGATTATCAGAAAAGAAATATCCAGTGGAACATATCCCCATTAGCTTGCTTAAGCAGTTCAACCTAATCATAGACCGTTCCGAGATATAAACCTGAATGGAAAAAATAGGAGTAATGGTCTGAGCAATGGCTAAGAACTAGGCGTGCCTAAGTAGAAAGCTAAAGGAGCAGCGGACACTGTTGGGGCGTAACCAAAGGTCCTTGGATTACATTCGTGCTTGGCGGCGCTCCTGCTATTGGGAGCTGCTGATGATGACGAGCTGGTACGAAGGATGCTTGACCATTATATTTGTAGCAAGCCGCCTGCTTCTTGCCCACCTCAAACAGCAGCTTCCTCTCGCCAAATTCAAGACTTCTTTCTATCCTGCGAAGGTACAGTCCGTCGTCGTTCCGGTCGCCCGAGCTCAACAACACGCGCCCCCCTGGAAAGCAGCCGGCATCGCCCTCTTCAGCTTCAGGAAACCACACGTCCCACTCGCAGTATCTGCCGTAGGTCATCACGCAAGGCGTCGAGTCCACCAGCCTGCAGAAAAGTGCATACCCTGGCCTCGGTGGATTCAGCCGCACGCTCACGGTCGCCTCCGATGTGATCTTCTCCGTTGCCAGATCGAAGCGCACGAGCTTCTCATGTCGCTTGTTGTCCACGTAGCTACGTGAGGGCCAGTAGACTACCCCGTCAATGTACAAAGGATCGCCGTATGCCTGGCCATGGAGGGCGTGGGCCACATGCACGCTCCTCCAGCCCTTGCCTCCTCCGACTGTATACACATGCAGTTCTTCATCATCAACGGCCTCTCCCTCTCGCAGCGCGCTGTTTCTGAGATAGTTATGATGTACAATCTTGTATTGCCTGGTGGTAGCATCGAACCCAAAGCAGTACGCCATAGGATTTCTGGTCCTTCTTAGCTGGTAAGTTAGACACGAGGACCTCTCTGGCGGCTGCGGCAGCGCGAGCGACTCACCTGTGAAGGGCTCTATGATTTTGAGGGAGCCCTGGCCGGCTTCCACGAAGCAGAGCAGACCGTTGCATGCGCCTATCAAGTCATCCCACCTGCCGGCTGTGAGCTCGGCCGTGAGCCGCCAGTGCTCATCCAAGAGGAAGCCGCGGCCGTTGCGCGGATCCTTGCTGCTAGTACCGTAGGCGAATCCAGGGAAGAAGACGATGGTGTGGGTCGGGGGCAACTCTGTTTCGTAGAACATGTGCTCCTGGATGAATGTGTGATCGGAGATGATGTCCCTCCATTCTTTGCAGACGCGGCGGAGGCGCCGGAGGTCGCTCCCCGGAAGGCGAACCAGGATGGTGGCCAGGACGTCTCTTGGCAGGAGGAACGCGGGTGTGGTTGCCCTGACTTCTTTCTCGGAACCCTGCCGGCGACGGCGACGCGCGATCTGCGTCAACCATCGATGTACTAACTTCGCTGTGAAATTCATTGCGGGGGTCAGGACTCCGGATTGATAAACCTTTGTAGTTTTCAGTCTAACCTTTGGGGTATGGACTCCCTCCTATGAGCTGATGCAAACAAAAGCAGGAGACCCGGAGTCTTTATGCCACAAGATTTGCTAGAGATTGTTTCCTGGAAAGAAAGGTTTGCTACAGTTTGTTACCATGTGGGAGACGTGAGAAGATTTAGTTAGGATTTGGTGTCCACGGCGATTGTTCTACCGGCTCCTTGCCATGCAGGTCAAAGCATCCGTTCTACGTGATTAGTGCTATATTTAGCTGTATTGAGCGCTTTCTCTTTCCTTTCATTCAAAATACAATTTATACAATGGATTACACCCACTTTTTTCTACATCAATCTACCCAGGTATCTTCTTTAGTCCATGACATGTGGTGCGGCCAGTTTCTTTTGTAGCCAGGGAGAAAATGGTGAAAGACACTGCCACACTGGATACAACATTGATCTTCCAGTGAACGCAGCAATAATCCACCTTACAAGAAAAGGGCTCCTACTCGCCAAATATACACCAACTCGGTGCCATTATGGACGCACCCCTTCCATCGCCCAAAATACCTGCATTGAACCATGATTCACCTTCCTTCCGAAATAGTCGTAGGATGGCTTTGATCGATGGCACCGCTCCATTAAAGACGGCATCCTTCCAATGTTTCCAAGTCTCCTAAAGTACCAAAATGCCTAGGGTGTCGAGCGCTCGTCTTTGTATGGTCGTCGGAGAGGGCAGTCCACAAGTCACCAGATTGGCATCAACCGAAGGGATCTGGTCCATCCTACCTAGGTAGTTTAGAACCCGACTAGAAGGAAATGGCGCGCTTTGCCAGGTCCATTTTTTATATTTGAGAAATATTATGTTGTGGGTAATTTGTTTGTTCTCATTACACTTTGATCCTTTGTTCTATTGTGTATCTATTATTCTAATTCTAAATGTACCATAGTTTTCAATCAGCGGAAAACAAACCATCATTTGGCATGAAGGAATCTTTTTTTGCAAAAATGAACAGAAAGAGGCCAATTATAATATTGTACATCTGCTTTGAACCCCTGACTTGATAGCAAATGTAGTTTCCCCAATCGATATATACCACACTCTAGGTATTTATCACTTCGCTTCTTATGTACATACATACGAAATAAATAAAATGTGAATCAGTCAAACAGCCAAATAATAGTAACATACAAACAAGTATGGGTACAGTGCACTTAGCCATCGTCATTTTGAATGATCAAACAAAGCCCAAAAGATATAACAGTCGTCAGCGACATATGGAAAATAAACCAGGAACAATGTTATACAATATGCAAAAGTCTTGAAATGATATTGTTCACCGAAAATCATGGTTAAAAACATGTGTACAATGCATAAACGATAGTATAATTTGTGAGCTCGAGAACAAACAAGGAACATCACAACCTTTGATGAATGAGATCATGTAGAACCGATCTGATTTTACTTCAGTAGGGAAGCGGCACGAATTGTGGTATCTGCGACATTAATGGTCAAATAGTGTGAAGAAATCAGCATCAGGGAGATCATTTGAAACTATTAGTCACAATGTCAGCCCCGTGGCCTGGCTAAGTACAAATATATGATTAAATTTTACAAATATCAGGGAAATTTCTCACGTGGCATAAACATAAAATTCTAATGAAGAGACAAACATAACATTCCCAACCTAGCCATTGATGCCAGAGCTACAAACTCATATGCTTTTCCTCCATCGGACAGAAATATACAACATTAGATCTTTGGTTAATTTAACATCCAATAGTATCAAAACTAACACCATGTACACAACAAAAATATAGAAGAGTAATCTAAATAACACACTGACCTCAATTGATGGAAAGCGTGCAAGCCAACATTAATTAAATGTGTTCTACGTTTTCTGTTACTGAGAACAAAACTTAAGCTTAAATAACACTTGTCGGCCGTATCGAACTATACAAAATGCCAGGTTTGAGTATCAGGGCGAGGATGTAAAGGAGTTTCTTCTCTCTGCCCTCTGTCTTTCTTGTACAAAAGGATGATATGGCATGTAAAACACTTCTACCTTCTATAAAAGTAAGGTACGCATTCGTGTACTCTCTAAAATAAAGAGTATCAGGGCGTATCATTTCCAACCTTCCAACGCAAATTACTCGGTGAGCCCAACATGCGAATAAGAAACTCTCATTCTAATGGCAAACGCTACTTATATGAACAAAATAAGTTGGTATTTTGACCTTTCTTTAATTTTGGCTAATAAAGAACATCAGTGCATAAAAATTTTCTTAATCTTGAATGTTTGCAAGAAAAGTGTTACTGTACAAACATGATATAATAGACTGTTCCAGAGTAGCATGGCAGTAAGTTTTATTTACTTATCACAAATACATGGGGAATTTGGCATCCCGGTAAAAGCTGTGTGATAACACAAGAATGGGTAAGGTCAAAAGAAATAATGTAATTGATAATAGTCCATGGCCTTCTCTATTCTTGATGCAGTTCACACATGACAGAGGTCACAGAAGGGGAAGAAGAGATGAAGCTCGATATGGTGCAGATGTGTCCCCCAGCACCTTCCGGGAGCAGCCCTATTAAGTCATAACATGCATCAATTCCAGCAATGAAGGAATATATCTGCAAAAATTAAGAAACTGAATCAAGAGGAACCGAAAATGTAAGACGGAGGTGGATGTAGAGCTCGTCATATTAGCGCTGGTACCAAAAGAAATATTTTGGAATACAATTGCAATCGCAGCGAGTGATGCATAGTTTGTTTTGTAATAGACAATAGGAAATAGATTGATGAGGGAATTAGTACAGAGCTTACCTCCCCACATCATCACAAGTTCTTCTAAATGAAAGCATGGCTTTAATTTTAGTGGTTATAACCAACCAAAGTATTGTCATTTTTGGCATTTGTCTTGCACCTAAATGTCCTTAATATCCGATGCAAAACAATGTATCCAGTTTACTCTCCATGGAGAAGAAAACAGGACAACAAAGATACACATTGCATCCTAATACTCCATCCAAATTATGTCGATTTTGGCATTTTTCTTGTACCTAAACATTCTTAGAATCCAATGCAAGATGATACATTTAGTGTGGAATAAATCCTATATTTGTCAGGTTCCGTTCACGCATGGCCTGCAGTATACTCTGCTCATCTTGAATGAACACTAAAATCTCTAGTTATATTGTTCACAGAAAAAAAAACTTTGATTCATGTAGCTCAGCAATCTGTCATATACCAACATTTTCTTTTAAAAGTATCAAATCCATCCCCTATATCTTAATGGTGAAGTATGAGAACTGCAAGTTAAACTTGGGCTAGATAAATCTGGCTGGCTATGAAAGTATGAAGTAGCCATAAGCATGGGCGGACGCAGCGCCCCTGTTACCCGGCGCTTGCCCGGGCTTGGCTCCCGTCCGCTTCATGCGTGAGATCGCATCTAAGCTAGCAGATCCCGGTCAGCCAGGGGCAAAATTGCTCAGCGTTCGTGCGTGTGGAGAAAAATTAAACTGCCTGCGAAACTGGCCGTGGTGGACATTGAGATTGAGGCATTGGGCCTGGCCGCCTGGGCCATGCCTTCACACACGCAGCAGGCCAGTACTCGATCGAACAAGACTCCTGCCTCTTCCACTCGTCCCGAACCAGTAGAAAACGGGTTAAACTGATTAAACGATTGAATCAGTGCTACGCGTCAATGACCTACCCAAAAAGCGGTTGTTTTTGTTATTTTTGGTTTAGGGTGGTGGTTTTTCGACACTGCTGCCTAATTGTGGTGGTTTTGCGTCATTTCCAACGAGCTGGGACTCGATGGACTCCTCATTCCGTTCCGCGTTTTCCCCAACCTAGCGCACTATTGAAAGGCCAAAACCCTTGACCAGTTTCCTGTCACGCCGGCGGCAGCCACGATTTCCCCACCCCTCCTAGTTTCCGAGTCTCTCACGGCGGCAGATAAAGATAATTGAGGATGAAGATCCAGGAGGTGGAGCAGCTCCTGCAGGTCAATCAGGCAGCAGCAGGCTCCTTGTGCACGTTGTTTAATTTTTATTTGAAAATTCGATTCAAAATTTCAAAAAAAACTTGAATATGTACACTACATCGTGTAAATTTGTAATGTGAAATACCTCGTATTTTAGTCTCAGAAAAAGGACAAAATTTAGAACATTCGAAATTTGCATTGTTCACATCTACTCCCTCCGTCCACAAAAGGATGTCTCAACCTAGCTACACACTAAATTTGGGCTAGGTTGAGACATCCTTTTGTGAACGGAGGGAGTAGAATATATGGTTTTCTTGCATTGAAAAATTACACACCGGTGGAATAAATCAATGCCTGGATCATTGTATTTTTCTGAATTTTTTTGAAGATTTAAATTTGATTTTTTTTAAAATTCAAAACAGGCTAGCTCGGGAACCATTTCGCCACACTCCTCCATATGATGATTATATTTGTCCGAGAAATTTTTTAGTTGCACTGCGGCGCGCCCAGGCTTCGATAAATTCCTGGGTCCGCCACTGGCCATAAGCCATCACCGCTCAAGCAAATGGGCATGGATTCATGCTACTAAAACTGAAGAACGCTAGGACTCTGTTATGAAATGCAGTGTTTAGTTTGTTACTTTGTTTTCAGTCGTTCAAAGGAAAATTTAGTTTTCAGTCATTGGAGACCAATAGTGCTCAACCAGACTCTATGTCAACTGCAATAGGCAAATACTTCAGAAAAATTGCAATAGGCAATAGTCAAGAGTGTCACCAAACCAAAACTAAGAACTGAACTCAGTCTAGCAGTTTCATGTGAGCATCCCACACTATTCAAGTCTAAAATCAATAAAACCAATCAATCACACGTACAGGTAAGCGCAGCCTAGAGGAAAACACTCGATAGAGTAGCGTCCCAAACAGTTTACTCATCTAATGTTCAGGTTGTGGTCAACCCTAACCTGTCAGAACACCGTCAAGATCCGGCTTCTAACTCAGAGGCGTACCAGCCATTCACCGTGCTACTGCCTACATAGATAATGAGCAAGCTAGATTCGAGATAAACCTAGGCATGTTGTCAACAAAGAAGCGAGGAAGCAAGGTGTCATGTAGCTAGCAACAAACTTGTCGCTGAAGCCGGAGAGGGCTAGGATCTTGAGCAGCTCACAACAAATCTGGCAAAATAAAATCTAAATGCATCGATTTAGCTGGAGCAGGAGGTAGAAGAAGAGGGCAGACCTGTGGGGCTCGAAGAGGTGGGGATGCGGCCGTGCCGGAGCAGCGCGTCGGCGTCCTCGGCGGTGGCGGCCAGGGGGTGGGGATTACCGAATTGATCTAGCAGGAGCAGGAGGTGGAAGATTCCGTGGTGCCCTTCGCCATACGCCTCCACGACGGCATGGGTGTAGCAGGACGACAGATCTTGTACGTTGTGGACGGGAGTGCTAGCAAGAGGCCATGGACTGCAGCAGCGCCTTGAGGGATAGCCATGGACGAGTCGACCAATGGGAAGATAGTCGGTATCGCACCAGCGCTGCCAAAAACATCTGCACCATCAACCACTGGTCGGACGGCCGATATGGCATCAAAACTCTGCGAGCAACCACTGCTCGCTATTTTCTCGTAAGATTAGAGATTGGAGATTACATGGTTATAAGATAATCCTTTCTGCTGGTCATAGTTCCCTGCTTGAAGACATGAAACACTTAGTTTTGTCCCGTGTTTCGCTGAACTGATCCCTTCTAGATATTGGTACCTAGGATGAGCTGATAAGCCTAGTCCTCCTTAATGACATTGAGTAGCTACACCGCACACCAAGCTAGCTAGGTTGCCTCCCCTATAGGCTATGTAGGCTATTGCGAAAAAATTCAATAAAAGCTAGTCAGCGAATTCACTTTGAAAATACACATCAGAAGAAAAAAAATCAAACACCAAGCATAGGTCCCAGGTACAAAGAAATGTTCATGAAACTTAAAATAGTAGATAAAAACGATAACTTGACAGCATGGTGCCATCAGGCTACCTCCTGAATTATCAAGCCCTTCGATGCCACCATTTCATGTTCTGCTGCACATGGTCTTCTACAGCTTAGGGCCTACACTAGTGGAGACAGGGTCTTCTGTCCCGGCCCGTGATGGGCTAAAGGCCCAACCTTTAGTCCCGAGCCTGTTACCAGCCGGGACTAAAGGCCCTCCACGTGGCCGCCGCGGAGCGCGCTGGGGCCAACCCCTTTAGTCCCGGCTCGTATAACGGGCCGCGACTAATAATTTTGTTTTCTTTTATTTATTTCTTTAGTGTTTAGGGTTTATTTGTTTTCTTTTATTTTCTTTCTTCGAGCATACAAAGATAATTGTTTTCTTTTAGCGGTATTTCTACGCTACCACATACCGTACACGTTCGTGCATATATAAGATAACTTGTCTTACGATCGAGCATACAAATATATACAATTTTGATAGTTACATGGAGATCACAATTACCGAGACTAGAGCCCGTATATTCGATTACACGACCGGGTATCATCAGTAGCGCCTATTCACACTAAATTCTCCGGCGTCGTCTACCATCTCTTTCAACAAAAATCACGCCAGTTTCTCAGCAATTCCTAGTACGCGTTGCTCTGGTAGGAGCTGATCCCGCATTCTGTCGAACTATATAAGAAAAGGAGATCAATATGAACATCAATCATGATAACAAAAAGTGACGGTAATAAAATAATATTGTGAATGTATTGCTTACGTCGACTCTATAATCATTATGCTCAGTGGTAAACGTGCGAATAAACTCGCAAACGTAGTATCCACATAGATTCGTCCCCGGTGGCTGCCTCGCGCACTTTACGAGAATAGAATTCAATCAAAATAATAATCTAGCATCATAATTGTATTGAAACTAGAAGTAAAGAGATGTGTGGACATATCTCGTACTACTTACCGAGACCGGAGTAAACGTCAGCTTCTCACTAAAGGAACCCGTGACCACACTCTTGAACCGGTTCCAAACCCTGCCCGGCAAAGAAAATGAATTAATGAATGAGTTATTCATTACCTGATATCTCATGAAATCAACGAAAGAGACCGATATAGCGTGAAAATTACCTCTGGAGCATGTCCTGCATGCTGCGGAACTCTTCCAGGTGTCTCTTTAATGGGTCCATGACTTCAACTATTCCCTTATCAACTCGAATGTTTAGCAGAATCCAGTGAAACCTGCACACGTTTATATATACGTCAGTAACTCATCAATTACACTTAACATCGAGTAAGCAAAAGTGAATGCGTACAACAGAGTAAGACCCTCACTGGAAGTTGTAAGGAAACAGTATGTGGTCACATAAATTTTGCTCCGTTAGAAAGCTTAGAATGTTTCCCGCCGTCTCGTCGGGTTTCATCGTTAGCGTACCTATATGTACTTTATCTGGGTCAATGAACCCAACACTATAGATCCTTCTTTTACATTCCTGGATCTTCATTCTGCATAATAGAGTACAAAAGGATATAATGAGGATAATAGCAACTCATGAGAGATTTGTCGAGGGCGTCGAAATTGTATAACTGGAAGAGTTCTGAAAACTCAACATGGACCTCGTCAGCTCGGAAGAAGTACTCATGTGGGACTTTCGCCACGATCATTGTTCTGCCCACCTTTACCGCTTCCATGTACCAATCATGCAATTTCCGCATTTGTGTTGGCAGTTGATTCAACTTCTCTTTGCTGACCAATTCCGCATTTGGGACATATTGAGGGACTACAGCAGCCTTGGGTAACTTGTCGTCTTGGGAACCTAGCAATTCCGCAACACTCACACCCATAGCGGCCGCCAACTTCGCAGCTTCTTCCATATCCTGCTGCAGCACCTGGGGAACGTCTTTGGATAACACTTTGAGGGGTGGGATCGATTGTTTGGCCTGTTCTCCGAGCTGGGGAACGTCCCTTCTTTTCGCGCTTGCACTTTTACTTGATTTGCTCCCGCTTGCACTTTTACTTGATTTGCTCTTCTGCACATCCTTCCGAAGTGTGCGTAGATAGTCATCTGGCTTATGGTGCAAGTCATATTGCGATTTTGTGTTCAGAAAATCACGTGCATACGCTTTTTGCTTCTCGGTGTATGCCGGGGCGGCCTTGGGTTTCTTCTTTGCAAAATGCGCATCTTTTTCGGCCTTTGCGATCGCTGCGATTTCCTCGTCAGTACGGTCGTAAGTTCTGATAGGAAGATTCTTATGAGGTACTCTTGGGAGGGGCGACATTTGTCGTTTTGGGCTGCTGCGTCGGTTAGTACTCATCGACGGAGCACGCTTCCGCTTATTGTCCTTAGCGGGCAAAGGCGGCGGCGAAGACGGCGGACCCAAGTCCGGCGGCGGAGATCGAGATGGACTCGCGCTGTGGTGGTCGTAGTCATGGGGTGGGCTTCTTGGAGGTGATGGAGGTGTAGGTGACCTGCGACGACTCGGAGGCGGTGTTGTCCTTGGCGCCGAGCCTGGAAGCTTGATGTTGTTCTTGTCCCATAGAATGACACCACCCACTACTTCTCCGAGTGTTCTCTCATCTTCAGGTCCAGGGATGTCAAGCAACATATCATGAAACCCCGGTACGATTTCATCCACCCCGACTTTAGCATAGCCAGCTGGAATCTCACGGCCATACCAGCGTGCGTCAGGTGGACAAGGTACAACATATCCGACCGCCACCTTCATGGATATGTTCTTCATTTTCTGATGGAGCTCACAAGATATTGAATCCTTGATTCCATCCACGGGGCAGCCGGGACCGTCATCTATCATCCGCCGTGCATCGTCAGCTGGGACCTCCGAGTCACCCACGCTGCTTTTTCGCTGAGACTGGCCGGCGGTAATATCGAGTGCAGGATCTTGCAGGCGCACTACTCCTCTAAGTTTGTCAATCTGCTGCTGCTGGTGGTCAATTCTGGCAAGCAACTGGTTGAACCTGTCTCCCTCCTCCTCCTGTTGTCGCTGCTTTGCTCTCGATCGGCTTCTGTAAGTTTCTATGTCTTTGGCAAACCCAAGCCACCACGGATACTTAGTGCCAAGGCCTCGTGTTCGTCCTCCTTTTTCGTCATTCCCGAGGACCTATGTCAGCAAGTCTTTCTCTCTATCGGGACGGAACTTCAACTTCCCCTCTTTAATTTCTTTCACCACTTTAAGCCAATTTTCCCTGGGTATCCTAATCCCGTCATTGCAAACAAGGTCCCCTGTTGTTTCGTCATATGAACTCCCATGCGCAAGGAACCAATTTCTTGCCCTCAATTCCCATTCTTCGCACATCCATTCTGGTTCGATCCCTTTAGCAAGCAGCTCTTGCTCTTTTTTATCCCACTTTGGCATGGCAGTATCGTAGCCCCCTGGCCCCAATTTATGGTGATATTTCTTCTTCTCAGCATTTTTCTTGTTCTTTACTGACATCTCCTTGGCATCTTCTGACTCCTTGTACTCCTTAAATGCGTTCCAGTGATTCGCCTGCTTCGCTAGATAGCCTTCGAATACTGGAGCAGTCTTTTTCTTCAGATAGTCTTGCCATAATCTTTTCTTCCACACCCGGAATAGTTCGGCCATTTCTTAAGAGTCCACTGCTTGACTTTTGCCCTCAATTTTGCAGTGTCGGCAGGATCCTCAAATTCTGGCAGGGTGAAATGTGCCATGAGGTCATTCCAAAGACCCTCTTTGTACCTTTCGGCGACATACTCACTATCGTTCGCCCCTTTACGCTTATGCCAGTCTCGAACGCTGATCGGGACATGATCCCTAACCAGAACTCCGCATTGTTTTTTAAATACATCAGTAGCCTTCTTGGGTTCCTTCGGTTCGCCCGTAGGGGATATGACCTCAAATGTATAATGCGTAGATGGGGCCAACTTTTTGGTCGGGCCTCGTTTGGAAGATTTGCTAGATGTGGAGGCCTAAGAGAAGAAACATTCGTCAATTTATATATATACAATTCAAGTAGTGCATCTACTGATCGCCGAACTTCATATATATACCTCACCGGACTTCGTTAAGGGTCCACCGGCTTCTCCATCATCGGAGCTATCGCCTTCACCATCATCGGAGCCGTCGGCTTCATCCTCACGTCGGTCGACCTCCATTCCATCCCCGGAGGGGTTCAGATACGACGACGGAGATTCGGCTGGATCAGCATCTGGGGCGTCGTGGATTATATTCTCAAGAATTTCTTCCTGTGTTAGGTCTCTGCGGATTGGACTAGGTGGATCCATAGTTTCAGCAAAATGCACACAATATTATTTCAAAATGCATAATATTATCTCTATCTCTATCTTAAGGTTAGCATACACAAACACTAATTTTGCATTATTCACAATTAGTACTAAATTGCATCTATAAAATTGCATCTATAAAATTGCATCTTAAATTTGCATCTTAAATTTGCGTCTATAAAATTGCATCTTAAATTTGCATCTCAAAATTGCTAAATTTTATAACTTTTGCTGACTTATGAAATTTGCTAATTGCATCTTAAATTTGCGTCTATAAAATTGCATCTTAAATTTGCATCTCAAAATTGATACACAAAAATTGCTAAATTTTCTATCTTTTGCTAACTTATGAAATTTGCTAACACTAGCATTACACAAGAATGTTGCAAAACTAACATCTTTCCAAAACAAACATACACAAAACTAACAATTTTACTAACACTAACAATTTCCTAATAACATTTATTAAATTTCCTAATAACACTAACAATGTCACTAATTAAAAAAAATCACTATAATCTTCACAAAAAAATATGGCCGTGGCCTCCACCACGCGCCACCACCGTGGCGCCCGTGGCCGCCACCACGCGCCACCACGGGGGAGAGCGAGCGAGGAGGGGGCAGAGGACCTACCTCTGGCGGCGGCGGCACGGCAGCACGAGGCAGGGGAGGGGCGGGCGACGCGGCGACGGCGGTGTCGCAGACGACGTGCGGCAGGGGGGCAGCACCTCGGGGCGGCGGCTCCTTGATAACCCCCAAGAGCAAGGGATCACTGTAGCACCTCTCAATGTGAAAGTAAGGTATCGATCCGCAGGAGTAAGAAGGAAAAGTTATCTATTCCCTACAACTAAAGTGTCACAAGTTTTAGTTGATTATGCACTAAACAAGTTTGGAGAACAAGGTGGTTGATGGATGGAAGTAACCAATCAAGAATGTAAAAGTGTCCCAATCCTCTTCAATGCAAGAGGACAAGACAAATGGTAGCAAGCAAAAGCTCTCAAAGAGAGAGAAAGCCCAATCCCCTATGCAGCAAGAGGACAAGCTCAAGTGTAAGTTTCTTATAGGAACAATGGACATGGGTTCATGGGTTCACTTAATCTCTCTCTCTCATCTATGGTGATTATCATGTTATAGATAAAGTACACATAATTGTCATGTTTTAATGGTAGCTTTTATAACGGCTACATGTCCTAAAACACATAGTTGAAAGAAATACTCATTTGTGTTGCTAGGTCACCCTCGTAAGGCTAGCGTGGTTGCTCTCACCCCCACATCATACTCTTTCTTTTTACCCCCAGATAAAAGGATGTTGGGCGGTACGGTGTCACTCAATACCTATGCCGTGTCACATCGGCCATCCCGTACCCACATACATCATACTTCTTTAAGAACAATATTCAACCAAAGTATGACAAGTCATAAAAGATCCAACACAACGGTAAATGCATAACAAATCATCTCATACCACAATATTCACCACAAAGGTATTACATAGATGACCGTAATCATGTTTAGCAGCTCATACGGTACTAATTAGTGAAGCTCAAGAGAGAGGAGAGATACATAAGTTACCACCACAAACCCAAGTCCAGGGGGTGGACTACTCCCCCTTCATCATGGTGATGATGGTGGAGAAGTTCTTGCTGTAGATGTTGATGATGAACACGCCGGAGGGGGGTGGAGCCCTCCGGAGGCGATTCCGGCGGCGTTTCCCCCCTCCGATCTTCTCCGGCGGTAGCCTTCTGTCTCTCTGTTTCGTGGTTTTGTCTTTCTCCGCCGCCTCCTTTCGCGAAACGTCATGGGACCTTTTTTATAGGCGTTTTTAGGTCAAGACGAAGGCGGTGGAGAAAGGATCGACGGCTGCGGAGCCACAAGGCCCAAACGGGTGGGTCCCACGTGGCCACAGTACCTGGCCGCGTGGGCCACCCCCTTTTGGCCTTTTGGCCTCCGTTTGCTTGCTTCCTTCGCTCCGAGGTCTTCTGTCGTGGGGTAGATAACACGGCAGATGCTACTTTGGGGTAGCTTGAGTTTTTGGGCAAGGCGACACTGGCGTCTGGGAGATTGTTTAGCATTGCAGGGGACACAGGTTTACCCAGGTTCGGCCTCTCCATTGGAGATAAAGACCTACTTCCTGCTATCTTATTATTAATCTTGGTCTCGATCTCGATAACCCGGCTACGACAACAGAGCCGGATCTCGATCTAGGTTACAAAGCTTGTGTGTCTCTCTCGATGGTTCTCTCGCCTAAAGCTTGGGGATTATGAAAGTCTTGCTAGCTATGGCTCAGGGGCCGGTTTATATAGATACCGGGCCCTCTGACCGCGTACACAATAGAGCCGGGTTCTACCCGAACTCCAAGTCCTATCCTAGCTCCTTTATTCTTCGTGCATTCCAAGTCTTGAACCGCCTCTCGAACCGCCTCTTGTACCTTCCAGAAATCACCTTCCTTAGCCGGGTCACCGCCAAGATGCCGGCCCAGAAACATAACCCGGCCCGTGCTGAGGGCTAACTGGCCTGACCGGGCCTCCTTCCTGGCGGGTCACGTTTCCCTCTTCATGGGCCTACCGGGTTATTATCCCTCCATCAGTAGCCCCCAGGTTAACCAGGTAACCAGGTTGCCATGCTTTGCTTCCAACTTTGTGTCGCTTCCTTGATCAATGCTGGTACCCTGGCTTGCCGGGTTAACCACCTGAAATACAAAAACAACAAATACATATAATGCACTATTTTATCTTTCTGCTTAACTGGGCCAGCTCTTCTTGGCGGGTCATACCGTAACCCGGCTTTCTCATACTAGGTCAGATGTCTCCGGGTCTCTCACCCAACACTTAACGAAAATCTCAACTCAACTGGGCCACTTGCTAGTCATAACTGGAGTCAAAGAATATTCCTTTTGTCCTGTCTGTTTGTCGCTGGCTTCCCGGAGAAGATACTTATCTTATCCGCTCACTTTTACCGCAATACCCCTAGGGTTTTCACCGTGGCTATAAGTATCTGGCCACGACCCCCAGAGTAAGTTTCCCCATTCTCACGTTCATCCCCTACCTCACGCTCGCGTCACTGCCACCGCAGCCGCCGGAACTCCGATCTTCAATCGCGCCCTTCAATCTCGTTCAATCTCCAAGGTAACCTCGATTCTTACTTTTATCCATTCCGCGCATCCGATTCCAACCTTTATTTCTTCTAGATTGGCTCCGTATTTCATTATTCACATCCGCACCTAAAGCTAGGGTTCATAACGCCATTGTTGCGCTCTGTCCTCCTCCAGAGCTGAAATCCATGACGAAAGAGAAGATAAAATCTGGAGGGCCCCGTGCGGCCAAAAAGCTCGCAAAGAAACCCTCTGGTACTGCTGCTGGTGCATCTGGATCCGCGGCTCCCGCAGCCGCTCCAGTGAACTGGACGAGGTCCAGCGCTACAAAAACGACCCTCCAATCCTTCGTGAACCGGGGCGAACTCCCGGCTCAGAACGAGATCCAGTGGCGCGCACCTGGGGAGGAGACCCGGCCCACACCAGAAAAAGGTGAGGTCGTTGTGCTCTTAGATCATGTGACCCGGGGTCTCCGCCCCCCGGGTTCCCTCTTTTTCCGCCAAGTCTTTCAATACTACGGGCTCACTCCCATGGATGTGGCGCCCAATTCCATTTTGAACATTAGCAACTACGTCGTTTTCTGTGAGGATTATCTCCAAATACCTCCGTCTCTCGACTTTTTCCTTGAAATCTTCTATTGCAACCCATCTCGAAAAAATCAACCTCTTGGTCCGTACGGGGGCGTGTCTATTCAACGCCGCAAAGAATGCACTTTCCCGGCTCTTGCTTTGGCCAGCCACCCTAAGGGGTGGCAGAACACTTACTTCTACTGCAAGGATACCTCTCCTGAAGCTGATGAGGCCAAATTCCCGGCCTTCAGAAATTCCCCTCTTGTGTACAATTCAAAGATGAACAGCTATGCTAGCCCGGAGAAGCGGGAAGCACTTGAAGGCATCCACTGCCGGGCCAGAGCCCTACTAGCCCACGGCCTTCGTGGAACTGATCTGGTGAAATGCTGGGTTGGTTGGTTCATCCAACCTCTCAGCATCAGGACCCGGCTCTTCCATGAATACACAGAAGAGACCACTGACGACATGCGTTACTCAGAAATCACACTGTTAGAGGATCAGATCGTGAAGAACGCCAAGAGGCTCCTTGGCGAAAAGAAGACTGATATTGCTATGAACGGGCTCGCCCCTTTCAGCACCAAGAACAAACCTCCTACGGTACAACTTGTCATCTACTCACTTCTTTAACTGTAACCCGGTATTTCTTGCAAACTATCTTACTGATACCTTCTTTTTGTCAGGACCCCAAGTGGTGGAGTGCAGATTACACCCCTACGTCCTCTGCTGAGGAGGACACAGAAAGTGATGATCAAGATGAAGAAGAAGAAGGTGAGCCAGACTCCGTAGGCCGGCTCTTCCTCGAGCTGATTAACAACGAAGTCCCCAAAAAGGACTCTTCTGCTGACAACCCGGCTCATTTTATTCCAGGCCTCAACGACCCGGCTCCTGACATACCGCCGGGTCCACAAGCTGTTGCACCAACTCCTCAAAAGAGGACCCGAGCTGCAATTGCAAAGGTGCCATTTTCTCGTTTCTCAACTTGCATGATGAACTCATCTCAAACTCAAATACCAACACAGGAAAAGGAACTTGAGAAGGAAGCTGAAGCCAACAAGAAACCGCGGACCCGGTCCTCTGCAAGCCATGTCACTCTGAGCACAGGTATCCCTCCATGTTCTTTATCAAGCTGGGCCAAATCGATCCAGAAGACGCCCAGCAAAAAGTATCCTTTGGCTGGCAAAATCCGGGTCCCTAAACGTTCTCGTGTATCAGATTCTTCCTCGGACGCTGTTAGCACGCCCGAGGATTTCCACATAAATGCCGGGTTAGAACTATTCTCCTGTCTTTTCAGTTTTCACTACTTTGCAGTCTTTTCTGTATCTAACCACCTTTCTTTTGTTTCAGTGCCAAAGCTATCGTGGAGGAAGACCCGGAATCTTCTCCAGCTGCCTCTCCTCCACCTGCTACAGCTGAACCTTCCCAAATGGAAGTACATGTTGAAGAGCAAGCCCAGAAGGAAGAATCTGGCGCAGAGAACGTGATAGCCACACCACCAAGTCCTCCACCTGCTGCTCCAGAAACAAGTCCAGATGCACAATCACCCGGGCATGGATCTGGGACCAAAGATGTTGACCCGGAAGTCCAGATCACCGGGTCCAAGCAAGGCCCAGCTCCTGGCGTATCTACTGCCATCGCCAAGGTCACCGCTCCAGAAATCAAGGTGGATCCCAGTGCAAAAGGCAAAGACCCGGTTCCTTCTTTGGATTGGCGGCTCTGAACTCCATGTCTACGCCGGCTTTGTGCGAAGAATATTTTTCTCGCCTTGCTCACCACAAAACCCTGGAAACTGAACTGGTCTCTCTGCTTCAAAAACGATACCAGGTAATCTCTCAACTTTACTTACCTTCTTATTTCTTGTGTAACCATACTCTTACTAGCCCCCAAGCACCAAGAATATCACTTGTTGATGAGCTTGGTGCTTTAACAGAAAAAAACTTAGGCAGAAATTTCAAATCCATAGCCCCCAAGGCCCGGGTTGTCTATGTATGACAAGCTGGGACTTAACACTTGCATTATCTAAAAAAAAACTGCACAGTGCACTAAAGAAATTTTGAACACTGTAGCCCCCAAGTGCCGGGTAGCTGCCCGCAGCAACCTGGGACTGTTTTTTCACACCTTTTAGTCCATACATAAATTAGAACTTCAAACACTGTAGCCCCCAAGTGCCGGGTTAGCTGTCCACAGCAACCTGGGACTATTACTCTTTACTTATAAACTTTTTAAACTTGTAGCCCCCAAGTCCCAGGCTTGATAATTCCTTGGCAACCTGAGGCTGAACTGTACACGTCTTTCTTTTCAACAGGAACATGTGAGCCAAGCCAATGAAGAAGTGGCCCGGCTCCAAGGAGCCTTAAAAGCTGAGACTGAGACCCGGGCTGAAGGAGCAAACCAACTTCAGGCCCTGGAAGAAAAAATAGCTGCCTTGACACAAGAAAATGCCGATCTGAAGCGAGACATGCAAGAGCATGAGGAGAACTTCCAGGAGCAGCTGACCAATCTTCAACAGAAGTTTGATGCAACTACCAGTGAGCTGACCCGCCTGAAGAAGATGATTAATGCCATGGTTGCCTCCCTTGTTGGTAAGCACAACCCTCTCAAACCCGGTAAATTTTCCTGTACCAGACCCGGCATATAAACTATGCCTTACACTGGTTTCCACTTTGCAGGTGCACGTGACGGTAACATCCGCAAGACCGCAATGGACAAAATCAAATGCATGTATACACTGGTGCGTCAACTATACTTTGGAAGCTGTGAAGTAATCAAGACCGTAAGGAATTGGGAAAACCCGCCCAGCACTTACACTGAAGTACTGGGTCATCTGTCCACAATGCCAAATTGGATCCAACTGCTGAAGAGGTCCGCGTGCAGAGCCGGGGCAATGCGCAGCTTGGCTTTGGCCAAGGCCTATTATCCCAACTTAGAACCGGGTCCCCTTGCTTCAGGATTTCCCCAGTTTAATGCAGATGGCACTCCCTTTGACAGGAAGTCTTACGGCCGGGCTGTGAAGCAAACCCGGCACGTGGCCACCCAAATTGCCAATGGTCTGAAACTGAACTCCATACAATACGGCTACAGCGAGACCAATGAGGAGATTATTGATGAAGAACCTCAGCGCATTGACCTCCTGCAAAGCTACAAGGAATCAATTGCTACAGACCCCAGTGCTCCTAGTGCTTCTGCTACGCCTAGCTCCTCAACTCCTACTGTGCCACCTCCATCGCGCGCACCAGTGGAAGATGAAGATGAAAACTACTTCCAATCTCTTCAGCTTGTGACATGGCGCAACAACGGAGCCCCCAAGACCCGGGAAGCAGAAGCAGAGACGGCCAAGGATGACTCGGCAAGCGCCAAAGACGGCACCCCAGCTACAACTCCTTCCACTAACCCGGCTCCAGAAGCCGGCTCTTAACTTATGCAGATGCTGTGTCTCTGCTAGAAAACTTATATCATTCGGCCCTTGGGGCACTTTATTGTAATAACTTAGCTATTCTGATACCATGCCTGTGATGTGTGCTTTTGCACTTGTTTTAAACTTTGGTGAAACTATGTGGAATCACATGACATTTGAAATATCCAATTGCTTATCTTCTGTGGTTTTGATGACCCTTTTGGTTTCTTTAACTGTGAGCCGGCTTTCGCATGGATATCCTGGCGCAACTTCTCTGAGAAAAACAGGGTCAAACCAAGTCCCAATGGGCTTCATGGTTGATTGAGTTTCCAGGTGTGCAATCAGGCCATATAAGTGCGAGTCACATCAGCTACACAGCAAGATAACCAAGAATACTAGTGGCATAAAAGCCGGGTCTTGGGATTGCAGCTACAGACTTTTTGCAGTAAGAGCCCCCAAGACCTGGATCAATGTTTATAAAGTAAAGGGCTTATGCCTCAGTACCCCATTGATCCAAAATACTGGTGGGACGCACTCTCTGGGCATCCTCAAAAATAAAAAACTTAAACAACTGCAACTAAAACTGAAACCCGGGGATACTTATGAGCCGGGTCCTGGGGAAATAACTTTAGCTATCTCAATGACAAGCCCCCAGGACCAAGCTTGACCAGAACTGCCACAATACATATAGAACAAAGAAAAATAACCGGCTTATAAAACTGAAACATAAACTGAGACAAGACAAATTTCTGTTTCAACCTTCACTTTATTGATAGAAAAGGTTAGGTCAGCAAGCCGCCTCATTAAAAACCTTCCAGTCCCCTTAGGTACCCTGGTAAGGAAAAGAGCGCGTCTGAAACCTGCTGCCTGTTACATCGTGTGTTACATCTGATACATCTTTTTCATGCTAAGTATAATATGGGCGCAGCTGCGCAATGTTCCACGGCCTCTCACGCTCTTCCATAGAAAAGGTAGAGTGTGTTGAGTCATTGACTGTCTCTGATTTCTCTCTAGCGTCCACCAAATAGTATGAACCATTGTTCAATTTCTTGCTTATGATGAAGGGCCCTTCCCAAGGAGGAGATAACTTGTGCATCCCTTCCTTGGACTGCACCCATCGCAACACTAGATCACCTTCCTGGAAGGTGCGAGTTTTAACCCGGCGGCTGTGATACCGCCTCAAATCTTGCTGATAAATTGCTGATCTTTCCAATGCTTGCTCTCTATTCTCCTCCAGCAGGTCAACAGAATCCTGCCGGGTCTTCTCATTTTCTGTCTCCACGTAAGCCGCCACGCGAGGCGAGTCATGAATAACATCACTTGGCAAAACTGCCTCTGCCCCATACACCATGAAGAAAGGGGTCATCTTTGTGGATCTGTTTGGTGTTGTATTGATTCCCCAAACAACTGATGGCAATTCCTCCACCCACGCTCCGGCGGCTCTGAGACACGGGACCCGGAGACGTGGTTTCAATCCTCTGAGTAACTCCTGGTTAGCTCGTTCAACTTGCCCATTGGCCTGAGGATGAGCCACAGAAGCAACATCCAAACGTATACCATTGTTTCCACAAAACTTTGCCATCTCTCCCAAGGACATATTAGTACCATTGTCTGTGATAATACTATGGGGATACCCAAACCTGTGTATGATCTGCTTCAAAAACTTCACTGCTGTTGCCGCCTCACAATTTGTAACAGGCATGACCTCAACCCACTTGGTAAACTTGTCAATGGCAACGAGGAGGTGGGTTTTCTTACAAGGAGACATGCTGAAAGGACCCACCATATCAAGCCCCCAAACTGCAAAGGGCCAAGTCAAAGGTATTGTTCTCAACTCCTGAGCCGGCACATGAATCTGTCTTGCATACCTTTGACATCCATCACATCTATTCACCAAGCGCTCTGCATCTGCCTGGGCTGTGAGCCAAAAGAAACCGTGCCTGAAAGCTTTTGCAACCAAGGACCTGGTTGAAGCATGATGACCACAATCTCCCTCGTGAATTTCCTTCAAAATTTGCCGGCCCTCCTTTCCAGACACACATCTCTGATATACCCCTGAAACACTTCTCTTATATAACTCACCATCTATGACCACATAGGCCTTGCACCGGCGCACGATCTGCCGGGCTATGACTTCCTGCTGGGGCAACTCCCCTCTCAAAAGATATGCAAGATACGGTTCTGTCCACTCTGGAATTTCCCGGGTTACAGCCACCAGCTGCGAATCCGGGTCTACCAACTCTTCCTCATCCTGGGACTTGACTGATGGAGCCCATAGCTCGTCCAAGAAAACGTTAGGTGGAACCGGCTCTCTGCGTGAGCCGAGTCTTGACAAAGCATCTGCAGCATCGTTTTTCCTGCGGTCAATGTGATCCACCTGATAGCCTGAGAAGAACCCAGCTACTCTATCCACCTCTCGCCTGTAAGCCGCCATAGTTGCATCTTTTCTGTCCCAAGTTCCTGAAACTTGCTGCGCCACAAGATCTGAATCCCCATAGCACTTAATACGCTTGATGTTCATCTCCTTTGCCATACGCAAACCATGTAACAAGGCCTCATACTCTGCCACATTATTGGTACAATCAAAGTGAATTTGCAAAACATAACTCAACTTGTCACCTTTGGGAGAAGTTAACACCACTCCAGCTCCTGAACCTTGCTCTTGTTTAGACCCGTCAAAATGCATAACCCAAGATTTGAGACTCGGGGTGAGAGGTGGTGCATTCAACTGTGTCCAATCATTAAGAAAATCTGCCAACGCCTGAGACTTGATAGCTGTGCGAGGCACATAATCAATGTGATAATCCCCCATTTCAATTGCCCACTTGGCAATTCTTCCTGTAGCTTCGGAGTTTCTGATGATATCTGCTAAGGGAATAGAACTGACCACCGTAATTGGATGCTCCTGAAATACGGCTTCAACTTTCTACTAGCCATGAAAACACCAAACACTAGCTTCTGCCAATGTGGGTATCTCTGCTTTGCTTCTGATAGGACCTCGCTGACATAATAGACCGGCCTTTGTACCGGGTTCTCTTTTCCTTCCTCTTTTCGCTCAACCACCACCACGGCACTCACAGCTTGAGGCCCGGCTGCAACATACAAAAGCATGGGTTCCTTGGGACCCGGCGCCGCTAAAACTGGCGCTTCTGACAACTGCTTCTTCAAGGCCTCAAAGGCCTCATCTGCCTCTTGATTCCACACAAAGTTATCTGTCTTCTTCAACAGCTTATACAACGGAATAGCTTTTTCTCCAAGCCGGGAAATAAACCGGCTCAACGCAGCCACACAGCCTGTCAGCTTCTGAACATCAGCCAACTCCTCTGGCCTTTTCAAACTCTGGATTGCACGAATTTTTTCCGGGTTTGCCTCAATTCCACGCTCTGACACAATGAAACCAAGTAACTTGCCCGCTGGAACCCCAAACACACACTTCGTAGGATTAAGCTTCATCTTGTACTCTCTCAGATTCTTGAATGTCTCTGCAAGGTCATTAATAAATGACCCGGCTTTTTCTGACTTGATAACCACATCATCAACATAAGCATGCACATTGCGCCCAATCTGATCATGAAAACAATTCTGGATACACCTCTGATAAGTTGCTCCTGCATTCTTCAACCCAAAAGTCATGGTCTTGTAACAAAAAGCACCAAAGGGGGTGATAAACGACGTCTTCTCCCAATCTTCCTTGTTAAGTTTGATCTGATGATAACCTGAATACGCATCCAGAAAACACAAGAGCTCGCTGCCTGCAACTGCGTCAACGATTTGATCGATGCGCGGTAGTGCAAACGGATCCTTGGGACAATACTTGTTCAAACTCGTGAAATCAATACACATCCTCCACTCATTATTCTTTTTTAGAACCAAAACCGGGTTAGCTAACCACTCTGGATGAAACACTTCCATGATAAAGCCGGCCTCCAAAAGCCGGGCTATCTCTTCTCCTATAGCTTTCCTTCTCTCTGCATTCATTTTTCTCAAACCTGTTTCACCGGCCTTGCCTTAGGATCAACATGTAAGCGGTGCTCAGCGAGTTCAGTTGGAATGCCTGGCATGTCACTAGGTGTCCATGCAAAAACATCCCGATTCTCACGGATGAACTCGATGAGCGCGCTTTCCTATTTGTCAGATAAGTTTGTCCCTATGGCGAACTGCTTGGAGGAATCTCCAGGCACAAAATCCACCATCTTTGTATCCTTTGCTGCTTTGAACTTTGCCCTGTCATCTTCTGTCATTGGCTTCTTGAGTGCCGTGTTATCCTGTGGGTCAACATTTGATCTATAAGCTTTCAACTCCTCTCTAGCACAAGTTTGTTCTGCCAGGGCTGCATCCCCCTCATCGCATTCTGCTGCAATCTCTCTGTTACCATGTACTGTAATGATCCCCTTGGGACCCGGCATTTTCAACTGTAGATACACATAACACGGCCTTGCCATGAACTTGGCGTAAGCCGGCCTTCCCAATAACGCATGATAAGGACTTGGAAACTTTACTACCTCGAACGTGAGCCACTCTGATCTGAAATTATGGATAGACTCGCCAAAAGCAACCTCCAGTGCAATCTTTCCCTCTGGTGTGGCTGATTTCCCAGGAACTATACCGTGAAAAATTGTTGACGTTTTCTGCAACTGTGACTCCTTCAATCCCATACGCACAAATGTATCCCAGTACAGGATATTAATACTACTACCACCATCCATCAGAACTTTTTTCAACTCGAAATTGTGAACCTGAGGAGCCACCACAAGAGCTAGCAGACCCGGGTGCTCCACCACCTCTGGATGATCTGCCCTACTCCATGTGATGGTGTGCTCTGACCACCTCAGATATCTTGGCACCCCAACAGCCACTGTGTTAACTGCTCTTTGACTAACTTTCTCTCTCTCTTGGTAGTGCCACTGGTGTATATGTGATACTGGCCCAACTGCCTCGGGTTCTGAGAAAATCCTCCCTGATTACTTGTATTCTGGTTCTGACCCTGACCCGGGTTTCCAGTGGGTACCGCATTTGCTCCTGTTAGAGGCCCCGCAGCCGGGTTACCACCCTGGCCGGGTCCTCCACTTCTGTTTGCTCCCTGCAGAGCTCTCTGCACCTCATTATTTTTCCACCTATTCAAATCCACACACTGTGCCAATGAATGATTGGATGGTCTGCCCATCTTGCTATGGCGAGGACACGGCATCCTAAAAGCTTCCTCAGTACTCATTGGGCGTGTTCCCTGGTAACTACCTCCACTATTGTGATTCCCACTGTTTCCCTGATAACCCCTATTTTCCTGATAACCTCTGTTTTCCTGGTAGTTCCCGTCCATCCTTTGCCTCTGAAACCCGGTATTGGTGTTTGCTACTAACTCTGAACTTCCATCATTATGACCTCGCTTATGCTGATTCTGATTGTTGTTATTGTTGTTTCCCGAGCCATTATTGTTCCTTCCACCATTATTTGCCGTGCTTTTCCCCTTTTCCTCCTCAGGCTCATCCTGAGTTTTGTCCGTGGCTGCGTGCCTATTGCAAGCATCCATCAACTCTGCCATGGTGACCGGCTTAACCCGGTGCCCTTCCTTCATGCGACCCAGCTTCTGGACAAGTGGTGCATACTTACAAGTTTTCTCCATTGATGAAATTGCATCCTTGGGCTCAATACCAGATGAAGAGTGCAGGATCTCCGTGACCCGGCCCATCCAATGACGTGCTGACTCGCCTTTTTTCTGTATACAACGATCAAGATCCTCAATGGAAAACAAACGCTTGCACGTACCCTGAAAGTGCTTGGTGAAAACCGCCTTCAACTCATCCCAGGAATTAATGGACTTCTCTGGTAGATTTTTAAACCACAACTTCGCTGCTCCATCGCTCATCATCAAATACATGTACTTGGCACAAACATTCTCTGTGGCATTGCGTATACACATTGCCATCTCATAACTGCTCAACCAGCTGGCCGGGTCCATGCTGGGCTCATAATTGGATATCTTGCTTGGCTCCTTGAACTTCTCAGGGAAAGGCTCTGCTCTAATGGAATCTGAAAGACATTTTGGCCCGGCTAAACTAGAAGAACTTGCCGAAATATTGATATTACCGGGTGAGCTTGCAGACGCGGCTGGTGCAGGACCCGGTCCTCCTTGTGGTACTCCTGCTGCAGGTACTACCGGGTTTGCATTGCCCGCACTTCTCCCCGCGCGTGATCTATTGACTATCTGCTGAGCTATGGAAACTGCTGGGGCGGGTTGATGCTGCTGATTGTTTTGATTTTGATTTTGCTGGGGCGGGTTTTGCTGCTGTGCCGCTACAGGCCCGGCCAATGGCGGGTTACCTCCATTGCGACTCTTGCTACGATACGTTGTGGAATGCAATGCACTTTTCTCCCTTGAATACTGAGTTTGCTGGACAACTGCAGTGCGTAACATGTCAATGGCACGCCGGGCTTCAATCTCCGCTGGCGTGTCTCCCAATGGAATACGATCAAGCGCCAAAGTTGCTGCATACACGTTATCCGCCGGATTTGAATAGTGACCCGCCGGCGTGTGAAACCTTGGTGTCCTGGGCGGCAGACCCGGATTTCCCCTGGCTCCCCAGCGAGAAGACCCGGCGCCGTTGCCACTGCAACCCCAGCTGCTCCTGTTCCTCTATCTGGTTCTACATCTGCCCTTACAACTGGAGCCACCTGGGTGACACCAACTGGTTGATCTTCTGGGGTCCTAAACAGTACTGCTGGGTTTATAGCGTTTTCTCCAGGGGCCAGCCGGCTCTGGTGCCTCCTCCGGTGCGCCCTGGTCATCTCATTGAGACGATTTTCCTCATCCTCTATTTGCCTCTTTCTTGCTTCTATTTCTTGCCTCTCTGCCTCGGCGTCCCTGCGCATCTGCTCCAACGCTCGGCGTGCTGTATCCAATTCCATTGCTCTAACTGCTGCGTTTTCTGGAGTAACCAACCTTGTAAGTGCTGATGGATCTAAGACCAGGCCATTGTTAAACAAGGCCGGGGCAGCTGCTGTGTTACTTCTTTCCTCTCCTTGGGCCCGGTTATGCAGGAACCCAAAACTGTTTCTGTATCTTGCCGTATCCTCGCTTTCCTCTGAGACCGAAGCCGGCTCTCCATCAACTCTCTGTTCTGCCAACTCCAGAATTGGGGGCAGCTGCTGTTGACCCGGGGTAAAGGCCGGTGGAACAACAGCTGATGGTGATGGTTGCATGCTGGACGAAGGCGCGGTGTACACCGCTACCCTACGAACCGGGCTTGGACTTGACTCTTGTTCCTCATCATCTTCTCTTCTGCATCATACCCAAACCGGCCTTCAAACAGGGGCAAGATTGATTCCGACCCGGCTTGTTCCACCGCGTCACCCGGGATTTCTGCCGGGTCATCCAGCCGTTCCTCCAGCGTGTTCAGGACCTCCTCAACTTCAGCTGTGCCAACTGATTCCTCTCCATCAGATTGAACAATTGTGGCGGCTCCTGACACAGATTCATAATCTCCATCACTAGCAGATCTAGTTGTAATCATGCCCACAAAAACATTAAATTTGCCAATTGGAATAACATCACCTGATTCAAGTAGATCAGATTCCGGCCCCAGCCAAAATCATCGACGATGGATTCTCCTTGCTCATTGACTGTGATCTGGCCAAAAACAAAGTTTTCGGCCCCTCTCTTGCTTCTCCCATGATGGTGACACCTTTGGCCGCGATTCCCACAGACGGCGCCAACTGTCGTGGGGTAGATAACACGGCAGATGCTACTTTGGGGTAGCTTGAGTTTTTGGGCAAGGCGACACTGGCGTCTGGGAGATTGTTTAGCATTGCAGGGGACACAGGTTTACCCAGGTTCGGCCTCTCCATTGGAGATAAAGACCTACTTCCTGCTATCTTATTATTAATCTTGGTCTCGATCTCGATAACCCGGCTACGACAACAGAGCCGGATCTCGATCTAGGTTACAAAGCTTGTGTGTCTCTCTCGATGGTTCTCTCGCCTAAAGCTTGGGGATTATGAAAGTCTTGCTAGCTATGGCTCAGGGGCCGGTTTATATAGATACCGGGCCCTCTGACCGCGTACACAATAGAGCCGGGTTCTACCCGAACTCCAAGTCCTATCCTAGCTCCTTTATTCTTCGTGCATTCCAAGTCTTGAACCGCCTCTCGAACCGCCTCTTGTACCTTCCATAACGTCACCTTCCTTAGCCGGGTCACCGCCAAGATGCCGGCCCAGAAACATAACCCGGCCCGTGCTGAGGCTAACTGGCCTGACCGGGCCTCCTTCCTGGCGGGTCACGTTTCCCTCTTCATGGGCCTACCGGGTTATTATCCCTCCATCATCTTCCTCCTTCCAAAATTCGGACGCCTGTATTTTTCCATAATTTTTGGACAATGTTTGGGTCCCTGAAACATAAAAATAAAGAAATAGGGTTTTCTGCCTGCGCAGGGTTAATTCCATAAAAATAGGAAACAATTGATTTATTTCCTAAAATCATTAAATAACAGTAATATAACCCTTATATGATGCAAATATGATTAGAATATGTGTGATATAGTGCAAAGTTCATGTATGCATTTACATGCATCAACATCCCCAAGCTTAACCAATACTCGTCCTCGAGTATGAAGGTGATAAAACTAACATGGGCTTTGCAATATAGCACTAACAATGAATATCAAAGATGATTGCTACTTCTACATAGAGTCAAATGATTCATTCTTCAAAGGAGTAGCAATATGCAAAACAGTTTATGAAGTGATATCAAGTATTCAATGCAAGGATGTTCAATGATAGTTCACAAAGTGTAACATAGTAGCAAGTAATACGGACATTCTTACTTTCGCATACATGTGGTCCATAGAGTGATGATGAAAATCTGAATATGTTTGGTGGACACTTTGGAAAGATGAATAAGTGAGTAGAGGTAAAGCATGCATAAGTTTCATCTAACCTCCAAACTCTCCTACTTAAGTTAATGATTGCAATGTGGTAATACTTGATGTCAAGCTCTCATTCCCCTATCATAGCATCTTGAATGATTATAGTTTAATGTGAGAGCAAATATGAGTAGTGTGCTTGACAAAGTAAAGGTTGGATGTCTCATGCCCCTTGAATACAAGTACCTACACCATGAGTTACTCAACTTGGGAAAAGCAAGTTCAAGTTATCTATCATTGTAAGTAATAATAGTATCATCAAGAGCGTCAACTGGGGTACCTCTTGTCCCAGGATATGGAACAAGCCCATATCAAAATGACAAGACAAACAGACAAGATGAAAAACCTCAACACCCTTTTTATTTACCATTGGAATAGCTTTTTATTGTAAGGTGTGTCATAGATAATTCACCATAGCATGTAAGTAAATTTCCACCATGAATAATGCATGGCTTAGATTAGCGGCCCAGGCGTCTCTCTAACCATTTATACAAACTCATTCAAACTAAATCTTTTCCCCCTTATTTCATCATGATAGGCATCCATAGACAAAAGCACATGATATCAACTAAATGGAGCATGTTGAAAGCTTTGCATGTGACAGCACATATGGGCTAACTCCCAACCTTGGACATTTATCAAGCCACTAGCATCATAATCTTAATCACAATGGGTCATGTTTATTTATAGCAATGATAGTAAAAATGTGCATCAAGTTCATGAGAGCTATATAACCAACTTTTCCCATGGCAATCAATAACATAATCATTTTCATTCAGAGGTATAGATAACACAAATATCATGATGAACATACTCGGAATAGCATATAGCTAGTAGGTAGATATGGTGGACTCACTGAAATAACTTTGGTTGAAGGTGTTGGAAACAAGTTTTGACTTGTTGGAGTGTTTGGGCTAGCAAAAGGGAGAAAGTTGACCATCTAGATGCATGCATGAGTGTTCATAGAACTAACTAATCCATGTTAAACCAAGTAAAATAACAATCAGCACCAAAACATGAATAAGTTATAGCTCTTCAAAAAGGATTTGCAAACTATTACTCATAAACAAGCTCATGAATCATGCAACTATATGTATCATTAAAAATCAACTCAAACATCCCTTTTCCCAATCTTATAAAAGCATCCAACATATTTCAACCCATATTTCCAGTAGCTCTCCCATATATAAATGATAGTGTGGTGGTCTCTCAAAAAAAATCAAACCAAAACAAACAAAAAAACGGTCCAAATTTATGCGATAAAGTGTTTCGATCGAAAAACAGAAGTTGGACGTGCGCAAACCGAGAGTGTGTAGGTCCAGTGGGGATGTCTTCACATCCCCAAGCTTATGGTCTTCACCATCCTTGGATAACTCTTGGTGCATCTCCTCCAATCCCTGTGAAAAAACTTTAAAACACCGTTTCTCCCATTTCTTTTCTGTGTGGTGCATTAATAGTGATAAACAAATATGTTTCTTGCTGCATATAATCCTTGAACAAAAATTCATATGAGATGTCCAGAAAGTGTATAATGTTGTATGCCTACTCAAAAAATCAATTGGTTCAAAAAGATTCAACTTAAAAGCTCAAAGCATGCATCAAACAAAATGAGACAGAATCTGTCCAGAAAAACAGCAGCAGTAAAACGTATTTTTCTACCCTACCAAACTTTCTCGAAAAATTCCGAAAAAATTCATGCATACAGAGGATGAAAAGTTGCAACTACAGTTGAAATATGAGCTCATTCGGAGTTACAGAATAATAATTAAAAATCATACCGTGCACTGATTCGTGCAGGAATAAAATCTCCGAACGCTATAAGCAACTTTTTCAAACCAAAAAGGGTAAAACTTGGCACTTTATTTAAAACTCCAGAAACTAAACTAGACACAGAGTCTCTTGTTACAGCAAGAGGACACAAAGAAAAATCACACACAAAAATAACCGGGTTGCCTCCCGCAAAACGCTTTCTTTATAGCCATATAGCTAGGCTTCTTACTTGTTGTTCAGCGAAGATGAAGCTCATGAAGGAGCTTGAATGTTGTTCCCCTCTTCCTTGGGAAGTGTTCCATGCATTATACCAGGGTCCCATGGTGCTCTCAAACCGATCAAAATAATAGTCAAGTTGAAACCTATTTGAGAGAAACACAAGACACAAAAGTAATAACAACGAAGTCTAACTTTCTTCCTATGCATTGGTATTTTGTATATGAATGAATCACAATGAATAGAAGTTTTCCAATGCATATTTACTTGCAGCCCATAATTATTAGTAGCATACAGAGGGCTCTTATCACCTCCTCTATCATAATAGTTGCAAGTAGTAAAAGTGTATTCAACCATATAACCAATAGAATCTTCCAACTTAGATAATTTGGGAACATAATGAGGATCATTAAATTTATTTTGGAATTCATTAGCATGCTTCCCTCTTTCAAAATAGTTGTTAAAATCAATATCAAGTTTAATATCATGGTTGCAACAAAGATTTGGAACTAGAGATAATTGCAAACCACATAAGTATTTCTCCACATAAGCAATTTTCTCCTCTATGGTGTAGTTAGGAGAATTCAAGAACATAGCAGGACTCTCATGAGTAAGAGTACTATCATGAGCAGCAAGTATATCATTTTTATCCTCACATAATATAGTAACTTCCAAACATGTAGGATTATCAATAAGCATAGAACCATCATCTAAAGCATTATCATATAGCACATTTAAGCAACACTCCTCATTATTATCAATAAGTTTACTAGCAAAAGGTTTTTGAGTTTGAGTGTTACTATCATATGTTGACGGTGAAGTTGGGAGATCCAACTCTTCATTCTCCTGTTGTTCTTTTTCAGCATCTTCTTGAGATTGCATGGGCATCCCCAAGCTTAGGTTTTTGTCCTCCTCTTCCTGCAAAATATTAGTTCTTTCCATGGCAGCAAGAGTTAACTTTTTACGTTTAATAGCATCTGCTCGAGAAAAGAAATCATCAGCTTCTTGTAATATTTCAAGTTCCTCAAGTGTAAATGTTGCAAGTTCCTCAGGTGTATAATCAAACAGAAAACCCATAGCAAAAGTAATGAAGATCTTACAACCAGACAAGTTTAAAGGAACCTCCCAAAGCTTAGACGATTGCAAGATATAAAACAAGTTAAAGAAACTTCCCCAAGCTTAATCTAGTGCACACAAGAATAGAAACTTAAGCGCTACGCTCCCCGGCAACGGCGCCAGAAAAGTACTTGATAACCCCCAAGAGCAAGGGATCACTGTAGCACCTCTCAATGTGAAAGAAAGGTATCGATCCGCAGGAGCAAGAAGGAAAAGTTATCTATTCGCTACAACTAAAGTGTCACAAGTTTTAGTTGATTATGCACTAAACAAGTTTGGAGAACAAGGTGGTTGATGGATGGAAGTAACCAAGCAAGAATGTAAAAGTGTCCCAATCCTCTTCAATGCAAGAGGACAAGACAAATGTTAGCAAGCAAAAACTCTCAAAGAGAGAGAAAGCCCAATCCCCTATGCAGCAAGAGGACAAACTCAAGTGTAAGTTTCTTATAGGAACAATGGACATGGGTTCATGGGTTCACTTAATCCTCTCTCTCTCATCTATGGTGATTATCATGTTATAGATAAAGTACACATAATTGTCATGTTTTAATGGTAGCTTTTATAACGGCTACATGTCCTAAAACACATAGTTGAAAGAAATACTCATTTGTGTTGCTAGGTCACCCTCGTAAGGCTAGGGTGGTTGCTCTCACCCCCACATCATACTCTTTCTTTTTACCCCCAGATAAAGGATGTTGGGCGGTACTGTGTCACTCAATACCTATGCCGTGTCACATCGGCCATCCCGTACCCACATACATCATACTTCTTTAAGAACAATATTCAACCAAAGTATGACAAGTCATAAAAGATCCAACACAACGGTAAATGCATAACAAATCATCTCATACCACAATATTCACCACAAAGGTATTACATAGATGACCGTAATCATGTTTAGCAGCTCATACGGTACTAATTAGTGAAGCTCAAGAGAGAGAGAGATACATAAGTTACCACCACAAACCCAAGTCCAGGGGGTGGACTACTCCCCCTTCATCATGGTGATGATGGTGGAGAAGTTCTTGCTGTAGATGTTGATGATGAACACGCCGAAGGGGGGTGGAGCCTTCCGGAGGCGATTCCGGCGGCGTTTCCCCCCTCCGATCTTCTCCGGCGGCAGCCTTCTGTCTCTCTGTTTCGTGGTTTTGTCTTTCTCCGCCGCCTCCTTTCGCGAAACGTCATGGGACCTTTTTTATAGGCGTTTTTAGGTCAAGACGAAGGCGGTGGAGAAAGGATCGACGGCTGCGGAGCCACGAGGCCCAAACGGGTGGGTCCCACGCGGCCACAGTACCTGGCCACGTGGGCCACCCCCTTTTGGCTTTCTGGCCTCCGTTTGCTTGCTTCCTTCGCTCCGAGGTCTTCCTCCTTCCAAAATTCTGACTCCTGTATTTTTCCATAATTTTTGGACGATGTTTGGGTCCCTGAAACATAAAAAGAAAGAAATAGGGTTTTCTGCCCGCGCAGGGTTAATTCCATAAAAATAGGAAAGAATTGATTTATTTCCTAAAATCATTAAATAACAGTAATATAACCCTTATATGATGCAAATATGATTAGAATATGTGTGATATAGTGCAAAGTTCGTGTATGCATTTTACATGCATCACTCCTCCGCTCAACGGCGTGCGGAGCGGCAGATCGACGACGGCGGAGCGGAGTAGTGGATTTTGGCAGCCTGACGGCGTCTCTCCTCTGCTTCTGCCCTTCGTCTTCGATGAAAAAATGGCAATGGAACCAACTGTGGCTTAAGTAGCGGTGGGACCTTTAGTCGTGGCCCGTGGCTCCAACCGCGACTAAAGGGGGGTCTTTAGTCGCGGTTTGAACCACGGGCCGTGACTAAAGGGGTGGGTGGGCTTTTCGCGTTCCCGCGCGCTACCCACACCTTTAGTCGCGGCCCGTGGCTCAAGCCGGGACTAAAGGCCCAAAATTGCGCGCGCAACTCAAAAAAAAATTAAACAGAACTAGGACTTTTTTAAACATTTAAACATTTGAATTAAGCAGTTTTTGCATATTTTTGAATCTGAGAAAACTTTCAACACGAAAAGTGTTTGAATTTGAATAACTAATCCAAAAATATTTTCTGTTTTATAAAATAATTATTCTAACTATTCAAACTATTAACCATTTTGCCATTTTGAATTAAAAAATGCATTAACTTTTATCTTTTGCATATTTTTGAATCTCACTAAACTTTCAACATGAAAAGTGTTTGAATTTGAAGAATTAATTTAAAACCATTTTCTATTTTATAAAATAATTATTCTAACTATTCAAACTATTAACCATTTTGCCATGCCAATGGAGGCCATGACTACATATATATAGTGAGAAATGGCGGGAAGACGGAGGCGGAAAGCGGTGGAAAGCGCGGGAAGAAATAAGGCGGGAAGAAACAGACCTTTAGTCCCTGTTCGAGCCACCAACCGGGACAAAGGGGCTTATTTGTTACCGCGCAATTTTACCAACTGGGACTAAAGGGAATCCCACCAATAAGGAAGAAGCACACGGATCGTGTGTTTCTTTCGAGCGCTTGTGAGCCGTTGGATCAGGGTGTGTTTCTTTTGAGGGCTTGTGAGCTGTTGGATCAGCACTAGCACAATCACTTTGTGAGCCACCAACCGGGACTAAAGGGGCTACGACCCTATATATAGCCCACCTCTCGGACATGTTTGGCACTCACTCTGTACTCATTGTAGTTCATTTCGTAAACAAAGCATTCAGATTCCCTGCATACGTCCGACGGTGCATTTGATATGCGGGCACTCACGAGCCACCGTCGGGTTATATGCAGGGGAAACCGTTTGTTTTGTTCTATCTACAAAATCTTTCAGTTCATCGACCGAATACAAATCATTCGCATATAGTCAAAACATACGGTTTGTATTCGCATGTAGCCATTATTACACATCACCAACATCCCTATCTAGTGTTGTGGTTTTCTTCTGCGCCGTAGCCATGGAGAATCTTCATCATTTAACAGGATGCATGGGTCAGTTTTCACTGTGAAGGGCGGAATTTCATGAAACTTATTATAATCTTCTGACATGTCTGTCTTGTCATCCACTCCCACGATGTTTCTTTTCCCTGAAAGAACTATGTGGCGCTTTGGCTCATCAGACGATGTATTCTTTTGCTGATTTCTTTTTCTCGGTTTGGTAGACATGTCCTTCATATAGAAAAACTGAGCCACATCATTGGCTAGGATACATGGTTCGTCCATGTACGCAAGATTATTGAGATTCACTGTTGTCATGCCGTACTTTTGGTCTACATCTACCCCGCCTCCTGTCAGCTTGACCCATTTGTACCGAAACAAAGGGAACTTAAAAGTAGGTCCATAGTCAAGTTCCCATATCTCCTCTATGTACCCATAATATGTGTCCTTCTGCCCATTGTCGTCTGTTGCATCAAAGCGGACACCACTGTTTTGGTTGGTGCTCTTTTTATCTTGGGCGATCGTGTAAAATGTATTCTCATTTATCTCGTACCCTTGGAAAGTACATATAGTCGAAGATGGTGACCTGGCCAACAAGTACAGCTGATCTCCAACAGTGGTGTTATTCATGAGATGTGTCTGCAACCAATTGTCGAAAGTCACCTCATGTTTCCCTTTAATCCAGGAGTCAGCCTTCCCCGGGTTTTCAGAGCATAGAATATTCTTGTGTTTCTCGATATACGGAGCCACCACGGTGGAATTGTGTAGAACTGTTTAGTGTGCTTGAGTGAAAGAAACCCTGTCCCTACATACCGTTGCTTTCCTTCCTAGTGTGCCTTTTCCAGTCAGCCTCCCCTCATACCGAGATTCAGGAACACCAATCGGCTTAAGGTCAGGAAGAAAGTCAACACAAAACTGAATGACCTCTTCTATTCCATAGCCCTTGGAGATGCTTCCTTCTGGCCTAGCACGGTTATGAACATATTTCTTTAAGACTCTCATGAACCTCTCGAAGGGGAACATATTGTGTAGAAACACAGGACCGAGAATTCTAATATCTTCGACTAGGTGAACTAGGAGGTGCGTCATAATATTGAAGAAGGATGGCGGGAACAACAACTCGAAGCTGACCAGACATTGGACCACATCAATCTGTAACCCTGATAGACTTTCTGGATCGATTACCTTCTGAGAAATTGCATTGAGGAATGCACATACCTTCACAATGGCTAGTCGAATATTTTCCGGTAGAATTCCCCTCAATGCAACCGGAAGCAATTGCATCATAAGTACGTGGCAGTCACGAGACTTTAGGTTTTGGAATTTTTTCTCTTTCATATTTACTATTCCCTTTATATTCGACGAGAAGCCAGACGGGACCTTGATACTGAAAAGGACTTCAAAAAAGATTTTCTTCTCTTCTTTGGTAAGAGCGTAGCTGGCAGGCCCTTGAAACTGCCCTGGATGCATGTCGTCTCGTCCTTTATGACGTTGCTGGTCCTCCCGTGCTTCCGGTGTATCTTTTGACTTCCCATACAAGCCCAGAAAGCCTAGAATATTCACGCAAAGATTTTCGTCAGGTGCATCACGTCGATTGCCGAGCGGACCTCATGAACTTCCCAATAGGGTAGCTCCCAAAATATAGATTTCTTCTTCCACATGGGTGCGTGTCCGTCAGCGTCATTCGGAACAGGTTGTCTACCAGGACCCTTTCCAAAGATTACATTTAAATCCATGACCATACCAAATACATCAGCACCAGTACGGGGGATAGGCTTCGTCTGGGTTTCTGCCTTGCCATTGAAATGCTTCCCTTTTTCCTTAAGTGATGCCTGGGCGGAAGAAAACGACGATTGTATGGGTACACATTCTTCCTACATTTATCCAGATATATACTTTCAGTCTCATCCAAACAGTGCGTGCATGCATTGTATCCTTTGTTCGTCTGTCCTGAAATGTTACTAAGAGCAGGCCAATCATTGATGGTTACGAACAGCAACACTCGTAGGTCAAATTCCTCCTGTTTGTGCTCATCCCAAATACGTACACCTGGTTCGGCCCACAACTGCAAAAGTTTATCAACTAATGGCCTTAGGTACACATCAATGTCGTTGCCGGGTTGCTTCGGGCCTTGGATGAGCACAGGCATCATAATGAGCTTCCGCTTCATGCACAACCAAGGAGGAAGGTTGTAGATACATAGAGTCACGGGCCAGGTGCTGTGACTGCAGCTCTGCTCCCCAAAAGGATTCATGCCATCTGTACTTAGACCAAACCATAAGTTCCTTGCGTCACCTGCAAAGTCCGGGAAGTCTCTCTCCATTTTTCTCCACTGCCGACCATCAGCGGGGTGCCTCAACATCCCGTCTTTCTTACGGTCTTCCATGTGCCATCGCAACAACTTGGCATGCTCTTTGTTTCTGAACAAACGTTTCAACCGTGGTATTATAGGAGCATACCACATCACCTTGGCAGGAACCCTCTTCCTGGGTGGCTCGCCCTCAATATCACCAGGGTCATCTTTTTTCTGATCTTATACCGCGATGCAGTGTATACCGGGCATTTATCCATATTCTCGTACTTCTCACCGCGGTAGAGGATGCAGTCATTAGGGCATGCATGTATCTTCTGCACGTCTAATCCTAGAGGGCTGACAAGCTTCATTGCTTCGTACGTGCTGGCGGGAAATTCGTTCTTTCTTGGAAGCATCTTCTTCATTAATACCAGCAACTTTTCAAATGCCGAGTCAGTCACACCGGTCTCTGCCTTCCACTTCAGCAATTCCAGTGTGCTACCCAGCTTCTTCTGGCCATCTTCACAAGTTGGGTACAACAATTTGTTGTGGTCCTGTAACATCTGCTCGAACTGCAACCTCTCCTTTTCTGTGTCGCAGCCTCGCCTTGCATCAGAAATGACCCGACCGAGATCATCAGCGGGCTCATCTGGTGCCCGTTCTTCACCCTCTTCTTCTTCATTGTCTTCCATTTCGGTATCAGCTTATTCAGGGAACATAGATCGGTAGTTGTCATCATCGTTCTCTTCTTCATCGCCGTCTTTCATCATAACCCCTCTTTCTCCGTGCTTGGTCCAAACATTATAGCCGGACATGAAACCGGACCGAAGCAGGTGGCTCTGAATGACTCTTGAGGAAGTGTGATCCTTCTCATTCCGACATTCAACACATGGACAAAACATAAAGCCACCCCCATGCTTGTTCGCCTCGGCCGCAAGGCGAAAAGAACGCACGCCTTCTCTGTAAGCGGCAGAGCGTCGGTCACCGTACATCCATGGATGGCTCATCTGCATCATAGAACTATATATCAAACGCAATCACGATGCTAAAATTACTACCGCGCGGTCTAAACGAGAAAATAGTTGCTAACCTTTTAGGACACTTGGAAACAAAGAGGAGGAAGCTTAAGTGTGGCTCGGGCACCTCATATCATGTTTGTCTTGTGTGAACTCAAGTGGCATCGCTCTAACAGGCATTTCACCGAACACCTCTAGTGCATATGAAGAAAAAAAAACTAGCACAAACCTACACCACCTCCCACCAGGAAAAAAACAAGAGAGGGGGGAGAGGGGCTGCCATATATATAGGGCCAGCCCATTAGTCCCGGTTTGAGATACAAACCGGGACTAAAGGTGGGGCACCAGGCCGCAGCCCCTTTAGTCCCGGTTTGTATCTCAAACCGGGACCATATCTTATAATAAAATAAGTAAATCATAATTGGACAAATAATATATCCATTATTATCAGAAAAATGTGAGGAACCTAAATATGGAATAATATTTTACCGGGTGGGCGCGCTGATCGGGTGGGTGAGGTTTTTTTCCCCCCTATTTTTGCATTTTTTTCTTTTAACTTTTCCTTATATATAAGGAGGCTAGCAGAGGCCCGAGCCTACCATCCTCCGTGCCGCCGCCGCCCTCCTCCGCGCCCGGCGCCGCCCGAGCCCGCCGTGTCCTCCGCCGGTGCCGCACACTACTCCTCCACACCGCCCTCCGTCCCCTCCCCAAGGTGCTGCCCTCTCCCTCCCCTACCTCCCCTACCTAGGTTGCATGCACCTTAGGTGTTTGATCAAATTCCCTACTCATTTTTTCAGATTTCGGCGACGATGTCCGGCCTGTTGGATGCGAGGGGCGATGTCCGGGACTGGGCTCCGCAAGGCTGGCACTGGGAGGTGGTATCTTCCGGGACGCGTCGCTTGGTGAGGAATCTGGGTGACGTCGTCGACCCGGATCTTGTTTGGTGGAAGTCGCGTGGGCCACACTCGGTGTAGAGGGAGCCGGCCCCCGAGGAGGTGGTACGTCGCCGTATCAGGGAGGAGGACGAGCACGTCAATCGCTATGTGTTTATGTTGGATACGCCAGCGGTGTATGACAGTAGATGGATGGTTCTTCATAGGGATCCTTCTCACGTGAGTATTGACCCTGTGATGGTTCCTGCTCTTTGGGTGCGCAGCGCCGGCCGCTCAGCACCCCGTGGCTTAGGACCCGGCAAAAGTTAGTGATATTATTCGTGATGTATTATGGTTAAATAAAAATGGACCCGATCTATGTAACTGGATTAAATAAAGATGTATGCGTGATACTTTTGTATTATTTAAGCAATGGATAATCCCCCAAGTTAAATGAGTTTATGCTGATTTTCCGAAATTAATCCAAATTTGAACTACAAGTGTCAATAGTTTTAGAGAATTTGACCTCTTTCGATAAAATAAAATAAGTAATAAAACTATTTTATTCATTTATTACCATTTATTCATATAATATGGCATAATTAATATCTTTAAATCTGTAAATCGCAATTGGAAAAATAATATATCCATTATTATCAGAGCCTATACATGATTAATTGATAACTAGGATCATAGCCTATGTTATTTGCACTAAATATAAACGTTGCTACAAATTGAACACGGTATTTTCTCCATTCCATGCATGCATATAGAAATCATATTTGTGGTTGGTGCTTTGCAAAAAAAAACACATTTTTCACACTCGGAAAATGGAAAATGGTTTTTCACACTAAGAATTATGATTAGTTAAAATAAGGCTAAAATTCCATGATCCGTGCGTTTCAGCCAATCAGAAGCCAGCGTTTAGTTTCTCCCGGATTGCCCAATTGATTTAAATATAGCACATTCAAGCATAATCTTTGAAATTCCATAACTTTTTATCCACTTGGCCAAATTCAACAAATTTGTAGTCATTTAAATCCTTAGAATGTGCAGAACACTTTATAATCAAAAAAAATTTACTTTTGATACGTGCACAAACTTGCTATTGCTGAATATTAGTACGGACTAGAGATAATTAACAATATAAAGGGAAAACAAGGGCTAAATAAATCCAAAGATCACATAACTTTTTATTTCAATCAAACGTCTCACATATGACAATTATTGTTGAGACGATCTAGATCGACACATTGAGACATACGATCACATAGCACCGAGACACCTCCTAGCAATCTCGTAGCCTAGGCGAGCGTCCAGAGCGGCATACTTGATGCGATAAAAGCTCAATGGAAACTTGCCCCAACCTAATGTGAGGTCCTCTTCTTCCTCCTTCTTCTTCTCGTCCTCCTTCTTCTTCTTCTTCTTCTTGTTGATCTTCTTCTTCTTCTCAAGCGTTGTGCCAATAGTAAAATTGGCTAGAGTATAGAGACTCGGAAGATTATGGTACGTTGGGTTAGGGTGAACGGCCCGCTGGAGGTCGACGGCGGACGGAATATGAATTCCGTAAGGCCCCAGCATACGCTGATCGTTGTTGATAGCCGCGCCGCAGAATTTGATGGTTTTCTCCATCAAGAAGTCCTTGAGGGCCTGTGGCACCCGATCAGCGTGGCAAATATGGAACACCAATGTGTCGGTCGCCACGGAGAGTTACAGGACGGCGGCACGCTGCCTCTCCTCGGGTGCGGCGTCGGTGAACTCGCAGTCGAGGCCCACGATCTTCATGGGTGCGGCGTCGAGGTAGCGCCTCTTGACGTCGCGGATCCATCTCTCCACGGTTGATGCGCGGAGAGTGACCATGACCTTGAAGTTCATGTTGACGGTGTCGTCCTTGTAGTGGTACACCTGGGATCGAGGTGGACGCGCAAGTGGCTCCATGGCGCGCGGCAGCGATTCAAGAGAGGATTTTAGAGTAGAGATTCTTATATAGAGCTAGCAGGGGAGATGAGGAGGCTGTGGTAATTAATCCGGCCGTGTTGATCAACTTCCCAAATCCATTAAGATTTGATCAACCTCTTCGTTCCCGTGTGATCAACGACCAGCGCGGGAACTCAAGGGTTCTCGCGCGTTTGAACAGAAACTGGTTTAAAGTTAGTCCCGGGTCATATATAGGACCAGGCCGCAGCGAGCCGCAGAACCCTTTAGTCCCGGTTTGTATCTCAAACCGGGACCATTGGATCCTAACGAGCCGTGACTAAAGGTTGACGTACGCCGAAGCGTTTTCGGGGCGACGTGTCCGGACCATTGGTCCCGGCCCAGGCCACGGCCGGACTAATGGCCCGGACGAAAGGCCTGTTTTCTACTAGTGCTAGGCAACGAGCTCGCCCAGGTGAGCGCCTACTTGAAGCCGACCTTCTTGAAGCTGACCTACTTTTTCATACATTGGAGCATGCCAGTTGGACCAATGCTTATTGGGATCCCAAGGGCGGCGAAGAGACCCCTCAAGGTGCTCTCTTGTATCTTCGGGAGTCCACGCATCGGTCCACTATGCCAACGGTCACTCGATGGCAGTTTCATCACAGTAAGGCTGGGTGTAATCCACACGGGAGAAGGCCAGTTGGACCAAAGCTGAGGAGAGACAATGTCCTCCTTGCTATTATTGCCCAAGTCAACTACTCCAATATCACGACGACTACTCTTATCCTTGATTGTACTCATTATCGTCCGTGAAGTAAGCATGATTTCCCTTGAGAGCAGGGTAATCTTTGGTACTCAGACAAACTGAATCGTTAAGCCCAAGAAACAACACATGGAGCAATCAATTTCCACAAGCCTCTCCGCACCACCATCAACTCTCTGTAATTTAATTTCCGTAGTATTCGGAATAGGTACTTCAGTGTCTGCATCTTCATCAGGATCCTCGAACTCTTTTAGTCTTGAAGCAAGCAGCAGACCACCCCACGGAGCCTGAACAATGTGCATAGCATCGGGACAAAAATCCTCATCCTCTCCCCTAATAATCTTCATTGTAACAGCATGAGCACGAAGATCGAAGGCATGGATTTCTCCCATCAGACCCACGGCATCCAACAACCCATCCTTGTAGGTGCAGTCCTGGTAGTGACAGTGTGGTCGCAGCAAGGTCCACTTATCATCCCCTACTCTTGCAAACGAGAGTTGAGTATATGGCTTGTGGATGAGCACCGCGATGTAGCTCCCCGTAGATGTATCATGGAACACAAACGCCTTGAACTGGAAGTATTCCCTCAGCTCACAACGAGGGATGATCGATGGCGTAAAGAAAGGTTGTCTTGCAGAGTGACTTGGGTACTCATACTCATGGACAGAACCCGAGTCATCCATGATGGGCTTCACATACTCGATGGTGGTCACTGAAGGGAGAGCAATCTGTTGGCCAGTGATAGGGTTGACGAGGTGCATTTCAGATCTATCGTCGACGGTGACCAGGAAGCCGAGTGAGGACCCAACGATAAACCTGCTGCGGAGAGGTGGCTCCGGGAGGGTTAGCCTATAAACCCTCTTCTCCACTAGGCTGTAGAGGCACGCAACATTGCCACCAGCAGATTCAGAGGTGTAGAGCAGGCAAGGCGTCTGGGTCTGCTTGTGCTTGCCGAGGTTGCACAATGAAGTGTAGGCAGAGTGCCATGAGGTGCAGACACAGCCGGCACGTACAAGATCAGGGATCTCAAGACTGGCAAAGACATGCATCAAGATGTCTTCTGGTAGTTCAGGAAGCGTAGTACCCATCGGAAGTAAACTGGGACAAGAGTTCATTATCATGTCTGTACTAGGGGCATCGGTGGGGGTAAAGTCTCTGCTGGAAAATGCGCTGCTTTTGCTGAAAAATACCATCTTGGGTAGAGCAGGAAGAGGGCAGGCAAGGGTATGGCTATATTTACAAGTCACCGACCGAAGTTGCCTCACTCCTAAATCGAGTAGGTTTAGAAGATCCGAGTAGCCCGACGAAATCACTAGAATTTAATGGCTTCCCGAGGCTTGTTCAAGCAGAATATGGATCAACTTTGGAATTAAAGACTCTGACTTCCTGTTGTGGTTATATGCTGATGAAAGATGGAACTTGTCTGCCAGAACACCGACCCTGTTTGCTTCCGGGATCCCCTCCGGTTCCGGGAAGTAGGGAAGAGGGAGCACTAACCGTCGGCTGTCGATATGAGCAGATTGGGCGTGAGGGTAGCAGACGATGCGAGCGGTAGAATTTTCTCTGTGGGAAGCGGATTGTGCGGCCCGCGGCGCGGCCTATTTAACCCCACATAAATCCGTAAGCGGGCAACGTCAAATTGTGTGGGATACGTGGGCTTTCCCACGAAACCAACTTAGGCGAGCCGAAGCGCCGCCGGCTACCTCCGCCATGGCCACCGGAGGAAGAATGCTTTGAGTCTTTGATGGCACCGGCCGCAGCAGCGGGGACAGCGAAGGCACCTTCTGGTTGGCATCACTTATTTTGTCCCAGGGATGTTTATCGTCTATTTGGCTATATACTTCTTTTTCCTCTATGACACCTGTTGAACATAATTGTCTAGTTCCTTGTCCGTGTAATCAGTAGTTCAGTACTATGGTACTCAAGCTCTGAATATATATAGCTCAAGGGATAGAGTTAACTTTGATGTTTTTTCAGATTATGTTGTAGTAATTCAGTACTTAACTTTGTTGGAGTGGATGGATTACTGAGTTTTGTATCAGATTCAACTGAACTTTCTGGAGGGATGATTTGGACTGGTTTTTTTTAGAACAAAGGCTTTATTAATGCCCTGCTTTTGGAAAGCAGCAAAGTAGATTCATACAAAGATCCGAAAATAAAAGCGAAAGGGAAACTACTACTACAGGTCTGGAAAGAACAAACACCACCAAAGCCCACGCAGGTGTCAACCAGCACCAAAACCCACGCAGGGGTAAGCCACCACCTAAAACTAGGCTCTAGAAAGAAAACTCAGACGACAACATGGAGACCAAGATCATCCAACGCCACTGCGCGTCGAAACAACCAGTTGCATCCTCCTGACGAAATTCTTCAGCATAACCACCATCTTCTCCCAGTCATCTTCACGCTTTATATATTATCACTGTTAAATTTTTTATCGATTCATGTCGGGACAGCACTTACTGGTGCAATTCAATTTTATCACATATGGACGGCTACGTGCTAGGACAAATATAGTTTTAAAATCCCATTTTATTTAGCAAACAACAACACCTGGTAAGATCAGGTATGTATATCAACCTGGTTTACTTTTTGTGTGAATTACTCCTACCCTGTAGGCTGTAGCATAGCAAATCCTAGGTTGCCTTTTGTTAAAAAAAAATTGGTCCGATGTTAAACCCTGTGCAAATTGCAATTTCTGTATAACCCAATAGGGTAGGGAAGTCTTGTTTATTGCATCTGTCTTCCGATTGGTATTTGGAGCTCCAAACAGGACCCCCAAAGCCAAGGTCCAAGAGGTGCTGAAAGAACAAGGTCCAAGATGAATATGTAGGAATCAAGGTAAATATTCTGCCCATTAGATTGTATTATATTTTCTCTGTTTGTTGTACTCAAATTGAGGATAGCCAATGATCTGCTAGGTGTTATCAATGCTGGAAACAACAGTTTCCAGCATGTAGTCCCACTTGCACCCTTAAGTTTGTGCGACGGTCTGAGATTTTAGAGCTTCGCATGCTAATCTGGACCAGCTTTGAGCCCTGCCTCACCCTAGGTAATGCAGTAATGCTAAGTATGAGATGAAAACGTAACCAAACAGGGGCTCAAACGCTGCCGACCACATCGTCCACCTACCCACCTAGTATGTCCATAGCATATAGTTGGTAACATATGCATGCAAGTTTCGAACTGCTATTGCTGCTTGCTTTGGCTTGCCTTGTAACCTAGATGATTTTTTTAGCACTATTTTGTACAGGTGGCGTGCAGTTCGGTGACTCTGGTTATTACTGGCGTGTGCGCGTTTGCAAATGACACCCTGCCTACTTTGACTCTTAAGATTACCCTATTTTTATTTATTTTTTAGAAATATGGGGCAAAAGCTTTGCCCCATTTCTTTATTAAGATAGAAAGAACGGACAAGTAAGTTTAGGCCCTAAAAGGACCAATAAAAGTACAAAGGGATCACTCTCCCGGAATTAAATCACCCAAACGTTTCGCCCCCGCGAGGACCCAAAGCTTGGCTTCGTGCTTGATGTTGGAAAGGATGGTGAGGGGCGAAGCGTGCTTGTTTTTGAAGACTCTAGCGTTTCTTTCGTTCCAAACCTCCCAAGAGGTTAGGAGGACGATGGAAGCCAAAACTTTGCGATTCGAGGACCCGTCGTTGATCATTTGTCTCCACCACTCGGCGAGAGAGAGCGTCGGCCAAGTGGTGATGTTGATGGAGTGAAGGCCTAGCCAATCCTTCAAAGAAGCCCAAATCCTAGTGGTAAACCGGCAATGAAGAAGGAGGTGCTCGGTTTGTCTCGGGAGTCCTCTTGCAAAGCGGACAAAGACCACAATTAGGCCACCCACGGCGCGCAAGCCGGTCCGCCGTCCAAATGTGATTTTGGAGAGCAAGCCATGCAAAGAACTTAGTTTTTGGGGAGCCCAAATTTTCCAAACGAGATGCTTCATATCGGAGGCGGAAGAACCGGAGAATTGCGCCTTGTAGGCAGACTTAGCGGAGTACTCTCCTCCCGCGGTGAGGTTCCAAGTAATGGTATCTTCTTGCGAATTGTCGAGGTGGAAACAACGAATCCTAGTCCAAAGCTCCACAAACTCAATGACGTGGTGCATGGAGAAGTCGTCAATCATCTCAATCTTGCCCACCCAAGCATTATTAAGCAAGGCTTGTTGGACGGACCATTTCTTCTGTGTGGAGATGTCAAAAATGAGAGGCGCGATGAACTCCGACTTCTCTCCGAAGAGCCAAGGGCATCCCAAAAGGGAGTCTTGGCACCATTGCCGATGGTGATGGTGGTAGAAGTATAGAAAAGATCCATGTCCTCCTTGTTGAAAGGGTTACCCAAACCGGCCCAAATTTTGTTGGGATCTTTCCATTCAAACCATGGCCACCGTAATCTCAAAGCTCTAGCAAATTTGTTCGTGTTGAGAACCCCAAGGCCTCCAAGGTCGGTCGGGCGAGTGACGGTTTCCCAATTAACCTTGCATTGTCCACCGGTGGCTTTGTCGGAGGCCGCCCAAAGGAAAGCACGCTCAATCTTGTTGAGCTTGACGGTGACATCCGGATGGACGATGAGCGGGGTTAGGTGGTAGATGGATTGGGAGGCAAGAATCGACTTCACAAGGGTGGCACGGCCGGCCGTGGTGATGAACCGCCCAAGCCAAGTAGGTATTTTCCCCGCACATTTGTCCTCAAGATGTTGGAAGTCAACTATCACTAATGAGATCACTGGAGAAAAGAAATTATCCAGCAGGAACATGTGAAATCCTTTGATCATAAGTAAATAGAGGATGGCTACAAGTGAAGTGAAAATGATTTTGCCATCCTTAACATGCACACTTGAGCACACATGCATGAATCGCTTATATTTGTTGTCAAGATCTCTCTGCGAATCGTGTACAAGGAAGCAATGAAGCTTTCATTTCCATTTAATTGCTGAGACCTTGCAGTTTCTTATTTCCTTTCTAAGATTGACCTCTCTGCTACCACTAGCATGGGGAAGTTTTGTGCTAAAACCTTTTTATAATTCCAGGTGATGCAAAAAATAAATTTCGGGAGTATGAACATCGGCGAAGGTAATCGTGCATTCTGATGCAGGTCTTCAATGGACTTGGAAATTGGACCTAAAGAGCCTCCTCCATTTAATTTAAATCATCTGCCCTGTTTCCTCGTGTCTGATCAGCTGGTGGATCGTCGGTTGTCAGATGCCCACGAGGTTATACATAACTGTTAGGATTTAATTAATCTGTAATTAGGGATAATCCTCTGTTGTAATAACCGCACGTACGGGTGCCCTCTGAGGCAACCGTCGCGACGGTTCCCTCGCTCCCGATCGGACGCGTCCCTCTCTCGCGTCCGTTCCCTTTGTATAAATATGTTGATCATCAATGGAATAGACAATAGTTCGATTCATTCTATTCTTTTGTGTCTCGCTCTAGAAATCGACCCGCAACAGGTTATCAGCACTTCGACTCTGCCGAGAGAGCGAATTGGCCGAACTCGTCGGCAAACTCGCCGGAATAAGAAGAACAAAGGGGAAAAGAAGAAACGAAGAGAAAACAATCGGTTTCTGAGGCGATTCTGAATTCTCGCCGGAAAGAAGAAACGAAGAGACAACAATCGGTAAGTTGCCTGCAGGCTTCTGGGATTTTTTCTTCGTGCGCTTCGCGAAGATGGTTGCCGGCTGTACCTGAGCCGCCCGCGACGCACGAACCGCTGGACGCCAGGACTACTTCGCCGAGCGTCGTCGGCTTCGGGCTGCGCCTCACCGCGCCGGCCGCCGCGTCGTGCCGCGCGGCGTGCTGGCGAGGTCCAGCGTCGGTCGCCGGCCGGGCAGTGGAGCCCGGTGAGGCTTGGACTCGCGAACGGGTACTCCAAAGGGGTCGCGCCCGGAACGCGCTCCCGGGTGGATCCTCGTCCGGAGCCGTGGAAGCCGGCGGCGGCGTCAGATGGTGGTGACGGTGGGATTTTTGGCCACCACCGCAAAAGGGGGTCGGGGGAGCGGTTGCTCTCGAGTACAGAGACGAAACCGTCTCGTCTCTTATCCTGAACGGAAGGGCGGCGCTAGCCTGGGCCGAAAGGTCGGACAGGCTGCAGCATGCAACCAATGCTCTGTACGAGCAGAAAAAAAAAGATCTTAACGAAAAAAAACAATTGGGTGGCATGAGCCACGGTAGTGGGCTGCCCAGTTCGGACTAATGCCAATTTGTTTTTCGTATTTCTTTTCTGATTAGCATCAAGCTTTTCAGTTTTTGTACAAAAGTATTTGTTAGTAACTTCTAACATGTGGCTATGTAATGCCTGAAATTTCATGTCAACATTTCTATGAGTGCAATGTTAGTTGTTGTATGTTGACAATGCTTGAAAATAATACGACTTCTTTCAATTTTTGTATAGCTTTGTTCACAACTAAAGGTCTACACCATAATGTGGTGATTACCTATAATGTGTTTTAATCAACACAAGGTTGTGCAAAGTAACATGAGGAAAGGTCTACACTACCAAGTAGTGATTACCTCCATGTGTTCAGAGCAAAAGGTGAAAGCACACGGGTTATGACATGAAAATAGCCATACGAGTGAGGTGTACACCATTATGGCAATTACCTCACCGTGTTCTACAAAACGAAGATCTTTGCCATGTTATGGTGATATCTTTTTGTGGAAAGTAATATTTTGGGTCGTTTAGGCTTCTCCTAGACCTTGAATCAAGCATGTTATTACACACATAATTAATTTACTATCAAGTAAATTAATGCGCATGATTTTTCATGCAGGATATGAATGACATATCCAAGAAAGATATATTGTGTGTTGTAATATTATTATGTCATGAGACATATTATGTGAGAAAAAAAAATGAAGGCACATAACTTCCGACATAATGTCATAGGAACGGAATAATTTCCGTTCAGAACTATGATTTCTACCATTGGTGACTACCTTCATGATGCTTTTCCAAGTACTTGGAAATGTCATAGCATTTGTCATTGGTTGTGACTCTTGGGTCACATACTCGGGAGTAGAATCCAAGACATTGGTGGCAAGTATATCGCACATTATGCTGTGAAGAGAATTATGCAAAATACTTGCACAATTTGGTGATTACCTTCCATGCGTACACAACTTATGAGGTGTAATCATAGAAGTGAATTAAATTTCATGCACAACTGAGAGGTTAATGACATTTTGAGGTGTTTACCTTGATGTGTTATAAATAACATAGGTTGTGGGGACTATGATCGGTGGAAACCCTCCATAAGTATGAGGCACCACTAGTGGTTGACTACCTCTATGTGTTTTAGGAGAATTAAAGGTTTGTCGTTTAGAGAGACTACCTTTAATCTGAAATCTACCACATCATGGTAATTATCTTTTAGTGGAAGATTTCCCAATGCGTCACTAGAATCACAATGATCATGATTATGCTTAGCCATAGCATTTTCATCGACTTAATTTACTAAGGTAAATTCATGCATGAATATGTCATGCAACATATGGCTGTCCTTTTCATAAGGAAATGCGATGTGATGACAAAAGGTGGGAGTAATTTTTTTTAACATGGGGATCATGGACATTGATGATTTTGTCGACCCGTGGCCTTGTCGCCACAGAAACTCCACCTGCAGAGAATGTCATGGCTATTTATGCAGATTTGCATTTATGTGTCATCGCAATGACTTAGTTCTGAAACTGAGTATTTAACAGATGATGATTTTTGTTTTCCTGTTGAGACTCCATTCAAGATAGATATGTTGAGACTCCATTCGGAATTTTAAGTCCGTGAGGCTTATAATTATGTTATCTATAAATCAACATGAAGTTGATAGTGTGTGATAAGGCAATCTCGGATCTTGATCTGATTGTATGACCTTACTGCACTTTATGTTCTCCTATGATGGTAAGAAATATCATCTTTATGTCAGTGTGAAAATATGAACTTCTTATGAAGAATCATCGGGTACAGCCAACGGGTGCTATACCATTATCTGAAATTCATGCTGGTGCTTAGTGGTTAAAGAACCATGAGGATTTGAACGTAAAGTGAGATATGACATACAGAAATGGAGTGTACATCTCAAAAGGGAATGGATCATCTAAGGTCATTATACTACTAAATGTAGTATAATTTGTAACATCTTGTCCATGGGACATGATAGTTGAGAAAAAATTGAGTGTATGAATCAATTCATACTCAATATTGTTGCGTACACAATAATATTTCATCCTTTACCAATCGGGTATAGGACGATTCGAAAAATTATTGTTGATTCTGTTGGCCACATTGGAATATTCCCGACAATCATTAGATTTTATGTACACTACACGTGGCATAGGGGAATTAATTTTAAGGCACTCTCACCTTAAAATTTGAAATGAGCCACTCATTATTATTGAACGCATTGAATAATGCAGAATATTCAACCATTGTGTGGGTATGTTGGTACTTCATGGTATTCATAGACACATCTAGAAGATGGTGTTAGGTGTGGATCCTCCGCACAAAACCATGTGTTTACTGAATTAATTGCTCAAATTGACGAATTTGGAGCAAATTATCCTAAATATGGGATAGTTCCATTGGAATGGAAATGTTGTTGAATTTTATTCACGGACATTCAATGGTCATATTCAGTATGTTGTTGTACCTTCCCAAAATGGTGTGGCTGGATCTCTTATGAAAGAGAGTCAAATTGAATGGCCATCGTTACAGAATTGTGATTAGCCAACATTCGTTGGTAGTAACATGCGGTCTCACACGCCGCATGTTTGGTCTAAATCAGATCAAATGCATATTATACTGCGTCCCTTGCAGTTTGTACGTGGAAGTCAGTGAAATATTTCCCATCTGCGGTAATTCGGTTGTATACCGATATCACCACCCCGGCGTACATAAAGGGCCTTCACATATATTTGGGATCTATGTGAGGAATAACTGTGGTATGATTGTTAGTCCGTCAAATACCTTAACCCTAGCAAGGGAGTTATTTGCAGCCCGTGCGTTGATTGCTTTTGCAATAAGGACATTTTCTGGCATTAGGGGGAGAAATGTACCACATAGAATGCCAGGAAATGCATAAGAAATGTAGTAAACATTTTGTCCACGTACTTAAGAATCTGAACCACTGGTTCAGGTTATGAGAAATTTGCAATGTTTTGCAAATAATCTGCCATATATATTTACTGATGACAAAGGTGTCATTGAAATAAAGTACCAGAACGAGTGGAGGTACCTAATAAACCACTTGTGTCCCCAAATGAGAGCATGAGGGGGAGAATTCTGGACGCATGAGATTAAGTTCTCATGGGAGGAGATGTTCTCCTCAATCAGTAAATGTAGTTCAACCTCGGGTTGAAGGACACCTGACGGATGTGCATCATCCAGAGCCCATCACAGATGTGCACACAATTTAAGTGTTGGGACATCGAAACACCTTGACTCTGTTGTTGTGGGAAATAACAAGGAGTTAAGAGGCGCAATGAGAATTCCACAAATGATTGATTCATGAGAATCGTATATGAAAAGTCTACATATGTCGACATAAGTTTCTTCTTGAGAATTGCTGAGATCCTTTTGGGCCCTGAACCAAAATCCATGGAGAGTGTTGTTTTGCACTTATGTTGGTTCAAATGAAAGGAAGCAATTAAGGAAGAGTAGCACTCACTCATCAAAAGAGAGGTGTTTACAATAGTAAAACCTGCTCCTCATAAGTATCTTCGGTAGGGAAGAGAAGTGATTTTTTGTTCAGAAACGAAAATAGATGAGGTGGTGAAAAAGTGAGGCTTGTAGCACAAGGGTTTCCGCAGAGACCCAACATCGAATACGATGTAGCATACCTTTTCGGTATGAGTGGAATTATGTTTCGATACTGAATTGGCAGTACGGATCCATGCGGTTGATGTATTAGTGGCTATATACTCACATGGATCACTGTTCAGATATAGAAGTCACTGAAAGGGCTTAATATTCTGAATCCTATGATAAATCGCAACATGTGTGTGAAGCTTCAGAAGTCATTCTATGACTTTGAAGATGTCGGAGAGTTGTGTGGTACAACCGACTAAGTGAGTTACTCCTTGATAAGGATTACTCTAATACTGATGATTGTTGATGTGTATTCATGAAGATATCCTGAATTGGATTTACATCATCTTAGTGATGTCGATGATCTTATAATCAATGTCTATAAAGGTCAAATGAGATACACACAATCATTTTAAGACGGATATTTGGGTCAAACCAAATGATGCTAAGTTTATAGCTTGAGCGTATTCCCTTGGGAATAAATGTATATCAGTCTTCATATATCCAGAAATATTGGAAAAGTTCAATATGGATATATCTTATCGAACACCTATGGTCATATTATACATGACATGGGATACAATCCCATTCAGACCTAGGGGAGATGGTGAAGTGATAGTGGACCTGAAGTTCCATATCTGAATACCATCAGAACACTCATATATCTTGCAGAATACGTCAGGCCTGACATTATATTTGTTGGCAATTTATTTGAGAGTGCAATCCCCAAAAAAGGTATAAGATTTGTGTAAGGAATATTCTCAGATATGTCCAAGGCACAAAAAGTTTTGATTAGTTCCATCGGAAAATCAAGACTGGACCATGTTGTGAAATCTCGATAGTGACTAATTATGTGATCCCAACAGTGTCATATCAAAGACTGGATTTAATGGAAAAATATTCTGAGGAGAGCCTTCAGAATAGACTCTAAATGGGTCCTTCAAGTGACCATTCTGCAGTAATGAAGCATCACAAGATGTGTATGGCTTCGCGGAATGATTGGCCACATGTGAGATCATGTGGAGATTCGACAGAATCATCAAGATAATGTCACTTGTATTGTTTACGGGTTATATCCTCGTGAATTACAGAAGTGTAAGAGGATAATTTGCAAACAAACTATTGTGATATTCACAATGTCTCTACCAGCGTTTATATTCCAGAATTAGGTTCGTGGAATTGGTAGGGGACAACCTTGAGGTTTGCAAAGTTCAGGGGGAGTAAAATCCCTAGAAACCCTAGTGGCTACGCCCACTAATCATTCTGAGATAATTGCTTTGTACGAAGCATCACGGGAATGTGTATGGCTTCAAAGGATGATGAACTTTGTCCAGAGTTCAAGTGGGATCGGTTCATTGGAATGTCCCACCATTATCAATGAGATAATGTTGCTTGTATTGTACAAATGCAGACAGGTTATATTAAGAGTAATATTACAAAGCATATTGCTCCTAAGCTATTTTATCCCCATGAACTACAGAAGAATGGGGAAATAAGTATTTTGCAAACAAAGTCATGCGATAACCTCACTGATTTGTTTACCAAGTCCTTCCAAGTTCTTTGTTCAATAAATATGTGAAGGGAATTGGTATGAGGAGACTTCGTGACTTGCAAAATTCAGGGGGAGAAATCTCCTAGGTTATAACTTGTTGAAGATCATGAGATTTTCGGTATTGCACTCTTTTCCTTTGTGAGTTTTCCTGAAGGTTTCTCATGTAAGGTTTTTAATGAGGCAATAGTAGTACAAGCATGGACGATATATGTCGATTTCTCCTTATTTTCCCATAGGGTTTTTAGAAGGAGTTTTTCAGGGCATATTGTGTATTTCCTCTATTTTTCCCACATGGTTTTTGGAGGAGATGATTCCAAAGGATGATCGGTCTCAAGGACAAGCAAGGATTAGGGGAGTGTTAGGATTTAATTAATCTGTAATTAGGGATAATCCTCTGTTGTAATAACCGCACGTACGGATGCCCTCTGAGGCAACCGTCGCGACGGTTCCCTCGCTCCCGATCGGACGCGTCCCTCTCTCGCGTCCGTTCCCCTTGTATAAATATGTTGATCATCAATGGAATAGACAATAGTTCGATTCATTCTATTCTTTTGTGTCTCGCTCTAGAAATCGACCCGCAACAATAACAATGGTGTCTAATACTACGTTTTTGAGCTGCCACGTGACAGTCAGACATGTCTACTTGATTTTGCTGCAGACGGTATATATGAAACTAGCGTTAAACTTTTTAGGAAATGAAATAATGTGAACCATTGATTTCTTTTTTGGTTTCAGGTGATTATAGTGCCCTGTTTTTGACGTGGGAATATCACCTTTTTCTTCTTTCCTGCTGACATGACGCCGGTCGATGGAAGACGACGACCCACCAGCTACTCCGTACCACGATTATATTTATTAGTATCAGTGTCAAGATACAGCAGCTTACTTATCATCCACCATTGCTTAACTGAAGCCGTGTGCGTTGGGCTGGGTTGTTCTTGAGCCCAGCCAGCCAGCCAGCGGAACAATGATTAATAAAGCACTCATTTTCAAAAGAAAAAAAATAGATTAATAAAGCACATAACCGTCTTTGAAAGCTTGAAGTTGGTGATTCGAGAAGCGTTGGCCAAGAAGCATGGATGGGCTCCTACTACGGCGAGAATTACAAATGGCTGATTTGTTAGGTTCTTGCTTAGTGCTTCGTGTTTCCAGTTCTTGCTGGTCTTGTCAGTCTTTGCGCCCAAATGGTTGGGTTGTAATAAGTTGGCAAACATACGCTTTTTCTTTTGCTTTTCAGTTTTTCTTTTATCTCTTATAATTGACTGGCGGTTTCTTTACGGGGGAAGCCTGTTTAGTCTAAAAAAAAAAGCACATAACCGTCGTATTCACGACCAAGTCACTCTCAGCGACTTGGGAAAAATGAATGAATGATGTCTTTTGTGGTTTGCGCAGGTGTCAAAACGAAACGAAACGTCGAGGAAAGTGGACCGCATGCAAGTCTGTTTTGCTTATACTCCCTCCGTTCTTGAGACACTTATTTTTGGACGGAGGGAGTATAATATATAATTTGTTCGGAAGACTGAACTCTGAACAGCAGATAATTGTCGCAGAATCATTCACGATCACGTTGAATACGCGGTAAAAAGCCAGATTCTTCTTCTACCATGTGGTGCCTGTGAAGCCTACTGCTAGAGCAACGTGTCGTGGAGATCTCTGGTTCAGCACCGTTTCATGTGACGTGGCCGCGCCGCAAGGCCGCATGCAGGCCATACTTACCACCACGGCACCAAACCCATCACGCGCTGCCGTCCTCTTGCAAACCTTTTTATAATTCCAGGTGATGCAAAACTGAAATTCGGGAGCACATCGAACATGAGTCTGATGCAGATCTTGCATGGACATGGAAATTTGACCTAAAGCTAGAGCCTCTTCCATTTAATCTGAATCATCTGCGCAGTTTCCTTATGTAAAGTCTTTGCCAATGTGGTATGCTGTCAGCTCAGCTCTTGTACTACGGTGCAGCTGTATTTGTGTTCATAAGTTGCTCTGTACGTGTCTGATCCGGTGGCTCGTCGATGGAAGACGATACAGCATTTTAATTGTCATCCACCATGAAGCCGTGTACGTTGGGTTGTTCTTGTATCACCGAATGGAAGCCCAGCCAGCCAGCCAATGATTTGTAGAGCGCATATATATATCTGTCGCACTCCTTCAAGACCAGTCACTGTCAGCGACTTGGGAAAATGAATGAACGCTGTCTTTCGCGGTTTGCGCAGGTGTCAAACGGAAACGAAACATCGGGTTTAGGGCTTAAAGCTGCTCACAGTGAGAAGTAATATCAAACCAGCTTTCCTGCCCCTTTCCATTTTATTAAAACGGAAAGATCACCACAACAGTTTTTCATCCAGCAGAAGTTTAGGGAAAAAGGAAGCAAGGGGCAAAGGGAGGGGGGAAGCGAGTTGGGGCAGTATCAGGAAACCCACCAGGGGCGGATCCAGGATTTGACCATAGGGGGGCCAAGGTGACAATGGTCATAAATCAAATATAATAGATCTAAATATGAATATAAGGTTCTATATGAAAAATAAATATATATACCTAGCCTTCATATCGCATAGATTTTTACAATAAAAATACACATCTATACCTTAGAAATACAACAGCACATTTTTTACAAAATTCGGTCTAACTTCAGCTTTACGATTGCTTACAAGATTGTACCATTTAATACCTCATAATGGGACATATGTACATCAAAGCCGAATCAGAATTTTCAGTGCACAATGTCCCAGCTTCAGGCGAGTGGCTCACATAATGCAATCTGCAAGTGTGTTTTTCTCTTCATGTTATATGTTAAACGAGTGGATCTCTAACTCTTATCTAAGCAGATAAGTATCTAATGTGTTAGACGTTGCTGCATCAAAGCAGAAAAGCAGTACAGACATACCTTGAAAAACAATATGGTGCTGAGCTTATTGGACACGGCGTGCGTAAGACAGCAACGCATATGTTGACGAGTTCCGGATTTTTATGCTGACAAGGAGAAGAACAATCACTAGAGGCCGGGACTTTCAGACGGTGAGCGATGACAAGAGGCATGGACGATGGTGCCATAGCACGGGCGGGCGGCGGCGGCAGCGATCGGTAATCTCGTGTTGGTAGGGAAACAAATCGTTTGAGGGTTTGACTGCTATCCAGGCCTCACGGAAAGGCTGTACGTTGAGTTCAGATCGTGGGACAGTTAACCTAAACCCTCTACTAATTCATGCGCTAGTTGGGCTTTGGGCCATACGGCAGCAACGCTTGTACTCAGTTTAATGCCGTAAGCAATCTAGATGATCAATGTAATTAGCGCTGGCCCCTGTCCTATTTTATTGGGGGTGGCCGATCGTTGGCGGGGGCCAGGCCCCGCTCGCCCCTCCCTAGATCCGCCACCCACTACAAATGATCGCTGTCGATCACCCGCTATGGGGCGAAAACCTGATACCACCATACCGACTATCCTAACCAAAATGAGAAGGTACCAATATTACAGGTCCACGCAGGCAGGCACAAAGTCCACAGGAGGACCAACAACATCAGGTAAAAAGCAGCACCAGCATCTCTTCACAGCCAACCAAGGCAACCTCCAGACCGGCAGCATCATGCTCCAGCCCGGCATCCACTCTGAACAGCCGGTAATTGCGTCGTATTTTCGTTTCGAAGACTGAACTCTGAACAGCCGATAATTGTCGCAGAATCATTCTTGGGTGACGTTGAATCTGCAATAAAGCGAGATTCTTCTTGTACCATGTGGCGGTGCTTGTGAAGCCTACTGCTCCTCACTCACAGTCTTCCGGCAAGGCAACGTGTCGTGGAGATCTCTGCTTCATGTGCAATCATCACATGTAGTAGGCTTCAGCAAATCTGCAGTGTGCTCCCAATTTTCCTCGATCGGCGCTGTGGTTGGCGAAATCTAGGACGATTCGGAGCAAAGAAGAGACGGTGTCGACGATACTGAAGAAGAAAGCAAGACGTGTTGGTAGGTAGGTGTATCGATCGTCGGCGTCCGATGCCCTATCCTGTGTGTCCTCGACCATATTGATTCTTAGCCGCTCGCTGATGCACATGACGTGGCGCCGCCGCTGGGCACCAAACCCATCACGCGCTGCCTGCCGTCCTGTTGTTGTTGCATGCTCTTCCTTCCGTTCAGTCTTGGTCCCTTGTGGACATCGGATGATTGCGTCGTATTTTCGTTGCGTCCATCGCTTCAACACCTTACAAAAGCGTCACCATCCACGTCGCCAGTTTTTCTCCGGGCAAATTATTATTATTATTTTTATTTTTTTTGAATTGGATCATCCTCAGCGAGCATACATCACAGGTTTACAAGGAGAAGAACAAAACGCACGCCGAAGAACAAAGAGGAAACACCCAGAACAACAGCAACAAGACCAAGAACACAAAGAACCTGGAAACTTGATCGCTGCACCGCCGCAACACCTGCTAGCATCCTCTTCGTCGCCGGAGAAGAAGCAACCAGGCCGCCGCCACACCCCGGAGAGAGAGAGTACCCCCACTCTTGTAGAAGACCGCATGAGCCGTCCGCCGCAGGCGACGAAACCGAGCACGATGAACACGCACGGCCATGGCGCTTCCTCCCCGCAACCACCCATCTTCCAGCAACCCTGCCCTGAGCACGATCTCCTCTTTGCCGGAGCTGTCACCGATAAGCCAAGCCCGCCATGAGCAACCCCCCCACACCACCACGGCAGGCCAGGGCATGGCCAAGCAAAACCTGCAGAAAACAGAGCGAACTGCACCAGCCACACCTCCCCTCGCCACCACGGCCGGCCGGAGAAGGCTGAACATCGCTCGAAAGGACGGCGACCACCTCCAAGATCCACGAATTGAAGCTCCTGTACACAGCCCAATGCTCCGCGTCAACGCCGGAGCGAGCGTCGCCGCGACGGCGGAGCATAGGCACAAAAGCCACCTCAAGGACGGCGCCGCCGCTGCACCATCCTCGCCTGGCCGACGAGCTACCAGATCCGCCGACGACCGCCGCGAAGCAGGCCACCAGAAACGGAAAACGGAGCACACTTATTCTCGCCGACGCCACCGCAGCAGCACCCGGCAACCCTAGCCTCACCACCCCACAGAGATGGCAGGAATCTACCTCCTCCAGACCGCCGTCTCCGCCTCACCGGCCGAAGACAGGAAGGGGCTTGATCTGAGGAACAACCACCGCACCGGGACGCCGCCGCCACCTTCTGCTCGGCCTCCCCCTGCACACGCCTCCCGTACCCTATGTGTTAGAGTATATACGTGTACGGAAAGATATGGTAGAGATAGGATTTGTTTCTTGTCTTGTACTCCAAGTCGGTCCCTTGTACGCCTATATATACTCGCCTATGAGGCTCAATGAAAGGATCGAGTAGGTTGACTAGAGGGGGAGGGGGTGAATAGGCAACTACCAATTTTAATTTTCTTTTCAACAAGTTAAGGAATTGCTCAAATATAAGTTCTCTAGATATGCAAATAGATGAACAATCCTATATGATGAGCAATAAACAAGCTAGCAAGATATTCTACACAAGATAAGCTAGCAATACGAGTAAAGGAAGGTTAAGAGATAACCACACGGTGACGCGGAGATTTTCTACCGAAGTTCACTTCCCAATGGAAGCTACGTCTCCGTTGGAGCGGTGCGGAGTCACAAAGTGAACTCCGAATAGCCTTGATATGGCACACCGTATCTCCCTCGTGTTATCCTCCGATGAGGAGATCCACGAGCCACTATATGATGCCCTCGAGGTCGGCAACAAACCTTTACAAGGATGAGGCACACTCCACAACCGAATTGGAGGCTCTCACCAAATTCCCGCGGCTCCCAAAGTCACAAGAATCACAAGGCCGGGTCGCGTCTCCACAACTTAATTGGAGGCTCCCGGCTAATCCTTGCGGCTACCAAAGCCACAAGAATCACAAGTATCTTCTAGGTATCCAATGTATCAAGTTACACAAGATCTACAAGTGACTAGGTCGATGTAGACAAATCGGTTCGGTGGAGATGCGGATCTAGGGCTCCTCCTTCACTCCTCAAAGTATCAACGTGTTTGAGTGGTTGGAGTGGGAGCTCTAGTAGATTGAAGCTTGCAACAATGGTGGAGAGAGAGAGGAATCAAGCTTGGTCTTCAAAGGTTGGTGAAGGGGTATATATATAGTCCTCATCAAAATATGGCCGTTGAGAGGTAAGAGGCGAAGCGCAGGAAGCAGGGCCGGCCTGGGGGCTGGCATAGCCGCCGAGGCAGCCGGCCTGGAAACCAGCCTGGGCCGGCCTGGGGGCTGGACTGGCTGGGCTGGCCGAGCCAGGGACCACACCGGCCTGGGAGCCGGCCTGGGCCGGCCTGGGGCCGGCCAGTAGCCCGAGGCAGCCGGCCAGGAGACCGGCCTGGGGCCGGCCAGCAACCCGACGCAACCAGCCTTGAGGCCGGCCAGCCACCCGACGCAACCAGCCTTGAGGCCGGCCTGGGCTGGCCTGGGGGCCGGCCTGCCACCCGACGCAACCAGCCTTGAGGCCGGCCTGGGCTGGCCTGGGGGCCGGCCTGCCTGCAGAGCGCCTTCTCCCTTCACGATTTGAAGACCGACAACTACTTTTCTTCCCTTTATGCATAGAGGGAGATCCACTAGTATCTTTTGATATAGATGGTCATAATTCCTGTGGACACTTAGCGGTATGTTAAATACTTCCAAGTGTTGTTATCAAATGTCAAAACAAGATTAACGGACAATGTCCTTTCAATCTCCCCCTTTTTGATGTTTGATGACAACACACGGATTTGCAAAAAGATATCTCATTTAAGCAAGGCAACGTTTATGAGGGAAGCTCCCCCTTAAGCTTATACGTCAACAAGGTATACAAGAATATATCCTCAAACGAGGAACATGAAGCAAGCACAAACAAAATTGACTATGTGAGCAAAGGATAAGCGATAATTCTCACCATAGACATCATATCGTAGAGCACATTTCTCACCATAGGCTTCAAAAGATATAGTCTTGGAATAACAATCACCTTGTAACGAACTCCAAAATAATAGAAGATAAACCGGGGAAGTCCTTACAATAACATATCGGAGGTCCATAAAATCCTTACAATAACCATGACATAAGTTCCATAGTACACCACAAATAGAGTTCTCTTAAAAACTTAAAACAAGTTCGATGCAAAAGCGCAGCGGGAAACATAAAAGCGCAAATGGATGCAATGCAATGCAAATCCCCGGAGATCTCTCTCCCCCTTTGGCATCAAGACACCAAAAAGGGAGAAAGTGAAGTGAAGGTCCATGATCACTCATCGTCATCCTCATCATCATCCGCAACATGAGCAGCCGCACCGGAGCTAGACTGACCGGGATCGCCTTGCCAATAAGGAGCAAGGAGGAGGCATCATCACCAAACCAATAAGTATACTTGTTCTGGGCCATGTAGGTGTTCTCCGAGACTTCAGCTGAGCTAGGTGAGTATTTAACACCGAGTTTATCCATGATGGCACGCGAGTGACGGCTAGCTGCTTTCTGCTTCTTGTAAGTCTTGAATTCAGATTTCCTCTTGAGAGCAAAGAAGCAGTTCATCCTTTTGAGAGCTTGCACTAGGCCACCTTTCTTCTCCTCATCATCATCTTCTTGATCATAACCTTCCTCAGGAGCATCACTAGGGGGTGGCCAAACAGGATCACCCTCGGGCATAGCACGAAGACCAACCATCTCAGGATGAAACAACTCATACTGACTAAGCACCGCATCTGGCAACTTGGTGTTGAAGAGAGTCTGCAGAAGTGGACCATAACAAGGAACCTTGCCTTTGACAATCACCACTTGCATCTCGTTCCAAAGATAATCCAGCACATCAATTTGCTTCCTCCTGATATAAAGATCATAGATGTGATAAAGACAATTGACCATACGGTCACGAACCAAACCCTTCTCTCCAAACTTGATGGCCAGACAGTTTCTCAGAATTTTGTGAACAACTCTCCAATAAGGATACATATAAACGGTGTGGGGAATCTTCCCACGAAGGCCGCTCTGAGGAGGATAACAATGGCGAATCCCTGTCTCTGCTGACATTACCTTAGAGAGATGGAGACGAACATAACAAGGTGCAGCGGGTAACTCCTCAAGACTAAACAGTGCCCCAAACTCAGCCAAAGTTGTTGAACAAACAGTATCTGCACTCATCCATGTCATAGACCGCTGACCATGCTCAGTAGTGAACACAACAGTAGCATAAAATTGCTGAAGCAAAGCAGGAGAATATGGAGTGCTAACAGTCATGATCTTAGTGATTTGGTGAAAATCCATCATACCCATCACATCAGGCCAAGTATCTCTAGCTTGAGCAAGGTTGAAAAAATCCACGGGAACATGAGCATTCTTTTGAATTTCAATACGTTGATGAAAGATTTGCTGGTGCATCTTGCAATAGAATCTACTATCATCTAGGCATGTGGGCTGACCAAAGGCATATGGATTGAAAGATAACCGATCTCTCTTGAAATCACTAGGTTTCACCTTGGCCCAAGATTCACGTACCGGTTCCGCAGGATTCTCACGAGGCGGTGGAACTCCTCTTGGCTTGGCTTTGGTAGCTTTCTTGGTGGCAGCAACTTTCTTGAGTTTCTTGGTCTTGGGCATGGAGGAGGATTCGGCATTGAAATCATCAACAATGTCATCCAGCCCATCGAAGGTCTTGCTCTTGCCAGCCCTGCTAGACTGAGGAACCGCCTGCTCCCACTCATCATCCCATTGTTCCATCTTCAAACTTGAGAGAATCTTCAAGAACCACCAATGGAGAGAACACCCCAACCAAGCCACCAATGGAGAAACTAGATGGATGGGTGGAAGATCGGGGGAATCCCCTTCAGATCTGTGGAGAGGAAGGTGTGGGGAAGGTCTCAAATGGAGTGGGGAGGGTGGAGGAGCTCAAGGTGGGAGAGGGGGCGGCCATGGAGGAGAGCATCACGGGAGAAAAGAGTAGAAAACCGTTCGGGAGGGGAAGCATCACGGATAAGCAGTGGGCGCGCCGGCCCTGGAGCCGGCCTCGGCCGGGCGGGAGGCTGGGCACGAACCCGAGCGGACCGGCCTTGGCGCCGGCCTAGGCCTGGCGGACGGCCGGGCCTGTGACCGAGAGAACCGGCCCTGAGGCCGGCCAGAACCGGGCGTGGGACCGGACCGCTGCCCGAGGGAACCGGCCCGGAGACCGGCCTGGGCCGGGTTGGAGGCCGGTCTGAGCGCAGAGAAGCCTCCGAAGCCCCCGAACCTTTACACAAACTGAAATTTGATGAGCTTTGAGCTTCCGAACACCTTGCACTTTCAAGAATACCACTGCCTAGACATCCGTCTTCAAGAAAATCCAATGAGCAACCTTGAGTAATCCGGGGAGATGCGAAACATGGGGAAACTTCACAAATCCAATGAAAAATAGAAAAGATCAAGAACGCCAAATAAGCAACATTGGATGATTCAAACGATGCAAAACAATGAATATGCAATAATAACTCACGGAAGAACCACCTCTTCAAGGAGAAGAGGGCGGTGGTCGAGGTGTGACACCCCTCCCTGGCACATCTTACCAGAGAGGCAGTCGTCCCGTGCGCCATCCCAAGATAACTGGCCGCACGTCACAACAGTGTAACATAATGGAAATCATTACACAATCAGGCACATCAGTGCTACAAATGGTTTACAAGGCCATCAAGGAATGACGAAATATCAATCCCAGCATGGCACGATACAGAGTTTTAACTGGCAGCGGAAGACATATGAGAGGCTACGGCTTGGAGCGGCTCCACTCCACAGGTTCTGGCTGGGCTACTGATCCTAGCATGCTCTTGCTTCAAATCCTTACTAAGGTGGAAGATGAATCCTCGACAAAACCTGGCCACAATCACAAGGCCCGTGAGTACATTAATATGCACTCAGCAAGAATCGCCACTCACCACAAACAATCCAACAATCATGCAACAAGGTATACATTGGAAATAAAATCCTACAACATGGCAAGAGTCTACTCGAGATAGACCAATATGATAACATAAAGGTAGCATGGCATCACAAGCAAAACATGGCGTAAGCAAACAACAAGAGTATCACCAGTACAGAGTCCAAGCCAGGTGGGGTTGGATCGTATACCGGCAATCAAACAAAGAGCTTACCTGTGACGAGTAGACGAGTGTATCGGTGGGTACCAAATCTTATAATTACTCCTGTCAACACAATCAGGCTTCCAAGCCTCTAGCCAACTCTGGCTATCAATCCAGCCAACTCTGGCTATCTCCCGGGGCATGCACGGTTGATGTTGGCTCTGGCCTAACTATAGGCTTCCAACGCATCACACCGCCATCCCATTCACCTCACAAGTAACATTCCCTGCATCATCTTATTGTTCATTTAGTGAAATCAGGTTGTTCATCTTTTCTTTCGAACAAGCCTTAGGTTTAACCTCCTGACACGACACGGACACACAGTGTGACTGACACTGAACTGTTGTTCCATATCCTTGGAACGAGGCTAGACATCCAGATTTGACACTCTCGAGAGGTTGCAATTACCACCCACCTAAGTGCACCACACTCAGCCGGTACTTTAGGATATCATCCTTAAGGCGAACTCAGCAAGATACACTCACCTGACCGTTCACGCTACCAAGACACTCCCTGTGTAGCCACCGACATAACTATATGCCTTATGCAGAAGTGAATCCGGCACGCTCCCAACTATGGGCAACGCCTAGCTCCGGAACCTTCGCAAGACTAGCCCCGACCAACTATGGTAACCGACTAGACTTGCCAAAAGGGTGGCATCAAAGGAGGCTCGACAGGATTACGTAGGTCAAGGCCCGCCCATGTGAGCGACAGTGGCAGTGCGTTCGATGTTCAGATTAGTGGCACCGTGGACTGACCCTATCGTTGTTTGGAGGGGTGTTTCATTTAATCAAGTTCCATCATTCACAAGTCCAAACCAAGAGGATTAGTCCAACACAACAATCACAATATCATAATATATCATCACACGACAAAATATTAGCAACACAATAAATCAAGCAATAGTAGTATCCATGTCCAAACTTTGCAAAATAAAAAGAACGTCAACCGGATGACTGTGGCAGCGGTCTTCCGCTGGCAAGCGCCTTCACAGATCGACTACAAAATATAGCTTAGTTTGTTTGATCGGACGACTGTGGCGGTTCCTCCAGCCAGCGTCCTCGCAGATTAATTACAAAGTTGGTGAGGCATGTAGCCTCCAAACAATGAACCGAAAAGCATTCATAAGAAACAAAGCATCCATTCCACTCAAGGATTAACCTGACGTGGTGTCAGCAATCTTGGCAAAAAGAACCAAATGGAAAGTCAGCTCCCAAGCGTCGCAGTCCGGGTGGTCTATGCCAACCATATTTGACGGAGGGACAAGGCAAATAACTCTTTTGGCAAATGCCCCCAACTCCGAGGATCATAAGACGACATTCGTCCGCTCCTCACCTCGGCGAAGAAGAAGAAGCAAACAATCATAGGAACGCATGTTTTATAGTTGTTTATTTAGAGGGTTCGACAAAGCCACGCAAGTGCGAGGCGCACAGATAATTCACACCTCATTCTAATGCATACATGGATGATGAATATGACATGGCAGGAGCAATAATCGAAGCAACATATTAAACAAGAATAACAACAGACATGCAATACTAAAACAGGGTACATACAGAGAATATAACACTCGGTATGGCAATCAACAAATAAACAAACAACATTGCGGGACGGCTCGTAGCAAGGGTTTAGCTTGCCTCCGAAGATCGCATCGTTTGGCTTGGAGGGTCACGGACACGTCACGGGTCAGGGTCTCGGTTTGCCGGTACCGCGGAATACCCTATACACGCATACAAGGGTGCTGAGTATACAACTATTTCACAAAAATGTAAAACCTATACTACTGGACAGAGCTGCTCAAAACATGAATTTACAAATTTGATTCACTCCAAACGGAGCTACGGTTCAAAAGTTGTTGACGTGCGAAGAATAGCTATTCGCTGCTCACCCGAGAGAAAAAAAACAGAGCGGGCCGAAACTGAGCTGGGCTGGGCTGATCGCGCATTTCAGCGGAATACGTCTTCGGTTCTGGAAGACGTAATACGCGGATTACGTCTCCACTTGGTTGACGTGGCGGCTGGGCCACGCCGGGCCCCGCTGGTCGGCGTCACGTGGCGCCACGCTGGCACCACGTAGGCGGCTTCTTCCTCCCCGCGTTGACCACGCTCGGGAGCGCCTTGCGCGGCTCGGGCCGGCTCGGCCGCCGCCTGCCGCCGCCGCCCTGGTGCGTGCCGCCGGCCGTCGTGATGCGGGCAAGACCGCCCCGATGCGCCGCCTCCGACGAGGTCGGCCACGGGCACGGGGGAGCCCTGGAGGCGCCGCCACGGGAGCGTGCTGGGCGAGCTCGCCGCCGGCGGTTCTCGGACGGGTACGAGGCCTCGGGCCACCATTTCGAACAAGAAGTTGTCCGGGAGGAAGAGGGACCTAGGGGAACTCCTCCACGGCTTGAATCGAGGAGGGCTCGGCGTGGAGCTCGCCGTGGTCAGCGGACCGACGGGGTCGTCCATGGCCGGAAGGAGCAGGGCTCCGCCCTTTCGTGGCTAGAGGAGCAGAGGGGCTCCAGGAGGGGGAGAGGAAGGATAAGGCGCAGCTGCAGGGGCTCGGGTTGCTCTCTTATGGCCGGGGAGAGGAAAGGAATGGACGAACCGGCGTGCACGTGTCCCAAGTCACTGTGTCGTCGGTGGAAGGGATAAGAGAGGGGAGGGAATAGGTTTCCTTGCTGGATGTACAGGGGAGCACGAGCGGGTACTGTAGCTGCGAGGTTAGGCACCGACGGAACAGTAAACGGAAGGTTAGGTTTGCTAATCGCGCGTTCCGGACGTCCAGAGCGCGACACGGCGACATCGCTGCGTTCCCGGTGACTCGGGGGGTCCAAATGGAACAAGGTTTCCACCCCTGGGTTTGTAACGATGAGAGGAACACAACCAAACAAAAATCCCACAGGGATTCCATACTTTGTAAAATAGATTCTCCAGAAAACCAAAACACCGAAGGTGCTCGATGAAATGACAGGGGCCTTGCACATCCCAGAAAAATTCCCAAAAATTAGGCATGGGTTGTTGAGGTCAGGGGAGAGTGTCCAAGGAGTTTGAGGCCATTTGGATGATGGGAAATAGGTTTTCCATAAGATGGCCGAAAATGGCCATAATGGCATGATTTGAGAAAATGGGGTTCCATGCTCCATCTTGGGGTGATCTCCTGGTATTGTGTGACTTTGGGTCATGTTGTCAAGATCACCAAGTATCAAGGTCATAGGAATTTTCTAGGTCTAGGTTTTCTTGAAGATCTTGAAATGGCATCAATTTGGGCTTACAAAGGAAGTGGTCTAAATATTGCTCAAATGGGTTTGTCTCCGAAAGATGAAATGCAGGAAATGCCAAAATGTGCATCCCCTGAATTTATCAGAATTATTGGAGGTTCCTAGCTTGGTTAAAACATTTCTGGACCAGAAATGGCAGTTTTGAAATTATGGCCTAACTTGGAAATATTGCATTGGGGTATGCAATATTTTTGCATGGGTTGTCTTTATATGGACATGGGGTCCTCTGGTATCTTTGGTGGAATTTCTAGAGCTACGGAAATGGGCTTTCCTTTTGTAGGTGGAGAAATGATTAAAAGATTCCGATATTTAGGGTTAGGGTTTCCGAGAGAAAACCTAAGCACAAAATTGTCGGGGGTGATGGACTGGTTCATGGATTTGTTGGGAAATTTTGAGAAGACAACTTCCAAGTCAAATCATCTTCAAAAGATTTGAAGAAATATTTGGGTAAGAGGAAAAGTTTTTTCGGTTGTCGGAAAACACCACTAAAATTAGGTTCAAATTTTCGGGGTGTTACACGAGGCCACCATATATGAGTGTGTGGTGTGACACCGCGAAGATATATCTTGGGTTCACGGCCACTACTCATCATTTAAGCTCACAATTCATAGAACGAATATAGAGATGCAAATGAATTCTTAATGTCGGCATAATGGGGGGAGGGATGGTCCAATGGATTAGGACCGCACTCCCCCTATGTCCATGCCTACATCTAAACCAAATAAGTATCGTCTAATATGGGTAGGTATGCAAGAAATCCACTAAATCCAATTGGATATGTCCACCACATTTAGTTCTCCTCTCAACTCCTTGAATCTTGCTTCACCAAGAGGCTTCGTGAACATATCGGCGAGTTGATGCTTGGTGTTGACATACTTGATTGCAATATCACCCTTCTCAACATGGTCTCGAATAAAATGATACCGAATCTCAATGTGCTTGGTCTTGCCATGAAGAACCGGGTTGTGTGCAATTTTAATAGCACTTTCATTGTCACATAAAAGAGGCACTTTGTCACAAATGACACCATAATCCTTTAAAGTTTGCCTCATCCATAATAATTGTGCACAACAACTACCGGCGGCGATGTATTCGGCTTCGGTGGATGACGAGGCCACACAATTTTGCTTCTTGGAAGACCAACTCACAAGGGACCTACCAAGGAATTGGCATGTACCCGAAGTTGATTTTCTATCCATTTTGCAACCCGCCCAATCCGCATCCGAATAACCAACAAGATCAAAGCTTGTACCATGGGGATACCAAAGACCATAGTTGGGAGTATCCAACAAATATCTTAGAATCCTTTTGACCGCGGTTTCATGACTTTCCCTAGGACTTGATTGGAATCTTGCACACATACCCACACTAAACATAATATCCGGTCTAGATGCACAAAGGTAAAGCAAAGATCCAATCATAGAACGATAAAGCTTTTGATCAACTTCCTTACCATCCGGATCTAAGTGAAGATCCGCCTTGGAGTCCATGGGAAACTTATATGGCTTGGCATTGTTCATATCAAATTTCTTGAGCATGTCCTTAATATACTTGGCTTGACATAAGAATGTTCCTTCTCGAAATTGGTGGATTTCAAAGCCAAGAAAATAATTCAATTTTCCCATCATGGACATCTCAAATTCCTTGGTCATTAGCTTGCCAAATTGATCACTAAATTCACGGTTAGTGGAACCAAAGATAATATCATCAACATATATTTGGCATACGAAAAAATCTCCATTTACCCTTTTTGTAAAAAGAGTGGGATCTATTACCCCAATTTCAAAGCCACGGTCTACTAAGAACTCCTTGAGATGATCATACCAAGCACGTGGAGCTTGCTTGAGCCCATAAAGAGCCTTATGTAGTAAGTAGACGTGGTTAGGAAATTTAGGGTCTTCGAAACCCGGTGGTTGTTTAACATACACCAATTCATTTAGTGGACCATTTAAGAAAGCACTTTTAACATCCATTTGATATAAGACAATATTATGAGTAGATGCATAAGCAATTAGTAAGCGAATGGATTCAAGTCTAGCAACGGGGGCATAGGTTTCACCGTAGTCGACTCCTTCGATTTGGGTGTAGCCTTGTGCAACCAATCTTGCTTTGTTGCGAATGACTTGACCATGTGAGTCTTGCTTGTTCTTAAATATCCACTTGGTTCCAATGACATTATGGGAGGAGTCATTGGGTCTTTCCACTAATGACCATACTTTGTTGCGCTCGAAGTTGTTCAACTCTTCATGCATAGCCGCAACCCAATCCATGTCTTCAAGAGCATCATATACCTTGAGAGGTTCTAAGCTAGACAAACAAGAGACATGACCACAAAAGTTAGATAATTGATTGCGTGTGGACACACCTCTACGGATACTCCCAAGGATATTTTCTTTGAAGTGTTGTTGGTAATCCAATTTTGATGCACGCCGGATGACCCGGCGTTCCGAGGCTTGACCAATTGTTTCACCAACACAAATATCTTCATCATTGCCTTTATCTTGCTCATGGTCAACCCGAAGTGGAGTTCTTGGAGTTGTGGGTTCATTATGTTCTTGTTCACCACTAGAGTTGGGTGGGTCTTGACCATCTTCTTGATCAATATTTGAGGTGGATGGCTCAACTTGAGTAGAACTTGTTCCTTCTTCTTGAGTATCATCAATGGTCCTTCAATAGGAATTAGTTCTCCAATCCCCATAGTTCTTATGGCTTGAGATGGAGATCATCACCTACATCATCATGATCAATATGCTCCGCTTGGGAGCCATTATCCTCGACAAACTCCACGTTCATAGATTCTTCAACACACCCGGTGGATATGTTGTAGACCCTATAAGCATGAGACTTTGCGGCATATCCAACAAATATACCATCAAAAGATCTAGATTCAAATTTAGCAATTTTGCAACCTTTAATGTAAACATGGCATTTGCATCCAAAGACTCGAAAGTAAGATACATTTGGCTTTTTACCGGTGAGGAGTTCATATGGTGTCATGTCCTTGAGAGGACGGAAGAAGAGCCGGTTTGAGTAATGACAAGCGGTGTTGATGGCTTCGGCCCAAAAGTTGTATGGGGAATTAAACTCGGCCATCATAGTTCTTGCCATATCAATAAGAGTGCGGTTCTTCCTTTCGGCAACACCATTTTGTTGGGGAGTATATGCAGCGGAATATTGGTGTTGAATGCCCTCCCCACTTAGGAAATCATCCATAGTGTAATTCTTGAACTCCGTACCATTGTCACTTCTAATTGCCAAAATCTTGGAGTCATATTGGCGTTGAACTAGGGTTGCAAAGTCAATGAATATCTTTTGAGTTTCACTCTTCTTCTTGATGTAGAAAGTCCAACAATATCTTGAATAATCATCCACAATCACCAAACAATATTTCTTGCCACCAAGACTATCATATGTGGGAGGCCCAAAAGATCCATATGAAGGAGCTCCAAAGGCCTCTTAGTGGAGATAATGGTCTTCTTGGGGTGATTCTTTCATGCATCTTTCCGGCTATGCAAGCACTACAAGGACGATCTTTGGAAAAATTAACATCGGTTAGTCCTACCACGTGTCCACCCTTTACAAGAGTTTGTAAATTTCTCATACCGACATGGCCAAGTCGGCGATGCCAAAGCCACCCCTTGTCGCCTTTAGCCATTAAACATGTAGCGATTTGAGTGGTCTCTTTTGAGAAATCAACCACATACAAACCGTTTTCACGAAATCCAACAAAGGCGACATTGAGTGTTTGAGTGAAAAGGATGGTCACGTGGTATTTATTAAAAATAACGGTGTAACCGGCATTGCATAATTGACCAACGGAAAGTAAATTGTATGAAAGAGATTCGACAAGGAGGACCTTCTCAATGGATAACTCCGGAGTGATCACCACTTTACCAACTCCCACTACCTTGAGTCTTGCATTGTTGCCAACGGTGACATGAGAGAATGAGAGTAGTTGTTTCAATAAGTCCTTTACTAGTTCTTTGCTTCCGGTCATATGGGATGAGCATCCACTATCAATGAGCCATGAAGATCCACCGGAAGAGAAACCCTTTGTTTCCTTGGCCATGAGGCACATGGCTTGGAGATCTTGTCGTCGTTTGGAGATGAGAAGAGGTTGGCCAATGATGGAGGAAGGGTGCCCATTGCAAGAGCCGCCATTCCTACTTCTTCACTTGGTTCTTTATCCTCCTCACCTCCGGACTCGTATTCCTCTTCATGGGATGCCACAAGAGCCTTTTGAGGTGATCTCTTCATGTAGGTAGGCTTGGGGTGGTACTTGTTCTTCTTTAGAATGAGTTGACCACCATTATCCTCTCTTCTTTCATAGGGGCAATCCTTCACAAGATGAGTGTCCTTTCCACAATTGAAGCACATTCTTTTTATTGGTGAAGGGTTGACGCTCTTGTTCTTCTTGTTCCAAAACCGGGTGGCGGCAAGTGCAAGAACTTCATTGAGCTCACCCTCCAAGTCTTCTTCACCTTCATAGACCGGGCTTTCTTCATATCTTGGATGGTCTACCACACGAGCCTTCAAAGCAAGAGTCTTCGGGCCACGGACTTGGTTGAAAGACTTGGATGTGGACTTCAATGTATCATATGTGACAAATTGAGCCAACATGTCATTGGGAGTCATTGTTGTGTAATCCGCTCTTGCATGGAGGTTCATCACCATAGTTTCACTATATGGCATAATTGCTTGAAGGAACTTGGCCTTGACCCATTCATCATCCATATCCTTCTTTCCATTTTCCCTACATGTCACCACAAGCTTGTAGAGTCTTCGGTAAAGTTCGGTCGGAGTCTCTTCGTCTAGCATGATGAAGTTGTCAACTTGATGTTGAAGGACGGCCGCATTGGAGCGTTGAATGCCCTCATTTCCTTCATACACGGTTTCAAGATGGAGCCAAGCCTCATTGCAAGTTTTGAGATTCCGCACATGATCTTCATCATTTGCGGTCATAGCACTCTCAAGAATGTACTTGGCATTTGCATCAAGTTGCTCATCAATCTCTTCTTGCTTGGTCAAGTTGTTGGGATCAACTGGGTTGAAACCATGTAGAACCACCCTCCAAAGATGCACAGATGAGCTGCGAAAATAAGACTCCATAGATTTCTTCCAAGTGAAATAACGAGTATTATCAAGCTTAGGAGGGGGTCTACCAAGGTTGGTTATATGAGGTTGAGTGAGTGAAACTTGAGTGAGATAAGAGCTAGGTGGAGCAAAGTTAAGAGAAGGCTTCTCATTAGGTTTATCATTTTTATCCTTGTCACTAGCACCCTTAATAGGGCTAGCGGATGATGAGGAGCCATTTTGATTAGATACCCGAGTATACACCTCATCCACCATTTTGCCTTTCATGAACCCAAAAAGTTCAATCATGGACTTCATGGTGATTGGGGCATCACCCTCGGGAGGGATTATTCCCGCTTCGATTAGTTCTCTATCAAGTTGTTCTCTATCAAATTTTTCTTGTTCCTTAGCAAGTCTTAACTCCTCATCTTTAGCACGTTGTACCTCTCCGCACTAGCCATCCTCCTCTTTAGGCGATTAAGCCCTTAATAAAGAGACCTTGCTCTGATACCAATTGAAAGGATCGAGTAGGTTGACTAGAGGGGGAGGGGGTGAATAGGCAACTACCAATTTTAATTTTCTTTTCAAAAGTTAAGGAATTGCTCAAATATAAGTTCTCTAGATATGCAACTAGATGAACAATCCTATATGATGAGCAATAAACAAGCTAGCAAGATATTCTACACAAGATAAGCTAGCAATACGAGTAAAGGAAGGTTAAGAGATAACCACACGGTGACGCGGAGATGTTCTACCGAAGTTCACTTCCCAATGGAAGCTACGTCTCCGTTGGAGCGGTGCGGAGTCACAAAGTGAACTCCGAATAGCCTTGATATGGCACACCGTATCTCCCTCGTGTTATCCTCCGATGAGGAGATCCACGAGCCACTATATGATGCCCTCGAGGTCGGCAACAAACCTTTACAAGGATGAGGCACACTCCACAACCGAATTGGAGGCTCTCACCAAATTCCCGCGGCTCCCAAAGCCACAAGAATCACAAGGCCGGGTCGCGTCTCCACAACTTAATTGGAGGCTCCCGGCTAATCTTGCGGCTACCAAAGCCACAAGAATCACAAGTATCTTCTAGGTATCCAATGTATCAAGTTACACAAGATCTACAAGTGACTAGGTCGATGTAGACAAATCGGTCGGTGGAGATGCGGATCTAGGGCTCCTCCTTCACTCCTCAAAGTATCAACGTGTTTGAGTGGTTGGAGTGGGAGCTCTAGTAGATTGAAGCTTGCAACAATGGTGGAGAGAGAGAGAGGAATCAAGCTTGGTCTTCAAAGGTTGGTGAAGGGGTATATATATAGTCCTCATCAAAATATGGCCGTTGGAGAGGTAAGAGACGAAGTGCAGGAAGCAGGGCCGGCCTGGGGGCTGGCATAGCCGCCGAGGCAGCCGGCCTGGAAACCAGCCTGGGCCGGCCTGGGGGCTGGACTGGCTGGGCTGGCCGAGCCAGGGACCACACCGGCCTGGGAGCCGGCCTGGGCCGGCCTGGGGGCCGGCCAGTAGCCCGAGGCAGCCGGCCAGGAGACCGGCCTGGGCCGGCCTGGGGCCGGCCAGCAACCCGACGCAACCAGCCTTGAGGCCGGCCAGGGCCGGCCTGGGGGCCGGCCAGCCACCCGACGCAACCAGCCTGGGGCCGGCCTGGGCTGGCCTGGGGGCCGGCCTGCCACCCGACGCAACCAGCCTTGAGGCCGGCCTGGGCTGGCCTGGGCTGGCCTGGGGGCCGGCCTGCCTGCAGAGCGCCTTCTCCCTTCACGATTTGAAGACCGACAACTACTTTTCTTCCCTTTATGCATAGAGGGAGATCCACTAGTATCTTTTGATATAGATGGTCATAATTTCTGTGGACACTTAGCGGTATGTTAAATACTTCCAAGTGTTGTTATCAAACGTCAAAACAAGATTAACGGACAATGTCCTTTCACTCAATAATACATCCATCATATTCCGCCAATCTCATAATTCTACATGGTATCAGAGCGGCACGATCTGACCTAGCCGCCGCCGCCGCGCTTCCGCACCGCGCCGCCCCCGGGGAGGTCAATCTCCATGATCTCCGCCGGGGGCCGCGCCGCCTGTACCTAGGGTTCGTCCGCCGATCGGTTGATCGGCTGCCCTAGCGTCTTTTTTTCCGATCTTTAGATCGGTTTTCTTTTCTCCGCCGGTCACTCGATCGGCGTTTTCTTTTTTGTTTGCCGATCATCGATCGGATTGCGTCGCCCACCGCCCGTCGTCCTCGCGCCTCTACTCCGACAACGGCATCGACCTACACCAGAATAATACATCCATCATATTCCGCCAATCTCATAATTCCATACTATGTACACAGCAACCCCGGGGTTCCGCCCCCCTCCCGCCGCCGGAGCGGCCGGCGGAGGGAAGAAGAACCCCCAGGAACGGTGGTGCACGGGGGGGGGGGGGGGGGGGGGGAGATCGCCACTCATCGCCTATCTCAGTTACTGTAGTAGGGAGGGGAAAGTGTCGGTCGACGTAAAATTTCTCCTCCGGGGCAAATTTGTGCCACGATCTGGGTGAACCATTTCCCGAGTCAATGCAGTTGTACGCTAGCTTGTGATAATCGTCGTAAAAGATTTGAGAAGGACCTCCTTTGGCAGGCCATGTGTATCATCTAGAAGAAGTACATCAAATCCACGGTGGTGGTTCATTTAGGATATACAACTAATAACAGTACTAGTTGTTTATTCTACAAAAAAGAAGACTCGAGGTCACTCAGTCCAAAACGGGTGTCTTGTGTACGTTGAGACTGTCCCGAAAATCCAACAAGAAAGAAGATAACAACCCTTTTGTAAAAATGTCCAGAATTGGAAAGAGTTTGGAACTTGAGATTGGGGCTCTGCATGTGTCTGCTGACAGTCTCAGGCGAAGCGAAGATCAATATTTACACGACCGGAGAAACACATCCTGGTTGGCTTGGCGACAGACACCTCCCCTGGTTGCGGCGCGGTTCGAGAACTAGATCTCGCGACTGACCGGCAGACCAGGAATTAATGGGTTCCACCCGGGGTGACCTGCAGGTCGCACGGAGTCGCCATGTCAGCAGTGCTCTCCGTGTCCTGGCCGGATGGGGTTAGGTGGGCCTAGGATCCGGCATCGGACCCCTGCTATATTGTCGTTCAGCTTGCTGCTGCGGTGTTGTATGCCAGGAGCGGGGTGGATGCCGTGGCGGCGGTTTAAGAAGGTAGACTGCGCGAGCGGCTCTACGCCGAGCGGTAGTGGGTGGCTTCTCTCTTTGGCCATGTGGGTGACAAGCAGCGGGCGGTGGGCGGTCCGTGGTCCCGTGGTTTCGCGCGTTAGTGACTAACACATAATATGCCAATAATCTACTTTTAAAGATCTCATCGAAACAAAGACAACCTTTAATGTGATCATACAAAATCAACAATCTCCAAAAAAAAATCTGAACCAAATTTGGAAAGCACATTGAGAAATAAAAAAGACAAATCTAGTATGAATAGGGTAAAAACAAAAAACAAAAGCAAAATTTGACACTATTCATATGGATCTGTCTTTTTTGTTTTGGATATGAGAATTTTCATGGTTGCGTACACATTCAAAGTGAACATTCACGCTTCATTTTAAGTTTTTCGAAAACAAAAATAATGGAAGCATATTAGCATGTAAGGGATGATAGCACTTAATATTCTCTCATACTCATTTGTTTAGCTCAAGACTTGAATAATTGTGCATGTGGCCCGAGCTAGATACTTCATTTCTTTTTTAGTTCAGGCCTGATCTTGTCGTTACATAGAAAAGGAGTTCAAATCACCACCCGATAAAGAAGTGTTCCACTGCTCACATAATTATATTTTTGGTACCTTATATCAGTTGGCGTTTTTTTTTTTCAAACAGAAATTTCCCTATGTTTTCATATACAAGAAAGTTAATTATGCTCCCTGAGAATAAATTAAAAGAGCATCGACATACGTACAGACGTAGGATCGGATCATCGCGCACCGTCCTTTCCGAAGAAGCGAGACTGTATTTCAGTTTGTTCGTCGTTTTTCTGTAGTTTGGATCATTTGACTACTGAGTAAAGCGTTGCGGTCGCCGGTCAGCACCAAAACACCTCCATACTGATGATGATGATAAGGAGGAAGCCAAATTTGGATCGTCAACACTCACTGGCGTTGTCCAAACTTGACTCTTTCTTGCTTGCGAAACAATTCATGATTAGAGACCCTGGGTTTGCTCGCCAAGGCATTGATAAGCCCTTAAACAAATATGAAAAATTGGAAAGGCAAATTATGATTGTGTCACTGATTGAAGCCAAAATTTAGGCCGTGCTACTAATTTTTTCTAATTGAAAAGAATCAGCTGACTCTCGGTATTTCTACACCACTCGACGCATTTGACGTTGGTTGCCGTTAGGTCTGGCCAATTTGCCACTTGCTTGACTCGTTTTATAACATGTGGGAACAAACTCGTTTTATAAACATGTGGGACTGCATATGAGCAAATTGTTTTTACCGCTATTTTTATAGACGGCCCTGCTATTTTAGCACTAGACTGAGCGTATACCGCGTTCAGGAATTTAAAAGACGTATTCGGTGTAGTTTCCCAATTTTGATCACGTTCCCCTCCTCTCCCACCCCTCAAGGGGGTGTTCGGGTGGTGGATATTCAGGTTATGAACACTTGTTGGCTATGGAAGTTAGAGGATGAGGAAGGTTTATGCCAATATGTTGTTAGAACTAAATATTTTCATAGTGCTACATTTCTCAAGTGCAAGCTAAACCTAATGACTCTCCTTTTGGAAGGGACTCATGTGCGTTAAAATGATTATTTTGGGCAAGACTCTTTTGTTGTGGGCGCCGGGACCAAGACTCTCTTTTGGGATCACTCTTGGTTAGGTGTGACCCCTCTTGCGTCTTAATATCGATCGCTTTATAATCTAGTGCGACATAAAAGGATCATTTTTTTACGGATGTGTTAGTGAATTCAACACTGAATATTGAATATTTAGAAGCAACTTAACTGGGACACAAATGGGTAGTGTGGCTGCATTTAGCGGAGATGTTAATGGAAATCAACTTGTCTAATGAGTCAGATAGTTTATCTTGGAAGTTAACTTTGTGTTCTCAGTCAAGTCTTTGCATGAGAATTTTATGAATGTACATGCTAGGTCTTTACGAAAATACATATGAAAATTAAAGGTACCATTAAAGATAAAGTTCTTTATGTGGTTTCTTACAAGGAAGGTTTTGCTCACGCAAGACAACATAGTTAAAAGACGTTGGACATGATGTACAAGAATGCATTGATCATCTTTTTTATGTTCTGTCCATTTGTGAAATATGTTTGGAGAGTTGTTCATTTCACTTATAATATTTCAACTCTTTATAATGTTACCAGCATGTTTGGTAATTGTCTTAATGGGATTAACAAAAAAATACAAGCTTGAATCCATGTGGTAATCTCTGTTTTAGGTAGGGAAATTTGGAATTGCCGAAACGATGTTGTTTTAAAAATACTTAAATTGTTCCCAACTTTTTGTAGGTAATATACAGAGCTACCTATTGGATACTGAGGTGGTTTACCTCTTCCCTACAGATCAGCGGGGTCATTTGGATTGAGAATACACTCGGTTGATGGCGGTGGCAACCTTAGATTACAAGATGTATATAGATCGTTATGCATTTCTTGTTTCGCTGGTTGATACATGACGCGACTTTGAACGACCCCTGATTTGTAAACTTTGATTCTAAAAACTACACAATAAATGAAGATTGTGTGTATCCCGTCATTGTGGAACCGGATCGGATGTTCGGGAAAAGAAACTTAAACTGAATCACTGCTTGCAGATTGGCAGGCATACGGTCTCCTCGCTCATTAGAGCCTTTTCTTTGTCAATCCAATCCATCGACTCGTCGTCCATCGTGCACTGCAGATCGTAGTACAATGTATGGTGTGTGAATGTGATCACGCCCGGAGAACTTGCCTGTGGCAAGATGGTTAGTAGGGTGGTTGTACCCTCAGCCCAACAAAGTTCAAACCCCTGGTTTGACGCTGGTGTTTCTCATTTAAGGCGGAATATTCTTCAGTGGGAGGTGACGTTCCCGTCGATAGCGAGGCACCCGTGGTGACTTCGTCAATCTCAAGACTCGATTCGCCGGCTCAGTCTCTCGGAGGTGCTCATAGGGGTAGAGTGTGTATGCGTGTTCATAGGGGTGAGTGTATGCGCGTGTATGTGAGCGTCTACGTTGTACTGTGTTTCGCAGAAAAAAAATGTGATCACGCCGGCAACACATCACCTTATTTCAGACGCTGTCCCAACATATATTTTGAATTAATCGTTTTTTTGGTAGATTCCACCAAACCAAATTTGTGAATAAATTCCTCGTGGATGCGTCCAAACCACACAGCCAAGCAGCCACTGGTCATCATAAAACCCTTGTCGTTAAAACCGATCAAAATCATTTCCAATCACCCCTTCCCTTTTCTCTCCTCTCTCTCTTGGAGCCCAAACTCTCTCTGCTCCAGCCTCCCCTGGCTCTGCATGCGCCGCCGCAGCTGACCGACGCACCAATGGAGCTCGCCTCGACGCCCCCGTGGTGGCTCACCACGACGACGTGCGACGTTTCCCCCTCCGCGCCCGCCACGGACTGGGCCGCCTTCCTCTTCCTCTCCACGTGCTCGCAGCGCCTCATGCTCTCGGCGGCGTCCGCGGCGTTCCTGCTCGTCGTCTTCTGCCTCGCGCTCCACAAGGTCATATCCCGCCGGCGCGACGGCGCAGCCAACGGTGACGGCGCCGACAAGCCGCTCCTCGACAGGGGCCAACCCCGGGCCTTGCGCGTCGGCGCGGGCTTCGTCGTGGGGCTCGCGGCGTCCACCGTCCTCGCCGCGTTCTACGCCGTGCTGCTCGTCCTCTCCGTCGTTGTTCGGAGCGGCGGGGATCGGGTCCTGGAGGGCGGTGTCCCTCGCGCTGCAGCTCGCCGCGCACCTCGCCGCCGCCGCGCTGGTGGCGCACGAGAAGCGGTTCCGCGCGGCGGCGCACCGCTGGTCCTGCGGCTCTTCTGGCTCGCGTCGCCCGCGCTCACCGCGCTCCTCGCGGGCGTGGCCGTCGCGCGCCTCGCCGTGGGCGCCGCCGCCCTGCCAGACGACTGGCTCGCGATCGCCGCTCTGGCCCTGTCCCTCCCTCTCCCCGTCCTCGCCGTCCTCGGCGCCACCGGCATCACCGCGTCTACCGGCGAGGAAGAAGAACAAACCACCGATGAAGATGAGGCGGCGGGCAAGGAGAAGAACGTGACGCCGTACGCGGCCGCGTCGTGGCTGTCGCGGGCGTCGTGGGCGTGGATGAACCCGCTAATCAAGCGCGGTTACCGCTCTGCGCTCGACCTCTCCGACGTCCCGACCCTCGCCCCAGCGCACCGCCCGGAGCGGATGCACGCCCTCTTCGTCTCGCACTGGCCCTCCACCTGGGCTCGCCGCGACAACAACCCGGTCAGGCACGCGCTCCTCCGCTGCTTCTGGCCGCTCTTCCTGGTGAACGCCTCGCTCGCCCTGCTCCGGCTGACGGTGATGTACGTGGGCCCGACGCTGATCCAGAGCTTCGTGAGCTTCACGTCGGCGTCGCCGCCGCGGCCGCTGTGGGAGGGGGTGCGGCTGGTGCTGGCGCTGCTGGCGGCGAAGGCGGTGGAGGCCTTCTGCAGCCACCAGTACAACTTCCACTGCCAGAAGCTGGGGATGCAGATCCGGGGCGCGCTCATCACGGCGCTGTACAAGAAGGGCCTCCGGCTGTCGTGCTCGGCGCGGCAGAAGCACGGGCTGGGCATGATCGTCAACTACATGGCCGTCGACGCGCAGCAGCTGTCCGACATGATGCTGCAGATCCACTACCTCTGGCTCATGCCGCTCCAGGTATTCTTCCTTGTCTAGTTCATACTCACCGCACGGATGTTCCTTCTTCGCTTGATTAGTTCTCTATTCATGGATGGTAGATTCCCTTGCATGTTTTGGATCCTTCCAATCTTGTCGAATTACTATTATTACTTGTCTAATCGGGCATTAATTCTTACTATGTTCCAAACTAGCGCGGTCGCTCGATGAGGTAATCGCTTACGTTACGTAGGTTGGCTTTTCGTAGGTTTCCTGGTCGACGATAAAAAAGAAAAAATCTACATCTCATTTTCTGAGTTTCCATCCATGTGAATTTGCCATTTTAATTTTCTTCGTCTTGGGCGGCATGATAGACTGGTTACTGTACTAGTAGCTCTTGCTGCGAGCAGCAGTGCTTCCATCTCTGCGCGGCCGGGTGTTGCACATTTCAGTGCTACGCTGCACGTTTTTTTTCCACGGGTATTTCGATGCCTTGTCTCGCATGCCTGGCTCTGTCTAGTCTTCGGGTCCGCCGCAGGTTGATCGCGTCTTTGTCGGTTTCTTTTATCACTTTCCTACGCAAACGCAAAAAATACTACTCCTTACAAACTAAAACTTATCGATAAAGCATGGGTCTGAAAAAAAGTCTTATATATATATATATATATATATATATATATATATATATATATATATATATATTTATATTTTAAAGGGTGAACTATCCTTGACTTTGCAGCTCTAGTGTAATAATTTCAACCGGGCGTCCAGAGAAACACACAAACCTATCTCCGGCGCGAGACGGCAGCGACGCGCATTTACTTGGTTTTGTTTCTTGGCGACCGGCGCATGCAGTGACGCTTGGTCCGACGCTGATTTGCCGATACTGCAGTCCAGCAGCCATGAATGTGTTTGTCCTGTGTTGTTGATTGATGCTCTTCTTTTCTCCGGTATTTTATACTATATGGCAAAAAAATCCCTGATAGTTAATTCAAGAAGAAAACTCTGACCGTACGTGGTTCAAAATTATTCCTTGTTTTTACATAAATATGTAGTCGAGTAGTATATCCACGCCGTAGCCTGGACGTCATTGAGAGCGATGCCTACCTCGATCTGAACTTCCACGAGCTAGTGTATTAGATTTCTCGATCATAGGCGGTAGTAGTAGGTGCCAAGTGTGGCTCGCAACCATGCCACGACGCTGGCTAGGGCTAGCTACCCATCGACTCACCAGATCAATGCACGTCTCTTTATTTTTTTGGACCATGTGACGTGAGCTACTCATAATCATCTTCTCGACATAATCTTCCATCTATCTCTGCGGACGGCGTTGAACTAGTTTCCAGTAGTCGTTTTCAGAACAACAGTAGGTTGGTGAGAGTTTTTTCTTATTCATTTTTATTGGTAAATCTACTGACCTCTTCATTTAGTTTAAACCAGTAATACTATATTTTTTGAGTAAAGCACACTTTGTGAGTGGGGATTTTTGGCTTCCCCGGTGTTAACTCTAGTTATTTTTTTCTTCGAAAATCACATTTACGAGTTTCAAAAAATATGAAACAAAATCTGGATGTAGCCAATACTATATATATCCCACAAACGTGCAAACTATTGATTTTAAATACTTTTTACTTTGATCTACATAAAAATGGTAAAAATGTGGATTCAAGTATGCATATTTTTAAATCTCTAAAATTTATCAATTTTGTTATTTTGAGTAGCCCATAATAGAATATATTTATTTAATATTTTGCACGCTTCTGTGATATGCCATTGTCTGCATCTCGAATCTTTTTAGAATTTTTAACTCGAAATATTTACATGGAGTGAGCAATGGAGTGAGCAAGTGAAATATTTACACGCTTTCCGACACTGTGGGCATGAATATCTGCATGACATGGATGAGTATATTATGCAATGGCACGTACGTCCGCTGTCGACCGACACGAAAACCGACAATCGTATATACGAACTAATGATGCCTGAATGCATGCAGGTGGGCGTGGCGCTCGGGCTGCTGTACATCTACCTGGGCCCGCCGGTGACCTCAGCCCTGATCGGCGTCTTCGGCGTGATGGCGTTCGTCCTCGGCACCCGCCGCAACAACCGTTACCAGTTCTCGCTCTCCGGCGAGCGGGACAAGCGGATGAAGGCGACGAACGAGATGCTGAGCTACATGCGCGTGATCAAGTTCCAGGCGTGGGAGGAGCACTTCAACGCCCGCATCGGCCGCTTCCGGCGCCTCGAGTTCGGCTGGCTCACCCGCTTCATGTACTCCATCTCCGGCAACATCATCGTGCTCTGGAGCGCGCCCACCGTGGTGTCGGCCCTGGTCTTCGGCACCTGCGTCGCCGTCGGCGTGCCGCTCGACGCCGGGCTGGTGTTCACCGCCACCTCGCTGTTCAAGATACTGCAGGAGCCCATGAGGAACTTCCCGCAGGCCATGATCCAGGCGTCCCAGGCCATGATCTCGCTCCAGCGCCTAGACTCGTACGTAACGGACGTCGCTTTACTTTCACATGGTGTTTGTGACTATGCATGTAACTAACTAGAGATGAGCTCTCATGAATGAATTGAAATAGGTACATGACGAGCGCTGAGCTGGATGATGGGGCGGTGGAGAGGGAGCCGGTGGCGTCGAACGACGGCGGAGTGGCCGTGCAGGCGAGGGACGGGGTGTTCACGTGGGACGACGGGGAGACGGAGGCCGGGAAGGAGGTGCTGCGGGGGATCGACCTGGAGATCAAGAGCGGCAGGCTGGCGGCGGTCGTGGGCATGGTCGGGTCCGGCAAGTCGTCGCTGCTCGGATGCATCCTCGGCGAGATGCGAAAGGTCTCCGGCAAGGTAATTCGTACAATCTTCTTCTAATTTGGTTTTATAAATATATTCTGAAGAATACGTACGTACGTGTGAAATATGCTGCACATGTTTTATTTATACCGAATAATACATGCACATGCGGTCCCACCGATATGTATATGTTGATGGCATGCCTACGTAGTTGTACCAATGGGAGTATATATACGTACGATGATCAATCATGCGAGGAGTTGGAAGTACTCGGTGATAAATCATTTGCTACAGGTTTTTTTTCTTCTACATTTGCTACAGTCTTGTGTACTACCAGTAGGTTACACAGGCAGCGCTATGAATATGCATGCTGGACATATCGCTGGCTTTGCTGGTAGAAGGAACGTATGCAGCATGCAGAGCAAATAATTTGGGCGTTAGACAGCACAAGTATTTATACCAGTGTCAGTCGAAGTAGGCTACTTGCAGCTGTATGCTTATAACTTATTGCATCGATGCTGACCTCCCTGCAGCATCGACTGAAGTTGCTGGGCTGTTAATATACGGCCACATGGAGTGGCCCTGTAGCTCGTACGTTCAGCTAGTGGATGTTAGTCTCGCTAGCTGTAAAGAGGAGCTGACAACAATCTTACTCCTAGCTACTAGTATCAGGTGGATCAAGTACAAGTAGAATTAGTCGCAAACTGGAGGACGGCACCAATTTTAATACGTAGGGCAGGTGTGGATACAAACAACCCAGAAGATCCACTTGTCAAGATCTAGCTATATGTCATTCCTAGGAGTACGACGTGCCCTTCCCTCTCACACAACAAGATCGACTTGTCAAGATCTGAAAATCCAGTGCGTGCTACTGTACTCACTTGGATTCTCCATCAGCTAGCCGGCCATCACATAGGAGAAGTGGAAACTATGCATGTGAGGCGTCGTCGGCTTCTCTGTCTCCCGGCCCATCGAGCTCTGATTTCACAGAGCACGTGGAAGGCGAGATGTCCTCTCTACACCGCCACACCGGTACACATGCATGCAACCTGCAACGTTGAAATTAATAAAGACTTCCGTTGCATTGCATGATTGAGGCCGCTGCTGCCGTGTGTCATTGGCCGTGGCAGAGCGCCGGCAATGTTGAAGCTGCAATGAGTCCTCCCTACCTACTGCCTCAACGTTGAACCCTGGGCTGCACAAAATTCTGAATTTTTTGGGATTTGGCGAATGTGTGTCCTACATTATTCCTACACGAGTGAGAAGTTTTCATTGATTCAGGGGGAGATAAAGATAATTTTGCAACAAAAAAAAAGGCGTAGGTGAAAGACCTACTAGGCCCCACACAATAACTTCTGTCTCTAACTATAGTACTCACATGATGAATGAATGGCTGATGAGTTTTCTAGTTACACTGCCATGATTGATCATCATGATTCCTCTTCATAATCGATGAAGGTGCCCTTTTGTATTGGCAACCAGCTTAATGCGGTGAGAACGACGTGCTAGTAGCATGAATAAGTTATGTGCGGCACGTACGGTGGGTACTGGAATGCCCTGATCGATCGATGAAAACCACAGAAAAGACCATCAATTCTGTGGTATGCATATGTCTTTTATGATCCTTGTTTTGTCCACGCAAAGCCAAAGTAAAAAAAAACTTCAGATTTTGATTAATTTTACAAAATGGAAAATCTGACAAAGTATTATGATGCGCTTCTTAATTATCAGGGAATGAAACTCCGTTCGAAATGAATGTCTGACTCGCAATGATACTGACTCGTCAGTTGTGAAAAAATGTGTTTGCTGCAGGTGAAGGTGTGCGGCACCACGGCCTACGTTGCGCAGACGGCATGGATCCAGAACGGCACCATCGAGGAGAACATCCTGTTTGGGCTCCCTATGCACGGGGAGCGGTACAAGGAGGTGATGAGGGTGTGCTGCCTGGAGAAGGACATGGAGATGATGGAGTTCGGCGACCAGACGGAGATCGGCGAGCGCGGGATCAACCTCAGCGGCGGCCAGAAGCAGCGCATCCAGCTCGCCCGGGCCGTCTACCAGGACTGCGACATCTACCTCCTCGACGACGTCTTCAGCGCCGTCGATGCGCACACGGCAGTGAGATCTTCAAGGTACTTACATTATGCTGCATAGGCTGATTGACTTTTTAGAACCATGCATGGTGATTGGTGATACGCCTCTTTTACCTGGCTAGACTGAACTGAATGTTTCTGCAGGAATGTGTGAGAGGTGCTCTGAAGAACAAGACTGTAGTACTTGTGACTCACCAAGTCGATTTCTTGCACAACGCCGATATCATATATGTAAGTAGTACATTGCATATGTGCTCGTACTAATATCCAAATTGTCGAAGCAGTCGTGGTAGTGCATTGCTTGCTGTCTTTACAATGAAATGAAATGAAATTAATCAAGTGCCGTCAATTATATATGCAGGTAATGAAGGATGGCACGATAGCTCAATCCGGCAAGTACGACGAGCTCATCCAGCGCGGCTCCGACTTCGCGGCGCTTGTTGCGGCGCACGACAGCTCCATGGAGCTCGTGGAGAACGCGGTGACGGATAAGGGAGAGGCGCCGGCGGTCTCCCGGCAGCCGTCCGGCAATGGCCACAGCAGCAGCAGGTCGAACGGGAACGGCGACGTGTCCGTGGTGGCGGCCAAGGTGGAGGAGAAGGCGTCGGCGCGGCTGATCAAGGAGGAGGAGCGCGCCAGCGGGCACGTGAGCCTGGCCGTGTACAAGCACTACATCACGGAGGCGTGGGGGTGGTGGGGCGTGGCGCTGGTCGTGGCCGTGTCCGTGGCGTGGCAGGGCTCCGTGCTGGCCAGCGACTACTGGCTCGCCTACGAGACCTCCGCCGAGAACGCAGCCGCGTTCCGGCCGTCGCTCTTCATCCAGGTGTACGCCATCCTCGCCGCCGCCTCCGTGGTGCTCGTGTCGGGGCGGTCTTTCCTCGTGGCCTTCATCGGCCTCCAGACCGCCAACTCCTTCTTCAAGAAGATCCTCAACAGCATCCTCCACGCGCCCATGTCCTTCTTCGACACCACCCCGTCCGGCAGGATCCTCAGCAGGGCGTCGTCGGACCAGACCAACGTCGATCTGTTCCTGCCCTTCTTCGTCTGGCTCAGCGTGTCCACGTACATCACGGTGATCAGCGTGCTCATCGTCACATGCCAGGTGGCGTGGCCATCGGTCATCGCCATCGTCCCTCTGATCGTACTCAACCTGTGGTACCGGGTAAGCTTATTTTTTGACGTTATAATGAACCTGCTAGTGCATACATTCGATGTTTTTTTTGTTTGAGGCCGACGACACCTTAATTTGGATGGATTGCACATGCAGGGCCACTACCTGGCAACGTCGAGGGAGCTAACTCGGCTCGAGTCCATCACCAAGGCTCCGGTGATCCATCACTTCTCGGAGACGGTTCAGGGTGTCATGACCATCAGGTGCTTCAGGAAGGGGGATAGCTTCTTCCAGGAGAACATCAACCGGGTCAACTCCAGCTTGAGGATGGACTTCCACAACAATGGCGCCAACGAGTGGCTCGGATTCCGCCTAGAGCTCATCGGAGCTTTGTGCTCTGCTTTACAGCCTTGCTCATGGTCACTCTGCCCAAAAGTATCGTCAAGCCAGGTACGTTAAGCTTCTTCTTCTCTCAGAGAGAGTTGCAGTCATTTTCATGATGCATGCAGTGTATATCTAACTCTGATTATATGATGATGCAGAATTTGTCGGTCTATCGCTCTCCTATGGTCTATCTCTCAACTCAGTCTTGTTCTGGGCCGTCTGGATGAGTTGCTTCATCGAAAACAAAATGGTCTCGGTCGAGAGGATAAAGCAATTCACAAACATACCATCTGAGGCTGAATGGAGGATCAAAGACTGCCTACCTGCTGCAAACTGGCCGACAAGAGGCGACATCGACGTCATTGATCTCAAGGTAAGTAAATTCTTCATGCTGCATTTTGTCCTGAAACAAAAAACATGATCATCTGAACAACAACTTAACATGTGTGTTATGGTATATATGCAGGTTAGGTACCGGCATAACACTCCGCTGGTGCTGAAGGGCATCACGCTAAAAATACACGGAGGGGAGAAAATTGGAGTTGTCGGTAGAACTGGCAGTGGGAAATCAACACTGATCCAGGCATTGTTCAGAATAGTGGAACCTTCCGAAGGGAAGATAGTGATCGACGGCATTGACATCTGCACCCTAGGACTCCATGATCTGAGGTCTCGGTTCGGTATCATCCCTCAAGAGCCAGTACTCTTTGAAGGTACCATCCGGAGCAACATTGACCCGCTCGAGGAGTACTCGGATGTTGAAATCTGGCAGGTATTTATTTAACCAACCATACTGAATTTAATTTGTCGTCGCCACAACATTCACTGTCTTCACAACCTAAAGCTTGTTTCTCTTTAGGCCTTGGACCGTTGTCAGCTGAAAGAAGCTGTGACATCAAAACCTGAAAAGCTTGACGCATCAGGTACCCTACTTATAGTCTACTAGTGCTCACTTCTTCAATTTTACACATACAGTTGTTCTTGGTGAACAAACTAACTGAAAAGAACCTAATTTTGTGCATTAACACGCCAAAATATTCTTATAAAATTATATTGACGATTTGTTTTGAATATTTTTGCTTATGTAGTTGTCGACAATGGTGAGAACTGGAGTGTGGGACAACGGCAACTGCTTTGTCTAGGCCGAGTTATGCTCAAACACAGTAGAATACTGTTCATGGATGAGGCCACTGCATCGGTGGATTCCCAAACCGATGCTGTGATTCAGAGGATCATTCGGGAAGACTTCGCAGAGTGCACCATCATCAGCATTGCGCACAGGATACCGACGGTCATGGACTGCGACAGAGTCCTGGTTATAGATGCAGGTAACCACCTGAAATTTACCATACTCTTTCTTTCAGAATAAACACAGAGAAATTTAGCACCTTGTCGGCAGAGTCAGACACTATATTCAGAGTTTGAAAGTTGAGAAATAAACTAGCCTTTTTTTGATACCATCTCTGAAACTTTGAATCACTGTTATCAGGACTAGCCAAGGAGTTTGACCGGCCTGCTGCCCTGATCGAAAGACCATCGCTCTTTGGAGCATTGGTTCAAGAGTACGCAAACCGGTCGTCTGACGTTTAGCCAGTGAGGCAATGGACAATTTTTGGATTCAAGATTTTGGAGGAATTAAGGGATGGAAATCTCCAGGAGGTGGCATCAGCAACCTGCATTCATGCTCTGAACACCATATCCTAAAAAGTATGTGAGAGCCGTGACTTATCACGAGGAAGGTCAGGAGAAGCCTCAGTGCGAGATAGGCATCGAGATGTCAAGAGACAAACACCAAGATATCTTTCAGCCCATTAAGATGAGTACTATGTGCTGAAGATGGTATATAATGTATCGTGCAATTTTTCTAGTCCAACCGATGAATATTTGTTTGTCCGAGAGAAACCGAGAAAGTTGGGTTTGGGCTGTTTATACTACCATTCGGTTTAACTGATTGCACTGGAGCATCTCCAGGAGAGTTTCTAAATTTGCCTACCCAAACCTGTTTTGGGTATAGGAGAGAGCGGACATCCAAAACAAGATACCTTCTAGTTGTCTCTGATCGAATTTAGAATATGCAATCTGAATTACACTGAAATAACTTCAAATCAACCGAAATAAAAAATGAAATAGGACTCCCTCCGTTTTTATATACAAAGTCACTATCCCAAATTTCAGATACCAAGAAAAGTAAACAAACTAATAAATATCATAATTAATTAAGTGAAAAGCTCTCGTGTTCCGAGCTAATTAAGCATGTTGCATGTGTTGCTTCTTTCTCTATGGATGCATGCAACATTCACATTAATTAGCACCATATTACGATGTAGAAATCTATTTAATACATCTTGGGAAGAGATAGTGGCCTTATATAGAAGCAAAAAATGTATATTTGATAGTAGCCTTGTATACAAAAATAGAGGGACTACATACTCATTACGACACAAGGATGGGTGACCTCCTGTAAAGTTCTCCTAAAAAGGTTACATATCTAGTCTACCCCAACTTGTTTGGGACAAAAGGCTTAGAAGAAGAAGAACAACTTGTTACGACACAACGTTAACTGCACTTCACACAAATTCACGAAGCAATTCACAAAGTTCACCAAAACCAAATAGGAAAAATGCAAATCGAAAAGGCAAATCACACGTACAACTAATGTGCTTGTTGGCCATTGCACTTCCACCGCTATTCGATGAGATCTTTTTTCATCTTTGTACGAGTCTCCGCATCTCGAATGTGATGGTGAACTTGAAGGAAGTGCATGATCTGGTGTTCTCTTCTACAAGGATGCACCATCCTTTTCATGAAGTCATAGTGGCGACCAGAGTAATTTTCGCGATCATGCTTCAAGATCGTATTATGTAAGATCACACAAGCCGTCATGATCCTCCAAAGCGTCTTTTGGTCCCTAAACCAAGCCGGACCACACAAAATAGCAAACATGACTTGCAAAATCTCAAAATATCCTCTCCACCTCCTTTCTTGCAGCTCCTTGAGCACTATGAAAATGCGATTGTTTGTTCTTCAGGGTTGGGAGTTGTCTTGAAATGACTATGGTAATATCCCATCCGCAATGTAGTACCCCATTGTATTTGTGCCCATTTTCTCAAACTACACCGGTGGTGCTTCTCCCATGGCTAAGCTTTCAAAGAGTGGCGATCAGTTGAACACATTGATGTCAATACAAGATCCATGATGAAAAAAAAACTAGTCTCATAATCTGCCAAGGCCTCATGGACTATGGTTGGATCTTTGAGATGTCTGGTGAACTCCCATGCCCTGCTTATTACTTAAGAGGTAGCAGTCGGACGTAAGAGCCCATTAAGCTGAATATGGTATATAATGTACAATTATTCTAGTTCAACCGATGAATATTTGTCTGTCAGGGAGAAACTGATGGGTTTGGGCTGTTTATACTACATCCATTCGCTTTAACTGGTTGCGCACTGGAGCATCTCAAAGGGTGGATCTAGAAGAGTGGGCCAGCCGAGTTTGCTGGTTTCTCGCCATGCGTACAGAGATTCGTGACGGAATTGTTCATGATCTACTTCAAAATGATCCGATGCAGCATTTGTGGGAGCGTCAAGGAATGGCGCTATGCTACAAAAGCAGAATTTTTAGCTACCCATATCCCCTCTCCTACCCGAGACATGTTTGGGTAGCCAAATTTTAGTGACGCATGCATGGAAAAAACAAGTCTCCCGATCCGACTCGGCCTCATGGATGATGGTTGGATCTTCGACATGGCTGGTGAACTACCCATGTGATCTTTGATCTGGATCTTTTGTAGCGTGGGGAATGGCAACAATGGAATCATCGTGGCACGGGATTTACACGGGTGGGTGCGAGATTTACTCGAGTGATTTTACCCAAATTCGCCCCCTCGGTGTAGATGTAGAGGCGTAGTACCAAACAATTTTTTAAACTAAAGGCACCAGGGCCCGACCTTAAGTTAATAAGGCCACAGGGTCACAAAGTTGATTACATGCTGCGGCACAACAGCTTAGGCCATAAGAGAAACAACCAACCGACAAAGAACAACACGGGGAACAACGAGAGTAGCACAAAGGTAAAGCAGCTAAAACAGCTAAACTCTCAAGCTAGATCTAATCGGACTCGGACGATTTGCTGTATACAACAGCTTTAGCTTTCCCACCATTTCCACGAGCTTTGGCTTGTCCACTTCCTTGGCGTTGAAGCACCACAGCTGGAGCGTTCTTCTCCTGAGTCCTGCGGATGGCCCTGTCCAGAACCGGGCCCTCTGTGACTCCAATGCCACGGTCACTCTTCCTTGCCACCCTACAGTCAACGCTTTGCTGCGCGGAGCTCTAGCCACCGGCGCCGATGCTGCCCGCACAACTTCATCCAGCGAGGACTTGGACTGCTCCTCCGTCCTGGCTTCCCTGACGGAATCATCCGTGCCCTCCTGGACACCCTCCTTCTGCATCGCCAACCTTCGAGATGGTCTGTCCGCATTGCTCTTGCTCCTCATTTCCTTCTGTCTCCTCCTCTCTGCCGAGTCCACCTCCCCTCCAGCCACTGGAGTCAAGAAACTCCGGTCTCCCGCCACCCCATCCCCTGATGATGCGCGGTCCACCGTGGCAGAGGGAGAAAGTGGAGGATGATCCGCAGCCACAATCATTGACGAGGCTGCCACCGCAGAGATGTCATCTTTGCGCCCCAGGAAAGAGCCATACTGGTTGATTAGGACTGGCTCGCTCATCAGTTCAGTAGACTGGACCATCCCAAGAGGCATCACCTTCGCCGCAGGGGGTGGCAGCACAGACGTTGCGGCCTTCCGGTGACCCCCGTCACCCGGCGCCAGGTTCTGCTTCGGAGAAGTAGCTTTGTCAGATTTAGCATGCTTCCTGGGGTGTCTGTCTACCCAATCTTCGTCCTCCGAGCTGTTCTCTCTCTCCTGATCGTTATCTTTGTCATCATCCTTGCGCGGAGCCGAAGGAGGCGGTGGGGGAGGTAAGTCCTTCGGGGCACTGCCCGCCTTCTCCACTTCCACCCGCACCCTGTAGCCTTTCAGATTGACGTACAACATGATGTGGCTCTGCAACATAACTGGTACACGGCACCCAAACCGCATACGAATTGGCTCCTCTTTGTTGGGAAGTGCAGATTCGTCAACTTCCAGCGGACGGCCCAGCTCCAGGGTACCCTTCAGCAACCTCTCAGTAACCCTCCAAGGTTTAGGAACACCATGCAGTTTCACCCACACCACCTCCAGCGTTTCTGACGGCTTTGGCACCACAGTCAGTTCTTCGACCACCGCCTTGGTTTTGGTCGACGGCAGGCAAAGCCCGTCCCACGGGTAGCCATGCGAAGGCACTCCTTCGAGGGAAACACGAGAGAAAAGGTGCTATCATCGATCTATTTCACTTTCCAATCCCACGTGTCCAGAACCAACTCCTTGAATTCATCCTCCACCATCAGGTCGGACAGCCCCACCGAATCCAGACGAACAATGGCAGCATTGGTGGGGTTTCTTTCAGCTTCTTCCTCCAACACCTCCAGGTACACAAAGCCTCTGCCTTCAGTCCCAAAGCCGGCCCATCCGACTTCAGGCTCCCTGTTTCCTGCAGTGCACATCGCAGTAGGGTGATCTTTCACCTTGCATTTGCGACAGAAGGGCTTCCCAGTGCAAGTCGTCTGCAGGTGACCGAGGTCGCCGCAGTTGTAACAAGTGACATTCTTCAGATCTGCCGCCGACATGCCCCCCCTGCCATCGGAGCTTGGCTCGGACCCGCATCGCACTCCCTTGGGCGCTTGAGGCCGCCAACCCTAGGGGGATCCCTACCCCGGGGGAACTGACGAGGCGGTGAGCGGAAACGGCCAAGGTCCCTACCTTGCCGCTGCTCAGGGAAACGACCAAGCCTGCCCTCCTCCGCCGTTCTTCTTTCACCTTGCACATCGCGCTCCCTCTGCTGCCTGTCGTACTCCACTCTCTCTCTGTCGAGTCTGAACCGAAGATCTTCCGGGTCGTAGCGGCGGCCCCCGCCGCCGCCCGCGTCACCATCGCGCCACCCACGGTTCCCCCCACCGCTCCAGTTCCTCTCCATCGCAACCAGAAGTGGGGAACCGGGACCCGAAAGCAAGGAAGGGGAGAAGAGAACTTTAGCCCTAGCGCTGTGGCGGCGGATGTCTCTGGAAGATGCAGGGAACCCTAATGAGCAGTCTCAGTACCAAACAATCAGAGCACTAATTAGTAGGGTGGCCGACAAAAAAGGAGAAATTTGGAACGTAAACAAAATAAAGATTTAATTTTCTAGGCTAGCCATGTCGTCGTCGAAAGAAAAGTGTGAAGCCATGAGATTCCTTCAATTTACCCGTTCAGCCGTGGGAAAGTAGACATTACTAACTATAAAAGACCGCCCGTTTCGCGGCCTCTCAGCACCCCATGCACTGTTCTAATGAACAGTACGCACTGTCCATAAACAGTGTTGAACAGTGCCTGACCTTTTTTTGCAGAAAAGCCCCGCGTTTTCCACAAAATATAAATCGGTCCTCATGAACAGTGTTGAACAGTGTCCGACCGCTTTTTGCAGAAAAGCCCCTGCGTTTTCCAAAAATGTAAATCGGTCCTTCGTTGTTCCGTACGTCGGACGGACTTATTTCAAATTTTCGGACAATCCAGGGACCTTCTCGTAACGACGCGGTCATCTGCGTCAGTAAGCGACGTCATTATGGGCCCCAGCCGTCACACTTTCACTCATTTTGATAAGTAATTTCGGTAATTATTAAAACCCTGCCATGTGGGTCCCGTTATCAGAATTTTAAACATTTCCAGAAATTTCATTAAAAAAATCCAAAATTGTATAATCCATAACTTCTGATCTGCAATTCGGAAAAATGTGTTCAATATATCAAAATGTTCAGAAAAATTAAATCTGTCTACTGGTATCAAAATTCATGCATATTTAACAACTTTTAACCATGCTTATTTAAGAGAACAAAATAACTAATTTATGGATAGGCCGATTTATAGGTTTGAACGACGCGGATTTTTTTCCCGTTGCAAGGCACGGGTTACCAAAAAAATACAAGTAATATACCAAAATATTCAGAAAATTGTAATCTATATGTTTATGTCAAATTCATGCATGCTTATCCCCTCTTCATTTCCGTCAAGTCAAAATACCCATAGGAAAAATATGAAAAACACATCAAAATGCTCACAAAAATAAATGCTAACTATTTATGGCAAAAAAATAAACATGTTTAGATATTTTGAATTGGTGAATATTTAGACAAAAAACAAATGCACTTCCTCTAATTATGTTGACGAGGGGTACACTCATCAAATCCCATGGTTGAGGACCTAGGGTTGAGATTATGGGAAGAGAACGTGGTAGTACTGGTAGTTTCGTCGGCTGACAAGCAGAGGCAAAGATTTACCCAGGTTCAGGCCCCTCGGGTGGAGGTAGAGACCCTACTTCCTGCTTGTCTGGTATTGATTGTGTGGATTATGCGATTACAGGGGAGCTCTGGCGAGGTATCGATCTCGCTAGAGCTTTTGGTGGTTCGAGTATGGCTTGTCCCTAGATCGGCACCCCTCCCAGCCCTTAAATAGGCTGGGTCCCGGGAGTTTGTAACCGACCTAGTTTACACATAAGGAAAGTACAAACCGACTATGTCTATGTCTAAACTTGGAGGGTACTCCATCTTGTTGGGCCTCCTGTCTTGGGCTTCGAGTTGTCTCTTCGCTATTGGGCCTTAGTCGTCACGTGCACCAGGTACCCTCACGGTAGGGTACCCGAGATGTATACCCTTGTCAGTAGCCCCCGAGTACTTGTCTGACTCGAAGAATCGGGCATGGACTCGTTCGTAAGTGCACGTCATATGCTTTGTATTCTGTATATTATAATTGGAATTCCTGTATGAATAGCACATGTTGGCTATGTCGAGTATTTCATCGACTGTGGTTTTTGCTTATGATGATCAAGGGATAATAGCTTAGCAGGCCCAGTACACTCGACGGATCGGGACTGGTTAACTACACATTCGGGTAAAACCTTACTAGCTTTCAATCAAACTCGAGTCCCGGACTCGAATCTGGAACAAACTGGTCAGATTCGACTAGGCCGCTGAGGTCTTACAGAGTCGATCTGCAGTATAACTTTGAATTTTACCCAACGCGTCCGTCGGGATTTTTCATCATGTCTGCTGACACGGAAAGCATAAGGATTGACGTTGCTGGAACGGTCCTTAGCCCAGCTCGAAAGTTCGGGGGTCTTACCTTTGCACTATGCGTGCAGCATCCGAGGTATTTGCGACGGACGCAACTCGGGAATGTTTCGAGTATGATTTCGTATATGAACGGAGTCGATATATTTGTCGACTGACCTTTTGACGTTTATTCTATCGGGTGCGCGACAGCGCTCCCGATGGGAGTAGCCCCCGAGATTGTGCTTTATTACTTGTAATGGAGGATAATCTCAAAATCATTGTCTTGAGCATCTTTAGTCGAAGAAATTTTGGGAGTAATATGGAATCAGCCGAAGGAACGGTCGAGTGACCAATTTTGCCTTATCATTGCTTTTTCACACCCGAACCAAACAAGGCAATCGAGTGACCAATACGCGTTGAGCGGACTCGAATGTATTTCTGATCAAAGTTCTTGTGACGACGTCATGGATGACGTTTTGTGGCGACTGCGCCGTCTGACACGCGTGGCGTGCGTTATGCTGCGATGGATGGGACGTGACACATAGGTGGGCCCATTTGTGCAGAGCTGACCGAACGACGGTGCAGTTTGGACTTGATTTGACCACTGGCCCACTTTTTACGGGGAGGTGATTATGGCTCCTCTTTTTGCGTGCGTAGTGGGCGGAGTGGCCGGCGACGGTTGCCCTCCGCGTTTGCCACGTGTACGGTGAGATCGCGAGCAGAGCGCACGGTTGGGACCTGAATGGCTGTGATTGCCTTTGATTGTGGTAAATAGGGGAACGGCGCTGGCATTGTTTTTTTACTAGCCATTTGCTCTGCGCGCCGCCCTGTCCATCTTCTTCCTTGCGCCCCTGCTCCATTGCTCTGTTGCCCAAGCTCTTGCTGTCCTCCTTAGCCACCACCGCCATGGCGCCAAAGAGGAAAGCTTCTGCCGACGCGCCCGCGACTGACGCGCCGCTCTGAAGGGGAAGAAAACCGGGGCGCATCTGCGGCCGCCGTCGACCTCAAGAAGAGCGACGGCGATTGGATGAAGTCCACGATCAAGGCAGCGCATCTGAGAAGTTCCGCGAGGACGGACTGCTGCCGCCGGCGGACCAGCTTACCGTCCGCGCGCCGTCGAAAGAGGTACTCCCCGAGCCTCGCGCAAATGAGCGCGTATGTTTTGCGGAGTTCTTGCCTAGGGGTCTATCTTTTCCCCTCCACGACTTCGTTCGTGGTTTGTTGTACGCCTATGGGGTGCAGATCCATGATCTCACCCCGAACGGCATTATGCACATTGCCTGCTTCATGGTATTGTGCGAGTGCTTCCTGGGAGTTGCTCCCAGCTGGGCTCTTTGGAAATCCATCTTCATGGTCCGGCCCAACAACCGAGGCGGCCGAACCTATCCAGTTGGAGGCCTCAGATCCAAGTGCGCAGCGACACCCGATACTTTGCCCTGAAGCCAGTCGACTCGGCGCAAGGGTGGAGGAAAAGGTGGTTTTATGTGCTAGTCGACCAGGAAGGGTCCCCAGCATTTTCGACTGCTGGTATAGCCGCTAGGACGAAGGCCTGGGACCATGAGCTTTCGACTGAAGAAATGGCGGAAGCGCGCCTCTGCTGGAGACGATTGGAGGACTGCTTAACAGCGTCACTGGTGTGCATCTAATTGCCACCTTTGTGAAGATGCGGGTGTGGCCGCTCCGCGCACGAGCTCACCCTATGTGGCAGTATGAAGGCCCTCTCGACTCCACTCGGATGAACAAGGAGGAGCTATCTAGGAGCGAGCTGGTGGCACATGTGCGGTCCATCACCAGCACAAAATCCAGCGAGCCCTGCAACGTCGACTGCCCTGTCGCTCCTTATGGGGCTGAAAAGCCTTTGCCAGAGGTTAGTGAATCTATCGATTTTATGATCTCCTGCTTTTGTTATTCTGCTATCATCTTTGTGACTTCGACTGTTGTATTTTGTGTGCAGGGCCACTCGACCACCTCAACCCTTCCTCCTCTTCCCGAAGATGGCCCAACTCATGAAACAGAGGTGACGGTAGAAGCGAAGGGAGGAGATGAATCGCCTCTTCCTTCGGCTACTACATCTCCCACAGAAGAGGTTGAAGAGGAAGGGGTTGAAGAAGCACAGGACAAGGAGCGTGCCACGACTGATGATGTGAGCGAGGTCCCACTCGCAAGCGCCGTCGGCGGCTCAAGTTGTGTCTTCCTCCATGAGTTCACCCGCAAAGGGATCGGATGTGAGAGATGACGGAGACTCGGGCTCGTCTCCTACGACCACAGCTGCTCCTTTGGACGTGAGCCCGTTGAGCTCGGCTCCTCCTCCTCCTCAGTCGGGTGGGGAGCTACTTTTTGGAGGCCCAAACTTTGAAGACTTGACACTGATGAAGAAGAGCACAGGTTTGCTCCTTTTTGTACTAATTTTTTTGTGAGTTGAGTATTGTTGCTTATGTTGTATGTCTTTCGGTCACTCGTAGTGCCGAGACTGTGCGCCCTCCGACTCCTCTAGCCGAGAGAGCTTCGACTCCAGATCAGCCAGAAGCTTCTCCTGTTGCGACTGAAGTCGTGAAGACAGTAGCCACGGCCACTACCATTGAAGCCGCCAAGATTGCGAGTACGTCGACTCCAGAAATTGGGACTTCTGCTGCCAAGCCTGCGCCTTGGGTTGAACACGTAAGTGTCATTTGTCGAGTCCTCATGCTGGGACTATTTGTGTATAACTTATGCTGGTTCCATGTGCATGCAGCCCTTCTACCTCAACCTGGTGGAATCAGGCAAAGCTTTTGTCCAGGTTGAACAGGAGAGAGACAATCTGCGTGCTGTCATGGAGCAACTCAGCCGTAAGTGTGTTCGACTTCTGTACTCGAAGCTCTTTTTGCTCTGTCTTTGCGTTGTCGATTGTGAATGACATTTTGCCATCTATCCCAGGTGACAAGGCATCTGCTGAAACGCGAGTGAAGGAGCTAGAAGAAGCTCTTGCCACTCAAGCTGAGTCGAAGAAAGCCGCGGATGCCGCCCAGCGTTCTGCCGCTGCGCGCGAGAAGGAGCATGCTGAGCGACTGGTTGGCCTCGCGCAGAACGTGAGAGGTAAGGAACCATCTTTTTTGTATGCCTCCCATGTACCCGTTGGTATTATGTAGTAACCTTGCTTTTTCTGGTTCATGTTACAGAGGCGATTGGTGTGCCAACACCTACTGACATGGTCAGTGATGAGTTATCACTCGACCAGGTTATAGGTGACCTTGGTGCTACCTTTGTCCAGGCGAAGGATTTCCTTGCCAAGTCTACCAGCACCCTCGGCGCTGTGTACAAGGAGGTGCTCCCACTAGGCGAGGTGCCGTCGACTGCTGACGGATTTGCAGGCGTGCTTGGACCGGGGACTTCAACCATGGCGAATTTTGCTCGCGCCCTCACGGTACGCGGCTCGGAGTCCACCCTCAAGCTGATACTAGGTCATGGGATAGAGGGTAACTTCGAGGCGGCGATGTCTGACTTCCCTCGGAAGGCCGGTGGGAAGCTTATCTCTTTGAAGCATGTTAGCGAGCGAGCCACCCGCCTGGCCAACCTTTTTATGAACACCATGGAACGTCGGGCAACAGAGGTCGCCGCCCGTGCGAGTAGGGCTAGGTCTGAGTCGGTGTCGGAGAAGTAGGGCAGCCGCACTTTTTATTCCTTGTAATTAAACTTATGACCATGCGAGTACGCATGCGCTTTTGCTACCTTTGTATGAACTTAATGTCCTCGTTATGCTTCTGCCTGTAATGATGTGTGCTTTTATTCATCTAAGCTTTGTGATGAGTTTCTCACGAAACTTTTATGATATTTGGAACAGAAACAGCCAGCCGCCACTTCATCTAGTTCGTCGCGGCATCGTGCCCCCACTCGATCTCGAGCTCAGGTGTCGAACGATGCCGCAGTAATGCGTTATATGAAGGCTCGAGTCGCAAAAGTGGAGCAAGAGTTGGAGAATACCCCAGCGAGCTGGAAAGGATGAGGGCGAGGCCTGCTTTACCCACCCAACGGGAGGAGTATGTGCTTGGCGAGATGGAGATCGTGAACAGACAGCTCGAGTGTAAGCATGACTGCCTTGATCTTGTGAGTTCACAACCTGTTCCTTTTTGTTCACCCAACTTGTGTTGTTGCAGGTTTTGTTCAAGATTTCCAGGCGGAGCAGGCTCGCGTAGATGAGCAGTTGAACATGGCGACTGACGAACCCACGACTGGCCGTCAGCACTTTCGCTTGGATAAGCACCGAGCACGGATACTCGCGACCTGCAGGATCGAGTGTGGCGGAGCACTATGCTTCTTGAGTTATGCAGGTCGGCCTTCAGTCGAATCAACCAGATGCTTTTTCCGACTGGGCCGCAACCTCAAGGAATCCACGCGTTGCTCGAGCTCTTCCGGTCGACAGGTTCCATTCGAGGCTTTATCACCCAGAAGCTTGTGGATGGCGCCAACGCAACAATGGCATATATCCGAAGTCACGTCCAAATTTGCAGCTACGTCCACCCGCGCCTGGATCGTCTTTGTCCCAGTCGCATCTTGACGGTACATTCGATCATGCGAGGGTATTGGTTGATTGCTATCATGCTCAACTTATGGGCCCTGTTCTTCCAGCAAAGGACGAACCGGAAGATTAGGGTTTTTCTGTATAGGGAACAGCCCCCGAGTGTAAATTTTGCCATTGTACTTTGTACATATTTGTTCACTTGTATGTATGCAGCCCCCGAGTGTATCGAGGGTGTTTATGAAAAACACTTTACATAGAACATGAATTCTACAGCCCCCGAGTGTTCGAGTAAGGCTATGAATTTTTGCGATGTTTAAAGCTGCAACTCATGTTATCGAACAACTTTTTTGTTTATGTATGATTTGTTACGACCCAGCCCCCGAGTATTCGAGTGCGGCTGAGGTATTATGTTTGAAGGAGCGAGAGCTCATGTTTTTGAAGTAGCGCAGCCCCCGAGTATTCGGGTGAGACTAAGGTTGTGCGACCAGTTTGTGCGAGTAATAAACACAGAGAAATATGAGGAATCATTGACTATATTCCATTTTTGAATGTTAGGCTGCAGGCCGCCTCATTAAAAACCTTCCAGTCCCCTTAGGTACCCTGGTAAGGAAAAGAGCGCGTCTGAAACCTGCAGCCATCCGACATATGTGCCTATTACATTATGCGACTGAACAATCTAAGCATAGAAACGACGCAGCTGCGCAACGTTCTGGTGCCTGGTTGACGGGAGAGTATTTGAGGATGATGATGATGGTGATGATGAGTACTTCCCTGGCAACGGCGCCAGAAAACAGCTTGATGGCTACGTGTTGGTGAACCCCAAGAGGAAGGTTATGATGTAGACAGCAGAAGTTTTCCCTTGAATAATCTACCCAAGGTTATCAATCCAGTAGGACTTGACGATCTATCGGAAGGTTGTTGATGTTGACTCCCCCTGGCGCTAGGGAGCTTGCACCAACGTGGAATCTGCACAGACACAAACCAGAACTTTGCCCAACACGAAACAGAGAGGTTGTCAATCTCTCCGGTCTTGCAGAAACAAAGAGTTAAACGTATGGTGTGGAAAACAGCAGGAAAAACAGCAAGTAACAGGAAACAGATGATTGCAGCAGGTTGTGTAAACAGTATGAGGAAATTGGACCAGGGTCCACAGTTCACTAGTGGTGTCTCTCTCAGAACAGATAACTAGCATGTTGGGTAAACAAATTACAGCTGGGCAATTGACAAATAGAGAGGGCATAACAATGCAATACATGCCAAGATGTCTACTATGAAATCTAGTTGGGCATTACAACAAAGTACATAGACCGTTATTCCAACCGCATCTATGCCTAAATAATCCACCTTCAAGGCAGCATCCGCATCCTGTTCAGTATTAAGTTGCTAACAACAGATTATTGCATGAAGTAAAGTGTGTAATGTAATCAATACAAGTGCCCTTGGACACTGCACCAATGTTTTATCCCTAGTAGCAACAGCACATCTACCATCTTAGACCTTTCTGTCACTGATCCAGATATCTAGAGACTGAACCCACTATCGAGCATAAATACCCCCTCTTGGAGTCACAAGCATCTACTTGGCCAAAGCATCTACTAGCAACGGAGAGCATGCAAGATCAAGAGCACATAGATAAACAACTTGAATAAACATGGTATCAATATTCATCGGATCCCAGCAAACACAACATCTAGCATTACAATAAGATGATCTTGATCATGTTAGGCAGCTCACAAGATCTAAACATGGAGGCACAAGGTAGAGAGACAACCATCTAGCTACTGCTATGGACCCGTAGTCCAGGGGTGGACTACTCACGCATCACTCCGGAGGCAGGCATGGTGATGTAGAGCCCTCCGGTGATGATCTCCCCTCCGGCAGGGTGCCGGGAAGAGCTTCAGAACTCCTCCGATCTGAGATTGACGATGACGGCCGCGACGGAACTTTTCGTGGAATATGATCGACCGTAATAGGGTTTTCGCGTCGCGGAGAATATATAGGCGAAGAGGCGGCGTCGGTGGCCGAGGGGGGCCACCACGCCATAGGGGGGCGCGGGCCCACCCTGGGCCGCGCCCTAGTGTGGCGTGGCCCCCTGGTGGGTCTGCTCCGACTCCCCTTTGGACTCCGTGATCTCCTCGTGATATTATTGACGATGTCTTTTGTTTCGTCCAATTCCGAGAATATTTCCTTAATAGATTTTCTGAAACCAAAAACAGCAGAAAACAGGGAACTGGCACTGTGGCATCTTGTTAATAGGTTAGTCCCAGAAAATGCATAAAAATGATATAAAGTGTAGCCAAAACATGTAGCAATTGATATAATAACAGCATGGAACATCAAAAATTATAGATACGTTTGAGACGTATCAAGCATCCCCAAGCTTAGTTCCTGCTCGTCCTCGAGTAGGTAAACGATAAAAACAGATAATTTTTGAAGTGACATGCTACCAACACAATCTTTGATCAAATAACAATGTAATGCACATGATCTGAATGAAGTGATCCAAGCCAATGGTCTATAGTTTGCAAGCAAGTAAATAAAGAGTAAACATAAGTGATCACACAAGTGCAAACTTTCATGAATAATACTATAAAACATTTAGAGATATAATAGTCTAACATAATAGTTAGCTCACAGCAGCAATAATTTCAACATGAAAGTGTTTGTATCAACACAAAGGAAGATAATAGCTTCAGCATTTGCTTCAACTTTCAACATGTATATCATATAGATAATGTCAATGCAAAGAATATGATCAACCAAACACAAAGTTATGTAAAAACTGTTATACTGGAGTTGACAATGATGTTTGCTTAAGTAGACAGAAAGAAGTGGGAAAACTGACTCAACATAAAAGTAAAAGAATGGCCCTTCGCAGAGGGAAGCAGGGATTAACATCATGTGCTAGAGCTGTAGTTCCCGAAGGCATATAGAGAGCATAAAATATTGTTTTGTAAGGTAATGGTGTATACAGGTGTCAACAAATCAAATAGCAGGTACTTGTCATCTTCCATGGCTAACTAACTTTTAGAGCGGTTCCGAGAGTTTTTAGGACTGCACTTGTAACAAGCACTTATTGGTGACACTCCTCCCAACCATTTACTTTCCACAAACCATGGCTAACCGAATCCTCGGGTGCCCACCAACATTCACCATGGAGGAGTGTCTATTTATTTATTTATAGGGTGGACTAACCAGCTCTTTAATGCAAAATAAAAGGTGGAGAAGCAGATGAAGCTGCCAATCCTTGTAAATTAATTAGCATGGAAGATGACAAATCTCACTACTACGTCCTTATGAGCTTTTCAAGTAGTGACACAAAAAGGAAATGTTTTGAGTAGTTAGTAGATAGCACATGAAGAAATTTACTTGGAATGGTGAAAACACCACATAATAGGTAGGTATGGTGGACACAGGTGGCATGGATTTGGCTCAAGGTTTTGGATGTACAAGAAGCATTCCCTCTTAGTACAGAGTTTAGGCTAGCAAGGTTATTATAAGCAAACATCATTATCAACTGGAATAGCAAGAGTGTACATAAAACACAAGGTTTGACGAACCATAGACTCCCACTGTCTTCCTTGTTAACACATAGCCTTCATCCAAAAATTATCTAGACTACTATGGACTTCCAATTATGCAACAGATTATTATAGCAGAAAATCCTTATAGTAGTTCTTCATTAATAGCCATTACTTACATGATGCACAAGCTTAAACATTAATTACTTGACAGCAATTGGCAAGCATCAAATTACTCAAGACAACGATCTAAAAAGATTCATGTAAGCATTTTATACCACTACCACATGCATAGCATTTTTCTGGTCCAACCAAACACCAATCAACTTATTTGACAACTCTCCAAACAGATATAAGTGAAGCAAGAGAGTACTTTCTTCAAAAGAAACTGAAGCTCTAACAAGAGATACATGAAAAACTGAGAGCTAACAGCAATAACAGCAACTAGACAGGAATACTCAACAAGTATAAGTGAAGCACAAGAGTATTCTAATGAAAAAGTGGAGCGTGTCTCTCTCCCAAACATGAATACTAGGATCCAACAAGTATAGCACAGCAAACAAAACAAAACAAACTGAAAACAAAAACACACTGACGCTCCAAGGAAGAGTACACTAGCATGAAGCAATAAAAATATAGCACCATTAGAGATGACCTGATAATTTGTAGATGAAGAAGGGGATGCCTTGGGCATCCCCAAGCTTAGATGCTTGAGTCTTCTTGAAATATGCTGGGGAGGTAAGCCTCCCCAAGCTTAAGCTCTTCACTCTTCTTGATCATGTAATATCATTCTCCTCTATCAACACTTGAAAACTTCCTTCACACCAAAACTTAACAGCTTTTCTCATTAGCAGGTTAGTGCACTAAAAGATAATACTTCAAAGTTCTAGCAAAGACAAAACTCACAAGCCAACTATTTTAAACATTAGCCACTGTTACTAGGCTCAAGTGGGCACTTTTACACGAAAAGAAACCACTTAAAAACTTGTAAAAGAGAGAATGCAAAATAAAAGACAGAATCTGTCAAACCAGAACAGTCTGTAATGACGAATTTTTTCGAGGCACTTACGATGCTCAGATGAAGAACTTTTGAAATAATGAAAGTTGCGTAACATCATCAGGAACATGCACAAAAAGTTTCAGCATTTTTCGATTTTTTCTGATTTTCTACTGAATTAAACGGTGACGAACAGCAATCTGTCCCAATGCAGTCCCGAAAATAAAAACCAACTTTGCATTAGTAACTCTCCTTGGCACAACAAAACAGCAAATAAAAGATACAAAGGAGTTGCTACAGAGGTAAACAAGCATCCTTGACACATGGGTTATCTCCCACAAGTGCTTTTCTTTAATGCCTTTCAGCTAGGCTTTAGGATTTTAATGATGCTCGCATAAGAATAAGAGTTGAAAAACAAAGAGAGCATCAAGAGGCAAATATCAAAATCATCTGAGTCTAACCCACTTCCTATGCAGAGGAATATTGTAGTAAAACAAATCATTGAAGCATAAAGCAGCTAGCATAGGAAGATGCAACAAATCCAACTTTAAAACTTCCAACACAAAGAGAGGTATTTTAGTGACATGAAAACTTTTAAAACCATCTTTCCCTCTCTCATAATAATTTTCAATAGCATCATAAACAAACTCAACAACATAACTATCACATAAAGCATGCTTTTTATGATCTACAAACACATAACTTTTATCAAGCAAGATAGTGGGATCAAAAATTTCAAACCCACTTTTAGACATATTGAAACAAGTTGATTGATCACTCTCAATAGTAGAATTAATAATATTATCAAGCAACATAGGACCATCATCTAGAGCTTTATCATAAACATTTTCTAAGCAAACACTCTCATTACCATGCATTTCGAAATTAGGAATAAAAAGAGGATTATCATAAGACTTATCAAAATAGCATGGATTTTCATAAACAACATTGGGGGAAATATTTGGTACTTCTGTTATTTTTGCTTTCTCTTGAGTCAAGGAATGTTTGTCTACCTCAAATTTATCAAAAGAAGTTATTTCAATAGTATCATTACCAACTTCCCCAAGCTTAATATTTTCCATAGCATTAGCAACAACCATGTTCAAAGAGTGTATACCAATATCATTGGTACTATCATGCAAATAAAGTTCCATAGGTTTTTTAATTTTCTCTTCAAACACATCATGTCCTAGCTCAAGATAAATTTCATAAAGGTTTCTCAAGTTGTTTTCAGCCATAGGACAAGTTTCAAGCAAAGTACCCATGAATAGCAAGCAAAGAACTAGACATAATAACAAACCGAAATAAACTAGATGCAGGAATTTAATTTTTTTGGATTTTTGATTTTTAACAGCAAGCAAAACAAAACTAAAACAAGACAAAAACAAAGTAAAGAGATTGGAACTGAGAGACTCCCCTTTCCAATAGCCTCCAAGTCCCCGGCAACGGCGCCAGAAAACAGCTGGTGCCTGGTTGACGGGAGAGTATTTGAGGATGATGATGATGGTGATGATGAGTACTTCCCCGGCAACGGCGCCAGAAAACAGCTTGATGGCTACGTGTTGGTGAACCCCAAGAGGAAGGTTATGATGTAGACAGCAGAAGTTTTCCCTTGAATAATCTACCCAAGGTTATCAATCCAGTAGGACTTGACGATCTATCGGAAGGTTGTTGATGTTGACTCCCCCTGGCGCTAGGGAGCTTGCACCAACGTGGAATCTGCACAGACACAAACCAGAACTTTGCCCAACACGAAACAGAGAGGTTGTCAATCTCTCCGGTCTTGCAGAAACAAAGAGTTAAACGTATGGTGTGGAAAACAGCAGGAAAAACAGCAAGTAACAGGAAACAGATGATTGCAGCAGGTTGTGTAAACAGTATGAGGAAATTGGACCAGGGTCCACAGTTCACTAGTGGTGTCTCTCTCAGAACAGATAACTAGCATGTTGGGTAAACAAATTACAGCTGGGCAATTGACAAATAGAGAGGGCATAACAATGCAATACATGCCAAGATGTCTACTATGAAATCTAGTTGGGCATTACAACAAAGTACATAGACCGTTATTCCAACCGCATCTATGCCTAAATAATCCACCTTCAAGGCAGCATCCGCATCCTGTTCAGTATTAAGTTGCTAACAACAGATTATTGCATGAAGTAAAGTGTGTAATGTAATCAATACAAGTGCCCTTGGACACTGCACCAATGTTTTATCCCTAGTAGCAACAGCACATCTACCATCTTAGACCTTTCTGTCACTGATCCAGATATCTAGAGACTGAACCCACTATCGAGCATAAATACCCCCTCTTGGAGTCACAAGCATCTACTTGGCCAAAGCATCTACTAGCAACGGAGAGCATGCAAGATCAAGAGCACATAGATAAACAACTTGAATAAACATGGTATCAATATTCATCGGATCCCAGCAAACACAACATCTAGCATTACAATAAGATGATCTTGATCATGTTAGGCAGCTCACAAGATCTAAACATGGAGGCACAAGGTAGAGAGACAACCATCTAGCTACTGCTATGGACCCGTAGTCCAGGGGTGGACTACTCACGCATCACTCCGGAGGCAGGCATGGTGATGTAGAGCCCTCCGGTGATGATCTCCCCTCCGGCAGGGTGCCGGGAAGAGCTTCAGAACTCCTCCGATCTGAGATTGACGATGACGGCCGCGACGGAACTTTTCGTGGAATATGATCGACCGTAATAGGGTTTTCGCGTCGCGGAGAATATATAGGCGAAGAGGCGGCGTCGGTGGCCGAGGGGGGCCACCACGCCATAGGGGGGCGCGGGCCCACCCTGGGCCGCGCCCTAGTGTGGCGTGGCCCCCTGGTGGGTCTGCTCCGACTCCCCTTTGGACTCCGTGATCTCCTCGTGATATTATTGACGATGTCTTTTGTTTCGTCCAATTCCGAGAATATTTCCTTAATAGATTTTCTGAAACCAAAAACAGCAGAAAACAGGGAACTGGCACTGTGGCATCTTGTTAATAGGTTAGTCCCAGAAAATGCATAAAAATGATATAAAGTGTAGCCAAAACATGTAGCAATTGATATAATAACAGCATGGAACATCAAAAATTATAGATACGTTTGAGACGTATCACGTTCCAAGGATTATGAGAGGGTTCGCCTGTCTTCGCGTGATTCAGTCTGTATGCTCCACCACCAATGACCTCGGTGATGATGAAGGGTCCTTCCCATGGAGAAGCAAGTTTATGCACCTTCTTTTGCTTCAGTCGAAGTACCAAGTCGCCCACCTCGAAGGACCTGGTACGCAGTCGACGGCTGTGATAGTTGCGTAGATCTTGCTGGTAGACAGCTGTGCGTGCTAGCGCCATGTTGCGTGCTTCTTCGAGCAAGTCGACTGCATCTTCGAGTGCTTCATATGCATCGTCTTCATTGTATGCTTCGACCCTTGGTGCGTTGAACCTTACGTCTGATGGCAGGATTGCCTCTGCGCCGTAGACCATGAAGAATGGAGTGAATTGCGTTGAGGCGTTGGGTGTTGTGCGTAGGCTCCATAGCACAGACGGGAGCTCTTCTACCCAAGCACCCGCGGCCCTTTTGAGTGGCACCAGGAGGCATTTCTTGATTCCGCTTGTCACAAGTCCATTGGCCTTTTCGACTTGGCCATTTGATTGCGGGTGTGCCACAGATGCATAATTGAGCGTGATATCTTGCTCTTTGCAGAAGGATTTGAATTCCTCAGCGTGAAGTTTGTACCGTTGTCAGTGATGATGCTACTTGGCACACCAAAGCGGTATATGATGGATTTTATGAAATTGACTGCTGTAGTGGCAGTCGAACTTGTGATAGGTACTGCTTCAATCCACTTGGTGAACTTGTCGACCGCCACCAGAAGGTGAGTATGCCCTCCATGGGAGGATTTTTTGAGTGGCCCAACCATATCGAGCCCCCACTGGGCGAAGGGCCAGGCCAATGGTATTGTCTTCAACGCCGATGCGGGTGCGTGCGGCTTTGTGGCGAATTTTTGACAGCCGATGCACCTTTTGACTATGTCCTCCGCGTCTTTGAGTGCTGTGGGCCAGTAGAAGCCTGCGCGAAAGGCTTTGGCTACGAGTGATCGACTGCTGGCGTGATGCCCGCAGTACCTGCATGAATATCACGAAGGATGGCTTGGCCATCTTCAAATGCTATGCAACGTTGGAACATACCTGATATGCTGCGTTTGTAAAGTTCACCGTTGATGACAGTGTATGCTTTAGATCGTCGAGTGACGCGTCTTGACTGTGATGTCTTCGGGTACCTCGCCGCGGAGTATGTATGCGAGGAAAGGTTGAGTCCAAGTTGGCTCGATGAGGAGTACCTCGACTGGTGGGTCCTCTGTGCTAGGTGCTTTGCTCTTGGCTGGTGCGGCTGATGTAGGAGTGCTCGCTTCTTTTTGATGGATCTGTGCTCGATGCGCTCGAAGAAGACACCAGGTGGCACTGGTGCTTTGGTCGCACCAATGTTGGCTAACTTATCTGCTTCTTCATTGCTCTCACGCCCTATGTGCCGCAACTCGCAGCCTTCGAAGCTGCCCTCCATGATGTTGTACAGGTCACGGTAGGCGATCATGTTATCTGCGATTGCATCACAGGCCTTCATTGTTTGCTGTACCACAAGATTCGAGTCACCGTAGATCATCAGTCGAGTGCACCCGAGGGCTTTGGCCATCCTCATGCCATGGATCAGAGCCTCATATTCTGCTTCGTTATTGGACGGGAACTCGAACCCATTTGTAGGATGTAGCGGAGCTTGTCGCCTTTTGGTGATATGAGGATAACACCTGCGCCTGCGCCTTCGTTTTTCTTTGAGCCGTCGAAGTACATAGTCCATGAGTTGGACACATCTGGTGCTCCTGGGAGCTGAGCTTCGATCCACTCGGTGTGGAAGTCAGGTAAAACTTGTGCTTTGATGGCCTTCGGGTAATCATACTTGATGTCTCTTGGTGCTAGCTCGATGAGCCATTTTGCTACTCGCCCAGTTGCGTTGGGGTTTGTGAGGATGTCCCCGATCCCTGAGGTGCTGATTACAGTGATCGGGTGCTCGGAGAAGTAATGCGTCAGCTTCCTTGAGGACATGAACACGGCGTAGGCCAGCTTTGATAGTGCGGGTACCGCTGCTTTGATGTGGAGAGCACTTCACTCAAGTAATAGACTGGACGTTGTATGCTTTGGGCGTGTCCCTCCTCCCTTCGTTCGACTACCAGTGCTTACCACCCTGTTAGTTGCAGAGACATATAGGTACAATGGCTCGCGTTCCCTTGGTGCGACGAGGATTGGAGGGCTTGTGAGGACTCGCTTGAGGTCCGTGAAGGCTGCTTCGGCTTCTGGCGTCCACTCGAATTTATCTGCTTTCTTCATCAGTCGATAGAACGGGAGTGCTTTTTCGCCTAGCTTGCTGATGAATCGACTGAGCGCTGCCACTCGACCCGCTAACTTTTGCACGTCATGGAGCTTTGAAGGCCTTTGCATCGTCAAGATGGCCTGTATTTTCTCCGGGTCTGCCTCGATTCCTCGAGCTGAGACTAGATACCCGAGGAGTTGCCCGGCTGGCACGCCGAACGTGCACTTCTTCGGGTTGAGCTTGATGTGGAAGCGTTTGAGGTTTGCGAATGTCTCTCGCAAGTCATCGAGTAGTGTGTTTTCCTCTCTTGTGGTGATGACGATGTCATCTACATAGACCTGGACGTTTCGCCCAATTTGCTTCTTGAGGCAATCTTGCATCATGCGCTGGTAGGTTGCGCCTGCGTTCTTGAGCCCGAAAGGCATTGTGGTGTAGCAGTAGACCCCGAGTGGGGTTATGAACGCCGTTTTCTCTTCATCCTCTTCCTTCATCCTTATCTGGTGGTAACCCGAGTAGCATCCAGGAAGGACAAGCGAGCGCACCCGGCGGTGGAGTCGACGATCTGGTCGATTCGAGGTAGTGGAAAGTGATCCTTTGGACACACTTATTGAGTGCTGTAAAATCTACGCACATCCGAAGGATATCTGTGTGCTTCTTCTCTACGAGTACGGGGTTGGCCACCCATTGTGATTTCTTGATCTCTCTGATGAATCCTGCTGCGAGTAGCCTGTCGACTTCGGCTTCGACTGCAGTTCTTTTTGGGCCGGATATGCGGCGCATTGTTTGCTTGACTGGTTTAGCATCTGGAAATAATTGGAGAGAGTGCTCGGCGAATTCCCTGGGAATACCTGGCATGTCGGCTGGACACCATGCAAATATATCCCAGTTCTCACGGAGGAATTCGACGAGCGCGCTTTCCTATGCGATAGGCAGACTCGACGAGACATTGACTGTCTTGGTCGGGTCGGGTCAGTCGGGTGCACCTGATGCGATCTTGTGTCATTGGTGGCATTGAATGCTCTGTCGACTGCCACCTTTTTGTGTTCTGGCATAAGTGTTCGATCGTTGGAGACCGCTAGATCAGCGAGTGTTGCTTCCATGCCAAACATCTCAGAGATTTTGCTGAATTCTCGGTCGCAAGAGTCAGACTTTTGGAAGTTCCCTTGACTGTGATTACTCCTTTTGGTCCAGGCATCTTCAGCTGGAGGTATGCGTAATGTGGCACCGCCATGAATCGAGCGAACGTCGGGCGTCCAAGTATAGCATGGTATTGTGACTTCCAGTCGACAACTTCGAACTCAATCGATTCTGTCCTGAAGTGGTTCTTGTCCCCAACGTTACGTCGAGTTGTATGGTGCCTTCTGGGCTTATTGCTTTGCCTGGGACGATACCGTGAAAGGTATTTGAGACCTTGGCAGGTTTTCGACTGACCTGTTCATTTTGCGGAGCGTATCTGCGAAGATGATGTTTATGCCGCTGCCACCGTCCATGAATACCTTGGACATGGCGTAGCCTCCAATTTGCGCGTCGAGTACCAGAGCAGAGTGCCCTGGACGAACAACCGATGGAGGGTGGTCCTCTCTGCTGAAGCTTATTGTGGTTTCAGAACCCTTCAAGAATTCAGTTACAGCGGGAGGCGACATGACCGCCATGTTTACTTGTCGAGTGCGAAGTTTTTGCTCCCTGTTGGAAGGTCGACCTTTCTGTATCATGTACATCTGCCCTTGGGGCGGAGGGTACTGTGGCTCGTCCACCCGAGGTATGTGCTGTATGGCACCCGCGAGATTTCCGCCTGCAGCTGGCTGTGGTGGAGGTGGTGCCATCAGAACAGGCACATTGTTTGGCTGAGGCACGGGTGCAGGTGCTTGTGTGGCTGCTGCCTTTCTGAGATTTACGTAATCAGTCGCCATTTGGTCGAACTCCCTGCAGTTTCTCATCGAGTGATTGGAGCGCAGTTTTCCGTCGTCCCCCTTGTACAGGTGGAATCTGCAATCAGCATCCATCTTTTCTTCGAATGATCGCTCGATTGTGCCCGTGACTTGCGCCAGTCCTTCCTCTTGTAGCTATCACTGCGTTGGCCGCGTCTCGACTGTCCCGACGATCATCTCGACTGTCCCGCGATCATCTCGACTGTCCGCCGATCTTCGACCGTCGGTCGCTTCTGTCCTGGTCATTGCGGGGTGTGGAGAACCCAGCCGCCATGAATTCGGGTCTGTCATCGTCGTAGTGACGTTTTGAACGTTTGCGCCTTCGGTCGTCTCTGTACGAGTCTCTGCGGCTTCGACTGCCGCTTTCATGATTGTCACGGGGTGAGGACCCGCGTGTGGTGCGCGCCATGTCTTCTCCGTCTGCCCACTCAGTCGCGGTCATCAAGAGGTTAGCCACAGAGGTTGGCTTTTTGCGACCGAGTGCTTCTTTGAGGTCCCGCCTGGCGAGTCCCATTATGAAAGCATCCATGGCCATATCTTCTGAAATTACTCCGACTGAGTTGCGTATCTCAGTCCATCGTCTGATGTATGACCTCAGCGTTTCGTCTGAACGTTGCACGCAGCCCGCAGTTCCTCGAACGTTTTTGGGCGCTCACATAGAGGCTCGAAGTTTTTGATGAAGTCATCGCGGAAGTGATCCCACGAGTCGTACTTTGATGGAGGTAGGGCCTTGAGCCAGTCGCGGGCTGTGCCTTCGAGCATGAGTCGTATGTATTGCATGGCCGTGGTGTTTGTACCTCGCTGGCACGCGACAGCCAGCCTGTAGTCTTCCAGCCACCCAGAAGGTTCCTGTCGACCCGTGTACTTGGGCTGTTCAGATGTGAGTTTGAACCCTTTGGGCATCCGTGTCTCGCGGACGCGTCGAGTGAAGCACAGAGCTCCATGTGGCTCAGGCTCTCGATCAGAGTATGAGTCGCTACTGTAAGATCTGCGTGATCTGCTCCTGGACCTGCGCCTGCGCGAGCCGCTTCTTTCCTCGAGTGGTGGCGGTGACCACTGTGATTATGCTCTTCCCGACGTGCGTCGACTAGGGCACGGTCTCGACTCCCACCTGGAGTTCTTGGAGTTTGGCGTATGGCCTTCGCCGCTAAGGCGAGTGATTTGATCTGCTGGCGATGCAGTTTTGCATTGGGGTCATCAGCTGGAGGTTTGATTGCCTCTAGGTATGCTGCAGCGGTGAAGAGGGCACCCGCAGCTGTTTTGGGTACTGGCACTCCCTCTTCGTCGTATGTCATGAAAGAGTTGCCTAAGTTGCGGGTGAGTGCCGCCCTTTCGTCTGGCGAGAGGTGTGACAACCTTGATCTGGGTCTTGTGTCTGCTCGCCCGGTGGAGCTCAGGGAGAGCTGTCTTCTTCGCGCACTAGCTGCTTGTTGCTCTGACCTGCCGCAGTCGAAGTGATTCCTGCCAGTTGAAGTACTGGAAGGTCAACATCTCCTCTTGTGTTGCGTCTGCTGGCATCATTGTGCACTCCTTGATGACTTTATCTGCTTTTGCTGCCATCTCAGCAGTGATTGTGAGAGTTGTGACTCCGTCCGGCATAGTAACTGTGCACGGGAATTCTGTAGGCCTGCGGCTGGCCGCAGCATCTGATGATTCTGCGGCGATGGCGACGTAACCTGCTGGGGTATCACCCGAGGGTGTGTATGTGTGTCTTCGAGTCCCGTCATGGACTCGACATCGTCATCAAGGCTCATGTCGGAGTCGATATGCCCGTCGAGTGGTCCGCTGGACGGATCTCGCTGTTGATGCATTCATCGCCTATGCCATCTCGGCGTCGACGAAGTTGTTATGAATCTCAGAGTCGAGGTTGTTGTTGTTGGTGCAGATCTCGGAGTCGACGTGGTTGTCGATATGAGTTTCGAGTTCGTCGAAGTCGCTGAAGGAGATCCCGCAGTCGAAACTATCCTCGAGTGAGAGATCGAGCTCGGGATTGTTTGTGCGGTATGCTGATTCGGCCTCCTCGCCCTGAAGTTCTTCGATGAGCTCGTGCATCTCTCGTGTGGACATGGTTGTTGCGGACGAGCAAGCTTGGAGGATCGACGATGGTATGGACGCGGTTGAGGGATCCGCAGTCGAAGGAACCTCAACCGATGGAGCCTCGGGTGCGGAAGTCGAGAGTTGGCGTGGATCCGTCAAGTCCTGCACACCAAGCTTGTTGACGAAAAAATTGAACGAACCAACGGTTAAACCCAAACCTGACTCGAGATCGGAGAAGGCCTCCTGCAATCCTGGCGAGTGTGGCTCGAAATCCATCAGAGGATTGATACGTCTCAAACGTATCTATAATTTTTGATGTTCCATGCTGATATTATATCAATTGCTACATGTTTTGGCTACACTTTATATCATTTTTATGCATTTTCTGGGACTAACCTATTAACAAGATGCCACAGTGCCAGTTCCCTGTTTTCTGCTATTTTTGGTTTCAGAAAATCTATTAAGGAAATATTCTCGGAATTGGACGAAACAAAAGACATCGTCAATAATATCACGAAGAGATCACGGAGTCCAAAGGGGAGTCGGAGCAGACCCACCAGGGGGCCACGCCACACTAGGGCGCGGCCCAGGGTGGGCCCGCGCCCACCTATGGCGTGGTGGCCCCCCTCGGCCACCGACGCCGCCTCTTCGCCTATATTCTCCGCGACGCGAAAACCCTATTACGGTCGATCATATTCCACGAAAAGTTCCGTCGCGACCGTCATCGTCAATCTCAGATCGAGGAGTTCTGAAGCTCTTCCCGGCACCCTGCCGAGGGGAGATCATCACCGGAGGGCTCTACATCACCATGCCTGCCTCCGGAGTGATGCGTGAGTAGTCCACCCTGGACTACGGGTCCATAGCAGTAGCTAGATGGTTGTCTCTCTACCTTGTGCCTCCATGTTTAGATCTTGTGAGCTGCCTAACATGATCAAGATCATCTTATTGTAATGCTAGATGTTTTGTTTGCTGGATCCGATGAATATTGAAACCATGTTTATTCAAGTTGTTTATCTATGTGCTCTTGATCTTGCATGCTCTCCGTTGCTAGTAGATGCTTTGGCCAAGTAGATGCTTGTGACTCCAAGAGGGGTATTTATGCTCGATAGTGGGTTCAGTCTCTCGATATCTGGATCGGTGACAGAAAGGTCTAAGATGGTAGATGTGCTGTTGCTACTAGGGATAAAACATTGGTGCAGTGTCAAAGGGCACTTGTATTGATTACATTACACACTTTACTTCATGCAATAATCTGTTGTTAGCAACTTAATACTGAACAGGATGCGGATGCTGCCTTGAAGGTGGATTATTTAGGCATAGATGCGGTGGAATAACGGTCTATGTACTTTGTTGTAATGCCCAACTAGATTTCATAGTAGACATCTTGGCATGTATTGCATTGTTATGCCCTCTCTATTTGTCAATTGCCCAGCTGTAATTTGTTTACCCAACATGCTAGTTATCTGTTCTGAGAGAGACACCACTAGTGAACTGTGGACCCTGGTCCAATTTCCTCATACTGTTTACACAACCTGCTGCAATCATCTGTTTCCTGTTACTTGCTGTGTTTCCTGCTGTTTCCACACCATATACGTTTAACTCTTTGTTTCTGCAAGACCGGAGAGATTAACAACCTCTCTGTTTCGTGTTGGGCAAAGTTCTGGTTTGTGTCTGTGCAGATTCCACGTTGGTGCAAGCTCCCTAGCGCCAGGGGAGTCAACATCAACAACCTTCCGATAGATCGTCAAGTCCTACTGGATTGATAACCTTGGGTAGATTATTCAAGGGAAAACTTCTGCTGTCTACATCATAACCTTCCTCTTGGGGTTCACCAACACTAGCCATCAAGCTGTTTTCTGGCGCCGTTGCCGGGGAAGTACTCATCATCACCATCATCATCATCCTCAAATACTCTCCCGTCAACCAGCACCAAGGATCCGATGCGCTTTTTGCGGGTGAAGCTGGCATGTTGCCGTTTGTCGAGTGAGCCGGCGAGTTGCCGTGTGCCGCCTGAGTCGGCGAGTTCTGGTTTGTCGATGCAGCCGGCGAGTTGCCGTTTGTAGATCCGATCGGCGAGTCGCCGTTTTCCGATGGAACCGAAGAAACCGTGAGTCTAGCACTATTCTTTCCCACAGACGGCGCCAATTGACGAGGGGTACACTCATCAAATCCCATGCTTGAGGACCTAGGGTTGAGATTATGGGAGAGAACGTGGTAGTACTGGTAGTTTTGTCGGCTGACAAGCAGAGGCAAAGATTTACCCAGGTTCAGGCCCCTCGGGTGGAGGTAGAGACCCTACTTCCTGCTTGTCTGGTATTGATTGTGTGGATTATGCGATTACAGGGGAGCTCTGGCGAGGTATCGATCTCGCTAGAGCTTTTGGTGGTTCGAGTATGGCTTGTCCCTAGATCGGCACCCCTCCCAGCCCTTAAATAGGCTGGGTCCCGGGAGTTTGTAACCGACCTAGTTTAAACATAAGGAAAGTACAAACCGACTATGTCTATGTCTAAACTTGGAGGGTACTCCATCTTGTTGGCCTCCTGTCTTGGGCTTCGAGTTGTCTCTTCGCTATTGGTCCTTTAGTCGTCACGTGCACCAGGTACCCTCACGTAGGGTACCCGAATGTATACCCTTGTCATATGTGGAGCTAAATTTATTAGATGCTTACATAATGCACTTCCTCTAATTATGCACTTAAATTGAACATTTCAATTTGGTAAATATTTGGATGTAATCTAGATGAACTTTCCCTAAATATGGAATTCAACTCAATAAATGTGAATCAAACATGTTAAATATTTTGAATTGGTGAATATTTGGACAAAAAACAAATGCACTTCCCCTAATTATGTGGAGTCATCAAATGCTCAGAAAAATAAATGCTAATTATTTATGGCAAAAAAACAAACATGTTTAGATATTTTCAATTAGTGAATATTTGGACAAAAAACAAATGCACTTCCTCTAATTATGTGTGAGTAAATTATTAAATGCTCACATAATGCACTTCCTCTAATAATGGAATTAAATTGAACATTTCAACTTGGTAAATATTTGGATGTAATCTAGATGAACTTTCCCTAAATATGGAATTCAATTTAATAAATGTGTTTTTCCACTCATTATGGAATTAAATTAAATATTACTGAAAAAATAGAAACATATTTGAACACTCAACTTGCTAAAAAAAATTGGAGATACTCTAAAATATATCAACATGCTCACAAAAAATATATGCTAACTACTTATGGCATAATGCAAACATATTTGAACATTCCAATTTGGTGAATATCTAGATACAATCTAAATGAACTTTATCTAACTATGGAGTTAAAATTAATAAATGCTCATATCATGCATTCTCTAACTATGGAGTTAAATTAAAAATTTATGGCCAAATACAAGCATATTTGAACATTTTAATTCACTAAGTATTTAGACATACTCTAGACGACAAATTCCGACGGATTTCAACATTTTGAATTACAACGGTGCGGCGTGCCGCCGCGCCAAATTCAACTAGTATTTTTTAGATAAAGGGAGTCTTTATTACTTAAAATGTTTAAGCATTACACCCAGGCTCTGCATAACAAAGATGCACACAGCCGAACCAAGTCTGAAGGACGAAAGAAATAATAAGGCGAATTACATATCAAAATGAGAAATTGTAAAGACGCCTATGGTGGTGGAGGCCGATCCGCAAATTATGCTGCCATCCATGTAGGGATAAAAAGTCTCTCACCGTATCCTCCAGTCACACCTCCATAAATAGATCTCGATGCCCCACACGTGGCAACTGAGACCACGAACGGAGTGTAGCAGTAGTCCTGTAGATTACCTGCATAAGAGAGCAATTTTTATCGTTAAAAACCTTGTCATTTCTACATAGCCAAAGCGACCATATTACGGCAAGCGCTGCCACCCTAATAAGTTGTTTGAACCTATTATCCACGCCATTCAGCCAATTGTCAAAAATATTAGCAATGCTCGAAGATGGGTAAATAGTAAACCTATCTGGATGATGGACCATATAGAACTAGCAAATTTACACTCGAAGAACAGATGTTTGATTGTCTCGTCTTTAAGACAGAAGACACACTGTTTACTCCCATGCCAATTGCGTTTTACAAGGTTGTCTTTTGTAAGAATTACTCCTCGACAAGATACCACGCAAAAACTTTGTTTTTAAGTGGAATTTTTATCTTCCAGATTTTCTTATTATTATCTACTGGCACATCCGGTTGGACGAGTGCTGTATACATGGAGTCCACGGATAATTTACCACAATTGCGTAAATTCCACCTAAACTCATCGGACCCTTGAGTCAAATTGACAGTAGCGAGTCGATGTAGCAACTCGTGCCAAGATGCCAACCTGGGTCCAACGAGATCTCTTCGAAACGTCACAGTTGGCTGATTATCAACCAGAACAAGAGCAAGTGTATCAGTCTTGTGACGTCCTTGGACTATACCATATAACGCTGGATATTGTTCTCGGAGTGGGGTAGTACCCAACCATGTATCCTCCCAGAACCTTATCTCAGACCCATCCTTTATGGAGAAAGAACCATATGAGAAGAAGATTTCTTCGTCGCCATAAGGCCCGCCCAGAAATGGGAATCACCTGATTTTCAAGAAACCTGTGATAACGCACGTGAGCCTACGTATTTTCTCCTAAGGAGGGTTTGCCACACCCCCTCTTCCGTCAGTAGCTTAAACAGCCACTTACCAAGAAAGCACGATTCTTGACCTGAAGATCATGAATCCCAAGACCACCATGGTCCTTAGGGCGGCACACTATATCCCATTTTGCCAGTCGGTATTTCTTTTTTTTTCACTATCCCCTTGCCAAAAGAATCTGGATCAAAAGTAATCCAATCGATGCAAGACTCCCTTTGGTAGTTGAAAGAAGGATATCATATACAACACCATATTAGTTAGGACTGAATTTATGAGCACCAATCTCCCCCCTAAGGATAGTAATTTTCCTTTCCAGCTACTTAGCCTCTTTTATAGTCTTTTCTCAACATGCTCCATTGAGCTATCGTTAGCCTCCTAAAGTGAATTGGGATGTCGAGATAGTTAATTGGAAACTGGCCATGCTCACAGCCGAATAATTCGGCATATTGGGAGGCCTCCGCTTGAGCGTCGCCAAAACAAAACACTTCACTCTTATGGAAATTGATTTTTAGACCGGAGAGTTGCTCGAACGCTGATAATATTAATTTCAGATTCCTTGCCTTCTCCATATCATGTTCCATAAAAAGAATTGTATCGTCGGCGTATTGTAGAATGGATAATCCACCATCCACTAGATGCGGCACCACACCAACAATTTGCCCATCGGCTTTTGCCCGCTCAATGATTATGGCTAACATATCAGCAACTATATTAAACAATATAGGTGATAATGGATCGCCTTGCCGTAATCCTTTTTTTCGTCTGAAAGTTTCGACCAACATCGTCATTGACTTTGATGGCGACACTTCCTCCGAAACAAAATTATGAATCATCGCGCGCCACTCAGCTGAAAAACCTTTCATTCTGAGTGTTTGTTGCAAGAAAGACCATTTTACTTTATCATAAGCCTTTTCGAAGTCAATTTTTAGGATGACTCCATTTAGCTTTTTCCGATGCATCTCATGAACTGTCTCATGTAAAATCACAACTCTATCAAGAATATTGCGACCTTGCATAAACGCCGTCTGAGTGGGACTCACAACATTGTTAGCCACCGAGTTAAGCCTAATAGTAACGGTTTTGGTGAAAATCTTGAAGCTAACGTTAAGAAGACAGATAGGGCTATATTGCTGAATCCTTTCTGCTCCATTAACCTTTGGCAACAAAATTATCTCACCGAAATTTAGGCGAAACAGCTCAAGATGTCCAGCATGTAAGTCCTGAAACATCTCGAGCAAGTCCGATTGGATTATGTCTCAGAAAGTTTGATAAAACTCTGCGGAAAAACCATCCGAACCCGGTGCTTTATTGTGTTCCATTTGAAATACCGCCTTCTTCACCTTCTCCATAGATCTCTGTCAGATAAACGGAACTGGATGCTTGGACGATGAAGAGTGCATCTTCGATTTGTACTCCCTCCGGTCAGAAGATCCAAAGAAGTCCACAAGGCACCAAGACTGAACGGAAGGAAGAGCACAAGGCAAGCATGCATGCAACAGGACAGGTGGCGGTAAGTATGGCCTGCGTCCGGCGGCGCGGCCTCGTCATGTGCATCAGCCGATCTGATCGAGGAAAATCACACTGCTGGTCGCTGAAGCCTCCATGTGGTGATGATTGTAGCATGGACCAGAGGTCTACACGAACTCTAGTGGTAGAAGAAGAATCTTGCTTTTATTATTGCAGGTGGTACATGCTTTTTCTGCGGTACAATCTTTCCGAGAATTTTCAGGTACGTACAAGTTGTTGGAGAAAATAAAAAAGGAGAGGAAGTCGTTGGAGCCTCTGGCTAAGAAAATGCATACCACCTTAACCGATGACCCCTTTTCTATTGTAGGCCTTACGCCTTACGCCATCGTCTCCAAGTACTTGACAACAGTGGCGGATCCAGATAAAAAAATGGAGGGTGGGCACACTGCACTAAAAATGGCGCACCGCGTTTTTTTTTTGCCAAATTAATAGTATACAGTATCTCAACCACATATTTTCCTTCCAACCAAACAAAAAACTGGCTCAGCCTAGACACTCAACCAAACAGAAAAATTGGCTATCCCTAACCAGGTGGTTGGGATGCCCTGAACCAAACACACCCTTATACATTGTCCAATATCAAAAAAGGCCAGAAGCCTAGGATGGCCCAACAAGCATGCACATATATATGGGGGTCAAAAAAATTCAGAAAATTCTGGGTGGGCCATGGCCCCCCTGCCCACCCGATAGACGCGCTCATGCTTGACAACAATCTCCTTTCCTCTTTCCACTTCAAGGGCTTTAAGTAACCATCTTGTATCATCCTAGAATAGCCTATGTTGCTCAAGCATGTGGTTAGTCAACAAATACGTTGTCATTTACACCAGATCCATTTGGGAGTGGAAATGCCATTTCAGTCGTCTCCTCGCTCGCCTGGTGGGCCACACTGTCGTGTCTCGTTGCACGGACACCGGGAGTATATGATACCCCCTTTTAGGTTCGGCACGGGGCACGAGGAGGCTGAGAATCGTCTTCTTGGGCGGAGTCTAGATCAAGCTCTCCTCTCCACGATCAAAGCATGCAACCAAAGGGACACAAGGAGCTACCCAGGTTCAGGCCGCCCGGAGGCTAAAAGCCCTACTCCTGCATGTCTGGATTGATGAGTTCTTCATAGTGTGGCTTACAATGGAACCTCCCGGACAGGGTACCCGGAAGGGTTTTGGCTGAGGTAGAAGAAGGACAGATCCTGACCCGGAGGAGATCACCTTCCTCTCTACCTCGCAGCCCTAGTCTAGTCTTGCTCTGGTTCTAGCTTGTGTTCGTCCTTGGTTCGACCTCCCCCTCCTCCGTGCCTTGGTCCTCCTTTTATAGGCTAAGGGGTTGCCACAGGGTCACGTGAGGGGCATGAGGGACCTTCGGGGTGAAGGACCCTCCTCATCTAGTTTAGGGGAGACGTGGCCTCTCCTCAGCCTAGCGTCTCCTTGGGTTAGGTGGGAGCGTCCGCCTTGGGGTGGACAGGAGCTGACACCACCACGGGACGTGCTTCCCGCCCGCGCTGCCTTCGCCTTGCTTCCCAAGTCTTCCGCGGTGAGGTGGAGTGCTTATCCACAGGACGTGGGGAAGTACCCGAGAGGGAGCCTGGCCTCCTGCCGGGAACTCGGGCTCTCGGGTCCTTCCTGGCCTTCTTGCTTGATTCGGGGACCCGGAAGGTCCCCAGGACCGGAGCCCTTAGTCGACGTAGGCCATGCGTGTCTTGACGGTGAACCCGCCAGCTTGACTTGAGTCTTGGTCTTGTCCATCTTCATCTTGGGCCCACATGGGGTGGACCCACTTTGGCAGTACTAGGGGAACCCCATGTTCCACTGTTGCGACAGTAGCCCCCGGGCATGGTCCCGGCGGCTCTTGCTCCAGCTGCCGGGGCCATGGCCTAAAGATAGGTCAAAGTGGGTCCCGGGCACCTGGTCTTCCTGCTCGCTTCACTGATGGCCTTGAAGGTCTTGGAGTTACTCCGCTCGGGGGAATAACTGCGGGGCCCCCTCGATTCCCACTAACGGAAGAACCGAGGAGACGCTTGGCAGAGGCACCCCGTGGCTATAAAAGCGAGGCGCACCCCTGGCCTTTTCGTCATCTTCTTCCTTGTCCAACTCCAGGCCTCCCCACAAGCTGCCAGCGCCAATGGCGAGAGCGAAGAGAGGAGTTGGGCGCCCTCGTACTTCTTCAGCTGCTGCGGAGAGTGGCCCCTCCACTCGTGGTCGAGCTGTTCCGCGAGGTCGTGGGATTCGCGGTCGCGGCGGCCGTGGAGGCCGCGGCACCGCTGCCCCTCTTCCTAGGAGCATGGTTCATACCAGCTTCGCGCCGTTCGAGTTCGTCGTGGATCTGAACCGCAGGCCTCGCAGCCGGCTTCTCCTGCCGGATTCCTTCGCGATGGCGACGGAGGACATCGGACCCTCCGGCTTCTGGCTGCAGGTGGAAGGCTGCCCCAATGGCCCCTCCTGGGCCATGGCGGAGCGCACCACTGAAGGCGCCATGCTTCTGGGTCCGGGGTGGAAGTCGTTCTCCCGTGCCCGCCGCCTGTCCAGGGGGCAGTGCTTGGTGTTCCGGTACGACGGAGATGCTACGCTCTCCGTGAAGATCTTCGGTGTCGATGGCGGACGCGTGGAGTGCTGCATGGAGAGCAGCAGCGGCAGCTCGAGCTCCTACGACGAGGATGAAGATGAGGAAAACTCATCTGACATCAAGGTCGAGGGGAGCTCGTCTTCCTGAAGGCGAGGAGCTTCGGACGGGCGCCATGGAGATCTCGTTGACCTCCTCCTTGGCGGCCTTGACGCGTACTTCTGGAAGTAGCGTCTTCCATTGTACGGCGGTGCTCCTTGTTCGGCGGGAGCCAACCTTTTTGTTGTAAATGAAGAAGATCTTGTTTTCCTCCTTGTCTTCGTGTCGCGTCCGTGTGAATGAGAACGAGTTTTTTGCAAAACGCGCTCCCATTACTGCAGCAGCCGTAGCGTCAAGGGGTAGGTGGAGCAGGGGAGGCCTATAAAAGACCATCCAGACTCCACCCCTTCGCCACATCTTCTCGCCTTGCTCCGCTCCTCTTCTTCCTTTGCCTCCCCTCGTCCCGCAGAACAATGTCCGGCGAAGCAGAGAGGGCCTTGTCCGATGTGTCGACGGCGGAGTCCGTCTTTCGAGGAGCGGCGGAGGCACCCAGCGAAGCTGGAGCCCGAGCCACTGACGGCGAGGTTGCGTCCCGTTCTTCTGCTGCCCAGAATGTTGCTCGCCTGGCGGCCGTCTCTGGTCCTGTTGCCCAAGAAGAGGCAAGGATTAGGGCAGTAAGGAGGACGCACCTGTGGTCCATCCTGAAGGAAAGGACTGCCGGTATTCCGGAGCTGTCCTTGGTTGTGGCTGAACTCGAGGCCATTGAGCAGGTTCACTGCTTGCTCTTCTCCATGATTCCGCCTTTTCTTCTTGGATGACCTCGATCTTGATCTGGACTTTTGCAGGCCGAGAGTCAGTCCGTAGGCGAACTGGCGGACGGAATCTTCCGTCTCTTTGGCCCTGGAGCGCCCTGGTCGGCAGAAGGGGGTCGAGCTCTTCGACGCGCCTGACAAGATTCTGCACGCGTGTTATCTTTTCACCCAGGCGTCCCCGGAAGAAAAGAGTGCACCCGGCAGGCAATAAAACAGAAAGACAGAGCTGCACAGCCAGGAGCCCTGAGCTGGCCTTAGTAGCATAGGCTAGATATGTATCCAGGAAAAGCTTCGACTGAATGTAATCAGAATTGTAAACTCAGAATGTAAGTTCAGATGAATGCAATCCTAGGGCTCAACTCCCGGGGTCATTTCCCAAACCTCCCTTGCACTAACGCGCCGTCAAGTTTTCTGAGGAGATCTCTTAGGTGACAAGTGCTCTGACCGCCCGCACCGGTAGCAGCACCCCTAAGAGCACTATGCCTTCCGGGAGTCCACTCCACAGCCACGGGTACTAGGCCAGAAGGGAAATCTGACCGTTCGCCGGGGAGGACGCATTACCCCCGCAAAGGTTCTCATCAACTGTCAAGCATGCGCAGGTTGGTGGTATATTGACTCCGAGCGAGATATTATGCCTAGAATGCCAGATGCACATGCAAAGACTTAGCTGGTTTTTGCCGTGCCTTGATCTACTCTGTCCTTCCCGGGTATCCAGCTCCTGAGCCGCTCTTCAGCATCCATTCCTGTCCCGGGAGAGGCGCTACACACAACACACTTTCAGTAGGAAAAGAATGGACCCTCCCTTACATGTCGTGAAAGTGTTTCATCCGGAGCAACCCGCAAGCAAAGTTGAATGTGCATTTCTGTGTTTAGGTTCTTTAAAACACAGCACTGCCCGTTCCACTTCTTACCGCGGCAGTACGGCACGATCAGGTGGCAGCGCCTACTGATAGGCTGCTCGCGCTCGACCTGTCAGCCACCGGCACCATGTCAGCCCCCTGCTTGGGGGTTGTTACGGATAACACACTTCACGACAACAAGAGAGGCTCACGGAATTGAAAAACTTATCTTTTATTCCTTGGCGACGATTCTTACACCCTTATACAGAACACTAGCCCCTTGGGCGTGCTTAGTTGACTCGAACTATCTGCGATTCATGTTCGTATTCAGGGGTAGAATTTCCGGAGATTCTCGATGTTCCAGGCGTTGCCCTCCGGCCTGCCTTTCTCGTCCTCCAGATAAACAGCTCCGGGTCTCAGGGTATGCGTCACCCGATAAGGTCCTTCCCACTTGGAGGACAGCTTGTTCATGTTATCAAGCTTCTGCTTCTTGCGGAGAACCAGGTCTCCGGGTTCCAGTACCCGTGAACGGATATGGCGATCATGATAGCGGCGGAGCCCTTGCTGGTATCGAGCAGATCGTAAGGAAGCTCGGCACCGCACCTCTTCCAGGAAGTTGATGTCATCAATCCTCCTCTCAGCTTGTGCGTCTTCATCATAGGCAAGTACCCGGGGATGCCTGAGCTCTGTTGGCAAGACGGCTTCTGCTCCATAGACAAGGAAGAATGGTGTTTCTTGAGTGGCTCTGCTTGGTGTGGTTCTGAGGGACCACAAGACACTTGGTAGATGCTCAATCCAGTTCTTGCCCTTGTCTTCTAACTTGTCAAAGGCCTTGGTCTTCAAACCCTTTAGGACCTCCGCATTGGCTCGCTCCACTTGCCCATTGCACCTTGGGTAGGACACCGAGGCAAAACACACCTTGATTCCCAGCTCTTCACAGAAGTTGAGGAAGGATCGGCTTGTGAACTGAGAGCCATTGTCCGTTATGATTCTGTTGGGTACTCCGAAGCGGTACACGATCCCTTCAATGAACTTGATGGCTGCTTGAGCTGTCTGTCTTGGTACTGGCATCACTTCCACCCACTTTGTGAACTTGTCGATGGCCACGAAAAGGTATTCATGGCCCCCGACAGACTTCGGTATCTTCCCACGATGTCCAGCCCCCAGACCGCGAACGGCCAGGAGATTGGAATTGGCTGCAGAGCTTGCGCCGGCTGATGTATGTTCTTCGCATAGTATTGGCAGGCTTCACAGGTCTTGACTAGCTGCTCCGCATCACTGAGGACTGTTGGCCAGTAGAACCCGTGACGAAAAACTTTACCCGCCAGTGATCTTGATGCCACATGACTTGAACATGTGCCTCGTGGATGTCCCGTAGCAGTACTTGGCCTTGTTCTTGAGGGATGCAGCGGAGCTTGACTCCGTTGTCCCGTCGCCGGTAGAGCTCGCCGTCGATCATGACGTAGAGCTTGGCTTGACGAGCCACCCGCTCGGCGTCGTGATCGTCCTCCGGGAGGGCGTGCTCCATGATGTACTTGACGATGTCCCGGGCCCAGGGTGGGTGGGTTCCTTCCACCGGTAGCACCATCCGACGGAAAGAAAGCATAGCTTCCTCCGCTGGAGGGGCTGCCGGGTCTTGAGCTTCTGGGCTGGCTACCCGTGTTGTCGAGGTAGAAGGGTCGCCAGCCCCCGGCGCAGATCTTGTCGCGAGCCTCTCGGGGGGATCGAAGGTCGCCTGAGGACCTCGATGTAGATCCCGGGAGGCACTGGTTCTTGCTTGGACGCCACCTGCGATAGCTCATCCGCGGCCGTGTTTTCTCCCCGTGGGACGTACACAGCCCGGAAGTTGTCGAAGCGCCGCTGCAGCTTCCAGACCTCTTCAACGTATGGTGCCATCTGAGGGCACGCGTACTCCTTGTTCACTTGTTTGATGACTAACTGAGAGTCACCCTTGACGACGATCTTGTTGATGCCGAGGCCGACGGCAGCACGAAGTCCTGCGAGCAGGCCCTCGTACTCCGCCGTGTTGTTGGAGATGTTCCCTTGGTAGTGCATCTGGACGACGTACTTCAGCCGGTCCCCGGTTGGTGAGGTTAGGACAACCCCAGCACCTCCTTTCCCCTTGGTGTAGGAGCCGTCGAAGTGCATGGTCCAGGCGCTAGGATCTTCCTTCCCGGGGAGGCAGGTTTCCTCTTCCGGGTCGTCGAACGCCGTCTCGGTCCACTCGGCCGTGAAATCCGCCAGCGCCTGACTCTTGATGTTGTCCGTGTGCTCGAACTTGAGACCGAAACCTTGAAGCTCCATGGCCCACCATGATATGCGACCAGTGGCAAGTGGGTTCTCCAGGGGGCTTCTTAGGTTGTACTTGGACACCACCGTGATGGGATGGCTTTGGAAGTACGGCCTCATCTTGCGGGAGGCAATGAGGATTGCCAGCAGCAGCTTCTGCATCATGGGGTACCGCTCCCGGGCGTCGCGCAGCACTGCGCTGACGAAGTAGACCGGGTGCTGCACCTTGCGGGTCGCCGAGTCCTGAGAGGGCTCGGCTTCCCCACGTCGATGTCTTGGGGTGGGGACGAGTAGCCCCCGGCGAAGTCTCGTCGGAGGGAGATTCTCCATTCCCGACGGGCTCCGCGTCGCTGGTGAAGTTGCAGTGACGCCAGGATCATGAGACCCCTGGTCACCCGGCAGCCTTTTCTTGCACGGTTGCCCGGAGAGAGTTCCCGGGTCGCTTGCCCTTGATCTTGCTTGACTTCTTCGGAGGAGCGTCACGCTCTACCACGAGCACAGCGCTGATCACCTGGTTGGTGGCAGCAATGTACAGTAGTAGGGGCTCCTTCTCTTCTGGTGCCACGAGGATTGGTGGCGAGGCGAGGTAGCGCTTAAGGGACTGCAGGGCTTCCTCGGCCTCGGAGGTCCACTCCACGGGGCCTGATTCTTGAGCAGCCTGAAGAACGGTAAGGCCCGCTCCCCAAGCCTTGAGATGAAGCGCCCGAGTGCAGTGATGCACCCGTTGAGGCGCTGTACGTCCTTGACCCGCCGGGGCGCCTCCATGCGCTCGATTGCCTTGATTTGTCCGGATTCGCCTCGATCCCTCGGTGAGAGACCAGGAAACCCAGCAGCTTGCCGGAGGGGACCCCGAACACGCACTTGTCGGGGTTGAGCTTGAAGTTGACCCGGCGGAGGTTCTCGAAGGTCTCGTGCAGGTCTTGGATGAGGGAGTCCTTGTACCGGGTCTTGACCACGATGTCGTCGATGTACGCTTCACGTTGCGGCCCAGCTGTGACCCAAGGCATGCTTGCATTGCGCGCTGGAAGGTAGCGCCGGCGTTCGGAGGCCAAAAGGCATCCGGGTGTAGCAGTAGCAGCCCTTGGGAGTGATGAAGGCCGTCTTCTCTTGGTCCTCGAGTGACATCATGATCTGGTGGTACCCGGAGAAGGCATCCAAGAAACACAGCAGCTCGCACCCGGCCGTGGAATCCACGATCATGTCGATCCGCGGCAGGGGGAAAGGGTCCTTGGGACAGGCCTTATTCAGGTCTGTGAAGTCGATGCAGAGTCTCCACTTGAAGGTCATGGGTTTCGGTACCACCACGGGGTTGGCCACCCAGCTTGGGTGGGGAACCGACCGGATGACACCAGCTTCTATCAACTTGTCCACCTCGGCGATGATGAATTCCAGCTTTTCCTTGCTTTGGTTCCGGAGAACCTGCTTCACGGGGCGAGCCCCCGGATTGACCGCCAATTTGTGCTCGATCACCTCCCTTGGAACGCCGGGTAAACCTGATGCCTCCCACGCGAAGACGTCAGAGTTTTCCCGAAGGAAGGCGACGAGCGCGCTTTCCTATTTGTCGGTGAGGCGGGCGCCGATGGTGATGGAGCGAACTCCGTCACTGGTTAGCGCCACCTTCTTGGTCAGCTGCGGATCGCCATGGAATGGCGCCTTCTTGGGTGGAGTAGATGTGGAGCCCCCGGGTGCCCTTCGCCCCCGGGGAGAGCCCCATCATCATCCTCCTGTACACCTTGAGGGATGTCCGCCGTGGTTGCCACCGTCTGGTTCAGCTGGTGAACGCAGTAGATAGCATCGTCGATGTCGGCCTTGACCTTGATCACGCCCCACGGCGCCGGAATCTTCAGCATGTTGTAGGCGAAGTGGGAGACGGCCATGAACTTGGCCAGAGCAGGTCTGCCAAGTATGCCGTTGTACGGTAGCGGAGTGTCGGCGATGTCGAAGACGATTTCCTCGGTGCGGAAGTTCTTGGAGTCGCCGAAGGTGACCGGAAGGGTGATCTTCCCGAGGGGTCGAGTAACACTTCCGTTCACGCCTTGGAACACCCCAGTGTCTTGCAGGCGAGACAGGGGATTTGAAGGATAGCCAGGACCTTCGCCGTCAGCAAGTTGAGGCTGGAGCCTCCGTCGACCAGCATCTTGGTGACCTTGTAGTTGTGGATGACGGGCGACACGATCAGCGGCAGGGTCCCGACCCCGGCAGTGTTTGCAGGGTGGTCTTCTGGGTCGAAGGTGATGACTTGGCTAGACCAGTCCAGGGGCTTGGACGGAGCAGAAGCAACCGCGTTCAGCTCCCGGACAAGTCTCTTGCAGGCGCCGTTGGAGGGAGGCAGAGAAGACCCTCCGTGGATGCACCCGACAACTCCCGTGACTTCTTGATACTTGCCGCCGTTGCCTCCTTGGGGAGCCGGAGCTTCCCCGTTGCCGACGTGGGCGGCCTCCGGAGTGTTGTACCCGCGACCACCTTGACCGCCGCGTCCTCCTCCACGGCCCCCGCGGCCACCGCCTCGGTACCATCCACGGCCGCCTCCGCCTTGGCGACCCGTGGGACAGTCACGAGCGATGTGCCCGGCAGTGCCGCAGTTGTAGCAACCGTCTTGACTGACCCCATCAGCTCGGCGTTGCTCCCGGACGGCGAGGTTCTTGAGCATGCGGCAGTCCTTGAGCAAGTGGTTGCCTTCTGGATGGATGTGGCACCAGGGATCACCTTCACCTTCTTCCTCGGAAGTCGGCGCGGGCTTGGTCTTCTTCGGAAGAGGCTCGGTGACGAAGATCCGCTTGTCGGGTCCAGGGTCCCGCTTCTTGTTCTTAGCTGGAGCGACCTTGTCCTCGGGTTCATCCTCCCCGGGGAACTTGGCTCCTTCTTCAGCTCGAGCGCACCGATCTGCAAGCTCCCAGAGCTTACGAGCAGACTCGACGCGATGGATGCTCAGCTTCTCGCGCATCTTGGGGTTGCGGACGTTGGCGTGGAAGGACTGGATCACCAACTCCTCCTTGATGCACGGGATGGTGTTCATCTTCTGGGTGAAGCGCTGGATGAACTTGCGGAGAGTTTCACCCGGCAACTGCTTGAAGTCGTGGAGATCACTGGGAGCCCCCGGGCGCTCGTACCCGCCTTGGAAAGCCCCCAGAAACTGCTCCTTCAGTGCCCGCCAGGAACGGATGGAGCACTTGGGAAGGTTGAGAAGCCAAGTCTGGGCATCTCCCTTCAGGGCCAACGGGAACCAGTTGGCCATCATGACCTCGTCGGCCCCGGCAACCATCGCAGCAAGAGAGTAGATCTGCAGAAAGTCCCGGGGGTTCGTGGTGCCGTCGTAGCGGAGAACGTCGATCTTGAATTTCTTGGGCCAGTTGAAGTGGCGGAACTCGGGAGCGAGGGCGAGGCAGCCTTCGGCGAGGTCGATGCCCCGATCTTCCCGGCGGTGACGTTCTCGGCGACGCTCGATGCGGGTGCGCATATCCTCGTTCTGACGGCTGTTGAGCTCGTCACGAAGATCTGGGTTGCGCGAGGTAGACGACCCGATGGAGATGGCCTCGCCGTGATCGCGGTTTAGCCGATCAGCCATCGGTGGCGCGGTGCGAGGAGGCGCCGTCTTGGCTTGACGTTCACCACGAGGCTGGCCTCGCGGATCACGTGTTTTGTCTTGTGCTGCTCCGGGTTGTCGACGGTGGGAGCTTGAGTGGGTTCGACCCACGGACCACCATCGGCGAAGTCGAGGAGCCTCTCGACGCGAGTCCTCCATTCTTGGTAGACCTTGGGGTCGCCGCTGCTTGGAGGGAACTGCATCAGTGCCTTGGCAGCGACTAGAGCATCATGGCGAGCTTGCACGTCCGAAGGCGAGTGCGCGGAGGTCTTGCTCTTGGATGCTCGTGGATCCCCGCTGGGGCGAACGCCGTGGTTCCCTCCTCCAGCGGTGGGCTCCTTGCCGGTGCCGTTGCAGACGCTCTTCTCCCCTGAGCGAGGAGGAGGCATGGTGGCGCCCTTTGGAGCCGCCGCTCCGCCAGGGCCGTTGTCCTTGTCGCGACCGTCCACTTCGTCCGGCGCCACCCTCTCCATGGGAGGCGGGGACGGAGAGACGCTCCGCCGTGCGCCAGCAGCACGACGTTCAGCTGAAGCTTGAGTGCGTGAGGGAGAGACCGGCTTGGACGCCGCAGGATCTCCCTTCTTCCTTGGAGGCATGCTTGACGAAGAACTTGCCGATGAACTTGATGAAGATGAATCCAGCACTTGCGCCCCCTACCTGGCGCGCCAGATGTCGTGTCTCGTTGCACGGACACCGGGAGTATAGGATACCCCCTTTTAGGTTCGGCACGGGGCGCGAAGGAGGCTGAGAATCGTCTTCTTGGGCGGAGTCTAGATCAAGCTCTCCTCTCCACGATCAAAGCATGCAACCAAAGGGACACAAGGAGCTACCCAGGTTCAGGCCGCCCGGAGGCTAAAAGCCCTACTCCTGCATGTCTGGATTGATGAGTTCTTCATAGTGTGGCTTACAATGGAACCTCCCGGACAGGGTACCCGGAAGGGTTTTGGCTGAGGTAGAAGAAGGACAGATCCTGACCCGGAGGAGATCACCTTCCTCTCTACCTCGCAGCCCTAGTCTAGTCTTGCTCTGGTTCTAGCTTGTGTTCGTCCTTGGTTCGACCTCCCCCTCCTCCGTGCCTTGGTCCTCCTTTTATAGGCTAAGGGGTTGCCACAGGGTCACGTGAGGGGCATGAGGGACCTTCGGGGTGAAGGACCCTCCTCATCTAGTTTAGGGGGAGACGTGGCCTCTCCTCAGCCTAGCGTCTCCTTGGGTTAGGTGGGAGCGTCCGCCTTGGGGTGGACAGGAGCTGACACCACCACGGGACGTGCTTCCCGCCCGCGCTGCCTTCGCCTTGCTTCCCAAGTCTTCCGCGGTGAGGTGGAGTGCTTATCCACAGGGACGTGGGGAAGTACCCGAGAGGGAGCCTGGCCTCCTGCCGGGAACTCGGGCTCTCGGGTCCTTCCTGGCCTTCTTGCTTGATTCGGGGACCCGGAAGGTCCCCAGGACCGGAGCCCTTAGTCGACGTGGCCATGCGTGTCTTGACGGTGAACCCGCCAGCTTGACTTGAGTCTTGGTCTTGTCCATCTTCATCTTGGGCCCACATGGGGTGGACCCACTGTGGGGACCCCGGATTAGCTGTCCGAAATACCCTTGTGCCTACAACATCAGCGATCCCATGATCAGTCTGTCGCTGAGCACAATCAAACTGGTATCAAAAGAACACCCATAAATACCGAATGAAATTACTTACTTGACTGAAGCCATAACTCCATCAGGTACTTGCAGCGGATATCACCAAACAACGTGGAGCCCAAGCCATTTGCCAACCCTACAGGCAGCTGACTGGGAAGCGCCCTAGTTCGCATTGACGTTCACGAATGCCCTTTTCTCTTCAAACTGCTCCTCTTCAGAATCTGGCTAAGCCAATAGCCAGGGACAAAACCAATATGAGTACATTTGAATGTACTCGCAAACTACCCCCGGAATGAGCATGCACTACTCTTTTATTGTTTAAATAAAACTTCGTTCGCTTTGAAAACTCTATATCCTTGTTGAAAGGAGAAGGATATACTTTTGTTTATTAAAACTTTGTTTTGAAATCTTTATATCTTTCTTGAAAAGAAAAGAAGGCTTTTAGAACTTTTCCCCATAAACCTGTCTTGTAATAAGTCTCTTTTAAAACATTTTCCCGGAAAATCACCATTTTGTTTATTTCCCCAAAACTCCTCTTTTTCGACCATAACCCTTCATGGTCATTCAATCCCAACAACTTCATACCGGCCCTTGGTATAGTTGCATAAAACATTTTTTCCACTTTTAAATCACAAAACTCTGCACTTCTCGACCATAGCCCGTCATGGTCAATCATTCTCCAGCAACCTCATACAGCCCGTCGGTAGAGTCGCAGATACCACACATCTCCATTTTATTTTCAAATCTCAAAACTTTGCAAAACTTGCACATGGTCAGAGGACAGCCTCCCAACTGTCCATATCCGAGGACTCGGCTATTCGAATAGTTTTAACCCTCTGCAGAGGTAGCACGCTTTTCCCACACCCATCCGGTAACTCATCGTGTCAGCCACGTCCCGCCATACAAGGTGTATGCGAAGTTGAGTCACCGACCATAGCCTGTCCTTTGCTCATGCTAGTATAGGACCCTACCGCTACGAAACATTCCATCAACACTTAACCCAGCCCGTCGGAATCTAAGTGTGAGGACTCGTAGTTCTGCCCGGCGATTTATGGTGGAACCTTCAATCCTCTTTCTCCAATACACTCATACCAACTCTGTTGGCAGACTTCACTTAAGAGGACCCAGGTCAGGGGGTAGGTCACCAAACCATCCCTCATGGAACGAGGTCATCCTCGTTGTTGAGGCATCCCATACTAATATGAGCAAACTATATGACTACGCCCTTTTCCCATATGTGGGTAAATGTGGTCGCACAGGTTATCGGCTGGTCGTCATAGTACAAAGACACAATGTGCATTTTTCATAAACATCTCCATTCACCATTTCTCCATTTCCATACCGACATCTCGGTATTCCACAACCACACGAGTATTTTCAAAGGAGTTTTGAATAAACAATATTTTTCCCATCCTATAGTTTAAAAAGGAAATTCCAGCTAATATCTCCATAGAGGGTGTCAAAATAGTATACTGGTATTTTGAAAACAAAAGGGTTTTCAAATTCATAACTTTAGTGGCAAACACCACATAAATAACATATGCTCTTTATAAGTAAAACATGTAAACCAAAATAGATGTATATAGATGCAAGCTCAAAGAGTAGCTTGCCTTGCTCGGCAAAGTGATCTCGGTCTTGATCTTCAGGTTCAACGAATTTCCCTTCCTCAATAACTCCATTCCAAAGACCACTCCGGTAGCGTTTATATCTAGCGTCGCAAACAGGAGAATAACACAACAATCACTAAGCAAACCAAACCACAAGTGGTATACAGACAAGTAACAAACCGTAAGCGTCAAACTAATCGTTCGAGTAACAACTAGGATCTACACTTACGAGGGTATTATATTGATCAGTAATCTATCACCTACACACAAGCTAGGTCCATCGATCCCAAAACTATCTCGGGCAAAGAATAGCGACAAGCACCTCCCTTTGGACAGGAAATACTTCAGACAAAAGTTAGGTCACCAATTAGCCTCTATAAGTGGAACCATCACACCATGCTAGGGTATGATAAAGTGAAACACTAGGAACCTAGCAAAATTAGATTTGCTCCAAAAATCATTACAGATTAATTTATAAAATCTTTTTTTAAATATGCCCTTTTGTTAGTTTATTTTAAACATCACTATAAAATAATTATCCCTGTTTGGAAACAAGGTGGAATATAAAGGTTATCACTTGCTGAACATTTATAGGTCAAACATAATTTTTGGATCATTATTTTTAGAGTTAAAGATTTTCTAAAAGCATTTTCTTTTCTGCCTTTTTCTTTATTCAAATAAAACATCAAATAAACTAATTTATTTGGATGTGTGGGTTACACCAAAAGACTAGATTTAATCTTCTGAACATTTTGGTATCTGTTTGTAACTTTTGGATCAATATTTAATTAGTTATGAATTTCACAAAATCATTTTATATTCTGCCCTTTTACTAAAGTGCAAGGAAAAGTTATTTCCAATGTTTAATTCAACATGAAAATGATGTTAAGAGGTGAAGTTATTTCTCCTGATCATTTTGATATATTGTTTGCTATTTTTGGATTAGTATTCAAAAAGATATGGATTTTAGAAGTTTATATTCAAATCTGTCTATTTATTTTATTTCTCAGAAAAACTAGCGGAACGTTTTTCACCGCGGGGTTGGCTACCCACGGTCACTGACTTGTGGGCCCAAGGCCACGCTGGCAGTCCACGTCAGCACGGAGGCCCACAGCCACGTTCGCAGACACGCTGGAACGGCGCGGCGCGCTGGGCACGGTGACCGTGCGACGGCGGCGAGCACGGCTCCGGCGAAGGAGCGCGCGCGGGGATGGACTACTGGGTGCATTCGACGCGCAAGGATCCGGGGAACCTATGGGTGGAGCCACGGACCAACTGGTCGCCGGGGACGGCGTCGACGACGAGCTACGGCGGCGGTGAGCTACGGCTACGGCGAACCTAGTGCTCTACGGCGAGAAAGAGGGAGAGGAGAGGGTGGAGATGTCCATTAGGACCGCACGCTCACCCTTGACGCGTGTGAACAACCGGCGTGGGCGGAGGTGGTCCACAGCGGCGGCGCGGGCTCGCCGGAGATGCTTCGGTGGTCGGAGAAGAACTTGATGGCGGCGGCGATTGCGGGCACCTCTCTTCGATTCCTTCTGCGTGGAGAGGGAGACGACGCGGCGAACACGGTGGTGGTCGTCGATCTGCTAAGGGAGGCTTCTATTGCCGGCGGCGAGCTCGGCGATGGTTCGGTCATGGAGGAGAGAAAGCAGAGAGGGAGAGAGAGAGAAAGGAGAGCGAGTGAGTGGATGAGCGAGGAGAGCGTCGTGGGGGGGGGGCCTCCTTATGTCCTTCGACGGCAGGAGAGCGGAGGGGGGGGGGGGGGGGGGGCCTGGGCGGCGACGCACGGGAGGACGACAACGGCCTCGTCGGCCACGGGCTGCTACAGGAGAAGACGGCAAAATTACCGAAAACCCCCTGGCAGAACTTTTCCCTCTCACAACTAGGTCCTTTCCAGATTTTCTTTTATTTCCTTTAAAACCAGTAGCCTTTAGGGAATTTATTTGGGGTACCTAAACATTTTTAAAAATTCTGAGAAAATTCATGTAGCCTCCCATATACATGTAGAAGCTCCACAAAAATTGGCTTTTGAAAATAAAATGTTTGAACCACATTGGTTCATAGGGTTTGAATATATTATTTTTGGATAAAACCAATTTGACAAATGGAAATATCTTTGTAATTGGAGATTAGATATTTTGGGGAGAGAGTAACATGATGATGAGATGGTTATCATCTCATTCCTGGATTTTATAAGATAAAGTAATTGTTATATCAAACTAGAGAATTAGGTAGAGAGGGAATTTAAATAAGATCATTTCTTTTAATCAAGAATTTTAATTTGAGGGTGTAAGTAATCATAGGGGTCTTGTTTTGTTTTCAAGTCACACTCCACCATTGTGATCAGTGTTTTTTACTTTAGTGCTAGGCATAGCTGAGGAATTATCCTCACAAGCAACAAACACCACAAGATCCACATCACAATCAAGTCCACACAATTCAAACCGCAAGAATTAATCACACCACCATTTACATGATTAACCATACTATCTTGTAAGAATGGTCATACTTAATTATGACAAGATGATGTTTAAAACTATCTCAACTCCACCTTTGTATTTTTGAAAAGGGTTTTGAGCAAGACAAAATATGTGGGGTAATATATTTCCCACCTGTGTTCTTTTTAAAATGTAATGATAATCAAAGCTTATAAAATGGGAGTTGCATACAGATGCCAAAATATCAAGTTTAAAAGATAGATAGGAGATACATATAGGAACACATAGTTTTTGGAAATACTTTTACTTTCTCAAATAATGGGTATTGATTTTGGTTGTTGGCAAACCAAGTATCATTTGAAATGGAGTTGGCCAAAATAAGAATGGAAAAGATACATGGAATATTTTTCTTGTCATGACATGATCACCAAGTTAAATATATTTTTATATTGGTTGTGTCTTACTTTTACTAGTCAAACAATTTAAACAACAAGTCACACTAGGTTCAACATAGCAATGGGAAGGAAAACACAATCATCAGTGAAACATTTCAAAAAGTTTTTGTTGGTTCTGAATTTTGGGTCTTGTAAAACTAAGTTTTTCTTAGTTCCAAAATTTGGGATGTGACACCCACTTTGGCAGTTCTAGGGGAACCCCATGTTCCACTGTTGCGACACACACCTACACAACTCCCCATTCCTCCTCGTCCTGCTCACCTACTTTTCCTCTCGTGATTAGTGTCCCACGCGACACCGGCGCTCACTTCTCTCACCACCCGACACGACGAAGGTGTGGTTGAGGATGGAGCAAGCTGTCCGCGAGCAATGAATATAGGGGGGACCGCAGATGCAACGGCGAGGCGACCCCATGGCGCCAGGCCTTTAAGGGAGAGCCGAGGTGGCAGACGACTGGAGGAGGTCAAGCTTTGAGCAAGGTGATGCCGCGTGGCGACCCCGACGACAGTGGTAAGAGAGCGGATGTGGCGGCGAATCTTCCCCCTCTAGTAGTCTTCTTCTCCTCGTCCAGCTTCCGACAGCTAAACGACAGTCCTTGGGTTGTCGGAAAATCGACCCACCAATAGGTGCTGGTAAGCTAGCACAGCCCCTCAGGCGAACCGGATGAAAACTTTGTGGTAGCACATACACGTACTGCATGAGTGTTGTCGAAATACACACTAGAATATTTTGCCGTTTTTAGCAATCTACTCCTAATATATAATTGTAGCTCACACATAGATGAGTGCAGCAAAAAATATCCCTAGCTTTCATTTTTCGACGAGAAAAGATAATTGATGGAAAACCAACTCGGTGTGAAATCTGCAAATTTATACGGAACATGGATTTTGTTTTGTTTTTGTGAGTGGAGGCAGTATCGAATTATAGATAGAGCCCGTTTTGGTTTGTTCAAATCGAGCCCGGCCCAAACCAAACGAACCGTGTAGAGTACCTGAACTGCAATCCGGCCGGCCGGCGGCGGCCACTCCAACCCCGACCCGATTCCGGCCGCCATCCATCCTCTCCAAACCGCGACCAGCGTCGGCAGCATGCGCGCCGGATACTCGGGCGGCGCCGGTGACGGCAGGTACCGGAACCCTTGCCTGACGATGCACCAGCCGTGGCGTCGCTGCTCGTGCACGGCATCAAGCGCGTGGAGGGCCGCTCCTGGCCGTCCCCGGTCACCGCCGCCTCTGGATCCACGCCGCCTCCAAGGTCCCCGACCCCGGCACCGTCGCAGCCATGGAGGACTTCTACCGTGAGATCCACGCCGTCGACGGGGTCACCCACATCGACTTCCCCAGCACTATCCGGTCTCCCGCCTCCTCGGTCGGTTCGTCCTCCTCGTCGTCCCCTCCTCGCCCGTGCGTGCTCTGCTCATTCCATTGCCAATTTCTTGATGTGTGCTGCGACAGGGTGCGTTGAGGTGGTAGGCTGCGTCAGGTCCGAAGAGCTGGTCTGCTGGAGGATGTGCCTGAATCAGTATCCACGCCATTCGCTCTCCTGTCTATGGCCTGTATTTTCTTGTCATGCCAATCAAAGATTACTGAATTTGATTCTTGGATTAATGCAGGTTAGGCTTGAAGGTTTGACTGACTTCTGTTGGCTTTGCGAGAATCCACAGGTGGGTAAATCTCCCGAAAACCACGCTTACGATGATCGAGTGTATCGGTCTTACTTAGTAGGCATGCAGCAGCTGTCATGGATTAGATTCAATTTTGAAATGTTAACCACTGCTGATCATTGCATTGTATACCCGAAGCATGTAGCTGCTGTCATTGACTAGTTTCAGATCCCACCTTGTCATCCACTGCTGATCATTGCACTATATATTTGTAACTGATACTGCGATGCCTGTTAATTGTTTTTGACAAATTTCCGTACACTGGTTTCTGCAGAAGTTGGTGATCCGTTCGAGATGCGCGGTTACCAGGGTGTTTACAATTTAGAAAGAAAGGTTAGTTTCTCCTGGTTTAATATAATCAATGGATCCTTCTTTTATCCTCAATAACCTTTAGGCTTATTAAGTGTCGTGTCGAATCACAGATCTATGAGGGAGCAGTCAGGGGTCTCTCACCTGTTCAAGGTCCGCTGCCTGTCAAGTTCCCGCTTCCAGATCCCACAAACCCATTATCTCTCAAACCAGGTGCTCTGAATTTTGACTCTTCGAAGTCCGCAATAGTCAATTCTCCAAGTGTCTCTGCAGCGATAGCCGGGGCTCAAGCTGCTGCGACTCAGTATTCGCGAAAGGACCATAATGCTGCTGCCACTAGTAGTGAGATTCAGACTCGGAATAAATCAAGGGAAAACCATGCGGATGGCAGTTCAGGGAGTGGTAGTCTGTTGTCCGCTGTCCAGAATCTTCCATCCATTGTCCATAACAGTCCATCCTATTCGCAAAGCCAGAATCCATCGGACAATGTACGGAACAACCCATCCTATTCGCATAGCCACGACCCATCGCCCAATGTCCAGAACCGTCCATCCTATCTGCAAAACCATAATGCTTCTCTTGCTGTCCAGAATAGCCCATCAGTTTTGCTAAACCAGAACCCTGATCCTCGGAGAAGTCCCGGACTACAAGGTGGAGCTTCAACAGGTGAGTTCTCTTTTTTTGTTTTATATCAGTTTTATAAACTGGGCCAATGACAATGGGAGATGTCTGCCCAGTAATTCTTGCATGTCGTCAAAGCAATATGGCAGCAGGATATAGGATCCCCTTTAGATGAGTTCTTCGTCTGTAATAGCATATTATTATTTTGCTCTTACTTTCCACTTGTGGATAATCTTGACCTATACCACTGGTGTATTTGAATGCTGGAGATGTTCATTCTTTGGTACAGTTAACCGAAGAAGCAAGTTTTAGGTCTCTAACAGCTGATATTATTTGTGGAGTTACCATCTGTTAGTGTTAATATAATATCCTAGCTAATTCTCTTGCACGGTCATGTTTAATGTCGAATATTCACACAGCTTGTTTGCAATTGATAGTTAAGTGTTGAGTCAAACTAACGTTGTCTTGTTTGCTTGTTGCAGTGGCACTGAGGGACCTGAAGCAATCAAACCTCCCGCGAAGCGAGAGCAATCATTCCCAAAACCCGGCCTGAATGATCCGGGACTCGGGCACTTGGCCTACGTACTTTCAGGTGCTTGTTCACTGCAAGCTGCATACAACGATATCATCTCGCTCCTTGTACATTGTAGCATTAGGCCATACAGTTGTTTGTTGATAGTAACACGATAGTGACGTGATGGTATGATGCAACACTAGAAATCGTGCCATGCCGTGTGAGTTCTCCATGTCATTGCAGGCTATGGATCTCATCATGTAACGCCAGACTTTGTTTTCGCCTGGAATTGAATTAGTGCTTTAGAGTTTAGAGAAGCTACATGGATATCAGTATATATGCATAGACCCTTTAATTGAACACTTTATGCTGACTTTTGTAAAACATCGGACTGGACTTTGTTGAGTGCCACTACATCACAGTCGATATTTAAAGGCACAAGAAAGTGCCCTAAAAAATACCTAAAGTGCCTTAAAAGATCATCTAAGGCATTTTTAAAAAATGCCGCATCAAATGGGTACGGAAAGATCCATCAAGGCACTTTCAAAAAGTGCCTCGAAAAATTGATTTTTTGAGGCACTTTAAAACGTGCCTTAAATTATATTTGGAGACACTTTACAATAGACGCCAAAAATCATTATAGGCATTATGCAATAATGTCTTAATAAAATCATTTTAGGCATTATGCAATAGTGCCTTAAAAGATAATCCTAAGCACTGACACTAATGCCTCAAAAAATCATTAGGCATTATGCCTCGAAATTTCAATTTCTTTAACTAGTTGTCATAACTGAAACAGACTAAAAACAAGAACAACTAAAACACATTCCTCCATCAGCTATGGTATCTGAGCCCATTCAACAGAGAATCATCTTGCAATCCATCAGCTAGACAAGAATTTGGAAGAGTTAAAGCACTTGCGAAACGCATACATATACATAAGCAATGTATCCTATCCCACACAAAATAAGTACCAGTAGCACTTGGAAGAGTCACTCGGCCACTTCATCAAACGTGCACAGACAGATAAGTTCGTAACAAGCAGTCAGAAAGGAAACCTGCAGGAACTCAGCCTGGCTTCATCGGACAAATGTCCCTTCATTGCCTCCCTGAAATGTCAGATATAAAGGCATTACAAAAGGTCACCCTGGTGCAGCCATATAATTTCTCTTCGAACCAGATTACAAGACCTACAGAATTAACTTTACTAATACAAGGCAAGTTAAGCAAGCAGTGCTTATAGGCTGCCTCCAACTAATTCAACTACCCAAGCAAATTCAACATCAATTATACTACCCATTCAGTTATCTCAAGTGCATGTTAAAGTAGCTCAAGTTCTTCGGTTATAGTACTACCAGACATGATCAATCACAACAATATCAGTGGCGACCATGATAGGAGTCAATCAGCACTACTAGACATGATCAAGCACAGCAACATCAGTTGCGACCATTATAGGAGTCAAGCCAGACTTGAAGGATATCAATGTAAGGTCATGAAAAAACTGTTTTAGGAAAACTTAATTCGGCACCTAGGCGAACACTTAAGATGGTACTGATAGGTGAATGTACATGTCATACCTATAGGACCGAGCTTGTTCTTGTAGCTGAACACAAATAAAGACCTTTAGTGATTCACCACCTCTGATATCTGAGAAGAGCACACAAGCAATCAACAGAGTGTATATGGAAACACACAAATTCAAGCAGTAGCAGCTCCATCAGGGACATCTAAAGAAGTTGATCAACATGCATAAATTCTCCAGTATATCCACCTTGCACTCTGGTACAGCAGAAATTGGTGAAGTTGCCCAGACTTTTAAGTCTGTGATCAATAAACAAGTGAAAGAAGTAAGAACAGTTTTCACCATTGAGTTAATCTCCCATCCGACAAGCTGTATCCAAGACCAAACTTCTAGCATCCGATGTGTTGTTGCCCCAGCACCATGAAAGAAACACACGAAAATAAATGAATCCTTTCAGCAAGAGCGTGAAAACAGCAAGTGATTCTTTGATTGCATTTCAGCAATTTCAGTGCCGACAAGCTGATTCTTTGACGCAGTGAAGTGTAGTGTAGTACAAATTACAATTTCCAGAATTCAGATTCAGTGATTCTTGGCTACAACAGAAAACGCAGTGAAGTTTAGTACTACGAGCGAGCACCAAGTCCCGTTCTTGGATCTATTGGTCCCCGGCGAGGAACGTGGCCAGCCGATCCATGAGAGCCAGCGCCTTGGCGCTCCGGGGCTCCCGGAGGAAGAACTCGTGGTCCTCGCCGGCCGAGTCCAGCAGCTGGGCGTCCTCCGCCGCCCACCCGCTCGCCAGCAGCCCGTCGTGGTACGCCTTGCCCCGGAACCGGAGCTCCTCCTCCGCGAGACAGACAAGCACACGATCGCAGCCCAGCCGCCGCAGGCTCGGGGCGCCGTCAGCCACCGGGTTGACCCGCGGGTCGTCCAGCCCGATGGTGCGCCCGTCGCACACGAACGCCCACAGCTCCTCCAGCTTGGCCCTCAGCCACGCGAGCTTGACCTCGCCGTCGACCCTCTCGCCGGCCGAGCACAGGAAGTATGGGTGCAGCAGCACGAGGCCTCTGATCCGCCGGGCGGCGTCCCCCGCGTCGGAGGAGCCCGCGCGGAGGGTGATGTTGTGGGCGACGTTGCTGCCGGTGCTGTACCCGGCCACGAACAGCCGCCCGCGGTCGCCGCGGTCCCGGAGCCACGGTTCATCATCGTCGGCGGTGCCGTCCGCCGCGGCAGAGGCCCACCGGAGGGCGGACCAGGCGTCGTCGTAGCAGGCGGGAACTGGGTGCTCGGGCGCGAGGCGGTACTCGACGGACACGGCGAGGACGCGCGCGCGGGCGCACAGGCGGTTGAGGAACGCGTGCTCCGGCGCGTCGGCGGCCGAGCCGACGACCAAGCCGCCGCCGTGGAGGTAAAGCACGATGGGGAGCTTGTCGCCCTCCGCGCTGCTGCTGTCGGCGGCGGGGAGGTAGAGGCGGGCCCACAGGCCGGTGGCCGGGTCGACGGTAACATCCTTGGAGGCGACGCCGGTGGCGGTGTCGACGGAGGGCGGGACGGGGTTCACGGGGTATAGACGCTCGACGCGGCCGCTCCTGTACTGCCGGATCACCGGCACGAACTCGAATGTGACCTCGGAGTCAGGGTCCATTCGCGCGATCGACACGGCGGCGATGGGCGGCACGGCCGGCGGTTAGCAGGTTGTTGGGTGGAGATTTGAGCGAGTGAGCACACTGCTGAATCGGGTTATGGGAACACGTCAGGCCAGCGTGCGTGGATAATTTTGTGCTCCCCACCAAGTCAAACCCTGTACCTACACCTACTCTCTCAAGAATAAGTGCTGCAAATCTGGTCTAAGAGATGGTGTTGATCAACTGTACCAATGCAATTTGCACTTTGTTCAGAAATATATGTATCTCGACTAGGGCTTAGTCAAGTGAGAATCAGTTAATTCTCACTTTGATGACGTCATTCAGTTGCATGTGCATATGCTTAATTGAGTAAGAATTAAGTTAATTCTCACCGTCATCCAGTTTCATGTGTAACTCATATGTAATTCATTTGTAACTAAGAAAATTTTAGTTGCAACTCATGTGTAATTCTAGTTGCAACTCACGTGCAATTGAGAACATTCATTGTAAATCATTTACAAAACATCCGCACCTGAAAAAATCTCAGTTGCAACGTGCAACCCATATGCAACTGAAGAAAATTTGAGTTGTAACTCATGTACACAACTCACAAAACCACACGAATCACGATGTAAATCTATTGAGAGAGCTCTAACCTAATTCTGACTCGACTGATAGATAGCAAAACTTAATCGGCTTGGCTAGGGCGAGTAGATAGCTTGTGGCTGGTGTGGTGTACAGAAGCGCCAAAACAAGATTCAACATCTTTTCTGTACTGCATCCAGCAAAATAGGATAAGTTTTGCAAGAAAATGTGCTGATTTAACAAGTCGTATACAAGTATTTCTTTGTCAATTTTTGTTAAGAAAATCATACGCCATTTTTTATCGCCATAGCTCAAAGCGGTATTATGGTTTTGCAAGGGGGATAACTATCTGTTGAGTATCAGCATCTCTCCTGTGATAAGGAGAATGGAAAATATCAGTTCCCAAGAAACAGCGTTACAAGATGCTAGAATTTGTACCACAGCCAGCATGAACCTGGCATACGAGTACCCCAAATTCAGCTAAAAAGTTCGATCATAATACAAGGATGCCAAGAACCACGAAATTGAATTTGAAGCTTGGGTCTCACATGTTGTTCAAAGCGGCTGGACGGCCGAAGAATTTGAGACACAATTAACCACTAACATTCAGGACATAATTTGAAGCTTTAAAAGCTGCACTATAACGCGCAAGAGATATGGAATTGAAGAACAAGCCACTCCGCTTACATCCAGAAGAGCTAGAAACAAACTATACTACAAAGTTATGTCGAAAACAAAGGAGAGTTCAATGCAAGCATCTCATAATCCGAAACGAAAAGACATATCAAATGCATCAGGAAGGATAGGAACATTTATTCATCACAATCCGAAACGAAAAGACATATCAAATGCATCAGGAAGGATAGGAACATTTATTCATCACAGTTCGTCCAACGATGGTTCAACCCAGCATAAGTTCGTAGACACAAGCGAACCCTACGGTAGAAACATAAACATGACCAGACAAGCACACACTACTAACTCCATTGGAGTACACAGAAATCATGCCAAGACTTGCGAACGCGGAGACAGAAGTAACACCATCACCAGGCAATTACTGGCCACCACGCAGGCGGAGCACCAAGTGAAGGGTGGACTCCTTCTGGATGTTGTAATCGGCCAGGGTGCGGCCATCCTCAAGCTGCTTGCCAGCAAAGATCAGACGCTGCTGGTCCGGAGGGATGCCTTCCTTGTCCTGTATCTTCGCCTTTACGTTGTCAATTGTGTCTGAGGACTCAACCTCTAGGGTAATGGTCTTGCCGGTGAGGGTCTTCACGAAGATCTGCATGCCACCACGGAGCCTGAGGACAAGGTGCAGTGTGGACTCCTTCTGGATGTTGTAGTCAGCCAGGGTGCGGCCATCCTCGAGCTGCTTGCCAGCAAAGATGAGGCGCTGCTGGTCCGGAGGGATGCCCTCCTTGTCCTGGATCTTCGCCTTCACATTGTCGATCGTGTCAGAGGACTCAACCTCCAGGGTAATGGTCTTGCCAGTGAGGGTCTTCACAAATATCTGCATGCCACCACGGAGCCTGAGCACCAGGTGGAGGGTGGACTCCTTCTGGATGTTGTAGTCAGCAAGGGTGCGGCCATCCTCAAGCTGCTTGCCAGCAAAGATGAGGCGCTGCTGGTCCGGGGGATGCCCTCCTTGTCCTGGATCTTCGCCTTCACATTGTCGATTGTGTCTGAGGACTCAACCTCCAGGGTGATGGTCTTGCCAGTGAGGGTCTTCACAAAGATCTGCATCTGTAAATACAGAGTAAACCCAGTAAGGAGCAATACAAGGAAATCTGCAGGACATGGACAATACATGGAAAACCTAGCAATGGATCCATCATAACTATGGAAAGAAGTAAACATGTTAACTGACATACACTAACAAAATTTAGTGCAAAAACAGGACTATCAGATCAATTGTCAAGTCAAATACATCCAATAAGACAAGGATGACTGGTTAAAATCGTCACAACCGCACAGATTTGAGACCACAACCGGCAGGGAAACTACAAGGCTTGAGCGAATAGGCTAGCAAATAACAGATGGACGGATTGACGGATGAGGCATAAGGATGGACACGAGAAACTGATCGCTAGTAGAACAGAGATCTACAGGAACCAACACAAATTTGGCAACAACCCGACGTATCAACACCAACCTTACCCTCGTGAGAAGTCTAGATACTCTAAATCCTTGCAGATTTATGATAAATTTGGCCACGCAATATAGGCAGCTGTAGATGAACAAAACAATAATATAGGGGAAAAAATCCCTATCTACCAGCAGCATGCAGGGCTTCCTGACAAGGCTAGACAATCTAAATCCTATTACATCAATTCTCAGGTTGGGCACATCAATCTAGACAAGCGTACTTGAATCAACCATAAAATCGTCACAACCTCACGGATTTTAAGACCAGAACCGGCAGGCAAACCACGAGGCTTTGAACGAATATAGGCTAGGAAATTCAAGATGAATCGATTGACTGGTGAGGCATAAGCGCAGTCTCGGTAGGCGGATCTTCTCGATGATGATCCACTCACCAACTGCTATCGATCGATGAGCAAATAAAAGCCGCGGATCTACCCAGAGACGACTAAGAAGCGCGATCGATCGAGCGGGGCCAATAGTAATCGATCGGAAGGCGGAGCGGGTCGGGAAGTGGCGCGTACCTTGAGCAGGGGGAGGACGAGAGAGGATTCGCTTCGATCGGTGGAGGATTTGGCGGCGAGATCGGCAGTTGATTCGGTTGGGATCGGATAGGACTGGATTCGTCAGGGGGGCGGGGAATTTATAGCCGCTGAGGAGCGGGCAGGGTCCGATCGGAAGGAAGAGTCCCGTTGGGCTACGGGCCTACGGCAAGGGGCGATGTCGGTGCGTCGTCACAGTCGTGCGCGACCCGCAACGCACGGTAGCTCGTCAACTTGTTTATCCGTGATACCTACCGTATTTGACTCCCTAAAAAGAAAGTAAATACGCCATTTAGTTCGGATTATCCTTTCCCGCAATTTTATTTGGATTATCCTTTCCATCGTCAACCGACTTTTTGCTCAAGGTTTATACTGCTAAAATGGGCATACCGCATCACAATCATTCTCGTGCGATGGGGTGTGCCTCCATTCAACCAACTCAAAGCATCTCCGGTCGGGTAGACAGCTCGTACACAACCCAAGTGTCCGGCATATCTGACATCGCTCATATTCAACCCATCAACCCATATGTGGCTGCCCTCATAACGCTAAACCAAATCAGACCAAATGGGAATGAACCCTTGCCTGACATGCCCTCTTTCTTACTTCTGCCTTCTCTCTTGTCTAGCTCCAAAGTTGTTACGGCCCTCACCCCCCCCCCCCCCCCCCCCCCAGTCGCCCGCACGTGGAGAAGAGCTCCACGACAACCGCATTTCGTCAAGCACCCCTTTCGCGGCCCGTCGGCGCTCTTCTGTGACTGTCCGGTTGGCCGATCTGTGGTTTTCTCTCATCCGTAGCTCGTCTCCACACATCACCTCTACGGTCCGAGCCAATGTCATCCAGATCTCGCCCGCCACTGCCGCCGCACCATGGTTTTGTGGGACACCAACGAGATGAGGTTTTCCTCCCGTGAACAACACCTTTTTCGATTCTGACACGATATAATTTCTAGGGTTTGCTCAAATTTGGAGTTTAATCCAAAGCTAAGCAATTTGATTTTTGCTGAGATTCGCAGCAATATCCAGTTAACCGCACAACATTTTTGTGAAAGACCTTGGAAAGGTTAAGGTAAGGAGTTCACTATGAAATTGCTTATCATCAAGTCCTTGCAAGGGGTGAAGCTTCTTCATAGCAAACTCTTGCCCATTATACACCTTCTGTTAAAATCACCTCTTAGCATGGCCGAGTTTGTAGCCAGTGGTGGAATTATGAATTTGAGAAAATCATACCCTGTAAACATCTCCATACCCACCACTGCCAACCTTTGAATTCTCTGAAATTTTGTTTGTAATTCTTTAAATCTCACGGAGTTTCAAATCCATGGTGCTTTTCCCATCCGGCCTTATCTGGGACGATTGGCGATCTTCTTCCTGAGAAGACAGAAACAATCTTGCAGCCTAAGTCGAGAGAATATGCTTAGCAATTTACAGTTAATTTTCACAATACTTAACTTCTTACTTTGGAAGGAGCAAAGGCTGAAACTATGCCGACGAAATGTGCATTAATAGCACAGTAGTTTGTACGACCAGCTATTTCTCATTCGTCCCCATGAATGATTTACTTGGTAGACAGAGTAAGCATGCTTAATAAAGACTTCATATGCACCACTAACCTGCAGGACAAATTCAGAAGGAAGGCGATGATGTAGTTGCTTGCTGCTATCTCCGCGATGAGAGGATTGAATCCGATCCAGCAGCTCCAACCTTTCAATCCAGTGATGTGGAAGAGAAGTGGAGATAACAAGTTGTTGACTTGACTCGAAACCATTGCATATGTAAAGTGTCACTAGTAAGACCAGGTCCAATTCGAAGACGGTTCAAAGCAAAACAAGTGGTGTACTGTTGGTTCAGAAATAAGATGCATTGTATCCTATAAGAACATATAGAAATTAAAATACAAGCTAGCATTGTATATTGGATGAAGTTTATTGATGATGCATATCTGGTTATTGCTCTTCCCGTAGCAAATATTGCAGGGCAGTTAGGAACTAGTACATGTCTAACCATAGGCCTATGTTAAGGTCCACTGGATCCAATCCTCAACACTGAAAATAACAGGAGTGCACCAACTGCCAAACAAAGGCAAGTTGGCCTTATATATTAGGGCAACTTGCACAATAAAATACATTGCTCCTTACGAGCTGCTTCCCCCGTTGGTGCTCCCCCCATTGACTTGACTGATGTGTAAGGACAAGTCCAATTTCAGGCGTATGATCTTCAGGTTCATTGAAGCCCAACCGTGAAACTAAACAGGAGTAACCAGTTGTTAAACAAAGGAAAGCTGGCCTTATATATAGATAGGCCTTCTTGCAATAATTTTTCTTACTTCTTTACAAGCTGCTTCCCGGTTGGAGCTCCCCCTTTGTCTTGACTGCCTTTGTGTTAGTCAACCGGAGCATAATTCCATCCTTAACTGAAGACCGAGCGAAGCACCGAACTGAGCTGCTCATTCCATAAAACCATGGAGTGTTTATGAGCAGCAGTAGCAGCGAGGGTGACTGATGTACTGGAGAAGATAAAAATCATCATCAATGTTTGAAGTGGCTATATATTTCCTCGGTAGTAATTTCTTTCAACATGAATACAAAAATATTTAGCCACAACCAATTGTCTGGCTGGTACACCTTTGGAGAAGTCCTTTAATTTCCAAACATTATTTGGATGGTTGTCCGTCCTCTGTATTGCGTCAAGCCATATTCACTCCATATTTATGGTGATGTATAATCTATCTATTATATACTTAAAGCAAAATGAGGGAATTTTTCGAGACACCACGTTAATCCACATCATCTAAATTAATTTTAATAGTTAGATCTAAAACGTATGGCTGAGATTATTTTTAAATTAGAGTTACGTAACATGTTTGACACGACTTATGTTGGGAAAATCACGTCTCACCAATATATGTACCTCACAAAAAAAAACTCAAACGTGGTGGCCAGGGACTCCCTTAATTATCCTCACGTACTTCTGCTAGATAAATAAACGCGTGACCATTTAAACAACAAGGCCACGTACGAGAGTAGCTACCTGCCTTGGCTGAAGCATGATAGCTATAATTAAAAAAGAAAATCATGGAACGTGGTGCCAAAGGATAGGAGCTTCTACGATATGGACAACTTTCAAATAATCAAACCGATGAGTACGTACTTTCTCTATATAATTTAGCCTATGGTAGTGAGTTTAGTTAAAATCAAAATTTGTAGAAATTAACAAAATATTTGACAGTAAATATCAGCATTCAATATTTTAGATGTTGATTTTTTATATGTATTTGGTCGAACTTTATAAAGTTTTATTTTGACTAAACACCAGAACGCAGGTTAACTATGAACTGTTTTTATGATTGAGTACACATAATTGACCAAAGTATGAAGTGACAACACCTTAGTCGCATTATCGACTGGAACATCCCTTACAATAAAAAAATACCGGCTTAATGATACTCAGAGGGCTTAGTCAGCACATATTTATGTCCGCTGAGGCAATATTATGATTGAATGGGATACAAAGCGTCAAACATTCAAAAATATTAAAGATATGACATTAGTCGACCCACTATCGAGGGCGTTATCCCTCACACTATAAAATATTTTCGTTTAGTGATACACATAGGACCAAGTCACCATAGAATCTCGATTTGTATGTTTCATATATCTACACGGTGGTTCGATACAATCGCTAATCTGAGGACATGATCGAAAAGCGTACACTAATTCTTTTGAATTATTCTGATGGATATGCTTGCTTTGTATGGTAAATATATTTTGAAAAATATATGTGTATTTCTTTTATGTAACGAAATCGACATAAGGTTAATGTTATTTTAACCGGATTAGGAGTTTTGAACTATGCTATCCAAGCCCTGTATACATTTTGCATAACACATAAAATACATGCGACCAAGGTGTGTAGAACCATTGAGTGAAGATCATGATAAGTTAAGAGTCTGGAAAACTTAGACTAATATTTCTCTAAATTTGGCTATCCATGTATAAACATATTAAAAAAATATGCCTAGAAAAAGGTGATTTATCTTTAGATGTATATTCATACAAAAAATGGCCAACTTTTCACCATGTTCATGTTTCTAGAACGTTGCACACTATGACATGAAGTGAGTAAATGAGAGGAAGAAACATCAGAATAAGATAATTCTCACTATCTAATGTGACCTACCTCTACTAAGGAGGATAGGCCGTTTTATATCAATTTAACATTTTTATCAAAGATAACTAATCTCCCACACTAATCTAACATCATCTAAGAACTATAGTTCAGTTTATATATCCAACATCACTTACATGGGTGTTTCAACATCTGGCATGATTTTTGCCCGAATATTTCAGATTGTCAAAGATGTTACTTGCATACCTGATATTTTGCTTACCAAAAATTTGCAATAGTTTAAGAACAATTTTGTTTATTGTCATAGAATGGGAAATAATATGATATGAAATGAAACACTGTTTATATTTCTTGAACACTTCAACCATTTACAAATGATGCCCTCGCCACCATGCTAGTTGAGAAAATAACATAACCCAAATTTTCATGTACGTTATTATACAATACATGCTTCTTTCTATGTTATGTTTCCAACTAGTACAACAGGTTAAACATAATGGCCAATTGGGTGTCATAATGTGATAGTTTGGTTCATCTGCTATTCTGCTCTTGCTTACCAGTCCACCAGCTAATAGGTCTATGTCCACAACTAGTTAGCTACCGACTGATCTCACCTTTAAGATGCCTTTGTATCATTTCCATCTAAAAAAGCCTAAACCAGGCCAATCAACCAACTACATATCTTTAAGAATGTCCAACTACTCCGGAAATAATCTACTTCTACCGCTCATGTCAATCTCCAACGCTGATAAAAGGCACCAGAAGATGTACCGGTTTGATCTGTTTAAGGCCAGTTGCCAAAAACTCGAGTTTTTCGTTGTTTTCATAACATCCAGCCGATTAGCATGAAAATGGAGTAAAATATTTTTATAGTTTGCTTCGGCATGGCACTTCTGGCCGTTGTCCACCAGCTCTCCAAGTTATTATGCAGATCAGGAGTATCGGCATGCACTTTAAGACTCTGAAAACAACGGAATCGCATCTGCATGGTGATGTGATCCACCGTATCTTCCTCTTGACAACAGACGTACATAGCAACCCATTGTGTCCGATGTCCATACACGATATTGCAAGGCAGCCAACACAAGATCTTGCAGTTAAGTGGAGCCCCACTCTTCCAAATACATCAAGCCCCAGGAAACGAGTTTGTCTATCCTTGTGTGAGCATCCTGGCAGAGTTCACCTAGTTAGTGGCTTAGCGCTGCTTCAACCATAATAGGTTGCCTAGCTACCCAACAAGATCTTGTATGTCTGTGTGATTGTGCATGACAAACATCATCTGCTAAAGAATAAAAATGTGCTATGAGCTGTATTTCTCTACTAGCTTGCTCAAATACTAGATGACATGATCAACTGCCATTTTTTCTCGAACACACACTAAACTGTGTGTCATTTGTATTAGAAGAGAGCGTCAAGATGACGTAAATTTTACAAAACGAAAAGGCCTCAAAGCTGAAAAAAGGAAGAAAAAACAAAGGAGCTCAAACAGAAAAGAAACAAGAACTGTACACATGGACGGAGGCAAGGGGGGATGAGCAGGGGCGCTTCCCTCCCCCCCCCCCCCCCCCCCCCCCCCCCCCCTATGGATTTGGTTTCTCTGAAGGACCAGTGTATACGTATCGCCATATTTAGCAGCCCATATGTGTTGTCTTCTAAACTGCACTCTCTGGATTTATTTATGGTACTTCTCCTATCTCAATTCTGAAGTACATGCCTCTTGTCTTGCTATCTATCATACAAAATATGCTTTACAACCTGTTGCTTGTTATAAAGATGTGCTAAACCGCCCGTGCCAACAAGCGCATGTAGATTACCAAAAGAGGGCAGTACCTGGATGCGCATCGGGTGATTGAAGGCAGAGGCCGCCTTCAAGGATTGGTGTCAACGCCCGTCCTCCAACACCTCAGATTCCTATCACAAAATGAGTAGTGAGCCCCTTCATCAGTGCACAATCAAAATTTAATTCATTAATTATGAACAAAGTTCAATAGGTTTGTAATGTACCAGCCACTTCAAGGATTGGTAGCATGCCGATGACACACTGCCGGCACGTGCTGGTGAGTCTGGTAACTCTTCAAACGAACCTGGCTCGTCTACTGAAACTGGCTCGTCACTGCAGATCAACTCATGAGCCATCTCAAGGTTGGCAACGACGTCTGCTATGGCCAGCCGGTCCTTCGCATCCAACTTCAAACAGCATCGTGCAGTCCATGCAACACGCTTCAGCGCCTGCAGCTGCCATGGGGTTGGCTCCGGTATAGGTCGCCTGTCCAGAAAATCCGGTACGATGGGGAAAGCTCCAAATGTCTCCTCTGTCAAATGTGCCCTTATCCCTGTCAAAACCTCGAGCATCATCGCGCCCAAGCTGTACACGTCGCTCGCCGGACTCAGACGACCATATATTGCATACTCGGGGGCGAGGTACCCATATGTGCCTAAAACCCTGGAGACTTCCAACCCGACTCGTCGTTTGCCATGTCCCAGGCGACCGACAAGCCAAAGTCCGACACATGCGGCACCCAATTGGCATCGAAAAGGATGTTAGCCGACTTGATATCACGGTGGATGATCAGTGGGTTGGCATGACAGTGCAGGTGCTCCATGGCGCGTGACACACCGAGGAGCACATTGATGCGCATCTTCCACGACAAAGTCACCGGCGACAGCTCGGATGAGCCGTGGTAAGAGTGCAGGTGGTCGAAGAGCGTTCTGTTCTGCATGTACTCATAGACGATCAGCATCTGCGAGCGTGTGTCCTTGCTTATAGTCACACACGATCCAAGGAGGCGGACAATGTGTTTGTGTCGTAGCCGTGACAGGATGTCGAGCTCTGAAGACGGCTCCATGAGGAACTCATACTCCTGATCATTGCTCGACTGTATATTATACATGCGCTTCACAGCCACCTCTCGCCCATCGTGAAGCCTGCCATGGTACACGATTCCAAAGCCCCCTTCACCGATCCGGTTGTCAAGAGAGAAGTTATTGGTGGCAGCCATTATCTCCAAGAACGTGAATTCCTGAGTTCCATGTGTAACTACCTCCTGGGCGACCTCCTGAAAAAGAGACTGCAAATGAGCACATACCCCTTCATCATAGAGCATACATAGCAATTTCTGGGTCATCAGCAATTTCCAATTTGTACTGACGCTGTACCTACCTGCAGCTGGGTGGATGACTGTGGAACTTGAGACGGTTCAGCTCCCATGGAGTCACCTTGAACAAGTACGTTGTAGATTCGTTCAAGGCGGCGTGTAATGCCAATGTGGCTGATCACGGGGAAGAGTATGAGGTAAAAGTCGATCTTGCTCTGCACCTCCCTGAACCTTTCAGCCTGCCTCCCTGCCATAACAAGCCGGTACACCGCGCCCCTCCCCTGGCAGGACACGACGAGCTCGTGGGCATCCCGGAGCGTGTCGCCAAGCCCGGCCAGCTGTTGGGCCGTCTCTGGATCCTGCACGTGCGGCAGCAGCTGCGCGATCATGAGGACCCGGCGCGCGAGCTGCTCGCACTCCTTCCTGTTCTGCCGGGCCGTCAGCGTAGCCTGCATGATCATAGAGACGAGCCCGCCAACGTCCGCGCCGACAAGCTGCGCCACCGTTGCTGCCTGGCCCAGACCAGTCCACAGCGCCATTGCAGCCGCCTCTACGTGCACACAAGGTCGAGACTCGGAAGAATGGCGCCTCCTGTTTGCTGCTCCCTATTGGCGTGAAACTTCTGCACCGGAGATAAAACATATTAGTACAAGGCCGGCGACACACAGCAACCACGCCGGCCGGTCGCACGCACGCACACAGACGTCAGATCGCCGTGCTCCCAAAATTCGCCGGGCCGCCGCGCCTTCAAATAAGCCGGGCAGCTTCACCCCAAATCTGGCCGCCGCCGCGCCCCTAACCGCAGCCGCCCGTATCCTGCGGTATTCCTGCCGTAGCCGCCGTGCCCCCAAATCTGCCGGGCAGCCGCGCCCCCAAATTCGCCTGAGCCGCCGCAACACAGAAGACCAGAGAGGAGAGAGGGGGGAAAGAGAGGGAGATGGAGGCTGACCTCTGCCGCCGACGCCGACGACCTCGTTCGGCCGCTGCCGCCACAAGTCGCGAGCTTTATGGTCGTGGTTTGCTGCCGCGTGAGGGTGGTTCTTCCGGAAGGCTGCTGCTGGCTCCCTCACAGACCACAGTCTCACTCGGCGGCCCTTCTTTGACCAGTCTCATTGTGTGGCGATTACGGTCATCTCCGATTAAGTTGCGTGTTTGTTTCGGAACTGGGGTCCAGATGCTCTCTATATCTGGATCATTCAGTTCACTCGGGATCTGCACACTTCTCTGTATTTGAGTTCGTATTGTGACGGGTGAGTCTAGTTTATAGAAGTACTGTAGTTACTAATACTAGACGGTGCTGTTCTTTCGAAATTTCTTTTGCTTTTTGTTTATCAGAAACTGCGATAATTCTCATCATATTGACCAACAAAATCATTGTGATTGTTTGAGCTAGTGATATAAAAATCGTATTCGCCTTTTGCATCTTTTTCTGTATTTGTTCACGGTGCAGAACTCAGGATTTCTTACACACTGTTCGATACCAATTACCCATACAGAAAATTGGCTACCACCAAAAAATTCATTTAAATACAAAATGACGATGATTATCTGCAGTTCGCAGAAAAAAAAGGCAATGATTATCTGCGATGAAAAATGCAGCTCTTGCTATTGCCATATGCCAATTTCTGAAGTATACCCATACATTTTCCTTGCGCTTTCAGACTTTAACATTGCCCCCAAAATGGCGAGGAATCACACACCACTGTACACCACCAGCCAAAAGATACCTACTCGCCCTAGCCAGAAAGACCCTCCTACGGTTAGCGCAAAAGAAGAAAAAAATCCAACTAAATTATCTCCAGTAAGCTTTTAGAGATATAGGGCCTGGTTGGCTTCATTTACACCCAACTATCTTGGAACTTTTGGAGGCAGGCGCAAACTCTTGCCCAGAGCACTCGGATTGGAATGGTCGGCTTTCGAATGCTGCTGCTCTTCCAGGAAACCGTACACTCGCGAGCGAAACTTCTGTGCCAGCTCAGCGAGGTCGTTCGCCATCTGAGGATTTATCTCGCCGAGGTGCCTCAAGGGGTACTTGCTCCTCTGGGGCAGCCGGTTTGCAGTATCGATTGTCAAGCTTGTGCACTGCTTACTGTTTACCAGCACTTCCAGAGTTGGCTTTGAAAAGATGGCATGTGAAGCTAATCGGTTCAGAAGGATCAGAGCTTCTCTCATCAGCAAATACCTACATAGAGCATTTATTTTGCATTAAATACAGATAAAATAGCAGACAACTCTGAAATTGACAGCACTAATTCAACAACACAAAAGTATCAACAGTTATAGGTTATGATAAAGTGACAAACGATTTTGTGAGAACCACTCAGGCTTCACCTGATATTTACTTATGAAAAGTAAGTAAGCCTCCTGATCACTGAATATTTTAGAAAATGGACGCACAAAAAGGTACTCCCTCCGTATCAAAATATAAGACTTTCTACCTACTTTTACACACATGTATTTAGACATGTTTTAGTGTAAGGTTCATGTGAATCTTGCACTAAAACATGCCTACATACGTGTATGGAGAAAGCAGGTAGAAAGTCTTATATTTTGATACGGAGGGAGTAGCTTCACAGTAGCCAATGAACCACACAGAACATTCATGCAAAGATGCGACAAAACGAGAGAAATGCACAGTTTAGGATGGAGAATTTTAAGGTTTTACCTTTCTTTCAATAGCTCATGTACCTCAGCTGAAAAATCAACTTCGTGTTCCATCTGTGAAGCAAGGACTTCCATGATCAACTCCAAAAAACTGGCACCATGGGCAGTCACTGGACCTAGAAGCACTTGATATCCCATTTTGCCACTAGAAGCTATGTACGCTAATAGATTGACAACTAGACGACAAAGCTTGAGCTCCTGAAAATATCAGCTTGATTTAGTTGTTAAATGTTGGAAATAAATGCAAGACTTAATTATGATGAACTTTATTGTTGCAAACAAGCTTAAAACTTTTGAAGGTAGCACATGCAGCATTTTATTTTAAACGATGGCAGGGGCAAGAACCCATTAGTCCGTTCAACCCATGCAGAGAACCTTAAGTGCATCTCTAACAGTGCCCTCAAAAGCCGCGGAACCGTAACATAACCGCCAAAGACGGTTTCGGAACCTTAAAAACGAAAATAGCAGTAACCTTAAAAGGTGCGGGCCCGTAAATGAGTTTCAGGGGGCCCGTGAAATCGGCCCGCGGAACCGTGAATCCACAGGTTTCACCCACGAACCGGCTTGCAACTACACTGTTAATGGACATGATTACACAAAGGGCTACTATCTTGCCGATGGTATTTATCCTGCTTGGTCTACATTTGTGAAGACCATCTCCAAACCAAAAGGAAAAAAGGAAGCTGAATTTGCAAGGGCACAAGAGGCGTGTCGAAAGGACACAGAGAGAGCATTTGGTGTTTTGCAATCTTTGGTCAAATGGCTCATCTTTGGTCAAATGATGAAAACTGTGTGGTTTAAAGGTTCGGAAATAGGCGCGCCATAGCAGTACCCGTAAACAGATCCTCAAAACAGTTACCATAGCAGTACCCGTAAACAGATCCTCGAACCTTAAAATGGTTTTAAGGTTCCGCGGTTTGAGGGCTCTGTTAGAGATGCTCTAATGAGATGAAAGGTTTCAAACTATGAATGCTACAAAGAAGAAGTTAAAGCTATGTTTATGCAGAGTCCTGACTGAATCACTAAAGAACCAAGGAACATACCAGAGAAGTTGTTGCCTCACAAGTCAAACATTCAGACAAGTTCTTAAGAACTGAGCTTATAGCTTGCTGTGGTCTATCATTTTCAGACTCAACAGCTTCCATCAGTTCAGAGCCATCTGTGTCTCCGTTGCACAGAAGCTTCAACATCATAGGGCCTACCATTAAGGCAGCAACAGGAATTAGGTTGCAGTTACTGGCACAGGGAAAGCGAAATAACAGCAAAGAAAAATATTATCATCCTGTTTAAGATATCTTTAGAACGAAAGACCACCGAGATTGCTTGTCCCGATACATCTAGTATTCCAAGAGGAACAAATATGGCTAAAATAACATTTCTTTTTCAAGCATGTAGTTATTTAATACTCCCTCCGTATCAAAATATAAGTCTTTCTAGCTCATTTTTGCACAAATGTATTTAGACATGTTTTAGTGCAAGGTTCATGTGAATCTTGCACTAAAAAATGTCTAGATACATGTGTGCAGAAATAGACTAGAAAGTCTTATATTTTGATACGGAGGGAGTAGAACAACAGAGCCAACACAACAATGAAATCCTTGTGAGCGCTATATCCAAATTTAAAGGTACATGTACTGTCATCTCTGGTTTATTGTTTCTCAATTATGTGTTATGTGAACCGAAACCCTCAGTTTTAAGTTTTTAGCACCAAGACAGTATAAATCAAATTCAAAATACGTCCAGAAGACCATCATATAACTCGATCCAAGTTTCTCCAAAAGGCAGATAAGATATTAGGCTCTCTGATACCACAAGACAAAAAAAATTGATTCTAGGGAGTTAAAGGGAGGGGGGGATTGGGTATATGTTCAACAGAGAAAATCCCAAGAGCAAGGAAAAGTATTTTGTTTCCGTTTTGCATATGAAATGGATGAGGGGAGAAATTTAGCAACAATTTTTCTGGAGGATCTCTTGCAAGAAGAATTTAACTTCCAACTTCGACTTGTCAATTTTTATTTCTCATGAAAATAGCAAGGTAACTCAAAAAATTATCACACCAAGTCAATTTGTTACAACTTGCTAACTATATTTCTCTTAAATAGATAAGGATTCAATGAAAATGTTGTCCAATAACTAGCTACTCTACAAAGGCACACAGTGGAGCATTCAACTTGAAAACACAGTATTTGACATGCAACATCTTAGGTTCTAAAGCTAATACAAAAAACAGAATCTATTAGCACAAGAACTTACAGTTTAAAAGCAAAAAAAGTAGATGCACACAATGCTTCTTTACGAGCAATCCATTTTCTTTCTGCAACAATGGATGCAAGCTTTCCATTACAGAAGTAAATCCAAATCTGAAAGGAGCAGCATGATATCATTGGGCATTAGCATACAAAGTTTCAGCTGATTTAAGAAAATAGACATTGCTCATGCTTGCTTACTTTTCACGCTCCACTTTGGGATCACTTGTCCTTACGATGAGAATAATTATGGATAGCGCATCAACACGAATACTCTCTTCTGAATACTTTAAAGCAATTTGTAGCACTGCAGTGAAGAATGGACTCCAGAATGTAGAAGGAAGAAACATATTTCCAATGTGAAGTCCATCTTCACTTCTTAATAGGTTCTCCATGCCGGGTGCATTCAGCAACGTATTGTTACTCTCCATTTCCGTGTTATTGTTAGCATTTGTTTCAATAGAAACATTTTTCCTGAGTTTACACTGAGGAAAATCGTATTAAAGTTCATAAGCATGGGAGCCTATGATTATAAAGAAGTAAAATAAACAAACAAAGTACCAACAACCAAGGAGCAATTATACAAACCACACTTGTTAGTACTACTGCCTATCGTTAGAAAACACAGTTAGTAGCATCTATAGAGAGCAAAAATATTGGTTGCAAACAACCATTTCGGTGCAAAAATCCATATGTTCCTAAAAAGAATTACAACGCACCCCCACCCAGCTTCTCTCTTATAATTTTAAAAATAGTAGTAGAAGCTGAAAAGTGAGAACATATAATAGAACAACAAATCATGGAGTAAAATCAAAATGCTATGAATATTTTTCTACATTGAGAATTTGCATGTATGACCCTGGGAACTGGTATATGGTGGATTTAATATTTACAGAATTGCCGCTTGAAGACAACTAACTCTCTTGATGTCATTAGAATTGTGAGAAATTTGTATTACACCAGGGACACCACTATGGTTAACATTATCTAGTTTGACCATTTGACAAACAAAAAGGCATCCGTACCAGTAAAGAAAAGACCAATGGATCATTAGAGATAACATGCATACTGAATGCAGTAAAAATGGATGTTCTACATTCACCTTGTCTTGCATTACTACTTTATTTTAGCATTTAGTTGTTGATTTGTTTGACCCTTCTAAAGATATCAAACAAATTGCTAATCACACAACAGATATCCTGGAGACTAGAAATGTATCCAACGAAGTAAAGCATACCTTTGGTTAGACTGGATTCCATGGGTTAGCAAGTTCTGCAAGATGCTATACAATATCCGCAGTGCCCTACCAACAACAACAACCTGTAAAGGAAAGGAGCAGGTAAAATGCGTGCATAAACCAGCTGGCCAGTTAAAATTGAAGACTCAGAGCAGTTAAGAAAATGACTGCCTCACATCAACATTTACAGGAAAAGCTAAGGCAGTTTAACAAATATGCAGTATGTACTACAGAAAAAATCACAATGATGTATCGTTAAAAACCAATACTACAGCTGCATGTATATCCTGTTGGCCTGATATAATCTTGTCATGGTGTAAACTGCACACATAGGTTGTGTGCAGGCTGTAGTGGGAACACACACATAGGTTGTGTGCTGTTTGTGGTGTGAAAAGGGCACATGAGTTGTGTCCTGAGTAGATATGCATGCTGCCTTGCTTAGGAGTTAAGCTAGTAGGTGCTAGTATGTTCTAGACTATTATGTAATTCTTAGGCTGTAAGATAGGGTAGCAGTAGAAGGCTCTAGAATGCTGTAGCACCGACCTTGAACCCTCTATATAAGGAGAGGCACCCTATATGGAGGGAAGGTAGTAGCAAGCCAAGGTCCTAACATAGGTTGCTGAGGGCAAGCATAGGTTGCTAAGGTTTGTCAGCATTTGTTGCTGTAGTGTAGCATCTGTTGCTGCACAGTAGGCATAGGTTGCCAAGCTTGTAGGCATTCGTTGCCTGTGGTGTGTTGCATTCGTTGCTGCAAAATCCAATAGAAAAGGAAGGCATTTGTTGCCTGAAACTGGTGTGCTCCTCTGTAGTGCTAGTCCCCTGTTTTGTTCATTTGCTAGAGAGAGAACAGAGAACAAAGGGAATACCTAACAATTGGTATCAGAGCCTCAAGATTCGAGGACCAAGAAGGACTGTGTGTCGGTCCCATGAAAGCGGGATGTGTGTTGTTCAGTGACGTGATCAATCGAGGAAGGGTGATCGTGGTGCTGTCCGCGGTCATGCCGGGTGCCAGAACGACGAGTACAATAGCAACGACTCCGACACCAGCGTGTGTAGTGCGCGCAAGGCTGGGAAGAAGGGGAAATGCTACAATTGTGGTGTTCGTGGCCACTACTCGTTCGGGTGTCGCAACCGGAAGAAAGAACACGTGTTTTCGCGTATGAAAATCCAACGCTGATTGAAGATGACAAGATTAGGGGGGTGATTGTTGGCCTGATATAATCTTGTCATGGTGTAAACTGCACACATAGGTTGTGTGCAGGCTGTAGTGGGAACACACACATAGGTTGTGTGCTGTTTGTGGTGTGAAAAGGGCACATGAGTTGTGTCCTGAGTAGATATGCATGCTGCCTTGCTTAGGAGTTAAGCTAGTAGGTGCTAGTATGTTCTAGACTATTATGTAATTCTTAGGCTGTAAGATAGGGTAGCAGTAGAAGGCTCTAGAATGCTGTAGCACCGACCTTGAACCCTCTATATAAGGAGAGGCACCCTATATGGAGGGAAGGTAGTAGCAAGCCAAGGTCCTAACATAGGTTGCTGAGGGCAAGCACAGGTTGCTAAGGTTTATCAGCATTTGTTGATGTAGTGTAGCATCTGTTTTGTTAATTTTCTAGAGAGAGAACAGAGAACAAAGGGAATACCTAACATATCCAATCCTAAGACTCAACCTACAACTCCGTAGTAGCATGAGCAAACTGTAGCTGGTACAACCAGCATTTTCCAGAGTCTACATATAGCGTGAACTGGTCATATTCTTCAAATAAACAACCTAAGAGTAAGAGGAATACTGTGCTCAGAATTTGGCTTGCAGAAGAACTATTGGGATGGTTCTTTTTAATTCCTGCTGGTTCTGGTCTGGCTAAGATTTTACGTCAAAACATGTTTAAGGAAATCTGTCAAAGGTTGTAACTCGGTGTCCATCGGCAGTTATTTAAAATCTATCATTTCCTTCCCCAAAGTGACTACAAATAACAGAGAGAACCATATTCCAATTATTCATGTTGCCAGTGTAACCAACTATGTTTAAAACCACTAATAACCTCATTAGTATTAGGTTGTATGGAGTGCTAGACCTATTTTTTGTATGCCAATGAAGAAGCACAATGAATGGTCATGAAAATGACTAAATAAGCAACCTTGCTATGGAAATAAAGTGAGGTAATCAGTTCTTACATTACCAACAACACACAGATTTAGCAATGCTTCAAGAACAGTTTGTACAGGTACTGCATCACTATTCATCTGCAGGAACAAAACAGATAAACTGAAAATATCAGATGTTATTTCAAATGAGTATGCACTCACATCGTTAAAAATGTAGGGTGTGCTACATTCAATGCATGTATGCAGTAGTAGAAAGTAATACTGCATAAGTGTTGGGTACAGGGGGCAACACACTTATTTTGCAGTGGACTGAATCTAGACCATACATTTGCGAACAAGAACAATACAAAAATACCCTCTCTTTTCTCAGGGAGGGACTAAGTTGATTAGAATTTAGAAGGACAAGCTATCAGTACGGATATACACATATAGATGTTATGTAAACCCCTTATACAACGAGGATACCAAACAGCTAATATGAGAGAAATATACACATTTCCAGCGTTAGGTACTGCTAAAACAGAAAATGGGTGGACGCAGTGTTCCCTAGTCAAATGCTGCATTATTCTGGTGAAAACAAATCTTGTACAACTCTTATCAGTTATCACAGATCAGATAAATTGCAAAGCATTTGTATGACAGGTTTTGGCAATAAAAACTACAGTTGAAAAGCACATTTAGTGCAAGCTGTAATAGTGAAGAGAATAAATATTTTTTACATGACCATCACCTTGATGATAATATCATATACTTCCGATATAGCATTATTCACTGAGGAGCTCGCTTCAGAAGAGTTTTCACACTTGTCTGGCGATCTTGTAGATTGGAGAAGTGTCAACATTTCTTCGGAGCAAGAAGTAAGGATCTTCGAGATCAGACTCCTCCCCAGCATACTGTTAGCTGGCCTACCCCAGATTGCACATAGGCTGCTGGAGATGCTATTTATTGAATTTTTCTTGCGATCAAGACATTCATCTGTTTGGACTCCTTTAGCCTCAATGTCCTTGCATTTGTTGCTTTTTAAGTCAAGGTGGGCATTTTCCTCCAAATATACTCCTCCTGAGGAACTTGTTCCTGTTCATTAAGAAAACACACTCAGTTTCAAAAAAGTTTATAAATCTTAGTGATATTAATAGTTCTTTGGTATTTCAGTTTCACGAAGTAAGATGCATCAATTAAACATGTTCTATCAAACACAAACCATCTCGGGAGGAACAGAGTTCCTTATTTTTTCCATTCAGCTTTTCTGCTCGCCCTGTTGATGTCCAACAAGAACCCCCAGCTTGCAAGGCCTCATTCGCAGGGGTATGAAAAGACTGATCAATATCCATCCTTGTACTGCAAAACACACACCAAAAATGTTACTAGATCCAGCATGCACGCAAAGGCAGTGATGAAGACGTGTGAATCAACTAATACTTCAAAAAAGGCACTCCTTGCTATCCAAGCTGGTTCAGGGTCTGTTAGTTATAATGTAATTCTTCACATATAAACCGTGCACATCATCATGAAGTGCCGAGAGCATGAACAAATTATTAAGGAGAAAAGCACTTACACATTTGCCTTCTTAAAATTACGAATCTCTGCATCTTTATCCTCAATTTCAAGATCTTTATTTTTCATGCCTTTCTTCAGTTCAGTGCACTCGTTTTTCTGCATCGGTTAGAAACTAAACATGTGAGTCAAGTTCGATACTGTCCTAGGTGCCATGTATTTGCACCAGTCCACATCCCAAAGTGGGATCAAACAGGAGCAAAATGCACTAAGCTTGAATCATTTTTACGCAGCAGGGGAATTGGTAAAATGATAAAACAATGCACTACTACTGCATCAGCTAACAACGATAGCAGGCAGTGAGATGCGTACCAAGTCGTTCCTCTCCTTCAAGACACGCTCCAGCTCCCTCTGCAACACCTGGTGAGACCACAAGCATCAGGAAATCAAGAAAGGGCAGATACACGAACAAGGCGTGTGTGATATTACGGGCACGAAAGCGATATGCCTAAGCTCACCCTGAGCTCCTCAGCCGACTTGCTCTCTTTCTCCCTGGCCACTCTAGTCTGCTTCCCCCTCGGCACGCTCTTGACGCGGGTCTGGCTCGTCACCCTAGCATTCCCCGGCGGCACGCTCCTGGCCCAGTCAGTGCCCGCGGGGCCCGTCGCCTCTATGATCTGGCACTCGCTGTCCTCTTCCACGGCCGGGCGCTGGGAGAGCTCGCGCGGGGGAGAGAAGCCGCCGTAGCCCACGGCGCGCTGGGAGAGCTCCCTTGGAGGCGAGAATAGATCGGCGGATGCACGGGCAGCGGCGGGGGTGTGGGAGAGGGGGAAAGGAGTGGTGGCGGTGGCATTGCGGGCGGCGGGGACGCGGGGGAGGGGCTTGGTGGAGGCATAAGGCGCGGTGGGTACGCTGGGGAAGGGGAAGCAGATGCGGCGGGGAGACGGGAGACGGGGGCAGCAGATGCGGCGGTGGAGGCAAATGGCGCGACGGAGACGCTGGAGAGGGGGGGAGCAGAGGCGGCGGAGGCATTGGGCGCGGTGCGGACGTGGGAGAAGGAGGGGGCGGAGGTGGTTGTGGAGGAGGAGGAGGGAGGGGGGCACGAGGCAGCGGCGGCGGCGGCGGGGTACGGAGTGACTGGGGCAGGGACAGGAGTGGGGCTAGGGTTGCGGGAGGCGACGGCCTCGTCCGCGACGCGGCAGATCTCGTCGAGGAACTGCTCGTTCTCCCACCAAGTGTCCTCGGCGTCGTCCATCCCCGCACCTCTCGCCTCGCGTCGCCGGCGGCGGGAGCGGGAGGGCTGATGGAGAAGACAGGGGAGCGCGTGGGGGCTTGGTCGTGTACTAGCAAACCCTTCGACGGTCCATGGAACCACTCGCGATGGTTTTTTTTTTCTTTTTTTTAAGTTCCACCACCAGGCTTTTATTCAATTGACGACAAAATATCTGATTGAACAGGCTCAATCAGAAATTCAGGGATAAGTTCATAACAGAGATCAGAATTAATAGAGAGGGCGTTGTGACCGCTTTATTAGCGTCCCTTCTAACAAAACAAATTTTAAAACCCTGAAAAACAGAGACAATAGCTTTCATCTCCTTGATTATTTGAGAAACCGCCGATCTTTGCATCATCCCAGGCATTGACAATTAATTGACATCTCGCGATGGTATTGTAACCGTTGAATGAACAAAATATAACGAAGAATGAGCAAAATGGGTGGAGATTTGGTGCTCCCGTAGCTCTGGTGATTTTTAAAAAAAAAAATCATATCTCCCTCTGTTTACAAAAGGATGCCTCAACCTAGTCCAAATTTACATGTATCTACACAAATGTCTCAACCTACCCCAAATTTTCATGTATCTAGACATAATTCAGTGTATAGATACATGCAAATTTGAGATAGGTTGAGACATCTTTTGTGGATGGAGGGAGTATTTAGCAATTTTAAAAAAACTGAAAAAAAAAATCTTGCATGTTCTAAATTATATATCCTACAACCATGCAAAATCTTAATACAAAATACATTATTTTTTGAGCTACACAAAAATGACAAATGTGTAGCTCAAAATATGTTGTATTTTGCATTCAGCTTTTGCATGTTTGTAAGATATATCACTGAGAACTTGCATGATTTTTTTTAGTTTAAAACTTAAAATGCTTTTTGATTTTAAAAAAAGCAAGATCACTGGATCTCGGGAGCCAAAACGAATTTTCGGAGCAAAATTTGTCAGCATGAGTTTTCCCTTGTTGTATAAGTGAGAAAGTGCACGATGTTTTCTAATTTCATACTAGCATCAAATACAAACCGTAAGAGCAACTCTAGCAAATAAAAAATGGTATCGTCAAACCAGTTTATAGAATACTTATAAATATTCTACAGTATATCGAGGGTTTAGCTTTTTAAATATTGTAAAACATAATATTTCCTCTATTTGTCACATGTACATGTATATAAAGTTATAAACGATGCTCCAGTTTTACTTTGACATCAATATAGTTCAAACTTTGCACTACTCAACCTCACATAATATAATTACATATTGAATGCATAATTATAAATATTCAGATTCAAGCATAATTTAAGGCACAAATGCATGATCATACATAGAACAGGTGCGTAACAATAAAACAAAAAATAGAAACATACCCGGCATCCAAGATCATCACGCCTCGTGCTCGCCGTACGCAGACTAATTCTAGTTTGAAAGTAATTATAAACGTGTCGAAGATATATGGGGCCAGCCCGTATACCAGACCTGGTATACGGTCCTCTACCCAATCCAAACTACGACCTGGTATACGGTCGTCTAACCAACAATCCAACCGGCGACGACAAAGGTCCCAGGGGTCCAATTTAGAGCTCCACAGACTTAGGCGGTGTGTTGCACACCTGGACTAGGTTCAAATCAAGATTTACCAGATTCAAGAATTGGAATGTTGTATATATGGCCTAATAATTTGCGAGATCCCACTTTTGAAAACTAGTTAGGATGACATGTTGTATTAAACTTCCTAGGACCTACAACTTCTCTCGGAGTAGAAAATAAAGAAGCATATGTGCGGAAAATAGCAATGGATCCCGGGCTTCATAGCGGTAGGTTAAGATAATTGCAAAACAAAATTTGGATTTTCAAAAGGAAAATGCTTGTGTTCCCCCGGGGGATCACGCGCGCTACCTTATTCATTTATCATTTTCTTCATGAGATCACGTGCGGGTCACGGCGGGCATGAACACGTAGACAGGGACGCGCATGCTATAGGAGCCGAGACGCGTGTATGGTCGTCAGTTCCTAACATAACGCACAGCTTTCGACAGGTCCCACGCAGTGACGCGGCGCTGCTCGGACCACTCCCATTTCGTCGCCCGCCTCCCACACCAGCTAGCTGCTATGGCACCGGGTCTGTTCGGCACGGCGGCGCTGGCCGTGGTCGCGGCGCTGACGGCCCACGTCGCGCTTAACTGTCCCATCCAGCCGGTCCCATCGCCGCCGCCGCCGCCCGCCGCTCGCGACCCTCCCAATAACCTCCTCCAGGTTTGTACGTAATCTGTGTTCCGTTGTGTCGTATGTGTACTAACCAATCTCGATCGGGCCGGCGTCCCGTTCTGTGCGTGCCATGCTAACTTACCTGATGGTTGGATGCGCATGCAGGGGCTGGAGAAGCTCGGGGAGCCGGGGCTGATCGCGCCGGAGGACGTGTACGTGGACGCGGCGGCGGGCGGGACGCTGTACACGGCGACGAGGGACGGGTGGCTGCAGAGGATGCACCCCAACGGGTCATGGGAGCACTGGAGGTTCGTCGGCGGCACGGGCCTGCTCGGGATCGCGCCGTCCGCGGACGGCAGCATGATCGTCTGCGACGCCGACAAGGGGTTACTGAGGGTCGAAGAGGGGCGCGTGACAATCCTCGCGTCGACGGTCCAGGGCTCCACGATCAGGTTCGCCGACGCCGCCGTCGAGGCCGCCGACGGCACCATCTACTTCAGCGACGCCTGCACCAGGTTCGGCTTCGACCAGTGGCTCCTGGCCTACATCGAGGCCCGCCCCACCGGCCGCCTCCTCAAGTATGACCCTCGTACCGGCGAGGCGTCCGTCGCGCTCGACAACCTGGCCTTCGCCAACGGCGTCGCCCTCTCGCGGGACGAGGCCTTCGTCGTCGTCTGTGAGTCCGGCGGGTACGTTCGTTCCTCAGCGCTTCCACGCTCAGTACGTACTCGAACGAAGCAGCTTGATCTTAATCCCGAATAACCATGCAATTTTGTGTGCAGGTTCAGATGCTCCAGGCTGTGGCTGAAAGGGGACAAGGCTGGCCAGGCGGACACATTCCTCCAGGACCTCCCGGGGTGTCCGGATAACATCCGTCTAGCTTCAGACGGTTCCTTCTGGATCGCCATTCACCCGGTTAGTTATGCCCATTATCATGAACTCGTCTAGTCACCGGCTTGAGCATCAGTGGATGTGGATGTATATAAGGCTACATGCACCAAAAGAACCGGCCACCTCATGATTCTCTGCAATCCAAAATGCAGCTGAGGTCGCCATTGATAGACCTGGTCACCCGGTGGACCTTGACCAAGAGAATCGTCGCTTCTTTCCCGGCGCTCCTCGACAGGATCATGGCGACGGCGAAGGGAGCCATGGTGGTGCAGGTTTCGGAGAACGGCGACATCGTCCGCGTGCTCGACGACTCCGAAGGGAAAGTGATCAATTTCATCACTTCGGTAGCGGAGTTCGAGGGGGACCTCTTCTTTGGAAGCCTCTCCACCAACTTTGTAGGCAAACTATCTTTGTCAAAGGTGTCACACGGGCAGGAGGCAGTTCATAGCACACTTTTACAGTAGCGTCATCATCCATTGCCATGGGAATTAGAGCTGAGTGCCATGGCATCTCATAGCTGACGACATGCATGGCTCTGTCGTAAGGTAATCAGCTAGTGTCAGTTATGGTTACAGAATTGTAAAAGACTCGAATATGGCTGACACATGATAATTTTGTTTGGTCGTTTGGTTTTTTGATAAAGAAATCCAACACTAAAATCAGTATACAAGCATTGCAGTCATATCATGCTCAATGTTAGCCAAATCGAATTAATATGCTGATATTCGGTTCTATTTGCGCCCAATCAGGCCATTACGGTTTTTGTAGGTTTTTGTAGTTGATTGTTTCGCTCATGCATCGAGACCAGGTCTAGGCGAGAGAGCTACCGAGCGCGTATAGAGCGGGAGGCCTATGCATGCAGAAGGCGTAAAAAACAAACTAGCACATCGGATCTCAAAGAGGCTTACAAATGCTTTATTATTATAAATTTCTGTATAGTTACACACAAGATAAATAAAATAAATTCTATATCCTCTTCCCACCCGACTGGACGAGATCTTTCACGCGTTCTTATGTTAACATCACCGACATCTGATCTAGCGACCATCTTTGAGCAGGATAACGGATAGCCCGACAATTTTTGTTGACAGGACCCCATTAAGCCGAAGTGTAGGGCTATGTTGGGGGGGGGGGGGGGGGGGGGGGGGCTAGCGGAGATGCTCATAGTTCCTTCATCCTGAATATTGCCAAGAAAATGGAGAAAATCACTGATACAATAAAAGAAACTTCAAAGATCGGTGAAATCTCGCCAATCCACATTCATATCAATCTAAACATCCATGGAAGTCCATGGCTCACACAGATTTTCTTTGGTTACTGGTGTTAATATATAGGACTACATGTTTTCTCTTACATGCCAGTGTACAAGCCGTGCCCCGATTATATAATGGGTCTAATAATCATTGCCACTCCGAAATCCTCTAAGAAATTTTGGTGGCAATGAGAAGAAATTGTTGAGCTTTTCCCCTTTAATCACATTAGTCGTCAGTTCTTTATGCTTTGCTCTTTTTGAGCTCCATTTTTTTTGTAACAGCATCATCGTTAATGCATTTAGAGAAGCTCCACATCTCATTCTTGGACTTGGCAAAATGGATAAATGGAGAAAATCACTGATACAATAAAAGAAACTTCAAAGATAGGTGAAATCTCGCCAATCCACATTCATATCAATCTAAACATCCATGGAAGTCCATGGCTCACACAGATTTTCTTTGGTTACTAGTGTTAATATATAGGACTGCATGTTTTTTCTTACATGGTAGTGTACAAGCCGTGCCCCGATTATATAATGGGTTTAATAATCATTGCCACTCGAAATCCTCTAAGGAATTTTGGTGGCAATGAGAAGAAATTGTTGAGCTTTTCCCCTTTAACCACATTAGTCGTCAGCTCTTTATGCTTTGCTCTTTTTGAGCTCCATTTTTTTTTTTGTAACAGCATCATCGTTAATGAATGCATTTAGAGAAGCTCCACATCTCATTCTTGGACTTGGCAAAATAAGTTTTGGTTTTTATTAGAGGCGGGTGAAATACAAAGGGATAACATCCACATATTTGAACATTTCGTCGCAAAAAACTTGAAAGTACGATTAAAATTCGATTCACATCGATGCCGAAGGAAACAGCTACTGGACCAATAATTTAGAGAGAACGGTTTTGGTTACGAGCACCCGTAAGCTAAGAAACTAATTAACGGAGTACATAACACCAAATTCGAACTGTTTAAAATTTGTGAATGGCGCGCAATAAGGAACTGGCCCAAGCACATTATATCATCTGGAGGACAGTAAAAGGACAACCGTGGAATTGACTTCAATCCATCGTTGCACCACTCTGGGTCGTATCAACACCATCATCATCAACCTTGAGCTTCTTCCTCTGTTCGTGGCCTTCATCCTCCTGGCAACTTCTCACCTGTGGCTGCTCAGTCAACATCTCTCCAGAATCTCGAGTTCCCTTCGAAGCTCCTCCTTTGGCCTTGTGGAGAACAACCATGAGCGCATCCAGATTTGCAAATTTAGCTTGATTAAGTCGTACCACTTTCTTGTAAATTGTCTGCAGATTGGCCGTGAAGATCTCGTCCTTGTATTTGCCCGCGTCCTCGCGTATCTTCTTCCTTTCATCGGCCGTGAACATCTGAGATTCTGAAGTAGGCGCGGTTCGATGAATTCCCAGCATATAAAGTATAGTAAGAACAAGGAAATACAAAACTAATCAACATCAGTCAATCTTCACCTTATCCGGCATGACCACAGATTCTCTATCAACGCCATCAGGGCTGTGGCGTGTGTCACAACGTCCCAATGGTCAGTCTTGAGCCCAGATCTCTCCTTGAGAAGATTATCAACCGAGTGCAAGCTCTCGGAGTACATCACATCGTCCCATGAAAGAAGCAAAGGAAGCAATTTCTCCATTGATCTTGATGATGGAACATGGGGATGGGTGAAATGAAAAACTGATATTCTTGGTCAATCACAAAATTCTAGGATACGGTCGGTATGACGATGCTTCAGTTGAACTACAACACTGACACGAAATTAAAGGTGTAGCACACCCACCCAAGCTCGCCCAAGCTTAAGATCCAACAACGCTGCACCAAACAGATCAATCACAAGAGACCCATGTCGCCTGTAAGTAAGGCTGAACCATTGTGTTTGCAGAGCAATCCTTATATGTTTGGCAGTGGTATGTGGTTGCATGCCCGAGCAAACAGCATTCTTGAAACGACTATACCAAACATCAAAACCAAACACAGCTAACATAAGATGCGCATCCGCCGAGGAAAACATGCCTACTTATTCTGCAAATTGAAGTGCTTCCTCGACCTAGATGAACATGTTCAAAGGAAGCTAAACAGCTTAACAGAATACCAGATCGATAGTAGTCCATGAATCTCGAGCAAACAAGTGGGAGCGATCTTCAGCAGGCTACATCTCTCAGACAGAGGTTCTAGCAAAGAGAGGGTGTGTCAGTCAGATATCCCAACTCTGCAAGTATGAATTTGGGAACAATTGAGCGATTGCGTGCAAGGTTAACAGCATATATAACTGACACACAATGGTTTTAGCTGTATCATTATACTGTATCACGTCTTGTAGTTTCAGTTTCAGCCACAAATGGTGCTTGTTTCCTCATACTAATGTTGGCTTTGTTCGTAAGCTTGATAACTTCCCCATGTTGTTTCTATGTGTAAGGGGGTTAATGGATTATCTTGTAATTGAGTCTCCAGTTTCTTGCAGCATCAACAACCATGTGCTATGCTATTTATTTTGCTTCGAAAGGCATTGCAGATAGCAGCTTAGTCTTAAAAAATCTCCAAACCTAGTATTTGTTAACTCTTTTGTTAACCTTGCACGCCTTATATAAGGACATCAGCTACTTGACTAGCTGAAGTTACATATGGTAAACAAACTATACCATTATCAAGCTTCTCTTTGATGAAATGACGGTCTATTTCAATATGCTTTGTCCGATCATGTTGGACAGGATTGTTAGCAATATCGATGGCGGCCTTGTTATCACAATAAAGCATTAAAGGTTTATGCTTATATAACTTCAGTTCAGATAGGAGAATCTGTATCCACAGAAGTTCACATAAACCTTGAGCCATCGCCCTAAACTCAGCTTCCGCTGTTGACCTGGCAACTACAGTTTGCTTTTTGCTTCGCCATGAGACTAGATTTCCCCCAACAAAAGTACAATAACCAGAAGTAGATCGCCGATCATCCAATGAGCCTGCCCAATCAGCATCTGTATAACATTCAACTTGTAGATTTCCTTGTTTTGTATACAGTAGGCCTCTCCCTGGGCATCCCTTAAGATATCTTAGGATTCTATTTACAGCCTCCAAATGTACTGTTTTGGGATCATGCATGAATTGGCTCACAACACTTACGGCAAATGCAATATCAGGACGGGTGTGAGAAAGATATATTAATCTCCCAACTAGTCTTTGATAGCGTCCACAATCCACAGATCTCCCCTCATTGCTACTTAATCGATGGTTTTGTTCAATAGGTGTAGGAGCAGGACGTGATCCACACATACCCGTCTCTTTGAGAAGGTCAAGAATATATTTTCTTTGGGATAAAAAGATACCTTTTGATCCTCGTGAGACCTCTATGCCAAGGAAGTACCTCAGAAATCCAAGGTCCTTCACTTCAAATTCTTGTGCTAGATATTGCTTCAGGTTTAGGATTTCCTTCGAATCATCTCCTGTAATTACAATGTCGTCAACATACACTATTAGAATTGCAACTAGATCACAGTTGTGTTTGTAAAACAGTGTATGATCAGCATTGCTTTGACAATATCCCCTTTTTAGCATAGCTTGTTTGAATCTATCAAACCATGCTCGCGGTGATTGTTTTAGACCATATAATGACCTGCGCAGACGTAGCACCTTTCTTTCTGTTTGACTAGACTCAAAACCAGGTGGAATATGCATATACACTTCCTCATGAAGATCACCATGTAAGAATGCATTTTTGACATCCAACTGGTAGATATTCCAATCAAGGTTTGCAGCACAGGATATGAGTGTCCTAATTGAGTTCATCTTTGCAACTGGGGCAAATGTCTCCTCATAATCTATACCGTAAGTTTGTGTATACCCTTTTGCTACCAGACGAGCCTTATACCTCTCAACTTTTCCTTCAGGTGTATGTTTAACAGCAAAGACCCACCTGCACCCTACAGGTTGCTTACCATGTGGTAGATCTACGAGCTCCCAAGTTTTGTTCTTTTCCAGAGCTCTCATCTCATCCAGCATTGCATCTCTCCATTTCGAGTCTTCTAAGGCTTCTTTCCAGTCATGTGGTATAGATATAGAATCCAAAGAAGAAAGGAAACTTTGGAAGGATGGGTTACAGTACTTGTAGGAAATATAGTTGGCTATATCATATCTATGTCCAACATAGTCCTTAAGATATTCAGGGGGATTTCGAGGTCTAGTGGATTTTCGTACGACTATAGGCGAATTGTCTGAGGAAGTGGATGGTTGGTTATCACTCGGCCTTGTAGTGTTAATAGGAGTTACAGAATCATAGGAGTTACTATTGGTACCTGGGTCTCCATGCATTGTAGGCTCCACACCTTGTGATGGAGGTGATGACTCCCTTGTCGCATCCTCCTCACCTTCATGAAAAACATTATCCACATCACCAGTAGTATAGTCCTCCCCCTGACTATGAGTGTTGTTGCTAATTTGAGACTCACCTGAAGTAGGAGCAAGAACAGGAACCAATGTAGGGCTCTCATCATAAACACTCCCCCTTTCTTGCTGCTCTTCAGGTGGAGATAAATAAATACCGGACTCACTAGACAAAGCGTAATATGGTTCATTTTCACGAAATGTTACATCCATGCTTACAAAAAAACGACGCTCCGAAGGACACCAACATCTATATCCCTTTTTTGAGGAAGGATAACCAACGAACACACATTTAAGTGCCCGCGGATCCAATTTCCTGACTGAACTTCTATAATCATGGACAAAACAAACACATCCAAATACCTTTGGAGGGACAACAAAGTCATTTGACTTTAAAAGACACTCCGCGGGAGTTTTATGAGCTAAAACACGAAGGGGCATGCGATTAATCAAATAAGTTGCAGTCTTAATTGCTTCACCCCACAAGAATTTTGGAACATTCATCGTAAACATCAAAGACCTTGCAACCTCAAGTAAGTGCCTATTTTTTCGCTCTGCCACACCATTTTGTTCAGGGGTGTCAACACATGTGGTTTGATGTTCTATACCATTTAAGGCGAGAAACTGATCAAAATCATGGTTGACATATTCTGTTCCATTATCTGTGCGCAAGATTTTAACACTAAATTCATGCTGATTTTTAATAAGAGCACACAAATCTTTAAAGACTGACAAAACATCACTCTTATGCTTCAGAAGATAGAGCCATGTGTAACGACTAAAACAGTCTATAAAGGTTACAAACCATCTATGTCCAGAAACAGAGACAACCTCACAGGGTCCCCAAACATCAGAATGAATCACTTCAAATGGTCTCGTACTTTTGAGACCAATGCTTGGGTAGGATCCCCTGGTATGCTTAGCTAGTTCACAGGCATCACATACCAGGGCGTCCTTAGGACACAACTTGAACAAAGTAGGATAGAGACGTGATAGAGCTGCAAAAGAAAGATGACCTAGCCTACGGTGATGTAACACTAACTCTTGACATGGAGATAAATAGGATGCGAGGGCCACTTCATCACTTCCATCATCAAGGTAGTAGAGACCATCATGCTCGGTCCCAGTCCCCAAGAGTCTCCCTGTCTTTAGCTCCTGAAAAACACAACAAGTAGGATCAAACCACCCTCCACAATTAAGTGATTTTGTAATAGAGCTAACTGATAGGAGATTGACCGGGAATTTTGGAACATGTAAAACAGGAGATAAGGATAATGATTTTGTGCAGCGGATGGATCCACGTCCTACTATTGGTGCCATGGAACCATCAGCTACACGAACCTTGTCTTTACCTGAACAAGGTGTATAAGAAGTAAATAGATCAGAGGCTCCTGTCATATGGTTCGTGGCTCCTGTATCAATGATCCAGGACCTTGATTGTGTTGTGGTATTATTAGTGTGGTCGAATTTTATACCTGGACTAGAAGTGGCAATCAAACTGGAGTTAGCCTTAGGGGAACTCTGATGGGAAGAAGAGCCTTCAGAGAGTTTAAGCTTGGAAGTGAACTCTTCAAGAGCTTGAACATCTATCACCGGTGGTTCCCGTAGGGATGCTATGTGGCCTGCTTGCTTCTTGTTTGCTCCCTGAGCTACACCTGACCGATTTTTTCCTTTTTCCCACCAAGAAGGATAGCCATGCAGTCCAAAGCACACCTCCTTTGTATGTCCATTCTTTTTGCAGTAATCACAAAAAGATTTGCTCCTCTCTGTTTTTCCAAATAGGCGAGGTGGTCGACGTGATTGCATCATCAAGGCTGCACGATCATCCCCACACCTCATGATATCTTCCTTTGGGTGAGCCAAACGAGTTTCTTCTTCTAGCATACTTGAAATAATGTCATCAAGACTCGGCCATTCAGGCTGAGAAAATATAAGTTGTCGCCTCAAATTGAAGTCTGTATTTAGTCCATCAAGGAACAACTTGGCTACAAGTGACTCGAACCATTTGTGATGGACCGCTAGATCTTGTTTATCAACTGGTTGAAAAGGATGAAAGTAATGCAAATCTCTGTACAGCCGTTTCACCTCTCTAGCATACTCGGTCATTGATTTTGTGCCTTGCTTCAAATGAGTAAGCTCGTCCATGATGCGGGTGGCCTGCATTTTATTTGACTTTCCAGCAAACTGCTTCTCTAGTGTTGCCCAAACTTCATGCACTGTTGGCATGATCTCTACCTGTTGCCGAACAATTGGTTCCATACTTCCCAGCAGCCACACAAGTACCCTGTCATTGGTCTGTCTTGTGTGAATATCACTGATTTCCTGCTTTTTTCCATCATCAACAAGCAAGTTCTCGTGGCCATGGGAACTCAATATCAATTGAGCATGGCGTGCCCAACTGATATAGTTGCCAGGACCTGACAACCTAACTGGATTGGGTTCAAGTGCATGCTTGACTGCCTCAGGGACTAACTTGTTTTGCTGCTGTTCAAGCAATTTACTGAACATCTCATACATCTTGTCCATGCTAGTGTTGTCTCCCATTGCTTACAATACAATCCGAACCAACAACTAGGAGTGATCTAATTATTCCACTAATCACCAAGCAACTTCAGCCTCACGGTCAACAGTAGCAGTAGTATGATGTACCTTTGATAGCAGAAGGTAGACTTGAGCAGTAGACTTGAGCAGAAGGAGCAGAAGGTCTTGACACAAATAAACGGCAAGCCGCACCACACTTCCGCTGCCCACAGATGCACTCAAGTGGCAGGAGATGTACTGAACGTACCTCTAGGAGAAAGAGATGGGGGCTGTCAGAAATCGGAATAGACTTCAACTCACAGCAGCTCCGCGGCCAATCTACGGCGGTCGATCTGCGCAGGCGTCACAGCACCTTCAAGAACAGCTCCGCCTCAATCCAATTCCTCACAGGAGGCAACAAATCTGCTCAGAATCGCAGGGGAACCGCACTAGATTCGACCTGCTCTGATACCATGTAGACTCTCACTCAGGAAATATCAAAGATTTCAATTAACTTGGATCAGATTGGAGTACATCGTAAGAGGGAGATGCAGAGGTCAAATACAACTATTCTGAATCTTCTCTATCCTTCTCGATGGATCCTCTCTAATATTATATCCCTTTTTCAACTTAGACCTTGAACACTTATCTAATTATATCCAACTACCAACAGGGATCATCATTCATCAAGTGAGAGGGGGCAGAAGGGTTTTGCACATTTGTATTTGTCTTGCTAAGAACTTGGTTTTTGACCATCCCTCGATTCCCTATGGAATCTCCAAACCTAGCATTAAACTGGCCCACAGACTCAGTCTCCTGCACGTAGCTATTTCCAAAATGAAAATGCTGATCGCAGTGCACGATTGTACTACAAACTAGGTGTTTTCTTGAGCACAAAAAGTTATTTGGGAACTCTGATGATTCATTTTACGCTTCATCAGCATGACCATGCTGAGTGCTTCTGTTTAATACGGAGAACTTATTAGTGATTGTCTTCAGGTTGACAGTTTCTTGCAGCGGCAACAACAGCCATGAGCCATGTGCTATGTTATTCAGTTTCTTGTAATGAACTCCAGTTTTCTTGTCATGTTGTTTACTTTGCTTCAAAATGAGCTGCAAATTCCCACTTTTTAAAGAAGTCTACGGTTACTAAGTCTCAGGAGGTTCAAATGATCAGCAAATGGTGTCGGCTGTTGCTGCTGATAAATCTTCTGTCGCCCAAAAAGATGATGATGGCTTATGCATGCTGGATGTGCGATAAACCTGAATGAACCATGTAAACCGGCACTACTAGTACCATGTGTCAAACTGTTGTTACTGCAGTATTTTGTTGCCTTGGTCTGAGCTATGTAAACTGAACCACTGAATATAAGGATCTTTGTGTAAAAAAATGTCAGGAACTTAGGATCACTGGTGCTAACATAGTTTGGGTTTTTCCGACTGTTCCAAAAAAACCTTCCCCAGGCGGCGCTAGGGGCGACCAAGCAAGAGCAGCCCGTCGTCCCCCGTGTGGCCTCCCCTGCCGCTGCCGTCGCCGGCCCCGGCCGTGGTGGTGGTGGCACCCTCCGCCGCGAAAGGTGGCCGGAGGGCGGTGTTCTCGTTGGAGGCGACCGGCCCGTGGGGGGCGGCGACGGTCGAGGCGAAGGATGCCGAGCCGGCGGGCTCGGGCGGAGGTTGGCGACGATGGAGGTGGCCGGCGTTGGTGGCGGCAGCGTCGCCCCTGCGCTTGCAGGGAGAGCCGAGCGCCCGATGGGCTTGGCGGGCCCGATCTGGGCTCGCCGGGCCCGGGTGGCGGAGCTGCGCTGCGCTGCGCGTCCTCTGGGGCCGCGGGATGCAGACGGAGACGGTGGCAGCGGCAGCGTCCCCTGCGCCTGCAGGGAGAGGCCAGCTGGCCGAACCCCCGATGGGCTTGGCGGGCCCGGGTGGCGGAGCTGCGCTGCGCATCCTCGACGCCATTTCGTCGCTGGGTACTCCGAGGGTGGCGTGGATGGTGGGCTTGCCGACGCTGGTGTGAGGTGCGTCGGAGGTGGTATGCGGCTTGGGTGAAGACCCTGTTCTCGGCCTTGTGCCGTGACCAGCGATGGCGGTGGCTGTGGTCGTCGTTGCCCTTCCTGGAGGCATCGCTACATAGCTGCTGCCCACCTCCCGCACGAATCCGGCCATTTTGGCTCTCTAGGGGAAACCCATGATCTCATGATCGGACGACGACGGCGCTCTGGTGTTGTTTCCCTCTTGAGGGCTTCGTCTCGCAGGCCGGCATCGGCATGAGGGACCCGAGGTTGGCGGTGCGGGTGTTCCACGTGGTGGCTTGCGCGACAACGATGATGACGACGAGCGATGGTTTGGTTGCGGCAAGATCTTGGTAGTCGGCTCTTGTCCGGCGTGTCCGACTCGTCTTCTCGCTGGACTTCCCCTGCTATGAAGTCGGAGCTGCGACCGGTGTGTCTGTGGTGACGATGACGTGTGTAGGGCAGTTGGGCTGTGGCGACCTTCGTCGGCGTGGATCCTGCTCATCTTCTCTTCGGAGCTCCTCTTCAGAATCAGAGCTGCCAGCCTATGCGTGAGAGGTCTTCTGTTTGGCATAGGCCAGTGTAGGCTTCGCGAGGCCGCTGCGGTGAGGTCTTCTTTGGTTGTCATCTCTTCGGTGAAGTCGGAGTCGCTCTCGGTGGAGTGATGACGATGACGCTGGTGGACAACCTCGCCGACGACCTTCGTCTTCGGTGGTGTGTGTGCGGTCTACTTTTGGTAGCCAGGAGGGCCGTGTGTGCCCTCCGACGGTCGTGTTCCATGACGGTCGGGGGAGGTGTCTGTATCGGTTTTAGGCCGGGTTCCCGTTAATTAACCAGCCAATTCCCACTTCTTCTTAATTAATGAAAATGGCAAGTCTTTTGCCTCGTTTCAAAAATATATAGACGTAAATTAGAATATATATATATATATATATATATATATATATATAGAGGGGACTATTCTACACAACCCTCTATAGTGTTTCTAGAATAACTATTCTAGTCAACTTCTAAGTCTTAAAGACCTTCTGAACCCGATCCCGGCCCGACCCGCGGGGAACCGGTCAACCCAGTCCATTCACCTTCTTCCTCCCGATCCCCATCCGCCCCGCCTCCTTCCCGCATGTAGCCATGACACCACCACGCCTCCTTCCCCACTGGCAGCCGGCTGCGACGGGAACTCCGGTCGCCGTTGGCAGCTGGCATCTCCGGTCGCCGGCGCGCTCCGGCCTGTTCCCATCGTCGGCCGCCGATAGAGGTGCTCCCTGACCACGCGTCACACCCACGGTGCCCCTCTCCATCCGCGCCACCCGAACGTCCGCCGGCGCCGCCTCGTTTCCACCCAGCGCCGTCCCACATCCATCTGCAGCGCGCCCTCTCCCTTCTTCTACATCTCGGCCTCCGGCCCGTCCCCTTTACTGACTTCTGATTCACCTCTGCCTCCATCCCATCGAGCCCCCTCCGGTGTCCAGCGGTCATGGCACCCGGCGCCGGGAGAGCTGCTCCCTCGCCACTCACTCCGTGGATGTGGAAGCTACACTTGACGGCGTCCCAATCCACCACACGCTGCGCGTCCCTGGATGAATCCCTGCTCGTCCACGCCCCCACACCTTGATTTCCGGGCGAGACGACCCTGGTCCGACCTCCATGTCATTTGATTTTCGTCCATGGCTGGGACTTCACCGACTAGTTTCTCAGCCAGCCTCCGCCGCCGCGCATAGTACCCTCCCGGAGCCTCTCGAGCCTACCTCGTCCATGGCACTACAACTGCACCTTCTGTAGCATTTAACTCCCGTGTTTATCTTATCTGAACCTCGCGCCGTCCAGCCTCTGAACCTCCCGTATTCCACCTACTACCGCACAACCACTGAGATGGGTTTCTCCGCACGCCGTCCTCGAGGGCGAGGGCCGCTTCCATGCCCATCGTCCTCACCACCTGCGCTCCGGCGACGCCTTGGAGCCTCGGGAGTTCAGGCCGCCGATCCAGGGAGTCCACACCGCGTTCCCTCTTCTTACTCAGGGCCAGCGACCCAAAGCCCACCGTTGTCGGGTGGGCACGACGCCACAGTGAGCTCCCTCTAGGCCTTCTCCTTCCATGGCCATGGCGGCTATGTGCCGGCAGCGCGCGAGACTTCGCCCCCGATGCATCTTCCCGCGGCAGCACCTTCCGGCACGGCCCATGGGGCGTGTATTACCATCCGTTCGCTAGCTTCATCAAGCAGCGCCAGATAATGGCCGAGTCCACTCGAGCAGCTGGCCCTCTTCTCTCTGTAGCGCGACCCACGTCTTGCCCATCTTATCTGCAGGTTCAGAGTTCAGACGTTGCTGCCTATCTGCAGATTCAGATGTTGCTGCCTATCTGCAGGTGGCCAGCAGTATTCATACAAGTTCGCAAAATAAGTATGCGATTTATTTTGGATATTGGCTTTCAATTACCGTGTCATTTGTTTGCAGATTGGTTACAGACATTGGTTTTGAAGAATTTCCTTTTTCATTAGAAGAAGTTCACCATTCTTTCTCTGAAAGTCAACTATTTGTTTTCTGAAAGTCCACTTTGACGTCTTTGAAAATCCTGTTTGTGGGTAATATTTACCTTTGGTCGTGAAATTAATTTGTCAGTGGGAGTTCACCTTTATGTTTTACGAAGTTTATTTTCAGGTATGCGTGGAGTTGAGATCGGAATAGTTGTTCTAGAAGACAGGGGAGAATCTGCGATAGCACGACGACTAGCAAATTCATTACTAGATTTTCTTCTAGTGCTGATTGCTTGATGCTATTGCAAACTGCTTTCGGAACTGCTACAGTGCTGGAAGAAATGAGTACTTTGTGTGGATGGTTCTTAGAGCACGAGCAATGGAAGCAGTAGTCTGATGCTGCCCCTATGTAAGAAAAAATAATAAAGAAAGTGAAGCATTAGGTGAGAGCAAAGTTTTCCCTTTTCTAATTTTATAATTTTTGTTTGTAGGGATGCAGAAAATGGCAAGATGGAAGATTAATTCTTTTAACCAAGGAGTTTGATTTATCATCTATATGTGTTGTGTGTTTGACAAACAATACCGCTCCTAAACGGTGTGGTGTGACTATTGTGTAGATTCCTTATTGTTTATGGCGGGGATGATAATTTGTACGTGAACAAGATGGCCAATAGTTTTAAATCTTTTTTATCTCGGATGTTCACTATATTAAATCGGGAGTTCAGATCTTCCATATTGGAGGTTCGCTATTCTAAGATCGGGAGTTCAGTTCGTCCATTTCGGAAGTTTATTTTTCTCACATAAATCATTATTAATTTTAGAAGTTCACTGTATAGAAAATATTCACTTCTGAATTCCCGAAGTTCACCCTTTCAACTACAGAACTTCACTGTTTTTACGTAAAAAAAACGAAGTTAACCTTTTAACTCGCAGAAGTTCAATTCGGGAGTTCATATCGTCCATCTAAAAGGTTTACTTTTTATCCAAAAACCAAGTCGGGAGTTCATATAAAAAAAACCAAGTCGCATTTGTTTGCCTCGTATTAAAAAGAAGGTCAGCCGCGAAGTTCATAGCGTATTAAAATGGAAGTTCAGCCGCGAAGTTCACCACACGAAGTTTGCTTCGTATTAAACGTATGTTTATCCCGCGAAGTTCACTTATTATTAAAACGAAAGTTTGGCAAGTTAGGGAGGTCATTAACGTAGAAGTTAATTAACCCAACAATTTTTTGTTGCATGGCCGTGAAGTTCACTTTTTTGTTTGCAGAAAGTTCAATTCTGGGGCGTGGAGTCCATTTTTTTCAGCAAAAAACTCTCATCTTATCCCCGTGAAAATAAATCGCGATCGAAAGTTAACTAACAGACTAAACGGAAGTTCACCAACAGACTAAACAGAAGTTCACAACCGTATACAGAGGAAGTTCATTATACTCTGTTTCTCGGAGCGGAAATTTTAAGCATGAAATCATCGATACAAGCTCTGTTTATCCAAATCGACCGGCGCCGCGTCCTATTGGAAAGTATATGACTCTAATTTGACTCACACGTACTGACTTACCCAATCCGAGCACCACAAAGTGCGAATTTCAAATCGATTCCCATATCTTATCGTTTCTCCGGTTTCGTATTTTCCAAATTAATCAAAAATCGTAACGAATTTCGAAAATATTTCTATACGAAAAAGTTGCGTATAGTCCATATCTTTCCAACGCAATATCATTTGTTACGTTTCGATAAGCGGTTTGAAAGTAATTTTAAAAATACTGTCCGCTGGACATAAACATTCAGAAAACAGAATTGTTAATTTTTCAAACTGCTCTTATTCCGTGATGAATTACGAAAATTCACCTGAGATAGTCAAGATGCGGTTTTTCCATATCTTTCCAACGGCGTATCATTTGCTTCAATCCGACAAACGGTTTGAAAATGGCGTCAAAAATAGTACGAGAACGAAGAAAAAACGCGAAAATCGGTGTTTCGTATATTCAAAATTACTTTACAACCGTAACTAATTTCAAAATCTCGTAGAAGTGAAAAAGGTGCGAATTTTTCATATCTTTCCAACGGCGTATCATTTGCTTCAATCCGACAAACGGTTTGAAAATGGCGTACAAAACAGTACGAAAACGAGGAAAATACGTGAAAAACAGTGTTTCGTATATTTAAATTTGTTTTAAAACCGTAACTAATTTCAAAATCTTTTAGAAGTGAAAAAGGTGCGCATTTTCTATACCTTTCCAACGGCGTATCATTTGCTTCAATCCGACAAACGGTTTGAAAATCACGATAGAAAAACTCACCGAATCTAAGTGTTCCGTCCGGAAGTTCAGATATTATTTAAACGGAAGTTCCGAAAGTTGACCAGAATACTTATTCTACAAGGGAGTCTAGAATAGCAGAGGTATATATATATATATATATATATACTTGACCGCTTTAGGTTGCTGATCGGGTGGACGAACTGTGAAGAAATGGCAAGTAATGCTCATGCAGTTATCTTGCCAAGTAGGTGTCTGAATTCTGAAATGAATACACATTGGTCAATGAGAAAACTATAGTTAGCCTTGTAAAGTGAACCACTAACGGTAAGGAAATTGTGATACCACGAGTTACAGAAGCAAAAGTATTACTCACCAAGAGCCACTGTATTTGGGACTGAAGCAAACACATGGGACTCGTTCAGTTAACGCGGTACTGAAATTGTCATGCTTTGGCAGACCATCCCACAGGACTCAGAGCATCTCCACCGGGGTCTCCAAATGACCCTCCAAAGGCCCATTGAGGGTCCGGACGACAAAATCGCCCACCAGCGGCACCCCCCAAAGGGTCGCCTTGAGCGTTTTCGTGTCCGGCACCCCCGAGAGACAGGGCTGGCCCGCCCGTCATAGAGACATCGTCGGCGTGCCCTGAATCATTCGCTCCCCACACCCTCCTTCTTTTTCCTCTCGTCGGCGATTCGCACCATCGCCGCCACTCTCGTCGCCGCCTGCTTGATTCGCACCTCGGGGACCTAGCCACAACGTTAACGCAGGCCCGTCTGGCGCCACTCCCCGCCGGTCTTCGACCTCGTCTAGCGCTGGCGCAGCTAGTTTCAGCCCGGGTACGCCTCTTCTTCCCTCCCGCCCCGCACGCAACCTGTTCGACCATTGGTTGATAGGCTGATTTTGTTGATTCGTCATTCTTGGCCTCGTTTCATTGCTTAGTCTCATCAAATAGGCAATGGACAGCAACGACGAGATCATGCTTTTCGAAATGATGGCGGAGGATGCCGCCCTTGTGGCCAACGATGAGGAGAATAAGAGGGTCATGGCCGTACTTCTAGATGCCGTACTCGAGGCAGACTCGGCGCCGAAGTTTGGAGGATCAGCGAAGGGGCGGACGGCCAACAAGGAACGCAACAGAGCAACTGGGCACATGCTGTTGTACCAAGACTACTTTGCCGAACGTCCGACGAACTTGCCTCATGAATTTCGCCGGCGCTTTAGGATGAGCAGGGGATTGTTCAGGAAGATCGTGCATGGCGTTCGGGATTACGACGACTACTTTGAGCTGAAGAGAGACTGCACCGGCCTCCTTGGGTTTTCATCTCTTCAGAAATGCACGGCGGCCATACGGTGCCTTGCTTACGGGCTTCCCGCCGATGCGTTGAATGACTATCTCCGCATGTCTGAGTCCACCGCCGTCGAAGCCACCTACAGATTCTGTAAGGCAATTGTGAAGGTGTTCGGAGACAAATATCTAAGAACACCAAATGAGGAAGACACGGCTCGTCTCTTGGCACAAGGCGAAGAAAGAGGATTTCCAGAGATGCTTGGAACCATCGATTGCATGCATTGGAACTGGAAGAACTGCCTGTTCTCTTGGCAAGGGATGTACAAGTCAGGGCATCACGGAAAGTGCAGCGTTATACTTGAAGCCGTGGCAGATTATGATCTTTTGATATGGCATGCCTACTTCGGCACCGCCGGTGCCGTCAATGACATCAATGTGCTCGCCCGCTCCAATGTGTTCAAGAAACTTTGTGATGGCCTAACTCCACCATGCAACTATGTGATCAATGGCCATGCGTATGACAAGGGTTACTATCTTGCTGACGGCATCTATCCTACTTGGTCTACATTTGTGAAGATCATCCGCAACCCTGTCGGCGCGGCATATTGCCATTTTGCAAAGAAGTAAGAGTCTGTTCGCAAAGATGTAGAGCGGGCTTTTGGTGTGCTCCAGGCCAGGTTTGCCGTTGTCCGCTACCCTTGTCTTTCATGGTCGCTAGATGAAATGTGTGAGATCATGAATGCTTGTGTTATCATGCACAATATGATCATTGAGGACGAGCGTGATACGAGGAGGCAACTGGTCGGCGAAGTGTTTGATTTCCAGGGGCCTATGGCCAATCCACAGCCGGGCGTGTCGACGTAGTATGTAGAATTTCTTGCCATACATCGGCAAATTCGTGATGGAACAATACATCTGCAACTGCACAATGACCTTGTGACGCACATGTGGACTATCAAAGAAGGGAATCAGCCGGCGGATGTTTGATATGTTGATTTCGTATTTAAACTTTGTATTCGAATTTGAACTTGTGTTGTAATATCTATTACATTTTCTATCTTCAATTTCTACTGAGATATGCTAAAACCACCATCGATGTGTGATGATTTTTTTTTTTGGAATTGGCCTTTGGAGTGCCTGTTTGGGGTGCGCCGCTGTGGGCGGCCTCCAAAACTCGGGCGGACATGTGTCCGGCACCCCCAATGGGGTCTCGATTGGGGGTGTCAGACACGAATTTGGGGGCCCCGATGGAGATGCTCTCATCAGGCACCAGCGTTGATGTACCTGTTCAACTGCGCGGCTCCCAGGTCTTGTTCAGTCAGATCGATCAAGATATGAAAGCAAAGCTATTGTTCGTTTAGTAGCCATCGAATACAATGCCATGATTTTTTGTTTCGCACATGCATTTTGTAACCAAATTAAACACAGCAAGAAATTACCTGCTGATTACACACCCACCCAAGGGAAAAATTTCAAGCTTACTGACAAAGAGCTTGCGCCAAAGAGCTGCTGAATACTGACAGGATTGATGTGCTTGGAGTACCTCAGCTGTGGCAGTGGTATTTGGTTGCCTGCCCATGATCGCCGAGCAAACATCATTCTGTTTTTGTAGGGCGATGTTTCTCTGTTAGCGTGTGGCACCTGACTCCGACCGCTGATGAATCTCCCATGTACTCTTGCTTGCTCCATCGGTGCTTTCTCTTGCGTTTGGTATCGTGAAACTACTGAAAGAATATAGCTGCAGTTAGCAGAACAGAGTGCCAACAAGTTCAGTCAGCGGGCACTCTCCCTGTCCACGCGGAGTTGCTATCCGCTTATCCCACTTCCTTCTCCCCGCCGCCGAGTCTACATGAGCCGCCTTTTGTTTCGAAAAGCTGATGGTTTAGACAAGTGTATAGTCAAACTCTTCAATGTTGAAGCTTTCTAAGTAATTAGATTACACACTCGAAATCAGATGTGTAGATTTTTCTAAAAAATTAGCTCCATAATATTGTAACAGGCTTTTATAAATACTGAAACTGTGCCATTGAAAAGATGGCAGCTATCAAGACGTCGGGCGCGTGGGGCTGGCGGTCTGTGTGCGGGTTTACGGCAGTGGTCTGGCCGGTCCGTGAGGCGGACTGGAGCTTTGCGACTCGTCACCGGGCGAAAGCCTTGGCTGGGTAGACGGCGACGCCCCGTGGCGTCGCGTTCTTCTTGAAGACGTCGTTGAGGTGCTGTTTTTCTCACTCCTCAGTGCGGAGCTTCCGGGGGAAACCCTGATCCCACGTGGGATTAGGCGAGGTCGGCGTTTCTACATCGTTTGTCTCTTGTGATCTCGTCTTGGATGCTCCGCCGGTCGGAGGGACCCGTGGAGAGTTGGTGGAAGGCGTCGACGAGCTGGCAGACAGAGGCTTCGGGATTGGTGTGCACCGGGTGAAAACCCTGCACAGTGTTGCCGGCGATGACGGCGTTCTCGGACGTCGTTCCCCTCCTTGGAGACATCGTTGAGGAGCCCCTTCACCACCCTTATAGTTGGCTCTGTCTTGCTTTTCGTCATCGGCTAGGTGGTGCGCAGCCTTGGGGCCGGCGTGGACGCCGGAGCGGTGGCTCCGGTTCTCGCCTCCGCCGTGTTGCGTTGAGGTGTGTGGGTGGTGCCTTTGGTCGCTTGGGCGATTTGGTCATAGACTCGTCGGGAACGTGGCCTTGGGGCCGGTGTGTTGTGTTTTTCTGTTGTATCGGTTTTCGGCCAGTTTCCCTTATAAACTAGCCAATTCATTTCTTCTATATCATTGAAAAGACAAATATTTTGCCTAGTTTCAAAAAAAAACTGGAGGGAGTATTGTTCCGTTCAAGAACCCCACTAACAAAAATCGAATAGCCACAAACGATATGAAGAAGATATTGGAAAAGGGACTACCTTTTGTTAACCGCCTTAAGAAAAGCATTCTTCAGAAGAAGCTCCTCCTACTACATTTATATTCGTTAAGGCTCGACCCCAAGGGAAGAACTTTGTAGCTTCAAAGCTTCGGCGCGTTGACCGAGCTCTTCACACTCAGTCTACAACAAATAAGCTAATTTTTTTAAATAATACACGAAATTTATTTAATTGTGGAAATATTACGCGAATTTTTTTTTCAAAAATATTATCCAATCGTCTCTGGCGAAAACGATAGGACCTTATCGTCCTTGCTGTAGCCGAGTACAGGCCTGTCGGCTTTGTCGAAGACGAGGAGGCCCACTCGTCCACGCGGAGACCGATTAGTGGATGGACCACGTCGCTCGCGCGGCCTGTCGTCCTCGCCTGTCGTCCTCGCCAACGACGACATGGCGGGCCCAGTCGGCCTCGCTGAAGACGACAAGGTGCAGCAAAGGATCGACACGGGCGCCCGTTCTCTTCCATTTCTTCTTTCTTCTTCCTTCCTGCTACCGTGCGTGTTCTTCCTTTCCTCTCTCCACTCTCCACACAAACCAAATTAAACCGGCGATTTAGACCAATAATCTTCATGTTTGCCACCATTAATCGGTGCTAGAAGGTTGAGGGAGGCTAGGGGAACTCCGATCTCCTGATGGGATAGCTCATGGTGGTGGAGGTGATGGTTGGCGGGTGGTTGTGGTGGTGATGGTGGTGGTGGTGCTGGAGGGCTGCATGGTGGTGGTGGTGGTGGTGCTGGAGGGCTGCATTGTGGTGGTGCTGCTCGTGTTGGTGCGCCGTTGATTCGAGACCGCCGGACGTCGTCGCCTCTCACGCTTCTAGGGTATGATTCGATTTATCAAAATTGTAGTGCTATATCCGTTACATGTATGAACATGTATTGTTAAAAAATAGTTTGAGACGGTAGTAAATATTGTAGCTATATTTTTAGGTTAATTTGAAAAAATGTAGCTATATTTTTTAGGAGTTTATTTATGCGGAATAATATTAACGAGATGGTAAAATAGTTTATGATGGTAGTAAATATTGTAGCTATATTTGTAGGTTAATTTGAAAAAATGTAGCTATATTTTTTAGGACTTTATTTATGCGGAGTAATATTAACGATGGTAAAATAGTTTGTGACGGTAGTAAATATTGTAGCTATATTTGTAGGTTAATTTGAAAAAATGTAGCTATATTTTTTAGGAGTTTATTTATGCGGAATAATATTAACGATGGTCAATATTTATTTATGTCAGCTCAGATGTCTGATTTAGTGAAGATCAGGTTTTTCTATGGTCCTGGTAGAGTCCAAATGTGTGATACGGGAGATGATCTGAGTGAGTTTCAGTATATAGATGTCGACCTGCCAGCTGCTGAAACATGGTTTCTAAGTCAGGTAAAAGATTGGTTGGCGGGAAGTTTAGGACTTGATAGTCGGACATAGACCGTCAGTGTTCATACTTGGTGGAGCCATTCAAGGACAAATATTTACTTTGTTTTGAGACCACTAGATTGTGATTCTGATTGGGTGCGATGGTTAAAAGGCTGCGCAAAAAGGAATTGCTATTGCGACCGTATATGAAAATAACTTGTGTTGTACGCAGAGACACTTTGCTACTGAGCAGACGAAGCAGTGCTACATTGCTTTTAACGAGCAATTTGATATGTACACTTCGGTGATCTGGGAGCCGTACACGGAGGAGCTCATTACGCGAAGATACCCCGGAGGTATTTCTGCTCTCTGCACACGTGACCGAGCGTATTGGATGACAAAATCGAAGATCATCTTCGATGTCTTCGTGGAGGAGATGTCTCAACAGAGGGTTATGAGGCAATTTGGTCTTCGACAGTTGGTAGATCCTCCGCCAGTAGAGCGCCCCCTGCCAGATGCGTACCACAGGTATGTCGAAAGTAGTTTTTTTTTTCTAAATTGTTCGCACTCAATCAATATTTACTGATAGAACACTCACCCAAATTTTAGGAACACAAGGAAGGGGATTAGTCGGACCGCGGCAGGGTGGCTACAGAGGCTACAACCTTACGTTTCAGAGTGGGACACTGCGGCGACACGGCTCTGGGTCGAGCCTCTCGGGTTTGATATCACTCTATACAATGACTACTTGCAGAGTTACATGTCCGGAACACGGCTATTTATTGTTCGGCACTCTCACCCGGAGGTTATACCTGCCCCTACTACGTGGGATACATACCCGAGTTATGACACTTCTGTGTCCAGACAGCACGCGGTAATATTTCATTTCCTTTCACTAATTCATCTAACTGGTACATGCTTTGACATATATATATTTAATACTTTTTATTTCTATTGTCAGGCTAATTTGACACAAGAGATTCAGACTGATGTCGCTCAGTATGGACATTCTCTTTCCACTGGCCCCGATATCCTGGCTCAGGAGGCTGGAGGGGAAGCTACGGGACATCTACGCGACACTCACGTGCACCCGCACAGAGGACGTTGTTCGCCACCCGGTGGGAGAACGACCCCCGCGCCCCCCATCACGACGCCAGCAGCAGCAGCGGCACCAGCAGCAGATGCATCAGGAGCAACATCTGCACGAGGAGGAGCAGCAGAACGACGACCAGCATCTCCTACACCATCACCACGAGGAGCAGACGCATCACCGACATGAGCCGCGTCCACGTCTATCACCACAGCCCAGGCCACCTCCTCCTGACCAGGCAGGAGGTTCGGCGTGGCAGGGTCCCACTTCCAGATACGGGTATCGGCCACAGTCTCCTCCTCAGTACCGAGGTCCCGCCCCGGAATTTCCGGATTACGGTACGTATATTGTTTTCATATTTCAATTCAGGATCTGGATCAGGGTGGGGGAGTGACCAGGAGGCTCGGGCCCACGCGGGGGAGGAAATGTCCAACTGGTTCAGCCTTTTCGACACTCCAGCATACCACACGCAGCCGTCAGAGGGTCCCATTCACCAGACTCCTCCACCATACCCCACACAGGGTACACAGGATGACGACGTCTTGACAGTGCCTCGTCAACACCGGGCACCACATAGGTATATGTGGACGACGCCCGTCCAGCCCCCTCCTCGTGATCCTCGGCCACGCAGGGGTCAGTGATATCTTGGGGACATATTCGTATTTAGGATGTATGAGACATATCCGTATTTCTATTTGTATGTGAGACATATTCATATTTATGTTTGTATGACACATATTATCTACGTTCGAGACATATTATTATCTATGTATGAGACATATTTTAATTGATACGAAACATTCCACATTGCATCGATAAATTAATTTAACATACAACTACAGGTCTACGTTACAACTTCAGTTGTTCGAAATACAGAGGTAGAACAACTACTTGTAAATAATACATGGAACTCAACGATAACTAATTCTAATCAACGACTTCACTTCCCTTTACCACGTGTTCGTGATGGAGGCATGAAGTCGTCATCACTATTTTCATCGGCGACAGCCTTCGATGCACCAACACTCTTAAACTTGCGTCTAAAGTTGCCTCGTTAAGGAGGCATGAAATCATCATCACTATCATCTTGAACGGCTTTCTTGGATGATCCACCACTCTTCGCTTTCGATATAGCCCTCTTCACTGCATCAGCGTGAGGAGAATTCTGTGGACGCCCATCAGGACAAGCGCCAAAAAGAATTTCCATCCAACCAAAATGAGGGATCTCTTTGTTCAGAAACTGTGCGTCGGCGGGCCAGTGCTGGAAATTAACAATATCAGACGAAAATAAGTTAGTATGATAACACTAAATTCTAACGTAATATAACTTCGGTACTCAGTTACCTCAACGTGAAATGCATAGGCCTTCGGCGAAAAATGGATTATCTTTGACTTAGGTGTCATAGGCATGTCCCGAAGACCCGCCTCGATATCTTTTAGCTCATTCACTCTCTGCCACTTCCACCGCCACCCATCAATTTCATCTAAAATTTCTTCAGGGGTCATCTGCGGGATTTTGTATTTTTTGGCTAGAGTTTCTCCCAGCTCACGAATGTTGCCCCACTCACTAACTAGCTCGCTATAACAGCTCTTGGCCCTACCCTCTCTAATACTACCTTCAGTCCATCTTGCGGCTTCATACAAAATACACCACGACCTATATGGGTCCAAACCAGGACCCGAACTACCAGACATCGTTCCTATGTGACTAAGAAAATCACCACGCACCACACGCCTCCATCACAAAATCTGTTGGGGTATATATAGGCTCACCCGGGGGAAAAAGAGCGGGAGAAAAATGGCGGGAGAAGAAGAGCGGGAGGAAAATGGCGGGAGAAAAAAGGCGGGAGAGGAGAAGAAGGGCGGGAGAAAAAGGCGGGAGAAATATGGCGGAGAAGAAGGCGGGAACAATTAACCGCGAAACAAATTTACTCACGGGCTAATCGTCCTCGCCGAAGCCGAGTACGGTTTGTCGTCCTCGCCAAAGCCGAGTACGTGCTGGTCGTCGACGCGAAAGACGAGTACTGCATGACACCAGGGACGAGTGGCTACTCGGTTTCGCCATGGACGACAGGCCCGTTGTCGTCCTCGTCAAAGACGACAAGCACCTGTCGGCTTCGGCAAGACCGACTGGAAAATATTTTTGAAAAAAAAAATAGCGTAATATTTCTAGAATTAAATAATTTTTGTGTATTATTTAAAAAAAATTAGCCAACAAATAATACCACGCACTAAGAAGATCTGGAGTTTCGAAATGAATGTGACTATAGCATTTGCTTTACATCATACCCGCTTACACAGCCAGGACTCGAGTGTTGATTGCGCACTAAACACCTTTATTTTCCGCTTCTTGAGTTCCCTTTCATCCTCAATATTCGCAAGGATACAATTATTACCCTTTTACACTGATATGCACAAAAATCACTGAATACAACAAATGAAGCAACCATGACCGGTATCATTCAAGCATTATATGATGACTATAATTTGGCTAGTAGACTTGTTGTACTTGCAGTTGCAGATACTGTTTAGTTGGCTAGCTAGTAGAGACTTATCAGTTGTCATATTATCCAATTTAAAACTTTCAAATCATCAATAAGAACTGAAAGGACATTTCTTAATCCCTTGTGTTTTGTGTGTTAGGCAACAACACTAATGATGATTTAACATGTGAATCAAGTGATGCAGGTTTTAGGTGATTAAAACATCTTTTGCATCAAATCCAAAAAGGGAGTTGAAAAGAGCTTGTATTGTTGCCGAAAAAAGGGAATCGGAATATCCGATCCAGGATGAATCAGAATATCCAATTCGCAAGGACTGCTCGAATTCTGCTAAGGACTACAAGCAAACGCTCACTAAAATTTTCCGGAATATCCGATTTTGGAAGATTCGGATTATCCGATCGTCGAGGATTGCTCGAATTCTGCTAAGGACTACAAGCAACCGCTCACTGGAGTTTTCCGGAATATCCGATTTGGAAGATTCGGATTATCCGATCATCGAGGAGTGCTCGAATTCTGCTAAGGACTACAAGCAACCGCTCACTGGAGTTTTCCGGATTATTCGGTTATGGTTTGTTCGGATTATCCGGTGGTGTCGGATTATCCGATACTCACTTGGATCGGATTATCCGACTCACCTGTCTGCAACGGCTAGATTTTGTGGAGCACTATATAAAGGCCTTCTCCTACCTTGGGCAGGGCACCACGACCAGAAATATCTTGCCCACCATTGTTGAAAGCTTGAAACTCTTAGATCTCTCTCCCTACCCACTCAAACACCTTGTCCTTCTAGGACTCGGGAGAGTTGACCTAGATCTACACTTCCACCAAAGCGATTTAATTTCCATATCCATTCCTTGTGAAGAACTTGTTACTCTTGGGTTCATTGGAACCCTAGAGGTCGTTGGTCGTTCTTGTGGCTTTGGGAGCCGCGGGGACTAGCCGGGAGCCTCCAATTAAGTTGTGGAGTCGTGCCCCGGCCTTGTGATTCTTGTGGCTTTGGGAGCCGTGGGAATTTGGTGAGAGCCTCCAATTCGGTTGTGGAGTGTGCCTCATCCTTGTAAAGGTTTGTTGCCGACCTCAAGGGCATCATATAGTGACTCGTGGAACTCCTCATTGGAGGATAACACGAGGGAGATACGGTGTGCCATATCAAGGCTATTCGGGGCTCACTTGTGACCCCGCACCGCTCCAACGAAGACGTAGCTTCCATTGGGAAGTGAACTTCGGGAATCATCTCCGCGTCACCATGTGGTTATCTCTTAACCTTCCTTTACTTGTATTGCTAGCTTATCTTGCGTAGAATATCTTGCTAGCTTGTTTATTGCTAATCATATAGGATTGTTCACCTAGTTGCATATCTAGAGTATATTTGAGCAATTCCCAAAGTTGATTAAAAGAAAAAGAAAATTTGTAGTTGCCTATTCACCCCCCCCCCCCCTAGTCAACCTACTCGATCCTTTCAAGAACGTCATTATCCAATTTAAAACTTACCCGTGGAATTCTACTATAATAAAAAGTCTCAGTGAACACCATACTGTAAAAGGTAGAACTGTCTTCAAACAACCTAAGAGAAACTAATATATATTTTGATAATGATAACAAAAGTTCATCAAAAGGTTGGTTCAGTGGACTGCAGGTCTGTTGACTGTTGTAGTGTAATTATCAAGAACTACATTACGAGCACGTTTAAATCGCAAACTGGAGCAAACTGTTTTCACATTGATGAGCAACACATAGCTACCTCCAAATAACCTAATGAAACTTTTGAACTGAAGTTTGAGAGTGAGCCAAAAGGCCATCCAAAACTGGATGTGCAAAAAGGAATGTTCTTTTTTTGGCGGCCTTGCTATTTCTTAGGCCAGCCCGTGGATCTCACGGTGGATCTAGTGGGCTTTTGCTGCTAGCTATGCGGGCCTTCCATCGGGAAATCCCAGCCATATTATTACAGAGAAAAACAAAGCAAAAGTTGGAACTCGGAGGGTCTCAAACTCGTTTCGTTTCGGCGTTCCGACTCGGACTCGAATAGGATTCCTACTTCGGACGGAGATCGCTCAGGAAGTCAGGTCTCAGCCAATATATACGCAGCACAACACGCACACCAAGAGCAACGATCAACCAAGCCCACCGGCCACCGCATCGCATCGGCGTCATGGCGGCAATCAAGGCGAGCGTGAACCTTTTTGCGCTCCTCGACGGCGACGACTCCGGCGACAAGCGCCTCGCCGACTTCGACTCGCAGCACAAGGATGAGGTTTCCGCGCTGGCGAAGAAGAAGCCGGCGTCAGCGGCCAAGTCCAAGAAGAAACCGTCACCTCCGGCTCCGGCCAAGTCCACGGCGCCCAGGACGAACCCGACACCGGCAGTTGCAGTTGCAGCAGGTCCCCGATCGTATGTGGCGGCGTCCTCCACGGCAAGGGCGACGGACAAGCAGACTACTACGCCTATTGCGCCGGCCCCCGCGCGTAGCACCAACTATACCGCCCTGATCTTCGGCAAGGCATACCCGTCTGCACGGGAGCGCATCTTCAAGCAGAGGCAGGAGGAGTTCCAGAGGCGGCAGGCGCAGGCCAAGGCAGCGGAGAACGGTGGCGGCGTCGACGGCAAGAGCGCTGCTCCGGGATACGGCAAGGGCAAGACCCACGGAGCGAGGGTGCAGCAGGGTGGCGGCGGGTATTACTACGACGGAGCGAAGCAGCAGCCGGGCGCCGCGGTGAAGGAGGCCCCCGCGCCGGTTACGGCGGAGGAACCGGCCATGGCTCCTGTAGCGCTGCAGGCTCCGCCGCCGCCGAGTCTATATGACATCGATCAGTTTCCCACTCTGAATATGAAGTACGGCTAGTTAGCTACACCTGGTTTTCTCTATGGAAATTAGCTAGTTGATAAGTTGCAGATTATATAATTAGCTTATTCTAACGTGTTGTTATTGGATGGGTTTGAATATGCACGCTCCTCGATATATACTACTTCCTATATAAGTTGTCTCCGTCATCATCACCACAAAAGTCTCGACACCACAAATGATGTTATTGGATGGGTTTGAATATGAACGTTCGTCGATTATAAGTTCACTCGACTCCGTCATCATCACCACAAAAGTCTCGACACAAAAAATAAATGTCTTCCAATTGTACCGTCGGTCGAAGCATAGATCCAAAAACCAACATAGCAAGGGTTTAACAACCCACCATCGATCACTATCCACGAAGTTGTCTCCGCAGAAGGAACAAGAAAATCACCTTGCCGGAGCCTTCTAAGGACACGACGCCCAAAAGTGTCGTCAACATTGACAACCGAACAGAAGGCTTTCGCCTAGCTCTGCCTCCCGCCCATGTGCCCACAAGGCCCTTAAGCCCGCACTAGCCCGACCACGCCATTGTCGTGCCAAAGACGTCAGATCTAAGCTAAGCCTAGGCCTGATGTCGACTGGCAACACCGCCAACAACCACCACGACGATGGGAAGGACATTTGTGTCGCAAACAAGGAAACCACCCTCGAGCATTAGCGACACTTGACTAGGCGCCAATGCCAACAACATCATTCTATCGCCCTGCCGCATCACTCATCGATGTCACTTACACCGTCAGGGAAGCATCGAGGAGCAATCCGCCACATCAAGGTACCACACCCACATCACCTTGAGTCCTGGCGGGACGGGTCATTGCCTCAATTGTATTCCAACAACACGAGCGGGAGTAGAAGGGAAGGGTGCGCTAGGGTCTCTGCCCTAGCAGTACACATAATAGAAAAAACGGACTCAGGTTCAAGTTCTGAAGTAATTACACGTATAGAAATTCAAAAAGAAATCGATATGATCCACGTCATAATCCATATTCCCTAATTTATTAAAGAAAAAAAAGGAGTAATCAAAGAATTAGAGAAAGACCCTCTGAGCGACACGATTGTGTCTCCATTTCTCAAAACAAGGGTATGTTTTTTCAAAAAATGCATAAATATAATATGAAAATTCATTTCATTGGGTATTTAATGATATTAATTTGGCATAGATGTTAATAGTTTTTCCTATAAACTTGGTCAATTTTTACATTGTTTAATTTCGAGCAAAATTAATACGGACGGAGGGATAATTGACACAAAACGAACATCATTAAAGATTCCAAATGCATGGTACTATTATGTCAGCTAGCAACCTCTTATGCTTCAAAGATGTACCATGCGGACAATGGAATCGAAAACAACTAGTATTATGCTTGTTTGCACCAGGTCGGCTCTTCATGGGTGGACAATCAACCTCTTATGCTTCAAAGATGTATACATGAAATGTACCATGCATTTGGTACTTTTTCTTGCCACAGAAGTCTAGTCGAGGAATCGAAGGTTTGTGACAAATCCAGTCTGAAATTTCATTCCGGTTCACATGCAAGCACCTTGCTTGCCGATTGCAGAACACTGGAGATTTTCAGCCCAGGTTCCATAAACAACTTATCCAGTAATAATATTTAAGGAAGCTTCACCGTGAAAGCTACTACATGATTGTCCATAGCGAGGCCTAGATATTCAAGTCTTAAGCAGCTATAGTCCACTTTGCTACGAGTAACCAATCCTAATAGTACTGTGCATCACATTCGACTGAATAATGAGAGAGTTCAGAAAGAAGATGGATACACCGAACCACTCGATCATCAAACACAAAGGCTACATTTAACCGACTACATGGACTGTCTGTTACAGCATAGAAGGCTACTGTCAGAACTTAGAAACCGTCACCACGCTCCTCGGAAACCACGCCACCTGAGGTGTATAGTTTGTTCAAGCCATGAGTTAGAGTGATTAAAGCACGTGAAAGAAAAAAAAATAGCGGGTGAACAGATCATACTTGCTAGAGTGACAGCTATGTTTGCCTGGCGATCCGCCTCACCATTCCATTCCTTGCAAGCAGCAGAAAATGTACACAGATAAGTAAAAAATAACATATTGTTGTCTGAGGCTTTTGGTCAACTAAGCAGACACCACAAATGGCAGGAAGTGTAAGACGTATTAAGTTGCATTGTCAAGACACTATTATGCGCCTAAAAAAAAGACACTATTATGCAGTATATCTGATTTGTAACTCTTCAAAAACAACAACATTCAAGTAGGAGAATTCTGATCCCGGAAATTCCTCCCCTCTTCCTTATGCTTGGCCGGGTCCTTGTCTTATTGTACGGACTCCTTCAAAAGAAGTGGTGATCCCACCACCTAAGGGAGCATTTTACCCCACTTAATAGTAAGTTTGGACCGTTATCTCTTTACCCCATTATGTCTTGTCCAATCTATAGAATAAGTTCTACAATAGAAGAAAGAAGCCCCCCCATACTCCGAACTGGTATTCCTCTCAACCAATCTTTGTGTCTTGCAGTGTCTCATCTCAGATCTAGCAAATCCATTAGTATTCTAAGCGACCATTATCTGATATGAAATTACCTACAAGTGGTTTTGTGCATCACCACCCTTCTAACAGGGTTATGCATGCCAGCATGCGAAGAAGATGCAGGTGTTACATCACAACAATTGTAGAACTTATTCTGTTGGACAGATGAGAATAAAGAATGGACCAAACCAGGACTCGAGAAAATAAGGTGGCCTAACTATGCACACCTACACATCCAATTATCAAACCAGAAACGCACTAGAATTATCAAGCCAACAATGCACCGGAAGAGATAGAATGTAAATACCCGTCGCACATGGTTAACCTCAAAAGATATGAAGTTCTCTTGGAGTTTTCTCACTTCTTTGCACAGTTCCATCATGTTCTCGTTCGTTGTTTGCCATGTACCTTTGACCTGTTCAAGCAATATGAGAAGGCTGTAGAAAGAAAATGTTCTTCTCCAGTCTATGAATTATCTTGATTTGCCCCATGATTCTAGTAGAGATTTTAAGTCTGCTTGTAAAATGATATTGATTCCATTTATCCTCCTTCACTCAAGTTTATACTTTCAATAGTTGGGCAATGAAGTCTCAAAAAAAGTGTACAATGGTTTCAAGAACACTATCTTTAGGGTGTATGTGTGCATGTTCATAGGTTTCAGAATACACGATGTGCTCAAAACATGAAAATGCTACCGACATACTGAGTGTTTCTGATTAATGTTTCCATACATAAAACTTTAATTATAGGCATATCGATTCCTAATTGCATGTGGATCAATGTAAAAGGAAAATTAATATCTGTAATAACTTTCATTCTTCCTTTTCTTTCATGTCTCTTTCCGTTTCGCTTAGCAGCATGACTTGTGACTTAGATAAGAAAAAAAGTGCAGAGCTGCCAGACAACCATAAAATGGAGGCAACTTGATCACTCAGAAAGAACAAGCTTATAAGCATATGTACCTGATAGCAGACTAATTGGGAGTCGCCATATACTTTGATTCTCTTGAATCCATGCCTGATAGCATATTCCAGTCCTAAGATAAGGCCCCGGTACTCAGCAACATTATTGGTAGCAACACCAAGACCCTCACGAATCCGAGATATCTTCAAAGATAAGATATGTCAGGACATAAAGTCAAGGGATAGATTAACCAAGTGGAAATGATAACACTCTGAAGTCCATTAAATTAAATATTATACCACTCTCCCATCTTCAGTCATAAGTACAGCTCCAGCTCCTGATTTTCCTGGATTTCCTTTTGAAGCACCATCAAAGTGAACAACACATACCATCTGATAACCAAAGTAGAAAACTTGGTATGAATTTTGACATGAAAATATAGCATGTACCGATGGCCAACTGAGACACGCTCTGTGTAAGAGAATTAGGTAACCCCACAACCAACATGCATGACATTTTCTACAGTCTGACTGCAACATTTAGAAGGCTGGGTGCAAGAAATGAGCACACTTGAAAGTTGAAACACAGTTTATGGCTAATAGAGTAGTCTTAATTGAATAGACTATCCACTATTAGTAAACCATTCTTGACTGCAAATTATAGCAGCCAAGCTCACTTGAAAATTACTTCATAGAAACCTTTTATCTCTTCACGTCTATTATGATATGTATAAATAACAGAATGATCTCTCCTTTCCACTACATTTTCCACAACATAAGCTCCTTAATAAAATTCAATATGTGATTGTGGATCTTAAAAATGTTTATTTGGTAGAGTTAGATATTATCTTGATTCCGCATGATGATACGCTTTGCGATCCTTCCGAAGAACATCTTATCTAATTCACATTGTGATCCAAACACAATGATTACGAATATTGACCAACGCAACTTGGGTATTTGAAATTTGAAACTAAGTATGCTTAAGTTATTTGATATTGGACCCTAGACAGTACATAACTGCATAGATTACTTCCAACAGCATCTTAAACAGATAAAAAGACTGTTAGGAGCAAGTATTGTAGTAGAGGTGGAAAAATAATCAGCGCAAACATGACCTTCTTGGCATATCAGCTAGCTAAGTTCCCTAGACATTCTTGTTCTAAATCATGCTCAGGTACATGGTGAGACATACAATCCAAAAACACATAACATAACATAAACATGTGATAGGCCAAGAAACTAAACTTTCTGCTTCAAAGTTAGTGGTATTATTGTTCTAAACCGTGTTTGCGTTCACGTTGAGGCAAATACAATGCAGAATAACATAATGTAACGCCAACAGGTGATAGGCCGGAAAAAAACTAAACTTTCTATTTCAAAGTTAGTGGCATTCCTATCCTAAACCGTTCTTGTGTATACATGACGAGGTAAAATACAGTGCAAAGCACAAAATGCGACACCGAGCATTTAAGAGTAGTATGAAATGCAATTCCACTATTTAAGAGTCAAGACAGTTAGTCAGGCCAAGAAACTGAACTTTCCACTTCACAATTAGTGGCATTCTTATCCTATAAACCATACTCAGGTACATAATGAGACAAATAGAATGCAAAAACACATAATGTAACACCAAAATACGATATGCCAAAAAACTAAACTTTCTGCTCCAAAGTTGGCAGCATTCTTGTTCTAAACCATGGTCATGTACATGGTGAGTCGTACGATGCAAAATAACATAATGCAACACCAACATGCGATAGGCCAAGAAACTAAATCTTTCTGCTTCCTAGTTACTTGCATCCTTGTTCTAGACCGTGCTTGTGCTCATGATGAGGCAAATACGATGCAAAATAACCTAATGTAAGGCCAACAGGTCATAGGCCCAACAAGAAAACTTCCAAAGCTAGTGGAATTCCTGTTCTAACCATACTTTTGTACACGACGAGGTAATATACAGTGGTACCCAGCATGCATGCGAATGATCAGAAGAGAAGGAAAATATGACCACACCTAGATATAATCCGGAGGCGCATTCTGCGAGCTGCTTGCCGCAGCCTGCGCCTGGGACTGGTAAGTAAGCGACAGGCAAACGGATCAAAAAGGAAATCTCGCCCATTTAACAGACACTGGGAGGAGAAAACAAAACCTCCAAAAAGAGGATCTTTTGGGCGGGCGGCGCGTTACCTCCTGGTACTGGGGCTGCGCGACGGGGGCGGGGGCGGCGGGAGGGGGCCCCATGGGGCGGTCGTACTGGACGGCCTTGGTCTCCGGGTTCCAGAAGTAGAGGTAGCCGGTGGTGCCGTCGATGAGGCCCCTCCAGGGCTTGGGCAGCGTCGGATCTGGCGACGCGTAGCGGGGTGCCGACGACGCCATTGCTTTCTCGCAACCCTACGCGAGGAAAGAAAAAACCCCAACCAACCGCGAATCAGATCAAAGACAGCAATGGGGAAAAGGAGATCGGGAGGGGAGCGGGATGGACGGAACGAACACTAACGATCGGCGGCGGGTTCGGGCGCGTTGCGGCGGCGGCGGACGGAGGAAAGGGTGGGGTCTGGCGTTGGTGGTGCGCCTTCCTACTGAACCCTTCCTCGTCGATGAGGCGGCCTCCGCTAGCGTGGTTAAGGAAAACGCTGGGTTTACGGGGACCTAACGCGGCCGCGCGTATTTATACGGCTGTTTAGCGTAGCTCCCTCCGCGTGCGCGCGCGTTTAGTCGTTTTCCTTTCTCTGCGCTTGATTTCGTGAAATTCCACAAAATTAACCCTTTTGACAAACTTCAACGAAAAATGATCCTTTTTAAAAAATATTTCTAAATCTAATCCTTTTTAGTAGCGTCCAACGAAGAGGCGCTACACTCTTCGTTGTAGCGCAAAAAAGTAGCGTCCAACGAAGAGGCGCTACACTCTTCGTTGTAGCGCCGTTGCGCTTGTCGCTATAGGGCTGCCAGCGAGGCACGTGTCTAGTCGACCTTTCATCACAAATTGAAGCAGAGGCTGTTAGTTGAAAATCCATTTGCAGATCCTGTTGTTGAGGTAGAACCAGGTTCACCAATAGCATAGACTCTATCAGTCGAAGAGATCAGCAGGTACGAGGATAACAGAGACAGAGATAAAGGCTTCGTCAGCAGAGACGAGAACCTTGCTTCCTAGGTTTCCTTATCAGCTTTCCTCTTCTTGAGAAAAACTGTCCGAGCCCCAAGATAAAGATACTATTTTAGAATGTGAGCTAAATGGTAGAAGAGGTCAGTTGGCGGAATTATTAGAACTCAATCAGGTAGATGTGGTTTGTTTGCAGGAGACAAAAAGGCCGAACTTTACAGACAAAGAGCTGTCAGATTTTGCAGTAAGAAGTTTATTTTTTGCAGTCCGGGAAAAACGGTTTGGACGGACGCGTCACAGTTAGTCAGTTCGGGTCGCTCCCGGATCGTGGGCTACTGTAACCGACCCAAAACGTGCGCGACGTGGACTTGGCCCACGGTGTACGTGTTAGGGTTTTGCGAACCGCACTATATATTGCCGTGCACTGCGTGCGCCGTCACTTACCCGAACCAATCTAGGTTTTGCCAATCTCGTGCCTTGCGCCGCCACAGTAGTCTACTCCATCCCGTGCGCCGGCGTGCACCGGCGAACGGGACAGCAGGTCTCCGGAACCGCTCGTCCTTGTGATCCTGTACGGGAGAGGGCGAATAAGGTTTTTGGGAAGCGCTCCGCGCGACTGCTTTCAAGTTTTTCATCACGGCTCGACTTCCTGGACGATCTCCGGGTTCGCGGGCGGCTCGCCTCCAACGTCGTCTTCTTTGAGCTGCGACCGTCGCTGCTCCAACGACTACTTCATCTACTACCGTTCGGTACGTGTGTCACGTTCCGGTCTGCTGTTTTACTATGGTTGTGTTAGTAGATGTTTTGCTGCTGTTCATGTTAATTAATACGTCTAGTATTTTTGAGTTTAACATGTTAGTAGTTGTTGCGATCATGCTTTATATTCTGGAATTAATCATGGAAATAATGCCTAATATTCCAACAATCCAAAAACCTTATGTTTGTTATAGGCAATTTCCTGAGTTAAACATGGGACATTTATCTGATGCACTGAGGCCGGACAAGTTTGCCGGTGTGGACTTTAAGAGATGGCAGTACAAGACCACACTGTGGTTGCGATCTCTGAAAGTGTTTGAGGCAAGTGAGGGTTTACCTGAAGGAACTATATCTGACGAGGATCAGAACAAGTTCAAGGAAACCAATACTGCCTTTGTGGGACTTGTTCTGAGTGCTCTTAGCAACAAGCTGTTTGATGTGTACATGCACATTACAGATGCCAAAGAGCTCTGGGAGGCACTGAACGCTAAGTTCGGTGTAGCAGATGCTGGCAGTGAACTGTACATCATGGAGAGCTTCCATGACTTCAGGATGGCTAACAACCGTTCTGTAGTCGAACAGGCTCATGAGATACAGTGCATTGCTAAGGAGCTTGAGCACGCTAAGTGTGCCTTACCTGACAAGTTTGTGGCTGGATGCATTATTGCAAAATTGCCCTCTTCATGGAGGAACTTCGCCACAACTCTCAAACACAAGAGACAGGAGATATCGGTTGAAAACCTGATAGCGTCTCTTGATGTTGAGGAGAAGGCTCGGGCTAAGGACACTGCTGAGAGAGGTGGTGAAGGTCAGTCTAGCGCCAACATGGTGCAGAAAAACCATCACCACGGCAAGAGCAAGGCCAAGAGCAAGCATGCGTTCACTATGCCTAACAAGACTACTTCTTTCAAGAAGAAGAAGAAGATGCTGAACAAATCTGAGCTGAAGTGCTATACTTGCAGAGAGCCCGGACACTTCTCTGTGGAATGCCCTGATCGTGCAGACAGGAAAGGGAAGATGCCAAAGCATGTCAACGTCGTGACCGCTAGCAATGCTGATGGGTCGCAGATTCAAGCGTCTTAATGGGGAATGGATCACATGCTTCTGTTCGTGGTGTTGGCACGGTAGATCTGAAGTTTACTTCGGGGAAGATCGTGCAGCTGAGGAACGTGCAGCATGTCCCTACTATGAACAAGAATCTCGTTAGCGGCTCCCTTCTATGCAGAGATGGGTTTAAATTAGTCTTGGAGTCCAATAAAGTAGTTGTGTCAAAGTTTGGACAATTTATTGGTAAAGGGTATGAGTGCGGAGGCTTGTTCCGCTTTTCATTATCGGATTTTTGTAATAAGTCAGTAAACCATATTTGTGGCAGTGTGGATTCGGATGCTAATGTTGGCACTCTCGTTTATGTCATGTTAATTTTGGTTTAATGAGTAGACTTTCCAGTTTGAGTTTAATTCCTACTTTCACCATTGCCAAAGGTTCTAAGTGCCATAGCTGTGTGCAATCTAAGCAACCTCGAAAGCCTCACAAGGCAGCCGAGGAGAGAAACTTGGCACCTCTAGAACTCGTACATTCGGATCTATGTGAGATGAATGGCGTGTTGACAAAAGGTGATAAGAGATATTTCATGACTTTAATCGATGATGCTACTAGGTTCTGTTATGTATATTTGTTGCACACTAAAGATGAAGCTTTAGACTACTTTAAAATCTATAAAGCTGAAGTAGAAAATCAATTAGAGAGAAAGATCAAACGTCTTAGGTCAGATCGTGGTGGCGAGTATTTCTCCAACGTATTTGATGAATTCTGTGAGGAACATGGTATTATTCATGAGAGGACGCCTCCCTATTCGCCCCAATCAAACGGGGTTGCCGAGAGGAAAAACCGCACGCTGACCGACTTGGTGAACGCCATGTTGGACACTGCTGGTTTATCTAAGGCATGGTGGGGGGAGGCTTTGTTGACTTCGTGTCATGTCCTGAATAGAGTTCCTAACAAGGATAAAGAGAAGACACCTTACGAGGAGTGGTCTGGGAGAAAACCATCACTTTCTTATTTTCGTACTTGGGGATGTTTGGCGAAAGTCAATGTTCCAATTCCTAAGAAACGAAAACTTGGACCGAAGACAGTGGATTGTGTCTTTCTAGGTTATGCTCAGCGGAGCATTTGCTATAGATTTTTAGTGGTTAAATCTGAGATACCTGATATGCATGTTGATACTATTTTGGAATCTCGTGATGCAACATTTTTTGAGAACATGTTTCCTATGAAGGATATGCATAGCATTGCTAGAATTTCTTCTGAGATATTTGCTGAACCTAGTACATCTGTTGATCATTCTGAACAACCACATGTTGAGGAAGTCCTTGAGAAGGATGACAATGAATCAGCTCCCAAGAGGAGCAAGAGACAGAGGACTGAAAAATCCTTTGGTGATGATTTCATTGTGTACCTTGTGGACAATACTCCCACGTCCATTGCAGAGGCATTTGCATCTCCTGATGCTGATGACTGGAAAGAAGCTGTCCATAATGAGATGGACTCGATTCTTTCTAATGGAACTTGGGAATTATCTGAACGACCCTACGGCTGCAAACCTGTGGGTTGTAAGTGGGTGTTCAAGAAGAAGCTAAGGCCTGATGGTACTATTGAGAAGTACAAGGCACGGCTTGTAGCCAAGGGCTACACCCAGCGCGAAGGCGAAGATTACTTTGACACCTATTCACCTGTTGCTCGACTCACCACCATTCGTGTACTACTTTCCCTGGCTGCCTCCTATGGTCTTTCGTTCATCAAATGGACGTAAAGACAGCTTTCCTTAACGGAGAGTTGGAAGAGGAAATCTATATGGATCAGCCTGATGGGTTTGTAGTAAAAGGTGAAGAGAGAAAGGTGTGCAAATTGTTAAAATCTTTGTATGGGCTGAAGCAAGCACCTAAGCAATGGCATGAGAAGTTTGACAGAACTTTAACTTCTGCAGGCTTTGCCATTAATGAGGCTGATAGGTGTGTATATTATCGCCATGGTGGGGGCGATAGTGTTATATTATGCTTGTATGTTGATGACATACTGATTTTCGGTACAAGCATGATAGTGATAAATGAGGTCAAGTCTTTTTGTCAAAGAGCTTTGATATGAAAGATCTGGGACAAGCTGATGTGATCCTGAACATTAAGTTGATTAGGGATGAGAGTGGGATTACGTTAACGCAATCACACTATGTTGAGAAGGTCTTGAGCCGCTTTGGTTATATAGACAGCAAGCCTTCTCCAACACCCTATGATCCCAGTGTGACACTCAGAAAGAACAAAAGGAAACGAGAGATCAATTAAGATATTCTCAAGTGATCGGTTCACTCATGTACCTTGCGAGCGCGACGAGACCTGATATCTCTTTTGCTGTGAGCAAGTTGAGCAGGTTCATGTCTAACCCGGGTATTGATCATTGGCATGCACTTGAAAGGGTCATGCGCTATCTGAACGGTACAATGAGTTATGGGATTCACTATTCAGGGCACCCTGCGGTGCTTGAGGGATACTGTGATGCGAACTGGATCTCAGATGTTGATGAGCTCTACGCCACAAGTGGATATGCATTTATTCTTGGAGGTGGCGCAGTGTCATGGAGGTCTTGCAAACAGACCATTTTGACGAGGTCAACCATGGAAGCAGAACTTGCTGCTTTAGATACAGCTTCTGTTGAGGCAGAATGGCTGCGTGAGCTCTTGATGGACTTGCCGGTGGTTGAGAAACCATTACCGGCCATCCTTATGAACTGTGACAACCAAACGGTTATTACGAAAGTGAACAGTGCTAAGGATAATGCGAAGTCATCAAGACACGTCAAGAGACGCTTGAAGTCTGTCAGGAAAATGAGAAACTCCGGAGTAATAACTGTTAGTTATATTCAAACAGACAAAAACCTGGCAGATCCCTTTACGAAGGGACTATCACGTAATGTGATAGATAGTGCATCGAGGGAGATGGGGTTGAGACCCGTGAGCGTTACACCATAGTGGTAACCCAACCTATGTGATCGGAGATCCCGTGAATTAGGACCTGGGAAGAACAAGCTAGTGGTTTAACTGAGGAGAGTTATTTTGTAACCCTCTCCGTGGGAAGATGCATAACTCTCACATTCTGTAAGGCAGGTTGGCAATATGCCTTAATGTGTTTCTGTTGGCTATTCGTAGCAAAGGTGCTATCCTACAGAGCGACCTTGAAAGAACACACCTATATGAGTCCGACTGTTAAACGTCGCAGTCTATGAGATTTGGGTGATCTCTAGTAAGCTCATGAAGAGACCAGGGAGTATGACGCATATGCTCCACCCGCGGGGTAGGCTACTGGCAGCCACGTACTGGTTATGACTTTGAGTGAAGTCTATTGGCACCAAACTTGCAATTCAAGGTTCGTCCATTGTTCAAGTTGCTGGTAGATGTAGCTTGAAGCTCTAGGCGGAAGTTCAACTTAACAGTCTCTGCTGAAACACTGGTATATAAACAAGAAACGAGGTTTGGCAAAATCTCTAAATGGGAATTTGAGATCTGGTGGGGGATTGTTAGAATTGGGCCCATTTGGGCAGCCCAATAAGCAATTTCAGAAAATCTCAAAGCCCATTTTTGTGGCAGCACACATGGGAGTGGAGTGGGAGCTAAAGTTTAGTCCCACATTGCTAGTTGGAGGAGTTGCACCAACTTATATAGTGGAGTGTTGTGCACTTGTGTGCTTGTGAGAACAGAAGGCTCTCTCCCGCGCGCTCCTCCTCCTCCGCCGCTCGCACGCACCGCCCGCCCGTCTCGTCACGACGCGCCGCGCCGCGGGTTGCGGGAATCTCGCCGAGCCGAGCTTTATTTTTGCAGTCCGGGAAAAACGGTTTGGACGGACGCGTCACAGTTAGTCGGTTCGGGTCGCTCCCGGATCGTGGGCTACTGTAACCGACCCAAAACGTGCGCGACGTGGACTTGGCCCACGTTGTACCCGTTAGGGTTTTCCGTGCACTGCGTGCGCCGTCACTCACCCGAACCAATCTAGGTTTTGCCAATCTCGTGCCTTGCGCCGCCACCGTAGTCTACTCCATCCCGTGCGCCGGCGTGCACCGGCGAACGGGACAGCAGGTCTCCGGAACCGCTCGTCCTTGTGATCCTGTACGGGAGAGGGCGAATAAGGTTTTTGGGAAGCGCTCCGCGCGACTGCTTTCAAGTTCTTCATCACGGCTCGACTTCCTGGACGATCTCCGGGTTCGCGGGCGGCTCGCCTCCAACGTCGTCTTCTTCGAGCTGCGACCGTCGCTGCTCCAACGACTACTTCATCTACTACCGTTCGGTACGTGTGTCACGTTCCGGTCTGCTGTTTTACTATGGTTGTGTTAGTAGATGTTTTGCTGCTGTTCATGTTAATTAATACGTCTAGTATTTTCGAGTTTAACATGTTAGTAGTTGTTGCGATCATGCTTTATATTATGGAATTAATCATGGAAATAATGCCTAATATTCCAACAAGGGCTTGGGCAGCGTCGGATCTGGCGACGCGTAGCGGGGTGCCGACGACGCCATTGCTTTCTCGCAACCCTACGCGAGGAAAGAAAAAACCCCAACCAACCGCGAATCAGATCAAAGACAGCAATGGGGAAAAGGAGATCGGGAGGGGAGCGGGATGGACGGAACGAACACTAACGATCGGCGGCGGGTTCGGGCGCGTTGCGGCGGCGGCGGACGGAGGAAAGGGTGGGGTCTGGCGTTGGTGGTGCGCCTTCCTACTGAACCCTTCCTCGTCGATGAGGCGGCCTCCGCTAGCGTGGTTAAGGAAAACGCTGGGTTTACGGGGACCTAACGCGGCCGCGCGTATTTATACGGCTGTTTAGCGTAGCTCCCTCCGCGTGCGCGCGCGTTTAGTCGTTTTCCTTTTTCTGCGCTTGATTTCGTGAAATTCCACAAAATTAACCCTTTTGACAAACTTCAACGAAAAATGACCCTTTTTAAAAAATATTTCTAAATCTAATCCTTTTTAGTAGCGTCCAACGAAGAGGCGCTACACTCTTCGTTGTAGCGCAAAAAAGTAGCGTCCAACGAAGAGGCGCTACACTCTTCGTTGTAGCGCCGTTGCGCTTGTCGCTATAGGGCTGCCAGCGAGGCACGTGTCTAGTCGACCTTTCATCACAAATTGAAGCAGAGGTTGTTAGTTGAAAATCCATTTGCAGATCCTGTTGTTGAGGTAGAACCAGGTTCACCAATAGCATAGACTCTATCAGTCGAAGAGATCAGCAGGTACGAGGATAACAGAGACAGAGATAAAGGCTTCGTCAGCAGAGACGAGAACCTTGCTTCCCAGGTTTCCTTATCAGCTTTCCTCTTCTTGAGAAAAACTGTCTGAGCCCCAAGATAAAGATACTATTTTAGAATGTGAGCTAAATGGTAGAAGAGGTCAGTTGGCGGAATTATTAGAACTCAATCAGGTAGATGTGGTTTGTTTGCAGGAGACAAAAAGGCCGAACTTTACAGACAAAGAGCTGTCAGATTTTGCAGTAAGAAGTTTGTTCAAATGGTTCTGTATCAGCAGATCCCTCTGTGGGTTCTGCATATGTGTACCACACCGAACAAGCAATATGTCATATGCTTGATGTACCAGCCAAGCCAGCTCTTTTTTTCTCAGTTCCCTTATCTTTAGCGCAAAAGTAAAAAAAAATGCAAGAGAGTTTGTATTTCTTTGGTTTAGTTGACGGATGCAGAAATGGGACACCTGAAGGTGAAACAAGAGACCCATACCCATGGTCATCTGATTGATCTACTCGGCTTCGGTACTGAAATGAAAAGGCCAAAGGCCAAACAAAAGACGTTTCGTCTGCTCTAGACGAGGTAAGAGCGAATGATCTTTTTCGTGATTTCCATCATAAGAAGATCGACATGAAAAAGCCATTCCTTATTAATAAGGATTTGTTACGCGCGATATGCCGATGACTTACTACTGGGAATTGTGGGTGCCGTATTTCTTGTGGGGACCCCGGACTAACTGTCCGAAATTCCCCTGTGCCTACAACATTAGCGATCCCATGATCAGTGTGTCGCTGAGCACAATCAAACTGATATAAAAAGAACATCCATAAATACCGAGTGAATTTACTTACTTGATTGAAGACATAACTTCAACATGTACTTGCAGCGGAAATCATCAAACAACGTGGAGCCCAAGTCATTTGCCAAAACCCTACAGGCAGCTGACTGGGAAGCGCCCTAGTTCGCATTGACGTCGGTGAACTCTTCTTCTTTGAACTGCTCTTCTTCAAAACCTGGCTAAGACAATAGCCAGGGACGAAACCAATATGAGTACAATTCCGCAAACTACTCCCAACATGAACAGGCACCAGTTTTGCTTTTATCTCATAAGACTTTTATTTTTAGAAAGACATCTCTATATCTTTGTTGAAAAAGGAAAGAAGGCTTTTAAAACTTTTTCCCATAAATCTGTCTTTGTAAGAAGTCACCTTTAAATCTTTTTCCCGAAAGTACATCTTTGTTGAAAAAGGTAAGAAGTCTCTTTTATAAACATTTTCCCGGAAAACCATCATTGGTTTATTTCTCCAAAACTCCTCCTTTTTCGACCATAGCCCTTCATGGTCAAATCATTTTCCAACAACCTTATACCAGCCCTTCGATATAGTTGCATAAAACATTTTCCACTTTCAAAACATAAAACTCTGCACTTTCTCGACCATAGCCCTTCATGGGCTTCCTCTTTTCCAGCAACCTCATACCAGCCCTTCGGTATAGTTGACTATATAAAGCATCTCCATTTTCTTTTCAAAACTTAAAACTTTGTAAAACTTGCACATGGTCTTAGGACAGCCTCCCAACTGTCCATATCCGAGGACTCGGCTATTCGAATAGTTTTATACTCTGCAGAGGTAGCACGCTTTTCCCACATCCATCCGGCAACTCATCGTGTCAGACACGTCCCGCCATACAAGTTGTATGCGGAGTTGAGTCACCGACCATAGCCTGTCCTTTGCTCATGCTAGTATAGGATCCTGCCGCTATGACACTTTCCATCAACACTTAACCCAGCCCGTCGGGATCTAAGTGTGAGGACTCATAGTTCTGCCCGGCGGTTTATGGTGGAACCTTCTATCCTCTTCCTCCCTTCAAACTCATACAAGCCCGTCGGTATATCTTCTTTTTGAGGACCCGGGTCTGGGGTAGGTCACCGAACCATCCCCTCATGGAACAGAGTCATCTCCGTTGTTGAGGCATCCCATACTAATATGAGCAAACTATATGACTAGGCCCTTTCCCATATGTGGGTAAATGTGGTCGCACAGGGTATTGGCTGGTCGACGTAAGTACAAAGACACAATGTGCTTTTTTATTAAAATCATCATTCTCCATTTCTCCACTTCAGTACCGACATCTCGGCACACCAAAATCCATCCAAGGATTTTAAAAGGAATTTGAATAGACAAATCTTTTTCCCATTCGATAGTTTGAAAAAAAAGAATTTTCCATCTCATACCTCTATATAAGGTGTCAAAATAATATCCTTATATTTTGGAAAAAGGGTTTTCAAAATCATAGCTTTAGTGGCAAACACCACATAAATCACTTATGCTCTTTATAAGTAAAACAGGTGAACCAAAATAGAAGTATATAAATGCAAGCTCAGAGAAGTAGCTTGCCTGATTTCAGCATAGTGTCCCTGGACTTTTCCTCACTGATCAGAGAAATAAACTCCGATTCTTCTTCCATAACTCCTTCCCAAAGACTACTCCGGTAGCGTTTATCTCTAGCGTCGCAAACATGAAAATAAAACAACACTCAATAAGCCAACCAAACCACAAGTGGTATACAAACAAGTAGCAAACCACAAGCATCAAACTAATCATTCAAACAACAAACTAGGATCATCGATCACAAAACTATCTTAGGGAAAGATTAACAATAAGCACCTTCCTTTAAACAGGAAATCCTTCAGACAAAAGTTAGGCCACCAATTAGTCTCTGTAATTCAAAATATTTTACCGAGTTAAGGTAGAGACATGAACAAGATACTAAAGCTGGTACTCAACTTAAAGACATTCAAGTTTAACAAGCAAGGCAAACATATTAATTATACAAACAAGTTTGGCAACCACACCACTAGACATCAATCGTCATAAGCTTAACAACTAACTAACAAGTGATTAACCGAATATGCAAAACAACGCATACCACTAGCACCAACATAACCACAGAAGACTAGCATCATACTTATGCTAACATAACAGAGCACAAACATATTTTTAATTAAAGATAAATAATAAACATTTTTCCTATTGCAGAAACTACTACAAACACACGATAATTCACCCAACACTCTCTGTAAGTCAAAATTTTATACCAAGATAGGTCATGGTAGAGGGCACTGGTAGGAACCTAGGTAAATTGGATTTGCTCCAAAAATCATTTCACAAAAATCTACAAAATTCACTAAAGTGCTCTCTGGTGGTTTTAGTAAAAAGATTAGAACTTTTATATTAGACTTCACTTGCATACAAGACCAACACAGCAAGGAAGTTATTGCTTCAGGCTATCCACAAAATTTTAGTTTGAAATTTTTGGATTTGTAAAACCCTAGATAATTAGTTTTTAATGCAAAACATACTTTTTACAAGATTAAATATAGGGGGCACACAAAATTATATTTTTGCAAGACACCAGTTCTGGATGTTTAAGAAAACACATGAGTACTCTACAAAATTTGAATCACTCAATTATCTATCACAGATCTACCTCAATGAATTAAAACTACACTGCAAATTCACAGGAAACTAAAACAATAAACAGATCTACTAAATAAAAACATGAATGGGCCAGATCTGGCCCAGATCTGGCCGAGCAGTGCAGAAACTGGCCCCGCCCACGGCCCACGTGCAAAGCGAATTGGTACGATGCCTTCGTCTTCCTCCCGAACACGCATGGCAGAGCGAGGTGACGAGCAGGGAGCAGGGCGAGGACGGCGTCGGCGACTCCGGTGTTCCTAAAAGAAATGATGATGTCCATGAGATAGCTTGCGATGAGGGGGTCTCAGAGAAACAACAATGGCGGAGAATGGTGGACGGAACTGCTCGCGAGCTTCCCGGCAAGGTGGCGGCCGGAGCGGGAGAGGATGCAGATGGCCCGCTCGATTCACGGCTTCATAGCTCGATTCCTTGGACGAGGATGGAGAGGACGACGAGGCGGATCTTCTGGTGGTCTTCGATCTGGTCTGGGCGGCTTCAATCGCCGGCGATGTGCGACGGTGGGCTCGGCAGCCATAGCTAGGGTTCGGGTTCGTAGGGAGGAGCAGAGAGGGAGAGGGAGCAGGGGAGATGCATCTGAGGTGAGAGAGAGAGAGCCTCGGCCTCGTGGCGTTCTTATCCACCACGCGCTGCACAGCTGCGCGTTGAGGGCATGGCGGCGAGCGTGCTGGTGCGGCTCGGCCGCTCGGTCGCTACAGGGGAAGATGACAGTTTTGCAGAAAACCCCCTGCACTTCCTCTTTTTCTGTTTCATTTACTTCCTTTTTGAAACCAAAAGCATTTTAGGGATTTAATTGAGGCCTTTAAACTATTTCAAAAATTATGAAAATATTCATGTAGCCTCCCCATAACATGTAGAAGCTCCACAAAAATTGGTGTTGCAAAATAAAATGTTTTGAACAACCTTTGTTCATAGGGTTTAAATATGGCATTTTTCTTAAATACAAATTTATAATCCTTTAGAAATTTTAAAGCAAGTTCAAAATATTATTTTTGAACTCTTGGAACTTCCTTGACAAATATTTTAACTTCAATTAATTTTTTATTTTCATAGAGAAAGTATTTGTTTGAAGGAAATACATAGTTAAGTACGGAAATAATTTATTAAGATCATTTCTTTAACTCATGATCTTAATTTCCATTTGTTGAATATTTTGAGGAGTGTGTTTTAAATTTAAGTCACATACCAAATTTGTTATCAAGTGTGTTTTATTTTAGTATTAAGCACAACTAAGGAATTATCCACACAAGCAACAAACACAACAAGATCAACATCACAACCAATACCACACAAATCAAACCACAAGAATCAATCATACCACCATTTCCACAATGCTATCTTGTGGAAAAGTGACCACTCCTAATTGT